>CM062806.1:207705983-208905983 GCA_031772625.1 Pinus tabuliformis | reverse complement strand
TATTTTGACCCCCTTTGATGAAACACTACACAGCCACATATTGTACATAAATATTTGTATTTTCCGTATTTTCATTTACAACGGATAGATGAAGGTCCAAGTGAAGCAGATTTTGAGGAGGACCAAGATACTGCACCATATTTTGATATATGATTTGATCCTATCATTGGAAAGCAAGAGAAAACACTGGGGAACTATCAAGGTGATGAGGAATACCCAGAGAAAAAAGTAAAAACAGAGCTATAATTTCACAACAAAACAGCTTAATGGGTATTTCATAAAAGGTTCTAGGATTAAGATCAATGGTCTTTAACTAAAGGAAAATTCAGACTGCAGTAAGAATGGAAAAATAAGGCGATCTAACCTGCTGTTCTTGGCTTTTCATCTGGAAAAGCCATCCCCAAGTGGAGCCACTGTTAGTCTCCTATACCAATAGGGTTTCATTTTTCATGATTGACAGTGGAAGTGCCAAAAATGTTCATCTTTGATGTTACAAAGGTTCCATATTTTGTGAAAGGAACAGACAGTTAAAAAATGTAAAGAGGGTATGCCTTAAAAGAATAATCAAAAGGCAAGAAAATGAATTGGTCAGAAAAAATAATTGAAATGAACCCCAAAGAAAGACCAGGAAAGTGGCTAACCAAAATGCCACTGCTATCTTGATGGATGGCCCAACAGTTCAAACTGGACCATGCCATGTTTTAAATTGCTTGTTCTAGACTAGAGAATGAATATCTGCTCAAACAGTTCAAACTTGGCAGATGAGTAGCTGGATAGAGAAAGGAAGGAGCCCAACTGCTTAATCTGGGCCCTTGGAAGACATAAGGGTAGATTTAGATAGGAGGGCAGCCAAAAGAAAAGAGGATTATCAGGGTTTGCAAGGCTAAGTGCACCCATCCAAAAGAAGAAAAAATGTTAGGTCTATTAGGCAGGGTAGGCAGTTGGAGGTTGCAGAAGCAAGGTCTGACCACATGATATATTGAAAATCATATCTTATCTCATCAATAAGAGAAGGGCAAGAACAATGGTCTATATGGCAAACTATCAAAGCATGTCTAACTTCCCTCATTCCCTTCAAAAGGTTTCTTACTAATATCCCCTTGAGGACTTTAGGATCTGCCTAAACAGTCCTTCTTACATTTCTCCCTTGAGAAAGTCATGTCAAGTTGTGACCTTCTTCTTCAAAAAAGAAGCCACATTTCTTGTGTAAAGCCCTCACTTCATACTTCATCCATTTCTGGTTTCTAAGTTTCAGTTCTCAAGCTCAATTTCTCCCTCACACTTCACCTCACATACCCATATTAACTCCTAACCCTATTATATAGCTCCCTAGTTACATCCCCACCCCTATTTTCTACAAAAAACTATATAAAATTCCCAAAAATATATTAACTATCCCACCCCCTAGCATTATAGCTAAGTAACACAGTTATGGGAGATATTAGTCCATTTGGGGCTATAATCAACCCTTCCGCGTCCTTACCCCGGAATTAATCTAACCTCTGGTTAGGATTAATAGCCTATACTTAAAACCCCACTCACCTAAACCCTTGCAAATTACCCCCGCGGTCTAAACCCAATGTTTAAATGTTTAAATGTTTTTGATTAAACATTGTGCCGCAATAACCCGTATTAATCCTACCCCCAAAAACCCACCCGAGCTAAAGTTAGAACCCGCAGCTACAATATATTATTTAATTACGGGCGGGTCTTGCTCCGAACTTGCACGCCGCGCTAAAGGCCCCGCCAGCCGTTGATCTCCCACCGCGCCGATCCAACGATGGGCAGGTGTTTTCAGCTGTCAACATGCCAGGCTTTAACGTCCGGGGGATGGGCAGCTTTGCCGCTGTACCCCTGCCATGTGTTGACAGCTTGGGGTGTTCGGAGGCCTCCCCCCCGAAACTACCTATGCTCAAAGGCGGTGCGGGGAAACCAGAAACCGCCTTCTAAGAAACTGCCCTCCGTCCCATTTCGTCAGCAGTCCTGTCACCATGACGTCACACCCGGTCTCCGCCGCTGCCCCACGTCGCCCACCACGTCGTCCTCCTACGCCCACACTGTGCCACCGTGTCCCGCCACATCATCATCCCAGTCAGCGTCCATGTCACCCGTCCGTACCCGGGGCCCGCTGATGACATCATGTTGACGTCATCAAGGGAAAGCGCCAAAAGCGCGTATGCGCCAAATTTTTCGTTAAATACACCAAAAGTGACCGTTTTCGGTCATTTTCATTGGAAAGTTTCGGCTGCGCTGTTCTTCTGTTCGCACAAAGCTGCCTCTAGATTTCAAATTTCAACACTCTGGACGCCGCCACCTGCAAATTCGATGTCAATCTTCGCCCTTCAATCAACTCGACCACCCTCGGCGCTAGCTAATCCAGGTATTTGCCGCATTCCACCTGTTTGCCCGTGTTCTTCCCGTTCTCCGGAATTTTTTCACTCAATTGCCTACAAACTCCTAAATTTAATGGTGCTGTCCTATAAATGTTGGCCTAAATAATCTAATGCACCCCCTGTTTAAGAGAACCACGCACTGTTCATAATTTCACCGTGCTAGAATCCATTTTCGGGCTTGAATTTTTGATATAGTCTCACACCTGCCTGGCATTGTTCCCTTTTGCCGTGTTTCACTTCAAGCTCTCAGTGCATTAAGCTGTAATCCCTTTCTCCTCTGCATTTGCTCTCACTGTCTCTAAATTCAGAGAGTTTTCCAAAAGAAACTAAAGCTATAATCAAACTCTGCACACTGTTCTTTTCAATATAGCAACAAAATATTGAAGACTTTGGCTTCAGCTAGACTCATTCTGCCACTCCTCTTCAAATCCTCACAAGCTATCATCCTCAGCCTGTTCTACTCAAAAACTTCATTCTAAAGATAACATCTGAAAGTTCTGTAATGGCTACTCCATCAGCTCTTAGTGTCACTCCTATGAATCCACCAAACAAGGAGCTTGAAGCCATGCCTCTTGCTGATAGAGATTACCTTATCCAAGATCTTGTTGGTGACAGAAACCACTTGCAGACTTTTTGCCAGTTGAGAAACAGCTATCTAAGCAACAATGACATGTATGGTATATGGGAGTCTAATCTGCCTTATTACTTCCTCCCATCTGTTAATATTTTTCCAGAGATCATCCGCTTATGTGCTGAGAACTATGAGCCAACTCAGAGAGCTATTAAGTCTCCATCTGGGAGCATACCTTTCCACATTAATCCTGACTCCATCAACCAAATGCTCAATTTCAAGCAGACTCAGCTGTTGTTTCACTTCTCCATGAACTATTGGCTGGATGCAGGCTCCAAACTCTCCAGTGCTGACATTGAAAAAATCACCAAGACATTCATGAGGGCAGACCGCCAGCCTACAGGCCCACCTCCTTTCTTATATGTCCATTTCAATGAGGTGGGCAAGCTTCTATTTGATATGATCTCTTATGTGTTGGGCTTCAAAACTAGTGAGCACATTGATGAAACAGTGTTGGTATTATTAGCTGCATATAGTCCAGGGCAGCCCCCTGCTTACAAATATAACTTTTCCAAGTTTATAGCCAATAAAATACATGACCAGCTATTGAAAGTGGATAGGGAGGGAGTATTCAAGTATTCATCATATATCTACCACTTATTCATGTATTACTAGTCTGAAAGCTTCCAATGCCCCATCAAGAAATTGGATTCTAGGGGTGAAAAGAGGTTTGTCATCTTCTGGTCATTAGTTTTCCATGAAGTCCAAAACTCCTCATTTTCTTACTGTGAGTTTATTGACCAATTTGTATACCCAGTTTCTTGCCTCCTAATGAGATCCCCTCCTCCCAGATTGTCATTTGAGATTCAAAAGACCTTGCAACTGTCTAAGAGCTACAAAATAGGTGATTGGTACCTATATCAAAACCATACTGTCATTAGAATCTATGGCTGTGAGCTCTGTCCTTACAGGCTTCCAAGATATGTACCAATGAGACTGTTCGCCTTGGAATACTATAGGCAACTCATTAGTTCTGATCTTACCCATTTTCATAGTGCCAAAAAGAAAGCCCACCTCAAATTCAAAGACCATCTAGGCCCCTTCATAATGAACAAGAAAGAAGGTTGGCAAGATTCTGATCAAATTCTCAGGGACAAATATAAGCTAAAGAGGAGCTTTTGGTGGGTCCCTTATGACCCAAAAGGTTTTATCAGTGCCAGAAGAATTAAATACAGGCTGCTAGTTTATGACCACTGTAAATATCCACAAATTGAGCAATATGCCAACCAAGATGAGTGGTTACAAGGTACATTAGTTAAGGAATTAACTCAAGAGGAAATAATGGAGAAAAATTTCAAGGATTTAGAAAAAACTCTTGACTTGGATTCTATGCAGCAGGTAACATTCAAGTGGCCACATCAAATTGGAGAAGGTACATCCACTGTTGCAGCCACACCGGCCGCACAGGGACCATCTACATCAGCAACAGGTACAACAAAGGGCAAGGAGATAATGGGTGCAGAAAATGAAGTGGTCACAGAAAAACCTGCCTCTTCAATGGAGCAACCTCAAGTACAGGCCCCTCTACAACAGACAGAGGCACCAACAGTGCCTGACTTGCAGACTCCTGCCCATGAGGAAAGAGGCAGAAAACGACACCGAGATGAGTCCACGCCTGCTAGTGGGTCCACTCAGCAGCCCGGAGCCAAGAGGCAAAAGGTTGATTCTCCAGTTGTGGAAGAAATCAGTGAAGAAATCCTTGGAAGCCCAAGGAAAGATAGAGAAGACAATCAACAAACAACCACAAGCTCTTTTCAACAAGAGCAAGAAAGACAGCATGGCATGGAGGTGTCCTCCTCCACATAACAAAGCAAGAGGCTAGCTAGCATCAAGGCCACCTTTAAAGAAATTAAGGCACAAAATGAGCTGCTAAGAGTGCAGTTATATGACCAATTTCTCAAGGAAACACCTGCCAAACAAGAAAGGTTGATGGCAACATATGACATCAAAGAGGAAAAAATTATTCTCAGCCATTTTAAACCCAAGGTACAACAGCCTCAGTCGGCTATAGATTATGTTAGAACGAGGTTGGAGGTTATGGCAAAAGATATTCACCCCATGGATCAAATAGAAGTGCATAAGAAAACAGGGGAAATGGTCTATGCCACATTGGTAGACAAGGCCACAATGGCCCATGAGTTAAAAGAATCTCTGAGGAACACTAATACTCAGCTTGATTTAGAAAGAATGTCTTCCACAGCCAAAGACAACAGAATCAAAACATTGGAGGACATTATTATAGACCTGGGGCATGATCCTAAAAATCCCAAGGCTATCAAAGCTCTAATGAATAAAAAGGAGGATGATATTGCTGCTCTAAAAAAGCAAATGAGGCTCTCCTCAACCATGCATCCACAGACGGGAGAGCTAGTAAAAGATAAAGAAGCTGAGGACACATTGGACCTCTTAATGCAAATGAATCAAAGAATAGTCCAAATGTAAGAAGAGTTGGAAAAGGCACTGCAAATCAAGCAGGGAGAGTCGACCTCCCAGCCTCCTCAAATTGCCCCAACTACTGCAGCAACTACAGAAGCAACAACGACCCCTCCAACGACTACAACAACTTCAGATACTTCGGCAGCAACAACAATAGCTCCTGAGGCTAGCATAAGCATGGATGAATTGACAAAAGTTGTCAAGGAGCTGGAGCTTCACGCAATAGAGATTAAACAAGCCAAAGAAAAATTGGCTGAGCTTGAAGCAAAATATGACAAGTCCAAAATGATAGTAGCTGAGGAGATGAGAGAAATTAAGCCCCTGAAAGACAGAATAAAGGCCTTGGAGAAGGAACTGAATTTAGAGAAGACTCTGGTTGAGATAAAGAAAATTTTGTGGACCTGGATTGACCACTCTATCACCAAACAATGGAAATCAATCAAAACAGTGCATGAGCAGATTGAGTTAATAGGCCAAGCTCAAATTGAAAGCCAAAAGGCCAGAGCAGCACTAGGAAATATGCCTGAGCAGGCTAGCAGGATGATACATTTCCTCAACACTCACACCAAGGAGGAGTTGGTAGCCTTAGACATCAGCAACAAAACAGATACTGTTTTAACAGCCAAAAAGGTGCTGACCCTCAGAAATTTTGTGCAGAATTTGGAGAGAAAATGTCAGGAAATGCAGGCTGAGGTAGATGATTACAAGCTTAGAATGGGTGCATTACAAGGCAAAGGATTGCCCAGCCTATTGACCGGTGCTGGAAGACTGCTCACCCGTGAGCAGTATGCCACTAGGATGACCAATTTCATTTCAAATCAGATCACAGCATCCACAAGCACTTTAGAAGAAGCAGGACCTCCATCAGGGTAGAGCCTCTATGACAAGCTGGAAAATTTATTTTACATTGAGCATGAAATTAATCACCTGTTTGAGGTCCCACCCAATTTTTACAGGTACACAGAGGCAGATGAAACTCTAATAAAAATACGAAGACACCAACTGCCTAAAGAAGATTGGTGGCAAGCAATGCTGCAAATTTTTCCCCAATGATCTCGGTTCTGTCTCTCCTAATCAGCCTCAGGTCAACGAAATTTAATGCAGCATGAAGACAACTGGCAGAGCGGGTGAGAATAATGACTCAGCAAAATACTGGGACAGCAAACCCAAGAAGGGAAACGTGCAGATTTTGGGCAGCGCAGCTCCAGCCGACTCAGTTGGTCACAAAAGTCAAAACTTTCTGACAAGATGGACAACTAATGCACTAAATATTTACTGTAGCATTTACTCTTTTAGCTGTAATTCCTCAGGGGTTGGCATAGAATTTATGAGCTATTAACTCATCAGCTAGATATTTTGTATCTAATTTTATTATATATACCCCCCCATACAACATATTTGGGGTTGGTGATTTTCTCTCTGAGACACTGTTTTGTAAATTTTCAGACTATCTAATACAAATGGCTGGAAAAGTTCCTGATCTCTGCACTGTTTGATGTCAAAGTGATGATCTGCATTCTGCTACAGAATTCCTGTGTTGTTTGATGGAGCAATAAGTTATCCTAAACTATGTTTTGTCTTTCTATGTTTGCTTAACTCCAATATATGTTTCATTAACTTAGCAAAAGAGAAAAAGAATAGTAGAGGAATTGTTTGAGTACACCCTCTGTTCAATCTCTGTTGTTAAATGTGTTTTCTTTAGAATTAATCATAAACATGAATTCTTGACTGCTCATGTTTGTATTCATTCTATCATTATGAATGTTGTTAAGGAATTCTTAAATGCTCCTAGATAATATTCTCACCATTCCCTCTATCAGTTAAGTGAAAGATCCTTAGCTTCCTTTCACTCCCTGATTTCATCCCATCATATTACAGATTTGAAAAATTGTTCCACAGATGCTTGTATGGCTCTGTAGCATAACCTTTTTCCTCAAAAGACATTTCCAGTAGTTCACCAGCATCGACTCCATGCCCAATGGCCTAGATTATTCTGTAAAAACATACCTGTTCTGACTGAAATCATCATCCCAACAAAATTCAAAACAAAATCCTGTGCATCATAACTAGCCTAAAATTACATCAGAACAAAGCTAAATCAGAAAGAGAGAGCCCTCTCTGGTTGCAGGTAGGCTACGACCTGTGGCTAAAAGATTGGTTAGTGGTTACCTCGGCCGTATTCCCTTTGGAGTCAAAGGGAACAACCTAAGTGTTAACAGCCTCCACAACCATTACATTCACACAATAATCACAATTTTCTAAAAATATTCATGTGTTTTTAAAAGAAAAACAAAGTGGTATCACATCTTCCCCCTCTCAAAATAAACATTCTCCTTGGAATTTTTCTAGTTCCTTTTACTTGTAGAATGAAGAAGGAAATGCTTCATTCACTTTATCTTCCATATCATAGGTAGCCTCATCTAGGCTAAAATTCTTCCATTGCAGCTTAACCTAGCAAATTACTCGATTCTGAAGTGTTGTTTCCCTCAAATCTAATATTTGCAGAGGTTTGACCTAGAATTCTCCTTCGAGTTTGACTTGCACTACATCCCAATCAATCACATGGGTAGGGTCATAAAAATACCGTTTTTAGTAAATAAAGATGAAAAAGATATGAACCTTTTATATGACCCCATAGTGCTAGTTCATAGGCCATCGACCCTACTCTAGCTAGTATCTTGAATAATCCATAGAACCTAGTGCTAGCTTAGCAAAGGTTCCCAATATTAGAATATTTTTCTTTGGCTTAGCCTTCATGTAAACATGCTCTCCTATGTTGTAATCCTTATGCAATATTTTTTGGTTCGCATAACATTTCCTTCTATCTTGGGAAATTTTCAAATTATTCCTTAACTTCTTTACCAACGGTTCCATCTCTTGCAAAATATCAGGTCATAGAATCAACCCATTTTCTTGCTCACTCTAACTTAAATGACAGTGGCATTTCCACCCATATAGAGCTTTGAATGAAATATTCTTAATGGATTCTTGATAATTGTTATTGTAAGAAAATTCCACGAAATGCAAATAATCCTCCCACTTTGTGGCTTGGTCCATAACATAGATCCACAACATATCTTCAATTATTTGATTTGTTACTTTTGTTTGACCATCTATTTGGGGATGGTACGTTATACTAAAGTTTAGCTACATACCTATTCCTCCAAATAGTGTTGTTGTAGCGGCTACAAACACCCTAAAACAATTTTCCTTAGCTTCGTTTTGGAGCCTCCCTACCAACCATCCTCAGCAGCATGTCTTGCACCGTCAAGCAGATAGGCTTTAGTTGTTTCTCATTGTCTTGTCAGCCTGTGCATGTCAGTTTGCTTCACTCCCCTCATAGGTTGTCTTTCCAAACTTAGACCATATGCTCGCCAAGTAGTTTCCCTAGAAAATTGCGCAATTCTAGAGGGGAACTAGCCTTCGCTCAAGGAATTATGCAAATCAGTTGGCCAACCCGTTGAGCTCAAGAATTGCACAAATCATTATGTCAGGCTTCCCTAAAAAAATTGTGCAATTCTAGAGCGGAACCATCCTTCCCTTCAAAAATTGTGCGAATCATCTTGGCAGCCTGCTGGGCTCCAGAATTACGTAGAGCAGTTAGGTAGTCTTCCTCCTCAAAATTGTGCAATCTGACCTAGCACTATTGCTCAGCCCAGGAATTGCGTAATCCTGGGAGGCAGTCAGCTGCTGACCCCGGAAATTGCACAATCCCTCTGGGAAAACTGGCCTACCTCAGCCCAAGAACTGCGTAAATTTTCATCCCAGCCTCGCAAAACGATGCATGTGCCTTTAGGTTGATCGGTTCCCTCCGAGACCAAGCAAAATTAATTTGCATGCATGGATTGCTTTTCCTAAGGCAACGTGCAAAAGGCATTCCTAGATCTAGGGATTTATTTTTAGTAGTTGGAGGTTACATGTAAAGCTCATTTTAGAGGCCTCTCACCAAGTGTCAGTTTTTCCTAGATTTGTGGTATGTGTGTCATAACCTCGATCTTATCAAAACTCATTCCTCACATCGAGCATGCATCTCTGACGTCCCACATTACATCCATGAGTCTTTGGCACTTTCATCTTAGTTGTTTCAGGGTAAGTCTGCTTTTCATGTCTTATGTTGTGTTTTTGTTGCTTTTTATGTTTTTCTTTGTGTGAGTGTCGTCTACTTCATTTCATGAGCACTTGCTATCGTTTCAATGTATGTTAGCTCGTAGAAGCATTGTTTCAGTTTTCATTCACATCTTGCTAATGTCGCATGCATGACACTGTTTTTGTACAGACAATCATCGTTGTGGCGACTCGCTTCACACACATGCATGCTTTCCTGTTTTCTGAATCCTGCACTTACTCCTTTCATGCATGATCATTCACTCTTGTTTACCTTTAGTATCACCATGCATTCAGACTTCTCAAGTTTTCAATCACCCATCGATGGGTATGGGCTGCCTTAGCCCGGTCCTTACCTTGCCTAGCTAGCATTACACATTTCTGGAACTGAAGGCTTTGCCTTCCCTCCATAAATTGCACAAGTCTAGCCTAGAACTAACCTCTAGGCTTGCATTGCACAATTCTAGGAGGAAGTGCCTTCCTGGCCCCAGAAACTACAGAATGTAGTTTGCTGGTTTGCATGTCACTGCTGAGGAAAATTATGCATTGCACAATTTCAGTCCTCAACAGGTCAAGTTGGACTGTGATTTGCGCAGTTCCAGTAGTCATTTAGCCTTTGGAAAGCCCAGATTGTGGCTTGTGCAGTTTTTATAGTCAGTCTCCTAGCCTTCCGGTGAAAATTGCACAATCTTCACAGACAATTACACATGTATGTTGAATGTCAGTCCTTTAGTTTTTTTTGGTTTTCGACTAGCATGTTTCTTGTCATGAGTGTTTCTATGTCTCCAAGTATCATAGGTATTTGTCTGCTTCTCAACAACACAAGTACAATGGATTCCAGGAGAGCAAATTCGAAGACACCATTTAGAGGACAAATGGGGATGCAATCAATCAAGTGTCTATGAACTTGCCTATCTATGAAGACATCAAATTGTTTATGAACAAGAATATCAAGATGAAATGGCAGCGACATCACAACGAGAAGCACCATCACCAGCAGTGGAAGGTACCACACCTCCATGCCACAAATGCAAGAAGAAGGTTGTTGATAACTCAGAGGTGAAACAAAGTTTCAAGCTTAAGCAGATCCACCTGTGATGAAAGAAACTTTGGAGATTGGGGCTATGAGGTGATGGCATGACAAGAGGATTTCATGAAGGCAGAGAGAGAAATAGAGAAAGAGTTGCAGGTGCTAAAGCAACAACTCAAGGAAGAACATGAGCTAGACAGATAGGAGGAGTTGTAGTGGGAACAGGTACAACACGAGGCGCAACATGCATAAATTGATGAAACTGCACTCATACAAGTTATGGACCCATCCAGCAGCTGGCATGGAGCAGACAGGGTGAGTAGTGATGTCGATTTCATGCAAGGGTGTTCAGGAGCATGGATGTCATTGCGTGCATGCATGCGATATCACCCATTTGGCACACTCACTCAGGCAAAGACAAGAAGCAAGTCTGACTGGAGCTGAACATGCATTTTGACAAGTTGATGTGCATGGTCACCAACACACACTCAAATATTAGCACACAAACTATGCATCAGTTTGTTGCTGTTCCAGCTGCACTCAAGAAGATGAAGCGCATGTTATCAAACGAGTTGGACAAAGGAGCCATATAAGTGTACCCAGATGCAATGGAGGAATTATTTCGCTTTATATCACCGTTAAGTGCGTGCACACCATCATGGATGAGCCAACTTGGCATCAGTTCACCAACATCGATCATCACAAGGATGTCAAAGAGTTGGTCACACTACAAATATCCGAGTGTTACTGATAGCGTGCATGGATTTCTCAAGCCTATTTTGTCTCACATGGGTACATGTGCAGATTGGATGTAACATCTTGTAAAGTGGAAGTCCAAGTGTCGGTAGTTGAATGTAACAATCATAGAGTAGTTGAGGAGTCATGAGGGTAGGTGAACAGTCACAAAGGGGAATGTCAAGGATCACCCCACCCTTTTCTATTTATAGTACCTCATACCTCATTGTACATACTTTTGTTTAGCCAAGCTTCTAATAGGAGTATCTTAGAGAAAGCTTGGAGAGTATTGTAACAAGCCTTGGATTATCCATAGTGCAGAGCTAGTATATCTCTTTGGAGGAGTGGGTGGAAGTGACTATAACGTTCCACTATCGGGACTAGTGGCTGGTCATGGTTGTATTGTATGATTGGAACTTTCAATTCTTAATATAAGAGATCCAACATGTTTCATGGATATGTTGTTATTGTATTTTAGCTAACTTGTTTACTCTAATGATATGTGTATATGTTTGCTTACACATGCATGTATGGAATTTTCTGTATAAGTATGTCAGAATCTTACTAAAATGTATTGTTGGTTTAACCACCACTTTGGATTGTTAGCTTACTTTCTTTTTAGTTTGTGATGCATCTTTTCTTGTATGTTCTCTTTTTAGCCATGTTCTTTCACAGGTTTCCAAGGGGTGCACTCACATCACCCTCCACGTGTTACAATCGTTCAAGCACCTTCCTTGAATTACTGCATATGTCACACCCTTGATACCAACACGGATATCTTATTTGCCTTTGTGCGCAACCACTGTCAAGGCAATACTGTACGACTCATTTTTGGGTCTCCTACACAAAACGATCTAAGGTCTAGTTGGGACTTCTTACTGTGGAGATCCCTTGACATGTTTGCGGGTCCTCATCATCTGTTTTGAGTCTTCACACATCTACCATGGAGTTTGTGATCCAAATTGAAACAAGAACACAAAAAATTATAGATACAACAATAAATACAAATATGCAACAAAAATAACACTATCTTTCATTAATATCAAATAATGAAATATGCTTATAAATAGAATGGAAATGAGACTAGCTCGGGCGATGGTAGCTTATCTCTGAGAAGAGGTGTGGTAGCTACATGCCTCTGAATTGAGTTACAATGAGGCTCAAGGGACTTTCTATTATTGAACAATAAGGGAAAGCCCTAAACAAGCAAAACCCTAACCCGAGGAGATGTAACACCAAGAGTTTATGGGCCTCGTTGGGGTTAGTTGGGCAACCAACTTCCTAGGGTCGTAACTTGCTCATATTATCTACATTTCATGTGAATGATACCTCATTGGAAATATATCCATGAGGAATACAATTAAAATGTGATTCCAAAAAAATATCTTGGGGGAATATTGCCAACAAAACATCGTTTAGGGCCTCAAAACGGCTCCGGAAGTTCAGGACCTGAAAAACTGCCAAAAATAGTAAACTGTGCTACAATTAAGGAAACTGAAAAATTGAAAGAAATAATTGTGGGTTCCATGTGGAATAGTTGGGTGGGCACATATATCCACCTAGATCAGTTTGTTATAGTTTGCCCTATGAAATTTCTGTCCAATAGACATATCTTTCACATCGAGAGGGAGTTCTGGGATCACTTGTCACAAATCACATAAGATGGTGAAGGCGAAGTGGCATGGCTTGAGAACTTAGATGAATTCCATGCACTCATGAAGGGAATGGAATATTTGTTGATGGAGTTGCGCAATCATAGATGGACACGATCATTGTCACAAGTGACTGTCCACCGTCTTCTCATCAAACAACTCCACCACCGCAGAGTGATGTGGGAGAATATGCACACACATTCGTTCAGCCATCACCTCCTCCCAACATCACTTCTTCCAATTGTTGTGAAAATTGGGTTGCAAATCCCTTGGGTTATCACATTCATTTCATACCTCAACCTCCGTCTTTGTATTTTGATGAACCTCCGGATGACATTGTCTTGTGTTCTTCCATTTCGAACTCTACTTTTGTTATGAACAAGGATCAAGCTATCGACGGAGTTGGTGTTCCACAACCAACCTGCGCTATCATTCATGAAGAGTGTGACTAGGATATTGAGCATCAAACCTCAGCAAAGGATGAATCCCTTCCATCCGAGCCTCCTCCATTCTTCCATGACATGTTTGATGATTATGCCATCCTTGATTTTGCATGTGTATCTCCATCTATGGATCCACCCATTGTTGATCATTCACAGAACACACTGGATGTCAGCCCATCATCCAACAACGAAGAGGACCAATCATTCATTGAAAATCCACTTGATTTTTCATCTTCTTTTCTCGGAAACGTAGAGGTTGAACATCCTTGCTTCTCCTTTATTCCTCTGTGTGATTCATCTAATCATGAGCATGCCGACAAACATCCTGAATTTTCTGATCTTGATTATCGTGATCTCTCTACTTCTTCATCTAATCACTATATTGATTCAAATATTGTTAATTTTTCTAAGCCACTGGTCTACAATGATCTGGTTGTCGACGAAGTCGAAACCCCATAGACTATTGAGGCACTTTATCCTAAGCTAATAGTTATATCAGGTCCTTACTCTCCTGAGGTTGGTTTCACTTTAGATCAGGAAATTGTTCAAACACCTAAGGCTCCTCATCACTCATATGTATGTACTAAAAAACAATCTAACACTCAGATTTCATTTCCTCCACTTGAACTACATGATCCCATCACTGATGCATTGGAAGAATCTTACACAACAAGTACGTGTGCACGACACAAGTTGTCTTTGTTTCTTTCATTTGCTTTCATGTCATAGTCAAGAGTGTGCATATGCTTAACATCTGCATGTAGTGTCACATAGCACCAATGGTAAGTCGACGGACAACATGTCATGCACTTGCACTTACATATGTTCTATGGACACATTTAAACCCGAAGTGTGTTGGGATTCAAAGTTATATATTTTATGTTTGTTGGTTCGCACAACTACGTTGTTCATAAACCATGCCTTCCCCAACATGGGTCAAGAAATGCATCGGTGGCTGCATTGGAAGTATCACTTCACATGATCAGACCCATGCACCATTAGCTTAGGAGTAGGAGTAGTGTTTTCTTTACCCTGTTTTCTTACATGCATGTTTTTCTTCTTACCTTATGTGTTTTATTTCCTGCTTGTTTGTTTGTTTACTCGCTTTGCTTACACATTTACTTCTACAATTTTCTTTGTTTTCTGGTTTGTTTGCTTGTTTGCATATGTAGGTTAGTTTTGCATGGACTATGTGCGACTCTTGAATCAAGCAAGGCAAAGTACAAGAGGACTTGTGCATTTATCAATACTTGGTTGTCTTCTGTCCTGCCTCTGTATGAAGAACCTATTATCTTCAATCCATGATACGCCAATGGAAAATACATACTGTTCAAAGTGAACCTTGGTGAAAACATAATGCTTGCGCGCTAACTAGTGTCACCTACTCTAGTCGGTTTTTTTTTGGGTTAATCCTTGTCAGTACAGTCAAGTAGAGTAAGGTGAGGGGAAAAACCTTAACAAGCATGTCAGAGGTATATATAAACTGCTTCTCTGAAGGAACAACCTCTTTTTCTCTCAATAAGTCGGGATCCCTCTTCTGCCTCCCAAATGAATAAGTGTTATGCACAGTTATGAAAATATGGAAAAATTTTGAAAAAATGAAAAATGAATAAGAGGAAATAAGAGAAAGGCTTCCTGTGTAGAGAGGTGATGCAAGTAACTCTACCCGGGTACTAACCAAGATCACTGGCAGCGGAGCGATGCTTGTGTTCCTGCGTGACTCTGTCGAGGTACTGTCCAGGCCTGCTGGCAGCGGAGCAACACCAGAGATGAAACTAAAACTTTGACGACCATAAAGCTTGTGCACCAATATACCCCTCATCCCCAATCGAAACAACTGTGTTGACCTGGCTTGGAATGTCTGTTGACTTACCAAGAGCTTGGCAGATACTGCATTTTACAATCAAGCAAGTGTGGAAACCAAGACAAACAGAGAACTAAACAATAATTCTAGAGGCATTAGAGATACTTTTCAAGAACAAGGTACATTTAGAGAGCTGGAGTTCTACCAGTGTGTCGCCAAGTGTTGTAGAGGCTACAAACACCCTCCAAAATTTTTCCTTAGCTTCTTTTTGGATCCTCCCTACCAACCATCGTTAGCAGCATGCCTTGCACCATCAAACATATAGGCTTCAGTGATTTCTCAATGTCTTGTCAGCCTATGCATGTCAGTTTCCTTCACTCCTCTCACAGGCTATATTTCTGGACTTAGACCATGTGCTAGCCAAGTATCTCCCCTAGAAAATTGCACAATTTCGGAGGGGAACTAGCCTTCCCTCCAAAAATTGCACAAATCAGTTGGCAAGCATGTTGAGATTAAGAATTGTGCAAATCAGTTTGTCAGGCTTCCCTCAGAAAATTGCGCAATTCTAGAAGGGAACCAAACTTCCCACCAGAAATTTTGCAAATCAGCTTGGCAGCCTGCTGGGCTCTAGAATTGCATAGAGGAGTCAGGTAGTCTTCCTCTAGAAAATTGTGCAATTTGACCGAGCACCGCTACTCAGCCCAGGAATTGCGCAGTTTTATGGAGGAAGTCACCTGCTAACCCAATAAATTGCGCAATCCCTCTAGGACAACTAGCCCAGCTCAGCCCAGGAACTATGCAAATTTCCATCCCAAGCTCGCAGACCAATTCATGTGCCTTCAGGTTGACCTATTACCTCTGGGACCAAGCAAAATTGATTTGCATGCATGGACTAATTTTCCCAAGGAAACATGCAAAATGCATCCCTAGATATAGGGATCTAATCTTAGTCGTTGAAGGTTGCATGCAAAGCTCATTTCAGAGGCCTCTCGCAAAGTGTCGTTTTTGCCTATATTTTTGGCATGCACGTCATAACCTCAATCTTATCAAAATTCATCAATTGGATGTTGCAGAGCTCATTCCTCACATCGACCTTGCATCTCTGACATCCCACATTACATCTAGGAGTCTTCGGCACTTTCAACTTAGTTTTTCAGGGTAAGTGTGATTTTCGTGTCTTACGTTGTGTTTCTGTCACTTTTTATGTTTTGCTTTGTGTGAGTATCATCTTCTTGATTTCAATGAGCTCTCATTGTCACTTCAATTTATGTTAGCTTGTATAAGCAATGTTTCAGTTTTCGTTCCCATCTCACTGTTGTTGCATGCATGACACTATTTTTACACTGACAGTTGCCATTGCGACTGTGACTTGCTTCACACACATGCATGCTTTCCCTTTTTCTGAATCTTTCACTTACTAATTGCATGCATGATCATTCACTCTTCTTTACACTTAGTATCACCATGCATTTAGACTTCTCAGTTTTTTAGTCGCCCGTCAGCGCATCTAAGCTTCCTTAGCCTAGACCTTGCCTTGCTCAGCTAGCATTGCACATTTATGGAAGTGAAGGCTCTACCTTCCCTCCAGAAATTGTGCAAGTCTGGCCCAACACTGACCTCCAAGCTTCCATTGCGCAATTCGAGGAGGCAGTGCCTTGCTGGCCCCAGAAGCCATACAATGCAGTTTGTTGGTTTGCATGTCACTCCTGAGTGAAATTACGCATTGGACAGTTTCAGTCCTAAGCATGCAAGGATCGACTATGAATTTTTCATTTCCAATAGTTAGTTAGCTTCTTGACAGCCCAGACTATGCCTTGTGTAGTTTTGATAGTCAGTTTCTCAGCTTCTTGATGAAAATTGCACAATATCACAGATGGTCGCACAGGTATGTTGCATGTCATTCCTTCAACTTGTTTTGGTTTTCGACTGAAGAATTGATTTTCATGAGTGTTGATATGTCTCCAAGTATCACAGGTGTTCGTCTTATTCTCAGCAGCACAACTACAATTTCTTCCAGGAGAGCATAGTCGAACACACTGTTCATAGGACAACGATGAATGCAGTCGATCACGTGTCTATGAACTTGCATATTTATGAATACATCAAGTTGTTCATGGACAAGGATATCAAGATGAAATGGTAGCAACATCATAGCAAGAAGCACCATCAGTAGTAGCGGAAGGTAGCACACCTGCATGCAACAAATGTAAGAGGAAGGTTGTTGAAAGCGTAGAGGTGGAACAAAGTTGCAAGCTCAAGCAAATCCACCTGTGATGAAATTAGATTTGGAGATTGAGGCTATGAGGCGATGACACGACAAGAGGATCATGCGAAGGTACAGGGAGAAACAGGGAAGGAGTTATAGGTGCTGAAGCAACAACTTAAGGAAGAACATGAGCTGCACAGATGAGAGAAGGAGTTGTAGCGGGAATAGGTACAGCAGGAGGCGCAACATGCATACACTGATGAAATTTCACCCATACAGGTTATGGACCCATCCAATAGCTGGCATGGAGAAGACAGGGTGAGCAGTGCTATCAATCACATGCAAGGGTGTTCAAGAGCATGGATGACATTGTGCGCATGCATGTGATCTCACTCATTTGGCACACTCACCATGGCGAAGACAAGAAGCAAGTCCGACTGGAGATGATCATGCATTTTGACAAGTTGATGTGCATGGTCACTAGCACACACTTGGACATCAACACAGACACTATGTATCAGTATGTTTCTATTCTAGTTGCACTCAAGACAATAATGTGCATGTTATCAGACGAGTTGGATGAAGGAGCCATATTATTGTACCCGGATGCAACAGAGGCAAGAGTTCGCTTTCAGCAAGATGTCACCATTGAGCGCACAGACACCATCATGGACAACCAAGCTTGGCATCAATTCACCATCGTCAATCATCAGAAGGATGTTAAAGAGTTGGTATCACCACAACTGTCCGAGTGTTAGTGATAGCTTGCATGGCTTGCTCGAGCCTATTTTGTCTCACTTGGGTACATGTGCAGATTGGATGTAACATCTTGTAAAGTGGAAGTCCAAGTGTCGGTAGCTGAATGTAACAGTCATAGAGTAGTTGAAGAGTCATGAGGGTAGGTGAACAGTCACAAAGGGGAATGTCAAGGGTCACCCCATAGTTTGTTATTTATAGTACCTCATGACTCATTGTATAGGCTTTTGGTTAGCCAAGCTTCCGATAGGAGTATCTTAGAGAAGGCTTGGAGAGTATTATAAAGAGCCTTTTATTCTCAATAGTGCAGAGCTAGTATATCTCTTTGGAGGAGTGGGTGGCAGTGACTATAAAGTTCCACTATCGAGACTAGTGGTTGGTCATGGTTGTACTATATAATTGGAACTTTTACTTCTTAATATAACATAGCTAGCACGTTTCATGCATATGTTGTTATTGTATTTCAGCGAACTTGTTTACTCTAATGATATGTGTATATGTTTTCTTACGCATGCATGTATGGACTTTTTTGTATAAGTATGTATGAATATTATTGAAATATGTTGTTGGTTTAACCATCCCTTTGGATTGTTAGTTTACTTGCTTTCCAATTTGTGATGCATATTTTCTCGTGTGTTCCCTTCTTACGTTCTTTCATAGGTTTCCAAGGGGTGCACTCACATCACCCTCTCTATGTTAGAACCACTCATGCACCTTCCTTGACTTGCTGCATATGTCCCACCCTTTCTACCAATAGGGATATCTTACTTGCCTCTGCGCGTCACCGTGGTCAAGGCAATACCTCACGACCCACTGTTGGAACTCGTACACCAAACGGTCTAAGTCCTAATTGGGACTTCTTACCAAGGAGATCCCTTGACATGTTGCTAGGTCTAGCACCATTAACATTGTTGGCGGTAGAAGGACGACCAAAAGAAAATATAAGTCCTCATCATCTGTTTTGAGTCTTTGCACATCTTTCATGGAATTTTTTATAGTTCACCCTCCGAAATGTCTATCTAATAGACATATCTTTCACCTCGAGAGGAAGTTCTGGTATCACTTGACACAAATCACCTATGATGGTGAAGGTGAAGTGGCCTCGCCTGAGCAATTAGATGACTTCCATGTGCTCATGAAGGGCATGGAAGATTCTAATGAAACAGAGGTTTTTTCACTACTCACACACACACTTCGTGACCACCCATTGCAATGGTGTGCCACACTACCTCATAACTCTGTGCACTCATTCAAGGAGTTCAATTGTCTAATCAAATCTATTTTCCACCATTTTGATCCTGAATTACTTGATAATTTTTTTTTAAAACAATGAAAGGCCCTGCACTATAGGAATTACAAGGTAAGTTCCTCAGACAGAACACCACACCACTCACAAACAGATCACAGATCGATACACCCGTATTATTGACGTGGTTAAAACCCTCAAAGAGGGAAAAATTCTATGGTCTGAGCCAACGTGGCCACTTAGGTAATTTATTAATAAAAAAATTGAAAATTTACATAAGCTTCTCTCATGAACGGTTCATTGATTTTGGAGCTTCTTATCACATAGGCTCTAATGCCTCCTTCCTTCTCCTGTTGTGTCATATTTGTACATCCTTCAATCCTATCCCAAGCTGTTCTTAAGGCGAGATGTTAGGATATTCCAACACATAGGAAATAGTTAAGTATAGCTTGGTCTAGTGTAGAGTTAGGTAAAGTTTGTTTCTTTACTATGTACTTTTGTAACTTACAATCCAACGGTCATGATATGTAGTGATCACTGGGATAGGATTGAAGGATGTAAAAATATGACACAATAGGAGAAGGAAGGAGGCATTAGAGCCTATGTGATAAGAAGTTCCAGAATCAATGAACATTCATGAGAGAAGCTTATGTAAATTTTCATTCTTTTATTAATAAATTACCTGAAGTGGTTGCGTTAGCTCAGTCCGTGGATTGTTTCCCTCTTTGCGGGTTTTAACCACATCAAGAATACTGGTGTATTGATCTGTGATCTGTGTGTGAGCGGTGTCCTTTGGGGTTCTGTCTAAGGAACTTACCCTGTAAAGTTGCTTTGGACCAAGTGAGCTAGATTAAAAGGTTAGTAATTTTTGGAAAAGAGGAAGGGGTTTTTTTTATAAGTCACTGAAGCTCTGGGGTGCATGCTTACGTGAGAAAGATCTTTTTTTTATCTACAAAACAAAAAACACAAAACCAACATGGACATACAAAAAAAAAAAAAAAAAATTATGGCTTGAAGTTAGCTTTAGCCGGAAACTAAATATTTTCCTCAATGTTTCTAATTTTCCTAGATCACACTAAGGCGCAGTGGAAAAGAGCATACACATGAGAAAAATCCTTCCTTTCTATTTCTAATTTTCCCAGATCACACAGAGTCACGGGGCAAAGAGGATATGCAAAAATGAAAGGTATAGATCTGGTAATAAAAAAATCAAAGAGCTAAATAAACTAAACTAAACAGAGAGAAAATAACTAAAAACTGCAAATAAACACTGTATACCTCCGGATCTTAAAAATGACGTAGCTAGGGCTACCGGAAACCTTTTCACGTCAAACAAAAGGGATTCCTCAGTGGAACAAATGCTCCTAACATAATAGAGTAGTCCTCTCATCCCGAAAGTTGTCAGTAACAATAGGTCTAGGAAATGACAGTCGGATGTAGTTATACCGGCATCAAATTTGGATAACCAACAGATGCGTCCCTCAAATAGCTTCGATACCATGAAGAGGTTTTCTGTTACACCAAAACTCGCAGGTGTTGGTAAACATTTCAAACCAGTAACTAGGATCCCCAGGGTGGAAATTACGAATTCCATAGAGGTGCGATGATTCTTCCAACACCCCCCTCAAACGCAACTCGGGGGAATCGAACCTCGGTCCAGACCCTGATACCATGTAGGAATTTACAGGGTAAGTTCCTCAGAAAGAACACCAAAGGACACCACTCACAAACAAATCACAGATCAATCCACCAGTATTATTGACGTGGTTAAAACCCTCAAAGAGGGAAACAATCCACGCCCTGAGCCAACATGGCCGCTTCAAGAAATTTATTAATAAAAGAATGAAAATTTACATAAGCTTCTCTCATGAATAGTTACCCTACAAATAACCCTCCATGCTTTTTAAATAGAGATCATGGACCAATCGGGTGTTAATCCACGGATCAAGTATTAGTAATACCGAAGAGAGAATGAATCGTTGGATCACTACATATCATGACCGTCAGATTGTAAGTTACAAAAGTACATAGTAAAGAAACACACTTTACCTAACTCTACATTAGACCAAGTTATACTTAACTATTTCCTATGTGTCGGAATATCCTAACATGCACAAGTAACCTATGGAGTTTTTGGAGCGCTTACGTCTATTCATGTTTGAAGCCCCAAAAAGTCAGATGAAATTTTAGTATCTCATGGACAGATTTGAATACTTCCTTATCAAATCTGTCAATCCCAAGAAGAAGTTCAAGCTCAAAACCTGCTTAGCATATTTCGGTGATGGAGTTGCGCAATCACAAACGAACACGGTCGATGTCACAAGTGACTGTCCATCGTCCCCTCATCAAACAACTCCACCACAACAGAGTGATGTAGGAGAATATCCACACACATCCGTTCAACAGTCACCTCCTCCCAACATCACTTCTTTCGATTGTCACGCAGATTGTGTTGTGAATCTCATGGGTTATCACATGTATTTTGTACCTCATGTTGGGATGGGATCCCCTGGGTTAGTTTTGGGGTTAAGATAACCAAAGTTTTGATACAAATTTGTAATTAATGTAAAGTCTTCATGATTTTTGGATGCGAAGAGCGTAGATGAGTAGGAGCCAAAGGTCTTTAGCCGCTTGTTTTATGTAAATTTTGAGTCGATTTTGAGATGCACCCATGGTCTGTGGATCACGGATTTGTATGAAAATGGATATAAATAGGTGTGTCTTAGAGATTACAAGGTAATCAATCAATTGATAAGGAGGATGGATAATTGATGATAGGGGAAAGGAAGTGAGAGCGAAGAGAAGTGGGTCAGGTAGAAGAAAGGCTCTGCAACTAAGTGTGCATAGGCCTAGGTAGAGTCTGTAGATGAGTGCGCGGACCCCTGCAGGTATGTGCATAGGGTATTTTGAGTTTGTAACCTTCAATTGAAGATCAATAAAGACAGTTTCCAAAGAATTCTTGCGTACTTATGTTTATTTGTGTTAATTTTATATGATGTCGATGAATAATGTGTTTTATGGAATATTGATCGAATGTTGTGCGATTCTCTTGAATAAATCTTAATAAATTAAGGAGATTTGAAAAAACACTAATTTACGGTTGTTCTCTGATGCGCGTAAGTGGATAAATTGATTGTTAAATTTTTGCAAAGACTGATCATAGACCTTCATAAAGGTCTGAATATTGTTTTAATAGAATTGCAGTAACGTGCCCTATGAGTTTATCAATTTGTGTGAAGGTAGATCTGAGGTGCTAAAAGACATCACACTAGTCTCTGGATGCAAAAACTTGGTTCTTTCATCCCTCCATACTACTTCGAGTGAGACTGCAATTTGTGCTACACAATTTTTGTTGAAAGGGCCAACAGTGTAGGGTTTTGTTGGTTGCCGCAATTGACTCCAAACCTAGGTCAGGACCCCCTAAGTCAACAAATGGTTTTGTTTCTAGGATTGGGATTTGCTTGAAAGAGATGCGTGATGTCGCATCATTGGAAACTGACAAAGAAAGAAATTGAAAAGTGGTTGATCAGAAGATTCACGAGTTCACAATGCAAGAAAATAGGAATCCGCGCTTGTCAAAGGAAGAGTGGTTGAACAACTATCTGTATACAAAGATACACAAGATCTTCTTTTTCACCTTCCCCATTGAACTATATGAATGGTTGGCTAAATTGATAGATATTAAAGGATGGTGGAAGCTCTAGAAGCCTCTGAAAAGAAGATCATGTGGGTTTTCAATCACTAATTCGATCAAATTCTAGGAGGATTTATTACAAAATTTGCAGTTGATACCTCGGTCAGCTATAGTGAAGTAAAACTATGATTGTTCAAACGACAGTGAGATAAGTATTTAAGATCACTGAATACTTGGATTAAAACGTTGTTATGTGAAAAACGGGTGATACCATTACCTTGATGTTCGGATCTACGTGAAGTGGAAAAATCCTTAGAAATCGTGAAGGATCAGGACCAGAATATACTCCATTGATTGGATCTCATTTAAGTGACGACGAGGGGGCGGAGAAAACTCTGCCATGAAGAGTTCAACTAATCACTCAGGGGATTCTTCAGCTAAATCATCCATCCACTCCACCTCCACTTCCACCTCCACGACATACACCTTCGTCCACACCTCCACCTCCACCATCACCATTCAACATGGCGAACGCGATGAAGTTGCTTATTTTCAAAGGCATAGGGAGTGAAGATAGACAACAATTCTAGTTAGTTGCAAATGTTGTGTGGACAATGCAACATATTACTGATGAAAATATAAAGAAGGCATAGTTGGTTACCGCTTTGCAAGATCGTGCGCTAACCTGGTATATTAAGTATTATGTTGATAATTGTCTTGCATCGCTAGCCGATACTAAGGCGGCTTTAAACAAAGAGTTTAGTAAGCCTAAATTTGACTCACAGTCAGTGATTGGATTCAAAGATATCATGATGAGGTTCGATGAGATGCCCTAGGAATTAGATTAAAGGTTGAAGTGTCAGATCCGAGAAGCTAATATGCAACTCACAGATAGTTAGCATCGCGAATGGTTTATAGCTTCGCTTCTGTCTCACCTAAGACTTTCTCTATCACAACAGAAGATAGAAATGCGAGCATAAGCCTTGGAAATCATGATGAGGTTGCATGCATCACCTATTCAGGATGTGACCTTGGGGGTACAACAGATCCACTCTCAGTTACAGTGCTTACACCTAGAATTATAGAGTTTGAAGAAAGATTAGGAGACTAAACTAGAAGTGTGCGCGAAAATATGGTGTCTAAAGTGCAAGATCCAGGGGCATGATAAAGACCATTGTCCTATCTACGTGAATTATATTACAGGAGGGGGACCAATTCCCCTAACATTAAAATCCCTAGCAAGGCCGAGCATGGGGCTACGCTATTTGTGTTATGCTCTTAACCTACAAGACGATACCAGAATACCAAATATGTGAAGAATATACCCAGAACATAGAACAATGAGAAATAATAGCAAGTATTTTATTGTTCAGAAAGCAATGTTAATTTTCCTCTTCGAGGGGGTAGCCTCCAATAGAGCAGAGCTCGATTACAAAATAAGACATGATGCTCCTCGAGGGGAGTCTCTATCCTTTATATAGGATTCATACATGCAATACCATGCGGCAATACCATGGTTCTTATTAATACCATCTATCTAATACCATGGCCCATTTGCAACTAACTGTGGTCCCTTCATTAAATGCGGGTTAACCACTTACAATTATTAATATGGGCTTTATTGACTCTTTACTTAACTATAAATATGACTCGGTCCTATTACATAAATAAGGGGGTTAGGGTGGGACCCTAACATGCCCTCCCCCATAAGAATAGCCTTGTCCTCAAGGCTGAAGTTGTGGAAACTGCTAAAGCATAGTGGTTGGTTCCCAAGTTTCATCTTCCAGAGAGGTGTCTTTCCACTTGACGAGGACTTCCTTGATCATGCGGCCATGCAGGTGTCGTTCTCGTGTGTCAAGAACCTGTTCAGGTTGGATCCAGATTGACCCTTCTTCATCTATTTTAGGTAGACTAGTTTGAATTCTGTAATTGTTCCAAATCACTTTCTTGAGGCATGAGACATGGAAAACTGGATGGATTTTTGCAATGGGTGGCAAAGCTAGCTTGTAGGCAACTTCTCCAATGCATTGAAGTACTTGATATGATCCGTAGAATTTCAGAGATAGTTTCTAAAAACCCTTGTCTTTGAGTGATGTTTGCTTATATGGTTGCAACCTCAAAAATACCTGATCCCCTTCTTGAAATTGGCATTCTGAGCGATGTTGATCTACCTGTTGCTTCATGTGGTTTTGAGCTTGATGAAGATTCTCTCTAAGGTGGGCCAGCATGGTTGTGTGGTTCTGTAGGAGTTGATCCACTGCTTGTACCTTCGAGCATCCCTTGATATAAGAAGTAGGGGAAGGAGGGAGTTGACCATAAACTACTTCATATGGAGTAATTTTAGTGGTGGAATTATAGTTGGTGTTATACCACCATTCAACTAGAGGTAGCCACTATACCCAGAGATGTTGCTTTTCTGAAGTGAAACACCTAAGGTAGGTTTCCAGACATTTGTTGACTAGTTCAGTTTGACCATCAGTTTGTGGATCATAGGAAGTACTAAGTTGTATTTGGGTACCTTGTAGCCGGAAGATTTCCTGCCAAAAGTTACTGGTGAATACCGGGTCACGATCAGACACAATGGAAGTGGGCATGCCATGCAATTTGAAGATATGATCCATGAAATATTGAGTGACCAAAGTTCATGTAAAAGGGTGGGGTAGGGTGCAAAAATTGGCATACTTAGAAAGTCTTTCCACAACCACCATGATGACTAATTTGTTTCCTGACTTTGGAAGACCCGTAATGAAATCCATAGAAACCTCCGTCCAAATTGAGGCCGGGATGGGAAATGGCTGTAATGTGCCTAGAGATTTGACTATTTTTCCTTTGTGGCACTGACAGACGTCGCATTCAGCTACAAAAGTAAGAATGTCCTTTTTCATGCGTGTCCAAAAAAATGATCTTCGAGTGCGAGCATACATCTTCTGAAAGCCTGAATTTCCTACAGTGGGAGATGAGTGCAACTCCGTCAAAATGAGACTTTTAAGGGTGGATGTTGGTGATATTACGACTCTGTCCTTGTAGCGAAGAATCTCATCCTGCCACAAGTAGTGCGGTGTGGAATTTGGATCCACCTGCAATTGATTAATGAGTTGGGAGAGCCAAGGATGTGAAAACTATTCCTTGCGAGCCTCTTCAATCCATTCTGGAATGGGAAAGGAAATTGCGAGTAGGGTACTTTCCTTCTCAAATTGGCGGGATAACGCATATGCTACAATATTTTCGCGCCCTTTCTTGTAAATTATTTCATAATCATATCCCAACATTTTGGTGAGCCATTTATTTTGTTATGGTGAGGATAAGCATTTCTCCAAAAAATATTTAAGGATTTGATGGTCTGTGCGGATTTGGAAACATCGCCCCAATAAGTATGGTCATATCTACTGCATGTAAAATGGCCATCATCTCCTTCTCATAGGTAGATTGTCCCAGATTCTTCCCACTTAGTTGTTGGCTCGTGAATGCCAAGGGTCGACCTTCCTACATTAAGACCACCCCAATACCCGTACTCGAAGCATCACATTCAATCACAAAAGATTTGGTGAAGTCAGGTAGTGCTAAGACTAGAGTGGAACACATGGCATATTTGATAGCTGTAAAGGCCTGTTGTGCTTCATCATTCAAGAGGAATGAATTTTTCTTGAGGAGTTGAGTGAGGGGCCTAGCAATGCGACCATAATTGTGGACAAATTTGCGATAGTAGCCTGTGAGACCCAAAAATCCTCTCAGGCTTTTCAAGGTCTTAGGTTGAGGTCAATCCTGCATTGCCTGGATCCTTTTGGGATCCACCCTGACACCTTCACGCCCCACAATGTGGCCCAAATACTCAACTACTTCCATGCAAAAAGAACACTTGGACATCTTGACAAATAATTTATGCTTGCGGAGCAGTTGCAAGAGTAGATCTACATGTTGAAGATGTGCGGCCCAGGTGCGACTGTAGATGAGGATGTCATCAAAGAAAAAAAGGACAAATTTTATGAGATATGGTTTGAGCAGGTGGTTCATAAGGCTCTAAAAAGTTGATGGGGCATTACAAAGACCAAATGGCATGACCAGGAACTCATAATGGCCTTCATGAGTTCAGAAAGTAGTCTTTGGAATGTCTACTTCTTTCATGCAAATTTGGTGGTAGCTTGAGCGAAGGTCGAGCTTACTAAAGAATTGAGCCCCATTTAGTTCATCCAGCAAATCATCGACAACCGGGATGGGAAATTTATCTTTGAATGTCAACTTATTAAGGGCCCTAAAGTCTGGACACATACGCCATTCCCCATATTTCTTGAGCACCATGACCACTGGCGATGAATAAGGACTAATGTTGGGACGAATGATGCATGCTTCTAAGAGTTCCTTGATTATTTTTTCTATTTCATTCTTTTGGGCGAATGAATATCTATATGGGTGCACATTTGGTGGTTGGACCCCTGGGACCAAAGTGATGCTATGATCATGTTCCCCTCTTGAGGGTGGAAGCTCATGAGGCTTGTCAAAGACTGGAAGATGGTTGTTTAAGATTTGTTGCATCTCAGGATGAATATGAAGAGAATTGGGTTTGAAGGCCTAGATGGCATTAAATTGAGCTATAACTCTATGGTGGCCCTTTTTTAACAATTTTTCCATCTGATGTGAGCTGATGATAGAGGGAGCTCCTACCTAGAGTTCATGGAGGGTATGTGTGTGGTTGTTCTGCTTAAAACTCATATATAACTCCTGGAAATCCATTGTGATTGGGCCAAGTGTGTGAAGTCATTCAACACCGAGGACAATGTCGCACCCTCCCATGTGTATGGAGAACATGTGGGTCTTTAACTGATAATCCCCTATTTGAATTTTGACATTTTCACAGTGGCCTTCACATTTCATTGTTCCCCCATCAACAATTTGGACCTAGAAGTTAGAAACTGCTCGGACAAAACAATGCACTGCTTCCACGACTCTTTGATGGATAAAATTATGTGTACTTCCACTATCAATCAAGACCACTACTAGGCGATTCTTAATAAAACCTCTGATTTTGAGAGTTTGAGGCGAAGAAATCCCTGCCAAAGCATGCATCGAGATAACTGGTTCTTTAGGTACATTGTCCTACTGGTTTTCCTCTTCTTCCTCCTCTGGTTCCTCAAGTGGCGGGGCTTCCTCCGATGAACTGTGATTAGTAGCATCAATTTGAAAGAATTTGGGCTCCTTGCATTTATGCCCGGGGGAGTATTTCTCATCACAGTAGTAACATAAGCCTTGCTTTCTTCTTCCCCCATTTCTGCTGGTGACACCTTTTGAGCCTTGAGTGTTTGGGTAGTGCTTTGAGCCTGTGGGGGGCGACCCTTGGTGATGAAATTTGGGCGATTGGATTAGGCCACTAATGCACATTCAACTTCACGAGCTATCCTGCAAGCATGCAGCCATGAGCTAGGGTGGTGCAGTTGGATGTGGGCTTGTATGGCTTCTTTGAGACCACTGACAAAACATTCCACGTAGAACTCATCGTATAGACTTCCAGTGCGGAGAGATAAGGCTTCAAAGGCTGCAATATATTCATTCACTGTTCCTGTTTGTCGGAGCTTAGTGAGACGACCAAAAAAGTTAGATTCATGGTCAAAGTGAACCATAAGAGCTCTTTTGAATGTCTCCCAAGTCAAAATGGCCTTCCATAGCAACATTGATGCCTTTGCCACCATTTCCATCTTTCATTGTCCAAGTACATGATACCCACACTAAGCTGAGTCGTATTATCCAGGATGTAATTCAGAGTGAAATATTGCTCCATTTGTGCTATCCATGTGTCTGGGTGAGAGCCATCAAATTTATACATGTCTAGCTTGGATGGTCACGGATGGGATTGTTGGTGGGTGCCAAAGAGGTGAAGAGACTGGCTAGACTCACCCTCACTATTTTCATTGCCAATATATGCCTCTGCACGTTCCTCCATGTTGCCCTTTGAGAGTGTTTCATTTATGCTCTTCAGCAACAACATTACCTTGTTCAATGTTGATTCACATTTGTCGATCTTCTCATTAGCCATAGCTTGAGCTCTAGTTTGTACCATGCATCGATCCGATGCACTTGAAATTTGGGGCCACCGAAATTTTTTGGCACTAAAAATTGAATGGTACCACCTTACTATCTCATCGTCCTGATTCTTATGGGCTAAGTCACCAATAAGTGCCCTGGGGGGTCTCAGACTCCCATAAATGTCAATGCTACCAAAAGTACTGCGAAAATCACGCCCAGGTATAGGAACCCACACAACTACTCAGATCTTGATGGCAGATGTGATGGATCTAAGAGATCTGAATGGCTAATCTGACAGATCTCAATGGAGAAACTAATTGCTGTTGCGGATCTGATGGATCTAATAGATCTGAATGGTTGTTCTAATAGATATGAACGACGGAACTGATTGCTGCTGCTGCGATAAAACCCCACTTGCGAGATCTGATCTGGCAAAGATTATGTGTGATCCAGATATAGAGAAGGGAACTATGGTCTCCAGGAGTGTTAGGTGCTACAGATCGCAATATACATAAGGGTCTGACAGTAGTACTTGACCCAATTTTTTAGGGCACTAACCAAGGAGGATCAACCATACCCTTAGCCGTACAACCCGACTACCCTATCATACATGCGAGTAATCTCTCCGAGTGCTGTTCTCGGTGTACTGTAGCAGCAAGAGGGCTAACGGTTTATCTATGGCGAGGTTCCAAGGGAGCTAGGGGGCTTCCGATATACCCAGAGGGTACTTGGAAGACAGTCCATGTGCAGTTCTGTCTAATGCGTTACTACTCGAAGGGGTACCCATAGGGGTTACAAGGGAGTCCAACAAGTGCGACCACCTCTTGTATTTCCTGCATGCATTCCTCCCCAAATCCACAGGTTTATGCGCTCAATGACAGATCCTATGGTTTAAAGACGCCGGAACACGTCTCTAGCCAAAAAAAAATTGCTAAAAATTGGAGATCCCACTGGCCCTAGAAAGCACTCTGATACCACTTGTTATTCTCTTAACCTACAATATGATACCAGAATACCAAATATGTGAAGAATATACCCATAACATAGAACAATGAGAAATAACAGCAGGTATTTTATTATTCAGAAAGCAATGTTCACTTGCCTCTTCGAGGGGGCAACCTCCAATAGAGCAGAGCTCGATTACAAAATAAGACACGATGCTCCTCGAGGGGAGTCTTTATCCTTTATATAGGATTCATACATGCAATACCATGCGGCAATACCATGGTTCTTATTAATGCCATCTATCTAATACCATGGCCCATTTGCAACTAACTGTGGTCCCTTCATTAAATGTGGGTTAACCACTTACAATTTTTAATATGGGCTTTATTGACTCTTTACTTAACTATAACTATGACTTGATCATATTACAGAAATAAGGGGGTTAGGGTGGGACCCTAACAATTTGTTAGGTTGCTGTACAACATGTTACGGATAATTGTCATTTACTTCAAAAGTTCATCCAGACACCCCAGCAGTTGTTCAGTAACTTTTGCAAAATGGTGGGCCACGATGAGTGCCACTTTCGTAGCTATGAGATGATGATGGAAAGAACTTCTACATACTAGATGCCAGCAAAAGCTCAGCCTCTAGATTAGGGTGACATAGGAGTGCGTGGATGTTGTCGGGGCTGAGGACAGGGCCGAGGAGGAGGAGGACCTAGTAGAGGTCACGGTCAAATTATCTGCTACAACTGTGAACATCCAGGGCACTACATGCGTGAATGTCAAAATTAGACACGCTCATCATGTCAATACTGTAACTAGTTTGACCATACTATAGAAGAGTGGCCAGTTATGATAGCTAAAATGCAAGAGAAGAAAGTGCAGCCTCAACATCCTACGCAGAACTTACAGATGATGAGAGTTGAGCCCCATGAGGAGGATCAAATCATGAATATAGTGCTGAGAAGTGTATTTACGACTGGCAATGATAAAGGTAAACAACCTGAAGAGGATGGAAGGGTCAGGAAGGCCCCAGAGAAGGAAGTTGGATTTGATCTAGAGTGCACTAAGGAAACATTTATGGAAGCCAAGAAGAGCTTCATTGAGTCCTCCACCTTAGGAATGTAGGACAAGGTGCCAAAAACCAACGCACCTCCAAAGGTTGATCCATCTGTGCTTACTATGTTTTTTGGGACTTGCATAAAACTGTTGCACGATAAAAAAGTTGTGTAAGGCCTACAGGAATTAATAAAAAAAATGCACCAGCAAAGAGAAGGTCCCTGATAGACACCGAGTGGTCAGATAAATTGGCAAACATAAGGCACAAATAGGGTGTGAGACGAGGCTCACCGCGCAGATAGGATAATATAAGATGGACCAGGTCATTCTGGACTTGGGATCCAACGTGAACGTATTATCGAAATAAACATGGGAAACAATGGGGAGACATGCATTGCAGTGGTCTCCAATTCAGCTCAGAATGGCGAACCAACAGAAAATCATCCCCATAAGACGCCTATATGGAGTCACAGTTGATATAGAAGGTGCGAGAGCGATGGCCGACTTTAGTTATAGAAATTATTGATGATAGTAATCCATACCCTGCGCTCTTGGGGATTGACTCAGCTACTGACATGAATGGGTATTTAATTTGAAAAAGAGGGTGATGTCATTCGAAAGAAAGTCAGTGCACGTTATAGTGCCACTGGATCCTACAAAAGGGGCATGCTATACTAAACCCGTCTGCAATTATGACGAAAATGATGATGAGCTTGATCAAATTTACATAATAACTATGTGGGATCAGGAATGGATCAATCCGATGGTAGATGGATGGATTGCATGTGACCGGGAGATTTATTGCACCTCTGATTCAGACGAAGAGTTGGAGAATTGGTAGAATCAGTTGCATGAAGTGTCTGCATTGCGGTGCAATATGATGACAAAGTTGTTGCACTGTGTTTCGTCGGAGGTAAGAAAATTACCCTATTATGATGTTTTAGCTGACATAGATCTGTTTTTGAATGAATTTGAATGCGAAATACCTAAGGATCATCGCTTCTAAGCCCTAGAGTTGGCACTGCATGCCACACCTACACAATCGTGGGGTACGCATAAGGATAGTCTTTCCAGATGGCAAGATTACAGAAGAATGATGAAGCAACGGTTTGGATGTGCTAACACAAGGATGACTGAGAGATATAATGGAAGGGACGATCTCTGCTATCACCAAGTGAAATGGACTAAAGCATGGGGAACAAAACCACAGCAAGAACTGGTACACATATTTGGCCATACTCTAGATACTATCCCCATTAATTGGTATCTAGAAATAGAGCTCTGCCATGGCAACGCAGAGTGGGATGTATTAAAGGAATGGTTCCTATTGACCTTCAACTTTGAAGACGACTTCACAAGCATAGATGAAGCACTAGAAGAAATTAAGGCAGTTATCTTCAGAATGCCGAAGGAACATGTGGAATGGAGTCAACCAAATTGGAGCACCTAGCTGCATCATGCGCTTGAATGCTATAATGTGACCACTAAGGAGGAAGATGAAGATCTAAGAAGCATTAATATTCCAGAGGCAGTAGAGAGTCACGAAGTCGAAAGCCCACAAATAGACAACCTGGAAATCATCGCGTCACTGAAGACAAAGCAGGTAAACATTGGCACTAAAGCGGCACCAAAGTTTGCGAAGATTGGAGATTATTGGGATGATGCTGTTATCACTCAGGTTGTCCTTAAGCTCCAGAAAAGGATACGGCCGAGGTAACCACAGACCAACTTTGGACTGCAGGTTCTAGCCAACCTGCAATCAAAGAGGGCTCTCTCTTTTAGATTTAGCTTTGTTGAAAAGGATTTTAGGCTAGGTTTTGAGTTCGGAGGGTTTTTGTTTTGTTTTTGGTGGGAAAATTGATGTTTTCAGACAGAGAGGCAAGGCATAGTCTGGAAGTTTCAAACCAACCGAGGAGGAGAACTGCTGGTGCATTTCTTCGGTCACAAGAGAGGGAAAATGGAGCAATATAGCTAAGCATGAAACAATATTTCAGGTTTAAATGATGGAAAGAATGCTAAGTAATGAGAGGCAGTTAAGAATCTCTCAATCAGCTTAACAGATGGAGGTAACAGAGCTCTACCTAGGGGCAATGAAGAATCCCTAGATAATTGGCCAACACAAGTGAATCAGGGTAAACATGAGCCAGGAGGAATTCATATTCATAATGAATTCATTCCGAGGAAAACATAAAGAAATAGCAGAAATTGAGCATAGAGAGTATTTAAACTAATTCTAGGCTATTCTTTCTTTCTGCTATTTAGATAGTGGTAAACAATAAACAAAGGTAAGATGCACTTATTGCTTCAGGCTGCAGCGCAAGAATTCCATCTTCATATCTCCAAAAACATTCATTTACAACAGTCAGTTTGTTCTCCAAGCTTTCAGCAGTCTTTGATTATAGAAAAACTCAGGTATACAATGCGAGTCTCTAGTCAAAATTCTCAATTAACCAACCCTTGAAACAATGTAGAGGGCAGTACATATAGGGAAAAACTCTCTACAACTGCTTTTATTGCAACTTGACCTAAACAGGTTTGAAAGAAAGATGATTACTTAACCTAATCCTATCCAGAAATAAATGCAAAAAAATATCTCGGGCTGCGCTCAGGGCTGCCGTATCAAAACTGAGTAAATGATGTAGTCCTTGGCGACTTGGTGCAGTGTTTTCTGCAATAAATGTGTATGGGTTTCTGCTTTTTTGTTGTCTGTCTGCATTTAAAGCTTTAACTGTGATTTGAGGGCAAGGATGGGCTTACGCCTCTTGATTTGACTTTCTGGGGGGCTCATCAATGTTCAGGTGCTTCGAGCCCCTAAAAAATCTTCGGCTGATACTGTTTGGCTCTTCTTTTTCCTCTGATACTCTTTGGCAATAAACCGATGCTGTTCTGATGTGTTGTGGGTCTAATCACAAGTTAATGGCCGTTGTTCGGCCTCTGTTTCCTTCAAAAATGTTTTCTGCTCCTTTCTGAGTGCTTCACGAAGAAAAATGGTTCATTCGGCGCCTTTCGGGCTTCCTAGGGGCTGCAAAATGAAAAGATTCCCTAAAGATTCCCCATTCTGGCCTAAAAAATCTAGCGATGAGCAATTTGGCGCAAATCGCTCATCAAAAACTGCCTCAGAAACTGATTCCGGGACTCCGAAGTGCGATTTTTGCTCCTTCACGCCAAAAAAGTGTTGATGACGTCAGCATGACAGGACGTTGTATGGTGGGTGACATCAGCAATGACGTTAGAATGATGACGTGGTGGGATGACGTCAGCGGGTGACGCCATCATGTACGGACGGTGACGTGGCATGTACATTGGTAGGGTACGGTGGCAGGAGGCCATGTGGTTGGTGACTCGGCTGTACGGTGGCAGGGGGCCACGCAGGTGGATGACACATCATGGTGACTGGGTAGGGGGGGTGACGCAGCAGGTGACGTGGGGCTTACGTCATAGGGCAGGGCGATAAGCGGTTTTGGGTGCACCGCCTTAGCGCTTGGGCGGTATTGGGGGGAGGGGCTCCGCCACATCCCAGAGCTTGACGCGTGGTGGGAGTACGGCGGTAATACCGCCCATCTCCCGGACGCTAAGCTTCGGGCGGTTCGGGGATGGGAGGGCCCGTCAGCCATAGATCTGCGGGGCGGATGATCAAACGGTTGGCGGCGATGGTGAGTCGGCGGGGGTATACGGGTGGGGAATATGAGTGGAATATTCCAAATTTAATACGGCGCGGCGGTAGGGTTTTAAAACTTAGGTTTAGTGGGTTTGGGGGTTTATGGAGTTTAAAAACGTGCGAGTTACGATATTTACGGTTAGGACTTAGGAAAGAGGGGTGGAACATGGGTTTTTTGCGCGCGGGTTTAATGATTTATGTACAAACATAGGGTTAGGGGTGGATTAGGGGGATTTTTGAGGTTTTTAGGGCTAGGGGAGAGGTTATTAATCTGGCCAGGTGTCAGATTAATCCCTGCTTGGACATGGATGGGCTAAAAGCAGCCCCAGATGGACCATTTTTTCCCGAACTTATAAAGAATATGGCTATATTGCCAAGGAGGGGATATTTAAATAGGGGAATTTTATATACAAAGTTATGTCCACCTTTGAGCTCCTTTGCATGAAAACTGCCTGTACTGTAATCTGTAAAGATAAAGCACTTTGTAACACAAAATTGATCATAAATTATCATTCTGCAACCACACAGCTACCTACCCAGCCTACCTTCCTAACATTTTTTCTTCTTTTTGGTTTGGGTGCACTTAGACTTGCAGACCCAGATTTACAATTTTTCTTTTGAATGTTTCCTATCTAAATCTGCACTTATTTCTGCCAGGGTCCAGATTAAACAGTTGGGTCCCTTTGATTCTCTACCTATCTACAGATCTGCCAAGATTAAACTGTTTGGACAGATATCATTCTCTATATTCTAAAATAGGAAACTGAAACCTAGGGAGACCAAGATTAAACTGTTTGGACCTCCCTTAAATGAAAACTCTTCAAAAACTGGAACTACCCATCAAAAATGGAATACAGAAGTGCATTTGGACTAAGCATACTTCATGGCACCTCATGGAAATATGGAACGCTGCAGCCTGCAAAGTATGACATATTTGGCATGTAAAAATGTCAATCATGAAAGATGATACCCTGTTGCAACAGGAGGCTAACAGTGGCTCCACTTGGGGATGGCTTTTCCTTGTGAAAAGTCAAGAACAACAGGTCAGACTGCCTTGATTTTCTATTTGTTGTTGTAGACTGGAAACACTTCTTTGTTCTGGCTGCTAAAAATATGAAACTTTGGAATCTGAACAACCTCCTCCTCAACTGAATTACTGTGCACTGTACAGCATCGCCTGCTTTCTTCTGCGTGCTGGATAATTATGTACAATGCTGCTGGAACATGCCTTTGATTGTGGAAAATTCTTTTCTACCTTGAATTGCTTGTAATGTGACATTTTTCCTTTTGTTGTTTTGTGCATTGGTGCAAATACAAAGTTTTCAGAACTGGGGCACTTGCATCAACTACGTCTTCATAGAATTTACTGTTGTTCTTTAAACAATCGGCTTGCTTATAAAAATGAAAACAAAGTGCTGATATATACAAATAAGACTGTACAAAGATATATACAAAACTGCATTGTGTCCCTTTAAAAGGGGTCATGGTAATTCTTCAGCATACGACCATTGACAGGGCCTTCTTCAGCAGAACAATCCTCTACAGATCTGAGAAAATAAGTGTTATTTCCCTGAACAACAGAAATAACCAATGGACCTCCCCATAGAAAATCAAACTTGGCATGTTTGCCCTTGTCTTCCCTTCTTGAGTCCCATCTTAGAACTTTGTCACCAACATTGAAATCCTCAGCCTTAGCTCTCCTATCAAACATCTTTTTGAGCTTTTCTTGCACAATTTGAGCTCTGTCATAAACTTGTTCTCTGGTTTGGTGCAGATGGATGGTCTGATTGATTCTTCTTTGAATGTCATTTGGTTCAGCCTGAATCTCTTGTAACATCTTGATAGTAGGAATGCCCAGGGATGAAGGAAATCTGGCCTCCATGCCATATACTAGCTCATAAGGGCTCATCCCAATTGATCTTTTGCTCGAAATTCTGTCTGCCCATAGGGCATTTACCAGCTTTTTGTGCCAGTTCTTCTTGTTTTCTTCCAGCACTTTCTTTATGATGTTGATGAGGCTTTTGTTAGATGATTCGGCCAAGCCATTACCTTGAGGGTAATAGGCTGTGGAGTGGCCAAGGTAATATGAAATCTGTGGCAAAAATTAATCATCTTTTTGGACTTAAAGGCAGCGGCATTGTCAGTGATGATTTTCTCAGGGCAGCCAAATCTGGAAAGGATGTTACACTGAAGGAATTGGATAATGATGGTGTCATTGGCTTGTCTACAGGGAATGGCTTCAACCCACTTAGTGAAATAGTCGGTGGCTGTTAGGATCCATTTGTGCTAGCCTGAGGAAGAGGGATGGATTTCTCCAATGAAGTCAAGACCCCATTGTTGAAAAGGTTGCTCGGTTGAGATGGGTTTAAGGGGCAGGGGTAACAGCTTTCTCTTTCCCTAAAAAATTTGGCATTTGTGACATGACATGGCAAACTTCTTTACATCTTCAAAAAGAGAGGGCCAATAAAAATCAGCCCTTAAAATTTTATCAGCAGTGGACTTCCAATATAGATGTCCTCCACAGTCACCTGCATGGAATTCTTTCATGACATTGTTAGTTTCATTCATGGTTAAACAATTAAGCAATATACCTTCATGATTTCTCCAAAATAATGCACCATCTATAACACAAAACTTTAAAGCCTTCATTTTCAAAATCTTTTCTTAGTTCTGGACAATCCTGGGGGAGCACACAAGTTTAACAATACAAAGCATATATCAGCATACCATAAAATGATTTCACTGATCTGTGGAGTCGCCAGCTCCGGTTCATTGTCCAGTTGGTTAATCTCTAAGGCTTGAAAATTTGTTTCGAACATCATTTTAGCGAAACCTTGTCCCTTTATCAGCTTGGTTGGTTTTATTTCTATGTCATATTCAAGGATGTTTGCAATCCACTTGCCTCTTTTGCCTTCTAATCCCTCTTGGGTCAATACGTCTTTTACAGCAGCATGTGGGACATAGGCAATCATTTGTGAATATAAAATGTACACTCTGAAATCCTTGATGGCCTTAACAAGTGCGTAGGCATGTTTTTCCATTATTGGGTACTTCAAAGGGGCGTCTCTTAAGGTTCGGCTGAAAAAAGCGATTGGTTTTTCAGCTCCCTGTTCATCCTTTTGTAGCAGGACAACTGCTATAGTGTGATCAGATGCAAACAAAAATATGATAAAATATTTGTCAAACTGTGGGCTAGTTAGGACAGGGGTTTGTGTTAAGGCTGATTTGATACTCTCAAATGCTTTCTTGGTTTTAAGAGACCATTTTACCTTGGCATCCTTCTTTAACATGTTGCTTAACAATCTTATCAGCTCAGCTAGATTTGGAATAAATCTTCTCAAGAAGTTGATTTTCCCAAGGAATGCTTGTAGCTCTTTAATGTTTCTTGGAAATGGGATTTGGAGGATGGCTTGTATTCTTTCAGGATCAATTCTGATCCCATCCTTTGATATGATGTGGCCAAGTAATTCGCCTTCTTCAAGGCCAAATAAAGACTTCTTGGGGTTCAAGGAAATGCCATATTTCCTACATGTCATGAAAATTTGCCTGAGATGCTTGAGGTCTTCTTCATCAGATTTGGAAAATGGGGTTAAGTCATCAAGGTAAACAACTAGGAAGTCATGTATTTCTTTGGCGAAAGCAATATCCATTGCACGTTGAAAGGTAGCACCAACGTTTTTAAGACCGAATGGAATCTTTACATATTTGAACGTTCCCCAAGGTGTAGTAAAAGCTATTTTGTCTTGGTCGTCCGGGTGAACAAGTATTTGGTTGAAACTTGAAAAACCATCTAGCAAAGAGATTCTAGATGATCCCACTACTCTTTGCAAGATGTGGTCCATTTTAGGCAAAGGGTAATGGTCTTTTAGGGAGACTTGATTTAAATTTCTGAGATCTACACAAAGTCTGATTTCTCCTGTCTTTTTCCTCGTAGGAACAAGATTGGACACCCATTCAGAGAATCTGATAGGTGCTATGATTCCTACTTCAAACATCCTCTTTACTTCCTTCTCAATCGGGGGAAGAAGCATAGGGTTAATTCTTCTAAGTTTATGTTTGAAGGGTTTCTGGTTTGGTTTTAAAGGAATGGTGTGTTGGATCACTGAGGTGTCATAGGATTTCAAATCCTCATAGCTCCAAGAAAATACATCTTGGAACTCTTTGAATAAGTCAATATACTTGGGCTTTTGATCAGGTGGTAAATTTTTGGACAATTTGATCATTTTTGGCTTTTCTGTTGTCCCAATGTTGTGTTCCTCTATATCAGTGTTTATAGGCTGCAATTTTGGCTTTTTGGGAACATCATTAGCATCAAACATGTCTTCTAATGGGGTTAGGCCAGCAGGCAGAAAGTTATCCTTTAAGTCAATGATGTCTGCCTCTGTTTTGGCTATATCTTCCAAGTGTATTTGTTTCAACTGTTCTATGTTTTCTTTGTCAAAAATAGTTGGTTTCAGGATTTGCTTGACTGTTGCAGCCGTTATATCTTGCTGATTTTCATTTGTTTGGTGTTGGGAGCCATTCATAGCATCCATTTCGATGTTAATATTCGAAAACGCATGCTCAAGGGTGAGGAAATTATTAATCTAGGCATCATTTTCGAATACTTTCCAATCTTTAACATTATTTGGGACAACGGGCCTATGTTTTATTTCAGCTGTGAAGTGATGGTTTGGGTCAAAAGGAAGCTTGCATGTACTAGCAAAGGTGGCTAGGCTATGTGCATGAATGTTGTGATTTCTGGAAATCTTGTCAAGCTTGAATTCAGTGAATGCCTGGAGTATATTAGTAGCTGCAGTTCTATAGGCTCTCATTCTGTTGTCATTGGTTACAAAATTGCCTTTCATCTGTTGTATGATTAAATCAGAGTCTCCTAAAATAGACACTTTTGCAGCTCCTAGAGCTTTGAGGAGTTTAAGGCCTAAAAGCAGAGCTTCATACTCTGCCATGTTATTTGTGCATTTGAAGTTCAGTCTGTAGGCATGGCCTTCTGCATGGTTGTTATATGTGTTGTGAATCCATACACCTGCCCCTGCTCCTAACTTTTTGACAGAGCCATCAAACTCTAAATACCATGTGATCTCTTGCTTATGGTTAGTATCAAGAGATTGAGGTGTTTTAGGATTGGGCAGATTTAAAATTTCTGTTTGGGGAACTTCTTCTGGTAGGCTGGTTGCATCAACTGCTGTGACAGTTTCATGGGTATGTGCAACCGACTCTTCGTTGATGTGTGCTTGTTTCTCTAGAGTAAAGGGCTCATTATCCATTGAAACATTTGTATCATCATTAAACAAAATAAAGGAATCCATATCAGAGTGGATCGAGTAAATGGGAAAATTTTCAGGCTTTCTCTCACTACTTACCACATATTTCATGAGTGTTTCTCTATACAGTCTCTTTGGTTGCCCAAAGACTGAAATGGTGGCATAGGAAAGGTCTAATTGAAGGGATCCTTGAAGCTTTTCTCCCCATGATCTTGACAGGAGCATACCGTACTTTGGTGGAATGTCAGCAACCACTACATCCATGAGGATGGTCTTGTTGGGATATTGGACTAAGGAGACACACAAGTCTTTGATGAGGCCTAAACATTTCACTTGACTTGAGTCAAATGAGTATAAATCTTTGTAAGGTCTTGTAACATCAAGATTCAGTTTTTCCATAACTGCTTTGGGCATAAGATTGTGTGATGCCCCTGAGTCAAACATAGCGTTGTGCAAAACTTTGTCATGTATATGCAAACTGACATAAAAGGGTGGGACCAGTCCATGTGTTGATTTTCCATTAACTTCTGGGCCAAATAGCAGCTCTGGGGTGTCATCTAAAACATTTACATCATCCTTAACCTCTGGCATTTGAAGTGATCTTTGAATTTGCTGCCTATATACATCGTGTTTGGCAAGTTCTGAGAGGGGAATGGATATTTTTAACTTAGCTATTTATGTCTCTAAGTTAAATGGCTTTTCCAGTGGAGTCTTGGTGTTGATAATAGCAATTTTTTTTGTTTCATTTGAATTGTCTGTGTTTTGCTCTTGTTTATTACTGCTATGGGAAGTTTTAGCTTGCAGTTTTTCAACTCCAGGAAAGTTTTTTGGAACCCTGTTCGAGCTTTCTTTCGAGGAAGAAGGTGACAAAGGCTGATCTTTGGAAGGCTGTATTTCTGTTATATCTTCTACAGTCACTTGATGCGGGTTTGGAACAGGTATATCAGCTAGTTCTGTTATGACAGCCTTTCCTTTGATCTTGTTGGGTTGTTTGCTATCCTTTTTTTTGCTAGGTTCGGAAATGTCAATGGTCCTAGTTCTCAGCTTATATTGTTTGTGTACTTCATACACAGCGGTATCATAACCTTGTTTAAAATCAAAAGACTTGCCAGACCTAGTCTGAAATTGATTGTAATCGGGTTCATTTTGGTCTTCTTGGGACAGGACAGTTTGGTGCTTGCCCTTTAGATCCATTAAGTTCATGTGAGTGTCCTCTATGGGTTCACTAGAAGTAGATCCTTCAACATAATTATCTTGGAAAGGGGGTCTTATATCATGGCCTTGGTTAGGCCTACCAACATTTTTGTTCTGCGTTTTCCTAAAATTTGGGTTCCTTATGGTATTAGACTGTTGTCCTTCCCATGATGCTTTTCTCTCAACATTTTCTACTCTTTCTCCTAGCTTTTGCAGGCCACTGATGATAGCATCAAGCTTTTGATCAAAAGCTGAGGGTTCTTCCTTAAAGGTGGTTCTTCTTTCCATTCTAGCTCTGTTTCTTTTTGCAATTAAATTGGCTTCTACACTGACAGCAACGTTTTGCATGTCCGCAAGGGTCTGAGGAGCTCTTTCTTTTAACTGGTATTCCATATCTGGGTTGAATCCATTGGGAAATTTGTACAAGGCAAGGTCAGGTGGAAGCCTTAATTTCTGTGGTATTGCGTTATATACATTATTGAATCTTGCATAGTACTCCAAAACAGTCTCTTGAGGACCTCGTTTGATCGTATCATATTCAGCTAGTATGTACAAGGGGTCTTTCTTTTTCTCCCATCTGTTGGTAAAGGATTGGTAAAGCTCATCTGGGGTGGTTATGGAATTTGCAGCAAGTGATCTGAACCAAGTTCTTACATCCCCTGTTAAACTCTGAACAAAAATTCTCATTCTTACGCTATCATCATCTATTTCATAGTTTTCAAAATAATCTTGCATCCTTTTGGTATGTTGAATGGCTGTGAAAGGACCGGTGCTATCAAAATAGGTAATTTTAGATTAGTACTCTTGAGGTAAAGCCCCAGCATTAGCAGGTAATTGCAGGGGTGCATATCTATTAGCCATATTGGCAGGTATAAGTGGAACATCGAGGATAAGTGGAACAACTGGAGTAACGGGGATCACAGGAGTAACTGGAACGCTGGAAACAACAATAGTGTTAGTATGTACAGTGAATGAAGGTGTGGAAGGAGTACTACGAGATGTAGATGATGAACTAAGGGAAATAGGGGTTGAATGGAACAAAACCTTGAAAGGAGTCGGAATACAGCTAGGGTAAGCTGTTTCAGGGCTAAAATCAACAAAATTTTCCTATCTTTCTTGCTTCTTAAGGATTTTCGAGATTATGTTAGGGTTTTCAAAAGCAGCTGGAGGGTTGGGATCTGGATTTGATCTGGTATATCGCGGATTTTTCTTGGGAGCCAGCTTCTGAATTGTTTTTTGGGTATTTTTCCTGGGAATGTTTTTGTAATCAACAAGGGACTATTTAAAATTTGGGACAACTTATTTGTAACTTAAAACTAGCATGAAGATTGACTGAAGCAACATTTATTTACTCCTATTAATGCAAAGCAGAAAACAGTTTCAAAGGCTTCCTGGCTGACATTCAGGCTTCATCTGTAGTTTTAAGAGATAAACAGCAATTGGAAAGTTTGATTTATGGTCTCAGCGGAGCTTTCTTACCTTCTTTCTCAAACTATCTGAGGAAGGTCCCCAGTGGAGTTGCCATTATGTTATCACTCAGGTTGTCCTTAAGCTCCGGAAAAGGATACGGCCGAGGTAACCACAGACCAACTTTGGACTGCAGGTTCTAGCCAACCTGCAATTAGATTGGGCTCTCTCTTTTAGATTTAGCTTTTTTGAAAAGGATTTTAGGCTAGGTTTTGAGTTCGGAGGGTTTTTGTTTTGTTTTTGGTGGGAAAATTGATGTTTTCAGACAGAGAGGCAAGGCATAGTCTGGAAGTTTCAAACCATTGGGCGTGGAGTCGAGGAGGAGAACTGCTGGTGCATTTCTTCGGTCACAAGAGAGGGAAAATGGAGCAATATAGGTGAGCATGAAACAATATTTCAGGTTTAAATGATGGAAAGAATGCTAAGTAATGAGAGGCAGTTAAGAATCTCTCAATCAGCTTAATAGATGGAGGTAACAGAGCTCTACCTAGGGGCAGTGAAGAATCCCTAGATAATTGGCCAACACAAGTGAATCGGGGTAAACATGAGCCAGGAGGAATTCATATTCATAACCAATTCATTCAGAGGAAAACATAAAGAAATAGCATAAATTGAGCATAGAGAGTATTTAAACTAATTCTAGGCTATTCTTTCTTTCTGCTATTTAAATAGTGGTAAACAATAAACAGAGGTAAGATGCACTTATTGCTTCAGGCTGCAGCACAAGAATTCCATCTTCATATCTCCAAAAACATTCATTTACAACATTCAGTTTGTTCTCCAAGCTTTCAGCAGTCTTTGATTATAGAAAAACTCAGGTATACAATGCGAGTCTCTAGTCAAAATTCTCAATTAACCAACCCTTGAAACAATGTAGAGGGCGGTATATATAGGGAAAAACTCTCTACAACTGCTTTTATTACAACTTGACCTAAACAGGTTTGAAAGAAAGATGATTACTTAACCTAATCCTATCCAGAAATAAATGCAAAAAATTATCTCGGGCTGCGCTCAGGGCTGCCGTATCAAAACTGAGTAAATGATGTAGTCCTTGGCGGCTTGGTGCAGTGTTTTCTGCAATAAATGTGTATGGGTTTCTGCTTTTTTGTTGTCTATCTGCATTTAAAGCTTTAACAATGATTTGAGGGCAAGGATGGGCTTACGCCTCTTGATTTGACTTTCTGGGGGGCTCATCAATGTTCAGGTGCTTCGAGCAGCTAAAAAATCTTTGGCTGATACTCTTTGGCTCTTCTTTTTCCTCTGATACTCTTTGGAAATAAACCGATGTTGTTCTCACGTGCTGTGGGTCTAATCACAAATTAATGGCCGTTGTTCGGCCTCTGTTTCCTTCAAAACTGTTTTCTGCTCCTTTCTGAGTGCTTCGCGAAGAAAAATGGTTCATTTGGTGCCTTTCGGGCTTCCTGGGGGCTGCAAAATGAAAAGATTCCCTAAAGATTCCCCATTCTGGCCTAAAAAGTCTAGCGATGAGCGATTTGCGCTAGGCGCAAATCGTTCATCAAAAACTGCCTTAGAAACTGATTCCGGGGCTTCGAAGTGCGATTTTTGCTCCTTCGCACCAAAAAAGTGTTGATGACGTCAGCATGATGGGACGTTGTACGATGGGTGACGTCAGCAATGATGTCAGCATGATGACGTGGCAGGATGACTTCAGCGGGTGACGTCATCATGTACGGATGGTGACATGGCATGTACATTGGCAGGGTACAATGGCAGGAGGCCATGTGGCTGGTGACTCGGTGGTACGATGGCAGGGGGCCACGCAGGCGGATGACGCGTCATGGTGACTAGGCAGGGGGGTGACGCGGCAGGTGACGTGGGGCTTACATCACAGGGTAGGGCGGTAAGCGGTTTTGGGCGCACCGCCTTAGCGCCTGGGCGGTATTGGGGGGAGGGGCTCCGCCACACCCCAGAGCTTGACGCGTGGCGGGAGTACGGCGGTAATATCGCCCATCTCCCGGACACTAAGCTTTGGGCGGTTCGAGGATGGGAGGGCCCGTCAGCCGTAGATCTGCGGGGCGGATGATCCAACGGCTGGCGGCGATGGTGAGTCGGCGGGGGTATACGAGCGGGGAATATGAGCAGAATATTCCAAATTTAATACGGCGCAGCGCTAGGGTGTTAAAACTTAGGTTTAGTGGGTTTGGGGGGTTTATGGAGTTTAAAAACGGGCGAGTTACAATATTTACAGTTAGGACTTAGGAAAGAGGGGTGGAACGTGGGTTTTTTGCGCGCGGGTTTAATGATTTATGTACAAACTTAGGGTAGGGGTGGATTAGGGGGATTTTTGAGGTTTTTAGGGCTAGGGGAGAGGTTATTAATCTGGCCAGGTGTTAGATTAATCCCTGCTTGGACACGGATGGGCTAAAAGCAGCCCCAGATGGACCATTTTTTCCCGGACTTATAAAGAATATGGCTATATTGCCAAGGAGGGGATATTTACATAGGGGAATTTTATATACAAAGTTGTAGTAGGGGAAGGGGGAAAATTGATAGGGAGTTATATACTAGAGTTAGTAGTTAATATGGAGATGATAAGCAGGCACCGAGGTCAGGGACCTTAGGCTAATTTTTGGGGAAAAGAGTTTGAAAAAAATAAAATTCTTGAGTGAAGTAGATCTTCACCAAGGAAAGTGATATGGAGGATGATGAAACTAAGAGGAATCAAGCAGATCTTGACCTCTTTGGGAAGTTAGTAAGTGACTTGGGGAATTAGAAGAAGGGGGAGTTAGTTATGTCCACCTTTGAGCTCCTTTGCGTGAAAACTTCCTGTACTGTAATCTGTAAAGATAAAGCACTTTGTAACACAAAATTGATCATAAATTATCATTCTGCAACCACACAGCTACCTACCCAGCCTACCTTCCTAACATTTTTTCTTCTTTTTGGTTTGGGTGCACTTAGACTTGTAGACCCAGATTTACAATTTTTCTTTTGAATGTTTCCTATCTAAATCTGCACTTATTTCTGCCAGGGCCCAGATTAAACAGTTGGGTCCCTTTGATTCTCTACCTATCTACAGATCTGCCAAGATTAAACTGTTTGGACAGATATCATTCTCTATATTCTAAAACAGGAAATTGAAACCTAGGGAGACCAAGATTAAACTATTTGGACCTCCCTTAAATGAAAACTCTTCAAAAACTGGAACTACCCATAAAAAATGGAATAGAGCAGTGCATTTGGACTAAGCATACTTCATGGCACCTCGTGGAAATATGGAACACTGCAGCATGCAAAGTATGACATATTTGGCATGTAAAAATGTCAATCATGAAAGATGATACCCTGTTGCAATAGGAGGCTAACAGATGCTACCGTGGGTAAAGTTGCTGAGTTACTCCGCGGATAACAAGATCTCTTCCCTACTAAGCTTTCAGATTTGAAGGGCATAATTGGTGATTTGGGTGTTATGAAAATCACTCTGAAGCTGGACGCGAAGCCTATTAAGAAAATACTATATCGCCTTAATCCTAAGTACAAGGAAAAGGTTCGCCAGGAGCTGGATAAGGTGTTGGAGGCAGGAATCATAGAACCTGTTGAAGAATCTGACTGCATGAGTCGATGGTGGTGCAGGAGAAGAAACATAAAGGATAAATAAGGATTTTCATAGATTTGTGGAAGCTTAATGATGTGTATGTTCATGACCCATTCGCAACGTCATTTATAGATGAAGGATTAGACAATGTTGGAGGGAAGGAGGTGTATTCCTTCACTGATGGATTTTTAGGGTATCATCAGATCAAGATCGCGCCAGAAGATAGGAGAAAAATGACCTCCTTGACAGAGTGGGGATGTTTTCAATATATTGTCATGCCATTTGGGCTTAAGAATGCACCTGCGATATTCTCCCGCGTAGTCATAACAGAATTTAAGCAGTTCATTCATAAGTTCTTGGAAGTATACTTTGACAATTGGATAGCGTTTGTATTAGTGAAGTTCCATGTAGCAAGTCTACACCTGATGTTGGATACATGTTGCAAATATAAAATCACATTGAATTTAAAGAAATGCATATTCTATGTTCCTTTTAGGATCTCGCTAGGTCACATGGTGTGCAAGCAAGGATTGATTGTGGACCCTACCAAGATTGCAGTAATTTTGAATTTAGAGGCCCCTAGAAATTTCAAGTAGCTGAGCGGGACACTAGGACATACGAGATATTATAGAAAATATATCAAATCTTATGCTCAGATTACTGTGCCCATGGAGAAATGACTAAAGAAGGATGAAACATTTTGTTGGGACGAAGAATGTCAGCACCACTTAGACGTATTGAAAGAAAATATGGTCACCGTGCCAATCTTGGTATTCCTTGATTGAAAAAAGGAGTTTCATGTACATGTCGGTGAAGGATAAATGGACCATCCTATAGCCTTCGTGAGTAGGACATTATCGAAGGATAACAATAATTACTTAACGACTGAGCGCGAAGGATTGGCCATGGTGTACGAGCTGTAGACATTTAGGCATTATCTGTTAGGGGGACATTTCAAGATGTAAACATATCATTCTTCCTTGAAATACTTGGTCAATAAGCCAGTGTTGGGGGGGGGGAATATTTGCAGATGGTTGCTATTATTTTAGGAGTATGGCTTTGAAGTCATAGTGAAGCCAGGAAGTTTAAATGCGACACTTGACCATTCATTGTAGATAGAAATAGGAGAGGAGCCCAATAATCTAGAAGAAGGATTTCCAGATGCGAAACTCTTTGAGGTGTGTGTACGGATGATAATTTTTCATACATTATTCACTTGACTATGAGGACGACACCAGAAGGGTATTCAAGTCAGCAAAAAAAGGAATTAGTAGTGCACGTGGCCGCCTTTATAGTCATTGCGGGACACCTGTATAAGATGGGTGCAAATGAAATATTGCAAAGATATGTGCCAGACTTTGAGTGGGATATAATTCTCTATAAAGTTCATGGAGGGCTGTGGGAGGTCATTATGCAGGCAAGGCAACTGCACATAAGATTTTTCACGTAGGTATATGGTGGCAAAATTTGCATAAGGATTCCAAGGCGTATTTTAAGGCATCTGATGCATGTCAAAGAACTGGCAGACTGTCGTGAAGGGATGGGTTTCCCTTACATCGTCAAGTATCATTGCATCCATTTGAGAAATGAGCAATTGATTTTATTGGGCCAATTTAGTCCCTAGGAAAGAAAACAGTTGCGCGCTATATTATCACCGCTACAGAATATCTAACTAGATGGGTGGAAGCACAACCACTTAAGGATTGTACAGGGGCTACGGTAGAAAATTTCTTGTTTGAATATGTCTTAATCAGATTTGGTTGCCCGAAAGTGTTGATGAGTGATAGGGGTATGCACTTTCTGAATGAGACGATCAACGCATTGACTGATGAATTCCAGGTATACCATCAGAAGCGTACACCCTAACATCCGCAGGAAAATGGAACTATTGAAGCCTTTAATAACATTTTGGACAACACGCTAACAAAGATCTGCAATGTGTAGCGGAATGACTAGGATGTGCACGTACTTGTAGTACTATAGGCTTATAGGACTACTTGTAAGAATTTGACAGGAAAAATGCCGTTCATATTAGTATATGGGGTCGAAGTTGTAATGCCAATGGAGTACGTTGTACCCAGTATGCGCAAAGCAGCAATGACAGATGTGGCAGATCGGGAGGCCTTGGAGGAACGGCTCATGCGGCTGATGGTGCTTGAGGAAGATTGATTTTTGGCAGGATTCCATCAACAAGTATAGAAGGAACACAAAAAAGCATGCATGATCTCCACATCAAGCTTCACACGTTCAAGGTGAATGATCTTCTCCTATTATATGATAGTAATTTCACTAAATTTATGGGTAAATTCCAAATGCATTGGTTAGGGCCTAATATTGTCAAAGAAATTATAGATGGAGGCATAGTTCAGCTTGCGAGGCTAAATGGGGAACCCTTCCTGGGAAGAGTGAATAGGATCAGGTTGAAATTGTATACAAGGGATCCTACACAATGACTATATGGCAGCAAGATAGTCTTAGTGCTTCACACAGTTGCAAGGGTGTGCGGAACTATAAACTACAATGCCTAATTTGGAGGACAACGCAGCGAGCAGGTTGCGCGGAGAATGACGAAGATACAACCCATAAAACTACGCGTAGGAAGTTGTGCCATGGGGGAAAGTGTCACATAGCACAACAGGAAAGTGACCATTGGAGTTATTGTTCATGATTTGATGACCAGAAGATGGTTAAGTGGAGTGGGGTGGCGCCATTTAAGGCAAAAATATTTGAAGATATGCAGCCAAAACAACATTTATTATCAGGAATTTGGGGGGAACGGTCGGATTTGAATTCAAAACTCCCTATAAATTAGCCATTCCGGTCCAACAAAGAACACTTTGTGCTCTCATAATTATTAGTGAAATTCGATGTGTGTCGCCTATGAACAGATTGGCTTGGGAAGATTTAGTCGCGAGCCCTACGTTTTCTATGTTATCCGAGATAAGCCAAAAGTTTATTCTTGACAAAATCTTGCACTGTCCTACTGAAACTGTGAGTATTGGCGATGTTGCCTCTGAGGCAGTTGCTCCAGAAGTTGGATGTATGGAAGCTCTGGCTCATGTGCCTTAGGTGATGAAGTCACCTAGGCCGAAGCCTACCCCTGCGAGAGAAAACCAACCATCCAAATCAAATAAGGAAAATCATAAGAAGCCATTGTCGGTGTGTGCTTCCCTAAGAAAGCATACTGAAACATAGAAACACAAGAAATATAAGCAATCGAAGAAGGTAGTGGACCTAGAAGCAGAAGAAGGAACATAAGATATTGACACTGAAGGGGTGGAACCCATAACTAAGCTACCTGAGTATATCCTCCATGGAAGGGTAAAGCAAAGGTCACGAAGGACCTGGATTCTGAAAATTCACCATATCCATGCCCTTGTTACCTAAGAAAGTCTTGTTTGAAGATCAGTGGCTCATGTGCATCCCACTGTTGAAAATCGAGGATTGAGACCTTGTAGACCATGCTAAGTTTCGACACTTCACGACGGACAAGTACATGACGAGAGTCTATTATGTAGAATTAGGAGTTACCACATTGGAAATGGAGGAATGGGACCATGGTGCCAAGCATTCATGATTGCTCAATTTTCTATGGGTGCCACATTATCACCGCACCCCCATTAACACAATCTGTGTGCGCCAACTTTTCACATTGGTGCACGATGGTTGTCTATGGCTAGGAGGACCTATCCTCATTATAGACATGCTTATTCACAGAATCACATACCTTCCTTACAAAGGCATGAACCCAGCTCAGGAGTTTGGTGGAAAAATTAGGGAAAAGGACCTCGCAAAAAGGATGAAGAGGGATTATGGAATCCTTAAGAAGCCATGAGGCTATTCAATTATCTCCATAACAGACCCGATAGTTCAATTCGTCGCCCAGATCTTAACAAGAAAGGTAATGAGAAAATGGCACACGGATGAGGTTCCGACACTAGTAGTTTCCCTTTCTGGACAGTGCGCGAAGGGCATACAGTTTAATTGGGAAAGATACCTCTGTTAGGATTTCCTAGCGAAGTGCCACAAGGCCCAAGATGAAACTAAGTCATTTCACTACCCCTGATTCTTACTGTCAATTATCCTAGTTGCATGAAAATTGTTCGAGGATAGCCAATTTCCTTCTCTTGAGGAAGGATTACTAGAGGTCGCACAGTTTGCTTCCTTATGGCCTATAAAAGACGTCGTGCGGAATGCATAAACAAAGATCTTTTAGGTCCTTATGGAGATGGATCTTCGCATGTCCATTAATCAATGTCTCAGGTTGTCCCCAACCTTGTTCATGTAGCTATCAGCATACGTGGCATTTAAGACTAACTTCCACAAGGTCTATATCTAGGCTCAGAAGGATCAAGAGCAAAAATGGCACAACTTTCGCTATTTGGCAACAGAAACGAATGTGTAGGAGGTTGTAGTGAAATGGCCTGCAGAATGGCATGCCCCATCAGACTTAGCTACTGGATCAAACATGGGTGCGGAAATTTCTGCTGCATAGAAAAGAGAGGAGGCGGCTAAGCAGGCTACGTGTAACCTGGCAGCACAGAAAAATAAGGAAGCTAAAAAAAAAGGTCATGTGGAGCAAGTTTGCGTTGCCAAGGAGCAGGTAAAGGTGGAGCAATGCGAGTCACAAAAAGGTGACAAGTTACCTTCGCTGGAGACAGAGGAGGAAGAAATGTGGCAAGGAGCAGCAGGGAGGTATAAGGAAGAAGCAGAAATCAGATAAGGCACGGGTTGATCCCATGGTCTTAATAGAAAGCGATATGGATGAGATTAGGGATAAAATTTGGGATACCAGCACAGAAGTGCTACAGTAGTTTGAGCACAAATACATGAAGACACTGGGAAGAATACAAAAAATTCTACGTGAGCTACAGATCCAAGCAAGTAGAATACAGGTCGGCACCAGACAAGCGAACCTAGCACCTAGGACAAGCCAAGCATCGGAGCTAGTAAGGACTCTGGATATGAGAACTATAGCATTGCCAGATGGGTCCATTCACACAACATCTGTTGACGATCACATTCTCCTGAGTAAAATCAAGAACATTGGATTGAATATAGCGACACTCTCCAGTGAGACCCTCCATGCACTACATACATGGGTGGCAGATGAATTGAGAACTAGGGAATAACATGCCTTCAACCTCATCAGTGAGTACAAACTGAACACCGAGAAAATTTTTGCTAAAAAGATGTAGGATTTGAAGGAAAAGGAGGCACTTAATATGTGTTGCTCTAGTCTGGAGTCAGCAGTAGTAGAGGCATGCAAGAAAGTGTCTGAGCTTTAAATTCCGGAGGATGCACAACCAGAAGCCAAAATTACAAAAGTAGTCGCCGGTGTGCGTGAAGCTAAAGTAGAGGTTGGCCACATTGCATTTGAGATCAACATGAAAATTATAGAGCTATAGTTAAATTTGTAGCCCACAACTCCGCCTGCGTTCCGAGAGTGGTGCGGAGATGAAATAAAGGAAAGCATGGCTACATTGGATGCCACAGTTACTAACTGTGCGACATTGTTCGAGCAAGTCGTGGAGCTTGTGACCAATCTGTAGGAGGATCTGAACCTACAGACGCTGAACACAGAGGTAAGAGAGCTGCAATAGCAATATGATGAAGTCAGGGAAACTGCACGCTCCATAGCACTAGCACAGTGCTTTTGCTAATTTACAAGAAGAAAAGAAGCTCCTAGCATAGGTGGAGGAAGCACAGAAGAAGGAGGCCTTGCTAAAGGCCAAGTTGCAGCCTTAGTTGGAGGAAGCTTATCAAGTCACGACTACCATTTAGGGTAAGCTTAAAGGGTTATAGTAGAAACAACAGATGATGAGGATGGTCGCAGAAGGACCATCCACACAGAAATTGGTCAAGGAAGTCAAGCAGGCAGCAATGCAAAATGATGCTAAAGTTGTAGCTATCCAGGTGCAGCTGGGGGATCTTCACAGTAAGATCACAACACCACAAGTGAATTGAGGGCGAGTCATGATATTTCTGTTAGGGGCTTGGTGGGATGGGGTCCCCTGGGTCAGTTTTGGGGTTAACATAGCCTAAGATTTGATACAGTTTTGTAATTAATGTAATGTCTACACGATTTGTGGATGTGGAGCGCGTAGATGAGTAGGAGTCAAAGGGGTTTAGGCCCTTGTTTTATGTAAAGTTTGAGTCAGTTTTGAGATTCACCCATGGTCCATGGACAATGGATTTGAATGAAAAAGGGCTATAAATAGATGTGTCTTAGAGAGTCTAAGGCAATCAATCAATTGATAAGGAAGATGGATAATTGATGATAGGGGAAAGTAAGTGATAATGATGAAAAGTGGGTCAGGTATAAGAAAGGCTCTACAACTGAGTTTGCAGAGTCTTAGGTAGAGTCCACACCTGAGTGCGTGGACCCCTACTACTGTGTGCATAGGGTATTTTTGATTCTGTAACCTTGAATTGAAGATCAATAAATACAGTTTCCGAAGAATTCCTGCGTACTTTTGTTTATTTCTGTTAATGTTGTCTATTGTCGATGAATAATGTGTTTTATGGAATATTGATTGAATGTTGCATGATTCTCTTGAATAAATCTTAATAATGTATGCAATGCCTATTTAAGTACTTTTGCAAAGACTCTGATGAATTCCGTTATGTTTAATAATAACTTAAGTAGGTCTGCGCGAACATTAATTTAGGGTTGTTCTCTGATGTGCATAAGTGGATAAATTGATTGTTAAAGGTCACAGAGACTGATCGTAGACCTTTTTGAAGGTCTGAATATTGTTTTAACAAAATTGCAATAACGTGGCCTAAGAGTTTATCGATATGTGCAAAGTCAAATCTAAGGTGCTTAAAGACATCACACTAGTCTCTGGATGCATAAACTTGGTTCTTGCATCCCCCCATACTACTTCGAGTGAGAATTCACCCTGCGCTACACAGGTTGTTTCAAAGGGCCAGTAGTGTAGGGTTTTGTTAGTTGGCGCAGCTATCTCTGAACCTAGGTCAGGACCCCCTAAGCCAACAACTCAACCTCCATCTTTGTATTTTGATGATCCTTCGGATGGCACTGTCTTGTGTTCTTCCATTCCATAATCTACTCTTGCTGTGAATGAGATCAAGCTATCGAAAGAGTTGGTGTTGCACAACCAACCTGTGTTGTCATTCATGAAGAGTGTGTCTGGGAGCTTGAGCATCAAACCTCGAAGAAGGATCACTCCCTTCCATCTGAGCCTCCTCCATTCTTCCCCGGGAATCTTTGATGATTCTGCCATCCTTGATTTGGCATGTGTATCTCCGTCTACGGATGCACCCATTGTCGATCATTCTCAGAACACACCGGATGTTAGCCCATCATCCTACAACAGAGAGGACCAATCCTTCATTGCAAATCCACTTGGTTTTTCATCTACTTTTTCCAGAAATGCATAGGGTGAACATCCTTGCTTCTCATTTACCCCTATGTGTGATTCATCTATGGCATGAGGATGCCGACAAACATCAGGAACTTTTTGATCTTCATTGTCGTGATCTCTCTACTTCTTCATATGATCACGATATTGATTCAACAGTTTTTAATCTGTCTAAGACACTGGTCTATGATGATCTAGCTTTCGACGAATTCAAAACCCCATAAACTGTCAAGGCACTTCAACCCGAGTTGATGGTTATGTCAGGTCCTCACTGTCCTGAGGTTGGTTTCACTTCCAATCAGGAAATTGTTCAAACACCTAAGGCTCCTCATCACTCATATGTATGCACTGAAGGACAATCTAACACTCAGAGTTCATGTCCTCCACTCGAACTACACGATTCCATTTCTCATGCATTGAAGGAATCTTACACAGCAAGCACACGTGCGCAACACATGTTATATTTGTTTCTTTCGTTTGCTTGCATGTCACAGTCAAGAGTGTGCATATGTTTAACATCTGCACGTAGTGTCACACAACACCATGGTAAGTCCATGGACCACATGTCATGCACTTGCACTTACTTATGTTCCATGGACACATTTAAACCCGAAGTGTGCTTGTCTTCATTGTTATATATTTTATCTTTGTTGTTTCACATAGCTACGTTGTTCGCGAACCATTCCTTCACCAGCATGGGTCGAGAAATGTGTTGGTGGCTGCATTGGAAGTATCACTTCATGTGAGCAGACCCATGCATTTTTATCTTAGGAGTAGGATTAGTGTTTGCTTTACCTTGTTTTCTTGCATGCATGTTTGCTTTCTTATCTTATGTGTTTGCTTTCTTTCTTGTTTGTTTGTTTACTCACTTTGCTTACACATTTACTTCTACTTTTTTCTTTGTTTTCTTGTTTGTTTTCCTGTTTGCGTTCGTAGGTTAGTTTCGCATGGACCGTGTGCAACTCTTGAATCAAGAAAGGAAAAGTACAAGAGGACTTGTGTAGTTATAGATACTTGGTTATCTGTCATCCTACCTCTGTATGAAGAACTTGTTATCTTCAATCCATGATACGCCAATGGAAAATACGTACTATTCAAAGTGAACCTTGGTGAAAACACAACGCTTGCAAGCTAACTAATGTCACCTACTCTAGTTAGTTGTTTTTGTGTTAATACTTGTCAGCTCAGTCAAGTAGAATAAGGTGAGGGGAGAAACCTTAACAAGAACGTTAGAGGTATATATAAACTACTTCTCTAAAGGAACAACATCTTCTTCTCTCAATAAGTTGGGATCCCTCTTCTACCTCTGAAATGAATAAGTGTTAAGCACAATTATGAAAATATGGGAATATTTTGATAAAATGAAAAATGAATAAGGTGAAAGAAGAGAAAGGCTTCCTACATAGAGAGGTGATGAAAGTAACTCCGCCAAGGTACTGACTAGGCTCGCTAGCAACGGAGCGATGATTGTGTTCCTATGTGACTCCGCCAAGGTACTGTCCAAGCCTACTAGCAGTAGAGCAACACCAAAGATGAAACTACTTTGATGACCATAAAGCTTTTGCACCTGTTATAGAAATTTTTGTGCCTTGCAGCTCCAAGCATGAAATGTCCATAAACCAAGGGCTCCTAAGTCCCTAAAAGTGTTGTTCCAACCCCTAAAGGAACAAGGTCAACAAATTACAGCTTCTCCCAGAAGTTCTCCACCAGAAACTACTCAGAATAAGTCAAAACAGGATCATTTCAGCTGCTCCACTAGCTAAGTGCGTTGCATAGCACCTAAACCCACTAGCTAGGTGCGTTGCAACGCACCTAAATGCACTACCAGGGTGTGTTGAGCGGGAAATGACAAGTGGCAGTGTCATTCCACGAGGTGGAGAGACAATGGAAGCTTCCAGAATCTTCTCCAATGACACTTGCCTCACTGAATTCGACCAAGGATGAGTAAGAGGCTTTCAGTCTCCAAGTGGAAGCAAGAACTGACAGAGAGAAGCCACTAATCAAATCATAAGCTGACTCATCCTCCTTGCATACATCTATATATGGATCCCTCATCCCAGAGATCCAGAGGCTGGAATTTTGCACATTGTAAGGAATTGCTGTTGGTTTTGAGATACATATCAGAGAATTGGGTGATCTATGCTTTGTTGGAGGTGAAGAGGGGATTCTTTGCTGGGAGGTTGATGCTGGGTCAGGAATCATTGGTTGTAACTCCTCCTGGATCTTCTTGTATATCAATAAAAACTATTTGAGTTTCTCCTCCATGCTTTTGTATCATTGATGCTTGTTACATTTGTATGGTTAACTTAAATCTGATCCTAAGTTATTTATGAATATAAATCCATGTCTTTGTATAGTTTTCTTCTTCTGTGATCTTACAGGTACTTGGTGAAGCTGGACAAGTAAGGGAGCAGGTAGCTGGAAGCTGTCAAAGAGGAGAGAGATTGGATCAAAGGACTAGCGCAAGACATAGGTTAGTTCTTCCTATTCCTCTTTGTTTATAGTTCATAAAGGAGATACAAAAGTAGTTTTCTCTGTTTGTTTCTAAGGCAGTTGTCACACCTTAGTGGGATAGAGCAGTTCTAAATAGACACTTTTCCTGGTAACAAAATGGCGACTCTGCTGGGGACGATTGTCTAATTAGTTTGTTTGTGTATCTCTTGTTGTTTATTTCATAAACTTATAAGTAGCAATCGAACTGCATTTGCCATAACAAATGCAAAGTAGACATCTGCTACTTCAATCCATTCACTGGATCTGTTTATGATTTGAACAGCTGATTCATAGACTATCTGATTGCCCTTGTGATAACTCTTAGACCCTCCTTAGGTCTACCCCTAATTGTGCATTACTGATTGCTTTTACTCGGCCAAAAACCAAAGATTAAACTGCAAACTGTGACCCAGAACCCGGATAGAATTCTCGTTTCTACCCCAGCGTAGACACTTTGAAGAGGTTCTGCATTTCAACGCACTTCCCGAGAGGGCAACCTGCGCTGCAATGCAGTTTCTCTGTGTAACAGGTGGGCTGATCAGCCTAGCCTTGTGCAGCTGAGGTTCTTTGCTTCATTCTTTCCAGTTTTGTCTTTGTATTTTGCAGCCTGTGATCAGTATATGACTGTTTCAAACCCCTTTTCCTTTCTGATATTCTGCCTCATTTGTACAAAAGAACTGTAGATGTTTTTGTGTGTTTCTTGAGTCGTTTACAGTTTTCCATTGCAAGAGTAGAATAGTCGTACTGTCGTCCTTTGATTTAGATCTATCGCAAGTGTCGATTTTGATCATAGGAGAAAGTTTATTTGCTCTTGATGGTCGATTATGCTTTTACTTTTGCCTTTGGTTTGAATTTGTGACTTTCTAGTGTCGAAACGAGTATTTATTTCAAAATCATGAACTGTCGTAATCATCTCTACCTTTTGATTTCGAAAAGAAGCTTGTTTGTGTTTGTCGCTTGAAAGCAACTTCAGATTTGTACATCAACTTTCTTTTTAGCATCAATATTAAGAAAGTGAAAAACAAATACATGCATGTGCATTTGCATATTGACAGTCTGTTTGGCTTGATTTAGGAAAGTGCATTTACAGTGTGCTCTTTGCTCTTTGCGAAAAGATTATGTCTTTCTTTTCCCCTAGTAGCTAGGATTTTCATTGCTAAAAAGAGATAAAAGTTTGTTTATCATCTTTAGATTGCATTTTAGGAATTACATCTACATCTCGTGGTGAACCCAAAAGGCAAACTTCATAAGAAAGATCAACTTAAAATAAATTCAATGAACCTAACAATGCTTTGGAACTTAACGCATAACATTTAGAGGTCTAGGCTAGAGACATATTCCGGCGTCATAAAGCCTAGTAACTGTTGTCCTCATTGATGGTTGGGTGATTCCTCCACTTTGAGACGATAAGTGCCAGTACGGACTTGTGCTCCCATGTACCGTCGAGTATATTTTGGGAGACCCCTATAGGCTTAAATCCTTTATCCATAGGAAGCCGTGTCGGCCGCCCTACTGATCGCAATGCACTGAACACAGCATTCGGGAAGATTGACTGCCGTACCGTAAAACGTATTCTGCAGTTTTGTGATTGGTTTGGTACTCCCTCTACCTAGAAGTCCAGAGCAGTCCCTTTCGTTCCTTTTCAGACTCTTTAACGGAAAAGGTCCATCTAAGCACTTGTCACTTCAGGCTCATTAAAAATCGAAGGAGACTAGAGTCATCTTTTGTTTTTTCTTGACTCTTAAAAACTGAAAAAACAAGTTGTGTCAAAGCGTGTTAAAATTTATTTTAAACGGAATATTCATTACCCCTTTCCTACGTTGATCTTGGGTTGATAAAATGGAGCCTACCAACCAAGGAATTCCCCTTGGTGGAAATCCTAGTCCCTTCTCATCTTGGGGAGATGTTGGTGCGCCCCATATGGCCACATTGTCGCTTCCAGGACTGACAATTGGTTTGCCTGTATGGCTCTTCTCAACCTCTGTCGTTCAGAACACCACGATTCCTGAACAATCGAATCAAAAATTAGACGAGTCCAGAGTTGCCCATCATCCTTCTACCTCCTCTGATTCTTCCTCTCCTCCTTCCTCTTCGCTTGATGGGGCTGGTAAAGACAAAAGTCAAGTTCCTAAGGAAAAGAAGGAAAAGAAGAAGAAAGAGAAGAAGAAGAAGGAGCCAAAGGCGAATGGGGGAAAACAAGTGTCGTCTAATGAAAATCCACACACTGCACCGACCAGACCTAAATCACCATGTGTCATTTGCAAAGGAGACCACTTTCACAGAGATTGTCCTTGCATCCCTCGGATATTAAGGGACTGGTCTCCTCGTTTGCACAACCCGGTGTCGTCAACCTCTGGTGATCATGTTGAAAGCACACCATCAACTAGTGAAAGTGAAGCCCCAGGACAAAAAGGGAAAGCTAGATTTCCTTGTAAACTGTGTGAAGGAGATCATGCCGTCCACCGTTGTCCCTTCTTAGATGAAGCTAAAAGAGTTTTGGATGATCGTCCGGTTTCATCGTTACGACTTCCTCTTGGATATAAAAAACTCTTGCCGAGTCCGTCACTAGCTGAGAATCCAGCTGGCCCGCTCAGGTGGTCGGCTGAAGCACCTATCATTGAGGATAAACCATCTGGATCCATACCAGACGAAAGTCAAAAGGTCGAGGCGACAGTTGACCCGGTCTTGCCTTTAGAGGTTTCATCTTCAGATGATATAGTCACTGAAGAGAATAAAGATGACACCGTCCAAATTCTCTTCATAAACACAGACTCCGATGAGCATGGGGGCAATTTAACCGTTCCTTTACTGCAGGAAGGAAGTTCGTCAGAGCCGTACCTGGCCGTCTATTCGGTCCCACCTCCAAGCAACCTAGTTGTCTCCTTCGATTGGAATCAACTAGGCAGACAGCGTTTACCAGCAAGCGTACCATTCCGAATTATCGTTCAAATATATAGAATGGTTATGGCTGGTACCATCATAGATGAGGGGGCTTCTGTGAGTATCATTTCCTCAACTGCTTGGAAAGCGCTTGGTCCGCCATCGCTTTTGCCTTAGATGAGAAATCTGACAGGCTTTGATAAAGGAACCAGTCGACCTTTAGGGATCCTTCCCGATGTGCCAAAAACATTGAGAAGGAAGACAGTTCGCATGAACGTAATGGTAGTTCAAGGACCCTTGGATTATAACCTACTCCTTGGACGAGACTATATTTATTGCATGGAAGCAATTGTCTCCTCACTCTTTAGAGTAACGTGTTTTCCGCACGAAGGAAGAGTGGTCAAGCTCGTGGACTAGCTTTCATTTCCCGGATCACGCATAGCAAATAGTCATATACCGTCCCGAAATGGTCTTTTCACGCAAGAAATGTCTCAATCTCCAGTCCGTCCTCCCGATAAGCGTGAGTAATTTGGAGGGATATGACTGAAACCCAGGGGGCATGCATCCTGGTCTACTTCGGCAAGAAAACTTTGGGGATAGGGTAGGTTTCCGCGGAAGAATATGACTAGTCTGTACCCCGTCCGTGATTGGAAGAGGGGTTATTCTGGAATAAGATTCTCTTGTCAAAGTTATGTGAGTTGGCGGGCATCGTCGCTTACCTTTTTTTATCTCGGTAGACATCGCCGAGGAAGTGTTTTGTTTGCGCCGCAAACAGAACAATCTTTGGGTAACCTGTAAGAGGTAGGCCTCTCTCGGTAAAACAAATGTTTTGGCGGAAGAAGTAGAGGTAACCTTGAAACTCTGTTTTATACCTGGGGGCATGCAAACCTTTTGGAGTGCAAGCGAAGGGCGACTATTTGTTTTTTAAATTTTTAGGACCTCTAACCCTTTAAACTCGTAGGATTGGTCGTCACCTAACTTGCATAAAGAAAGGATGTGGGGCAAAACTCTAAAAATTGCCGTTTTATATGAGACATTCTTATCATATGACTGGATTAATCGAGCAGTGTTACCGCGAGGTTCAAGCTCGTTAAAAAATAAACCCGGACCAAGCAAATGTTTCCACACGCGTTTAAGCTCGTTAAAAAATGAACTATTCCCTGCTAAATAACCACCGTGAATGTAGTACTTCAGCCATTAAAGCCTTGGTCGTGTTTGCACCGCCACCTCCACTTTTCCATTGGCCAATCATTCACCTCCATTTTATTGTTTACCCATTTTGAGGAACAGCTGCGAAGAGTGATTTCACTAGCCATCCTTGTGACACTGCCGTGATTGGAAAATTCCAAACCTTACCTGGAATCAGCTGCTACCCATTTTATCACTCGTTCCTCAAAAGACGAGTCTTCTTTAAGCTCTTTTCTGACTCGTAAAATATGAAAAGATTGCCGAGTCCTTGGCCTTCCAGCTCGTTAAAGGGACAGGAAGTGCTATCCCTCCTCTAGATTTTAATCTTTTTGGACCTGAGGGATTATTGCACAAAAATATCGAGCGCTTGTTTTGTTTGGCTCGTTAAAGCGATCAAAAATTCATCCCTTCTGCATTGTTTTATACTTTTTCGGACTTAAGGGATTAGATGACGAAAAAGGAATTTTGGAGTTACCTTTACGTACCTTTTCAGACTCTCTAAAAATGAAAAAGACCGAGTTATCTTTGTCGTTAAACTCGTTAAAAAGATTAATAGCGACAAACTTGTCTTTAGACGAGAACGAGTTTCACTATCGCTAGGCTCGTTAAAACATAGCGATGGGTTTGCCCGAAGGGAAAATTATAGAACAAGCATATGTTATCCTCCTGAAGCTTGATAAAAATAAAGAGGTACTGGTCAGCAATGACTGGGGAAAAATTGGGAAGAAAACTCAAAGAATCTTTATTGGTAGCAAGTCGCTCTTGAACATGACACTTCCGCTCCGTGCCCAAGTCGAGTTGGGTTGTTTCATTCACCGGTCACATCGCCATGGTCACGCCATACCATCCACATTTGGGGTTAATGCTACCAATCCATCACATCAGTGTCGCCGATATGTTCAAGAGAAGTCATCCAGAAAGGCCACCTGTGTCCCGCCCACTACCATACATTATACTCCATTCTTTCATGACCGCCACCCTGAACCATATATCATCAGATCGTTTTCACCTCCATCAAAATCATTTGCTCTGTTCCGTGTCATTGATGTGGGATTCATTAAGGCCCTCCTATGACGGATCACTTCTTGTCAACATCAGCTCATTATCCAGGAAGTTGGTCTAGGAATACCCCATTCAGTACTTTGAAGCTTGGATGCCTCAATGGCAAGTTTCTCACTTCCAACGACAGGTTTACATCAATGACCTTCGACCGAAAGATTTTGCGTGGTGTTCGATGCCAAGTCCTTTATTCACACCACGTGAATTTACTGCAGTACCTTGAGGATCATTATCATTATCGATGATTCCTCTCGCGCTTGTTAGCAGTTTACATCATTGACTGGTAATCAAGCGATGTCTTTCCATGTTCGACTTCAAAACATTTCTCACATGGATCGACTTGTACTTAGAGTGAAGATGGGACGAGATTGAAGACCCCGGATCTAGTTTCATCCATCCGGGCTGCGATATATATTCAGGAAAATAAAGACATTGAAATGTACAGCATTGCAGCACAGATAATCATCCTACCAAAAGGATGATGGCTCTATCGGAATCATCAGTCTACCATCAGACGATTGTCTATCCTATGTACATGAAAATGAATTTATAAAGATGAGCATGGGAATGCCCGCCTCAGCTAGATCATGAAAACAGTATGAAGATAATGTATTGTATTGTATCTCATTACAGGTCTCCTCCCAGCGTTGAAAGAACTTCGGATCCTCATAATAAAGCATTTCACCCGATAAACGGCCTCATACTTTAAGGGGCAACTGTTATAGACATTTTTGTGCCTTGCAGCTCCAAGCATGAAATGTCCATAAACCAAGGGCTCCTAAGTCCCTACAAGTGTTGTTCCAACCCCTAAAGGAACAGGGTCAACAAATTACAGCTTCTCCCAGAAGTTCTCCACCAGAAACTGCTCAGAATAAGTCAAAACAGGATCATTTCAGCTGCTCCACTAGCTAAGTGCGTTGCATAGCACCTAAACCCACTAGCTAGGTGCGTTGCAACGCACCTAAATGCACTACCAGGGTGCGTTGAGCGGGAAATGACAAGTGGCAGTGTCATTCCACGAGGTGGAGAGACAATGGAAGCTTCCAGAAACTTCTCCAATGACACTTGCCTCACTAAATTCGACCAAGGATGAGTAATAGGCTTTCAGTCTCCAAGTGGAAGCAAGAACTGACAAAGAGAAGCCACTAATCAAATCATAAGCTGACTCATCCTCCTTGCATACATCTATATATGGATCCCTCATCCTAGAGATCCAGAGGCTGGAATTTTGCACATTGTAAGGAATTGCTGTTGGTTTTGAGATACATATCAGAGAATTGGGTGATCTATGCTTTGTTGGAGGTGAAGAGGGGCTTCTTTGCTGGGAGGTTGATGCTGGGTCAGGAATCATCGGTTGTAACTCCTCCTGGATCTTCTTGTATATCAATAAAAACTATTTGAGTTTCTCCTCCATGCTTTTGTATCATTGATGCTTGTTACATTTGTATGGTTAACTTAAATCTGATCCTAAGTTATTTATGAATATAAATCCATGTCTTTGTATAGTTTTCTTCTTCTGTGATCTTACAGGTACTTGGTGAAGTTGGGCAAGTAAGGGAGCAGGTATCTGGAAGCTGTCAAAGAGGAGAGAGATTGGATCAAAGGACTAGCACAAGACAAAGGTTAGTTCTTCCTATTCCTCTTTGTTTATAGTTCATAAAGGAGATACAAAAGTAGTTTTCTCTATTTGTTTCTAAGGCAGCTGTCACACCTTAGTGGGATAGAGCAGTTCTAAATAGACACTTTTCCCGGTAACAACACCAATATACCCCTCATCCCAAATCGAAAAAATTGTGTTGACCTGACTTGGAATGTGTGTTGACTGAAAAAGAGTTTGGCAGATACTACATATTACAATCAAGTAAGTTTGGAAACCAAGATGAAAAGAGAATTGAACAATAATTCTGGAGGTCTTAGGCTTGATTTTCACGAACAAGGTCCACTCATAGAGCTGGAGTTCTACAGTGTGTTGCAAAGTGTTGCAGTAGCTACAAACAGCCTCCAAAATTTTTCCTTAGCTTCATTTCAAGGACTCCTTACCAACCATCCTCAGAAGCATGTCCTACAACGCCAAGCATATAGGCTTCAGCTATTTCTCAATGTCTTGTCAATCTATGCATGTTATTTTTCTTTACTCCCCTCACAAGTTATCTTTTTGGACTTAGACCATGTGCTGGCCAAGCAGCTCCCACAAAAAATTGCACTATTCTAGAGGGGAGCCAGCCTTCCCTACAGAAATTGTGCAAATCAACTAGTGAACCTCCTGAGCTCAAGAATTGACCAAATCAATCTGTCAGGCTTCCCTCATAAAATTGCATAATTATGTAGGGGAACCAACCTTCCCTCCGAAAATTGCGCAAATCAGCCTGGTAGCCTGTTGGGCTCTAGAATTGTGCAGAGTAGTCAGGCAGTCTTCCTCTAGAAAACTGCGCAGTCTAACCTAACACTACCGCTCACCCCAGGAATTCACAATTCTGGGAGGCAGTCACCTGTTGATCGCAGAAACTACGCAATCCCTCTGGGACAGCTAGCCATGCTGAAGCTAGGAACTGTGAAAATTTTCATCCCAAGCTCATAGACCGATGCATGTCCCTTCAGGTTGACCAGTTCCCTTCGTAACCGAGCAAAATTGATTTGCATGCATGGACTACTTTTCCCAAGGCAGCATGCAAAAGGCATCCCTAGATCTAGGGATCTATTTTTAGTAGCTGGAGGTTACATGCAAAGCTCATTTTAGAGGCCTCTCGTCAAGTGTTGCTTTTTCCAATATTTGTAGCTGGAGGTTACATGCAAAGCTCATTTTAGAGGCCTCTCGTCAAGTGTTGCTTTTTCCAATATTTGTGGCATGCGCATCATAACCTCAATCTTATCAAAACTCATCAACCAGACACTGTAGAGCTCATTCCTCACATTGACCTTGCAGCTCTAACATCCCACTTTTCATTGAGGAGTCTTCGGCACTTTCATCTTAGCTATTTTATGGTAAGTCCACTTTTAATGTCTTACACTGCGTTTCTATCACTTTTTATGTATCGCTTTGTGTGAGTATCATCTACTTGATTTCAATGAGTTCTTTTTGTCCTTTCAATTTATGTTAGCTTGTAGAAGGATAGTTTGAGTTTTTTTTCACATCTCATTGTTGTCGCATGCATGACACTATTTTTGCACCAACGGTTGCTGTTGCGGTGACATGCTTCACACACATGCATGCTTTCCCGTTTTCTGAATCCTGCACTGACTTCTTTCATGCATGATCATTCACTCTTGTTTACACTCAGTATCACCATGCATTTAGAATTCTTAGGTTTTAAGTCGCCCGTCGGCAGGTCTGGGCTGCCTTAGCCTGAACCTTGCCTTTCCCGACTAGCATTACGCATTTCTGTAAGTCAAGGTTCTGCCTTCCCTCTAGAAATTGTGCAATTATGGCCCACCACTGACCTACAAGCTTGCATTGTGTAATTCTGGGAGGCAGTGCCTTGCTGGCCCTAGAAATTGTGCAATGCAGTTTGCTGGTTTGCATGTCACTCCTGACTGAAATTGCGCATTTCCTAGTTTCAATCCTCAGCAAGCCAGGATGGACTGTGCATTGCATATTTGTAGTAGTTAGTCAACCTCCTGACAGCCCACACTATACCTTGTGCAGTTTTGATAATGAGTCTCCCAGCGTCCCAGTGAAAATTATGCAATATTCATAGATAGTCACATAGGTATGTTACACGTCAGTCCTTCAGCTTATTTTTGTTTTTTACTGACAGATTTCTTGTCATAAGTGTTGTTATGTCTCCAGGTATCATAGGCGTTCATCTACTTCTCAGTAGCACAGGTACAATGGCTTCCAGTAGAGCAGAATCGAAGACAATGTTCAGAGCACAATTGGGGATGCAGTCAATCAAGTTTCTATGAACTTTCCTATCAATGAAGACATCAAGTTCATCATGGACAAGCATATCAAGATGAGATGGCATTGACATCACAACGAGCAGCACCATCGACAGTAGTAGAAGGTATCACACCTGCATGCAACAAATGCAAGAGGAAGGTTGTTGAGGGCACAAAGGCGGAACGATGTTGCAAGCTCAGGTAGATACGCCTGTGATGAAAGCATCTTTGGAGATTGAGGCTATGCGGTGATGACATGACAAGAGGATTGCGTGATGAAAGAGAGAGAAAAAATAAGGACTTGCAGGTGATGAAGTAGCAACTCAATGAAGAATAAGAGCTAAATAGACAAGAGAAGGAGATGCAGTGGGAACAGATACAACAGGAGGCGCAACATGCATAGACCGATGAAATTGCACCCATACAGGTTATGGACCCATCCAGCAGCTGGCATGGAGCAGATAGGGTGAGAAGTGATGTCGATCACATGCAAAGGTTTTCAGGAGCATGGATGTTATTGTGTGCATGCATGCGATCTCACCCATTTGGCACACTCACTAAAGCGAAGACAAGAAGCAAGTCTGACTGGAGCTGAACATGCATTTTGACAAGTTGATGCACATGGTCACCAAAACACACTCAGAGATCAACATAAACACTATGCATCAGTATGTTGCTGGTCCAGGTGCATTCAAGACGATGATGCGCATGTTATCAGACGAGTTGGAAAAAGTAGCCATATCAGTGTACCCGAATGTAATGAAGGCAAGAGTTCTCTTTCAGCAACATGTCACCATTGAGTGCGTGGCCACCATCATGGACAACCAAGCTTGGCATCAGTTCACCACCATCAATCATCACAAGGATGTCAATGAGTTGGTCTCAACACAACTGTCCGAGTGTTAGTGATAGCTTTCATGGCTTTCTCAAGCCTATTTTGTCTCACATGGGTACATGTGAAAATTGGATGTAACATGTTGTTAAGTGGTAGTCCAAGTGTCAGTAGCTGAATGTAAGAGTCATAGAGTAGTTGAAGAGTCATGAGGGTAGGTGAACAGTCACAAAGGGGAATGTCAAGGGTCACCCCACCCCTTTCTATTTATAGTACCTCATAACTCATTGTACAACCTTTTAGTAATTCAGGCTTCCGATAGGAGTATCTTAGAGAAAGCTTGGAGAGTATTGTAATGAGCCTTGGTTTCTCCACAGTGCAGAGCTAGTATATCTCTTTGGAGGAGCAGGAGGCAGTGATTGTAACGTTCTACTATTGGGACTAGTGGTTGGTCATGGTTGTAGTGTATGATTGGAACTTTCACATCTTAATATAATAGAACCATCACGTTTCATGCATATGTTGTTATTGTATTTCAGCTAACTTGTTTACTCTAATGATATGTGTATTTGTTTTCTTACACATGCACGTATGGACTTTTGTATAAGTATGTATGAATCTTACAGAAATGTGTTGTTGCTTTTACCATCACTTTAGATTGTTAGCTTACATTCTTTCCATTTTGTGATGCATCTTTGCTCATGTGTTCCCTTCTTAGCCACGTACTTTCATAGGTTTCTAAGGGGCACACTCACATCAACACACCAACCAACCATTCAAGGCATGCATATGTACAGAAAATAAAATATTTACTTAGATCAACAATTTTCAAGATTTGGGTTATTGCTAATAATTTTTTTAGCCTATCAAATCTCTCTTTACACTTTTGTGTCCAATTGAACTTCACTCCTTTCTGCAATGAAGTGATAGGGTAAGCTAGTTTAGAAAATCCTTCCATGAATCTTTCATAGTACCGAGTAATACACATGAAGTATCTAATGTATGCCATGTCTTTAGGAACTGTCTAGCTTAGAATGAATTTAACCTTTTTAGGATCAACAAATATCCCTTCCTTAGCAAGTACATGTTCCAAATACTAGATTTTATTCTAATAAAATTCACACTTACTGAAATTTTCAGCGAACTAGTGTAACAACCTGAAGTTAAACATCCATGTAATAAAATTAATAAAGGAAAAATAAGACCATGGTCATGGGACACATATTCAAAGATGAATGTTGGGAAAAACATCATAGTGGGTGTTCATTTTGGTTTATTATGGCTAAAGGAAATTGGAAAAGGGTTTGAAAAGGCAAGAGGCATTAATTGGCATTTTATTTATTAAAATGATGGAAATTAGGAGAAAAAGACGGTGAAATGCCACAGGTTGCATGTGAGGAGGAAAACCTTTGGCTATAGCGCAATGGTCCAAAATTAGCACAAAAGAACTCTTTGTAACCCGATACTATATATATATATATATATATATATATATATATATATATATATATATATATATATATATATATATATATATATACATACATATCCACTTTCTATGGCATGTCCTTTTTAATGTTCCCAATTGTATTCTATCCTTATTGTATCAATTTATTATAATTTATGCCTCTTGACTTTCACTTGAAGGTTATACTTTGTACCAAATTTGTATGGTAATTACTTCAGATTGTTTATATATACTTCCTCCATGATCGTTTACTTAAAGAATCACTCATTCTAGCAAGTTGAGGATAACGTTATGCTAATACGCAATTTTTCTATAATTTCCCAAACTTAAACGATGGGTCTTGACCAATTTCACAAACAAAAATTCATGTATTTAAATAGCATTGGGGAGAATTAGATATTTCATTTTTTCTTACATGTACAACATTCATATCCTCATTTAATTACATAAAAAATAATTGTAACATATATTATAATTATGATATGCTTCTACTTGATTTTTACTGACTTAATATCATACTTCATGCATGCAACTATATTTTAACTTCACTGGAATTTTTTTTCCTGAAGGTGGAATTCTACCATCCAGTCACCTTAATTCTTCCTACTCTATATCTTAATTCATTATGGAATAGGGTGAATCACTATAAATTTAAATCTTCATACTTTAACTCACATGCAACAAAACATATATATATCAAATGAATAATTCATTCTAAGTTAAATATTCCACTTCCTTACTTTAGAATATACATATAATACTACTCTATGAGCATAGTTATGTATAAGCCAATTATCTGATTTTCCACCCATGCATGAAATCATTAAATTCAAATTGAACTCATAATAACACATATAAGTTATTAATCTTATTTATATTTCATCAATTACAAGAAAATCACAATTATCTGATCGTAACCAATAGCTTGGGAAAAAACAGGGAGAGAGCATGTTCCTCCCAACCAACCACCTACCACTAACAACCCCACCTGAGTTCAAACTTCTTTCCCCCAAGAATAACAACCATTGTTGTATTCCTTAGTGGTATTTTATAATTCTTCCCAACATATTTATTCCTTAACATCATCTTGCTTTTAGGGTTTGCGTAACACCCCCTCCTCCCACATATACATAAGTAGCTGACCAACTGGGGTAACACATGCGATGAGAAAGGCCACTAAAAGGGATTCCACCTACTTGGTGACCTTAAGGAAATGGAATCGATGGACACATCAACCCGAACTTACACATTAGCAAGAACAACCCCAGGAGACATCTCAGCCACTCAGACATCCTGCCCCTAGGTCCCATTGACCTTTATACATCTTAAACTTGGGATGCTCTCATGCTATAGACATGCTAACATCCAAGGACCTCTGGATGGTCTCACAGGCCTTCAAGCCAGCATTAGGGACTTTTCCCAACAGACCTATGCTAGCGTCTATGGAGTTCATGAAACTTTTCTAGCCCAAAATTCCAGTCACTGACATAACCTGTTATAACATCCATAATCCATCAAAGACATGATGACAAAGCTAATAAACCAGAAATCAAGCTCAGGACTAAACCTGACCATCCCCAACCAAGACTAGCATTATGTCAAACACTTAACAACAATACAACCTACATGTCTATGATACAAGACATAGAATGAATGACTGAAAACACTTATGAAACATGAAAAGAAGGATCACCAGCATATCCATTGAACTGTTATGACATCAATTAGGTCTTGCATCCATCATTTTAACATCAACAAACATGAAATAACCATGACATGAACCAGTCAATTAACCATGCTTATAACAAGCATAAAACCATGTAAATATTAGAGGTATAAAAACCATTAAATTCACATATAAACAAGTGCAAAAGAAAGAGAAATTAGCTTTCATTAATAATAGTCAATCCAACTAGGTTTGGGACTTGCACATACCACCCGACTGTAGACGTGGTTCAACTAAATATTTCTTTCAACCAGTCACCTCGGTGCCATATTTCAGGCACGAATGTGGGATCTCATGGAAAAACCAATGCAAAAACAACCAAGGGAGTCTAGAGATTAAACCACCTCCACCCTCACCAAACCATGATCACACCAAAACTGGTCATCTGATCATAACCAAACTAAACCTAGAATTCCATCTGGAATCCGTCACTATCCTTGAGGAATTATCTATCTTCTTGTCTCTCAGGCTTTATCACAACCCAATATTTGATCACTAGGTCCTAAACTGAGACTAGTCCCTCATAATTTACTGCAATCCAAACCCAGATCACTAAGCCTTAAACTAGGACTCCTCGCTCAGGTTTTACCATGTATCCTGCCAAAACTGGTCAAAGAATTCCTAGGCCTTTGGGAATGAACCTTGAAACCACATCTTCCCCAAATTCCGAAATCCATTTGGCAAACGAAAGCTCAAAACCGAAATAAGCATCCAAACACACCATGACATCCTAAAAAAGGTAAGTCTAGGTTGAAAACCATTATCATAATCTGGAAAAACCATGCCACCAACAACAAGAGAACCATACACCAAATGCAAATCCATGCATGTCCAAAATAGATAAGAAATCACATTTGGAATATGTTACCTGCAAGTATTCCTGTTTAAGCTGCCTGATCCTGCCCTTCTTCCTTGATCCTTTGTTTCCTTCCTTTTCTTTTTCTTGTTTTTCCTTCCTTGCCCCAAAGCAAAACTCGAGCAAAACTTGAGCCAAGATCTTACACTGATCAAGCACTTGCCAACTGATCCTCATAAGCCTTTTTATCAATGAGGCCTCGTTTTTCTTCATTTTCCATTATTTTCCTTCATTTTCCTCCTCACTTGCAACATATGACCTTTCACCTTACTTTTCTCCTAATTTCCTTGATTTTCATAAATAATCGTCACAAAAATTCCCTTTTTCATTTTAATTCCTTTGTCATTTCCATTGCCAATCTCCTTAGCCATAATAAAATGAAATCAACATCCACACTAGGATGTCCTTCCCAACATTCATCTTGGAGTACATGTCTCTTACCCGCGGTCTTATTTTACCTTTATTTACTCTATCACATGAAATTTTCACTAGGGATGTTACAGAACCCTCCCCCTTGGGGAACACTGTCCTCGGTGTTAAACCACACCAAGACCTCAGTAAAAATGTTGAAAAGCAAACATATTGCCCATGGAGATTTATAAGTTTGCTCTTTGTAGTATTTACAATGAATGCCCTGCTCAAAATAAAAACATCATGTCCACATGACAACATACTAGATCTTTATAACACAACTCATTACTCTATTTACAATAATAATCACATATACACATATGCACATTTTATAAACCAACAAATAATGAATACAATGTTTGTATCAATTAATAAGGGAATCCAAAGGCTCACACCTCCACCCTCAAAGTACTACCAACATTCACCTCATTCATAAGAAGTCCAAAATCCACTTCCATAGTCAAATTGCATCCAATGTCCAGCGCTACAATCCCACGCCACTTGTCCTCTCAGTGAACAATTACCAGCTCATTGTTCCAAGGTGCACTCCCAATGTGCATTTGATTCCATATGGAAATGCTAATGACCAAAGCAAATATATCTGCGATCTTCCCTTCCTTGCTACACAACCCCTCGAGCAATTCATCACCCCTTCCATGTAGTCACTCACCTTCCAAGTTCCTTGGAATCCCTTATCCTGGGTGATCGATCCCTTGGAAAGGCTTCCTCATATCAGAATATACAAAAACCAAGGCATCTCCCTACCTCAAACTATCATACTGGTCATATCATGCTCATGGAAATAAATGGACACTAGTAGGTACCAGTTTCTGACAATGGCCCTGCTCCTGAAGTTTTTTACCAGCATAATGTTGCATGTTCCAATTTCTTTTGTTGTTGCAAATTCTTGCAGTCAATTTCAACCACCCAACCGAGCATTTATGTGCTTCCTATACCAAGCACATACCTTCCATTATATTTAAAATAAATTGAAATAAATGCACATCATACCTCATTGGTAGCTCGTCAATACAGTACACTTGCAATCTTGTTTATTCTTATCACAACAAGTCAAACTACCATATTTGACCAAATCATCATGTATAAACATATCACATTAGGTTATCTCAAAACACAAATGTCATAGATTAAAATCATAAATCGCATGCAATCATAATAAACAGGAATCATAGATCACATGTAATCATCATAGACCAAAATCATAAATCACATGCATAATAAAAATGAAATAAAATATTGATACTTATCCTTTAATCAATCCTTACCTTCTTGTTGAGAAATGGCAACAAGAAATTGCAGTTTAATTTGTCCTTTAATTAAATTTGAATTCTATTCTCATAGCAACTTAAAATAGTTAAATGAAGTTTATTAAACTTACTTAACTTAGGAAATTTGAGTTGGAATTCTTTTGGAAGTCATGTATACGTTCTCGCTACTTTGTAGGAGTCCAGTGTGAGTTAATTGTCAGTGTAAAATAGAAGACTCGATTTCATGAGTCAGTTCAATTAAATTAGTCCTCAAACTGATTAAGAGAACTAATAGTGAGTTAACAGTCATTGGTGACACTAATGAACTCCACTAGTGCTACTCTACTTAATTGAATATTTACTCATCAAAAACTCATGCATGTTGATTTTTGGAAAGACCAAGTTGAGACTAGAGTGCAAGGACATTATACTGATTTTTTTAGATTTTTCTGAGCTGCACTGATAGTACATGGAATCAGGAACTGATCCTTGAGGGACTGCGCTATTTTTAGATGCTTTATTTCCCTTTATTTACAAGCTATCTTTCATAGGAAATTACATATTGGAATAGCTATTTGGAGAGCTTTTGAAGAGGCTAAGATTTGGCCTTGACCTTGCTTATGAGTTGGAGATTGAATATGCTTAGTGATGGGATTGTTCTAGAGAGAACAAAAATTGTAATTTCATCTTGATTTTCTGGATTAATAAAAAACAGATAGTGGGGTTTTGAGTTGTGGCTTTCCATGGATATTTATTGTGTTATGTGCCTTTGATTCTATTCCTCTATTGATTTTTTTTTCTCAGTGTTTATGGACTTCCAATATAAAGAGTAGAAGTAGATTCTTGTCTCTTGCTTTAGAAAATTGCATTAGCTTGTGAATCTACAAGATGTTCTACATGGTATCAGAGCAATATTATTTTTTGGGTTGAGCGTTTGTAGAGAAGATCTGAGAATTTATGTGTAAAATTTTTAGAAAGAAATTAGAGATCTGGATTCCTTGGAAAACGATGCCAAAATTAAAATACAAAATTGGCCATTTGGGAGTTCAGATGAGGGAGATATCGTTGATTTAAAATACGCTTTATAGAGGAGATTTCAAAGTTTTGAGTTTTTAGGTTAAAAGTGAAAGTCGAATTTGTATACATACTTCAGGATCGGTAGATGGTATTCCATGGGTTGAGGGCTGAGTATGCCTTAGAAGGCATCTTGAATTTCATAGCCTAGAGAGACAAGATGGAGGTTGTGCTAGAGGACAATGGCTTAAATGAGTTTGTTGAACAAGTAATTCCTAAGCCAAAATCCACTGATGCATAGAACCTGGCTGAATGGAAGAAGTGTGTGGAGAATGCAATGCAGATAATCCTTGAGGGAGTTCGAGACCATATTGTATTGTGTCTCCATCTAAAGGAATCCTCACATGCTATGTGGAAAACATTGACGACTTGTATGATAATAGAAGTGATCAAAGGAAGTTGCCACTAAAGGATAAACTTTGTAAAATCAAGATGGATAAAGGCGAGACAATTCCAAAGTACTTGACCAAGTTCACTCAATTTCGGGATGAAATTGGAAGTGTTGGAATCACAGTTTCCGAGGAGGATATGGTGAGCCTTAATCTTCTTGTACTCCCAAAGTGTTGGTGTAGTTATTAGGACTTTGTCAATGGTCGGGAGAAGCTACCATATTGGGAACAAGTATGGTTGGATTTGATGTAGGATGAGATCAGGAGGAACACCACGGCTGGCTCTTCATCAAAGACTGATAATGAAGAGAATTGTGCCTTAGCGATTAAGGCGAGGAAGGGGAAAGGTAAAATTTCCGATTCCAAATCATGTTCTTATCATGGATGTAAGAAGGAGGACATGATGAAAGTTAAATGCTTTCACTGTTAGAATATGGGACACTTTGCTACAAATAGTTCATTGAAGAAGTCCAAGGAGAAGTCCTCAGGAGGAGCGGCGAGTGATGCTTTGGCCTCCCAATTCGAATTGGACTTTTCCCTCATTGCATGCATGGTGTCTTCAATGATGGGGAGTTTCTAGTACTTAGACAATGGAGCTTCTTTCCACATGACTGGTGACAAAGAGTTATTCAGTGAACGGGAGGAGAAACATCTCAACATGCATATTGAGATGGGTGATGATAGTAAGTATAATTTACTGGTGTAGGCACTATTATTTTTCAGAGGAATCATGTGGCTCCACTCACCTTGAATAATGTTATGCATGTACCTGGTGTTAGAGTCGGTCTAGTAGCCCTCCATCAGCGATCAAAGCTCTTTGCATTTGCATAAATAGGTGTCTCATCAGTGTCATTCTTTGCATTCCGTTAGGCATGCCATAACCCTGATGGAGGAGCTGGTGTTTTTGTCCCCCTCTTGTCTTGAGATAAAATTTTTAGGTCTAGGGTTTTTGGTCAAGTTTGTCTTCAAGCTCATGTCTCTGAAGGTCAATAAGTGCCCAGCAAGCCAGAGGGATGATTTTCAAAATGTTTCTTCGAAAGATTCTATCTTGTACAGCTAATTTTCACCTTGGATTTAAAAACCTTGTTTTTAAAGCCAAGGTCACTTCACAAAATTTTGTAAAACTTGTAAAAATTCAAAATGATTCAAAGGACAGCATGTAACCCTGGCTCCCTTGCCAAGATCCCTCAGATGCTCTCCCTGCAAAAATTATCAAAGAAAAGCATCAAATCAACCAATTTCAGGATAAGAGGAAACCATGTGGGTTTTGACATGAAATTAATTCAAACAAGGCTATAAAATCCCTAATCTCCCTCTATCAAGCCTCATTATGCATCCAAGTGATAGCGCAACTAATTCCAAGACAGTTTGAGTGAAATTTGTGAGCTTGACAGGCGCGCGACCCGTCAGACCAGGCGCGCGACCCGTCAGAGGCGCGCGACCCGTCAGAGGCGCGCGACCCGTCAAGCACCCTCCGCCAGTGCAAAATTATAATGGGCGCGACCCGTCAGAGGCGCGCAACCCGTTGGGTGAGGCGCGCGACCCGTCAGCGCCCTCTTTGTAAAACCGCCTGAAAATTCACCAAGGAGCCACAGACTGCCAAATTTTGCAAGGTAGGCCCTCCATCATGAAAAATTATTGCTTGCTACAGTTCAAGAAGATCATGATTGTATTTTTAAAGGTCTTCATTTGCAAGTAAAAGTCTCCATTGTGCTTTTGGGCTTAAAGTTGTCAAAATGCCAATTCATGTCACCATTTAGCTGAGTCTATCATCATTCAGAGGGTTTTCATCATCATGTCAAGTTCCATAGGATCATTCTACAGCTTATTCATGCTTCAGTTGTGCCTAGGCAAGGTCATTTCCCTCTCCTAAGGTTTTGAAGCTAATTTCTCTTGGATAGTCAAATCATCGGCAAAACTTGTATCCAGATGTTCATACACCTTCCCCTATCCTTAAAATACCCTATCAAATGCTTCCCATCCCTTAGATCCACCAAATTCCTCATTTTTGCACAAACCCTAGTTTCTAGCTACAACCTGGCAATTTTCTAGGTTTGGCCTGTGTTTTTCCCTTTTGGACCCCTTCCCCTCGCTCAATCTCTGAGATTCCACTTTCCCCTGCTTCTTAACATCCCTCCTCACTCCCAAAAATTTCCCCAAGAATTTAGAAGCCTCTTATCCCCTTCATTTCGCTCCATTTCGACAAAATTCCTTGTTTCACACATCGGGACAAGTCGCACTCAAATGATGTTCCAGAGAAATAAAAGATGAATTTTGGAAAAATGAGAGAGTTTTTTGTCCATAACATGCCAAAGAAGAAAAACCTCCTTCACTTTTTGCACAGGTGTCATGGTTTTAAAGAAATGTCAAAAATACCGGCGAGAATGAAGGTGCTGCAAGGACGGTTGGCCAAAGCACAAAAACGAAGGAAAACGCCCGATCCACTCCAAATTTTGGCCAAAGCCTCTTTGAATGAGCATGGTACTTTATTGGGGACTCCCAGCCCAAATTTCAAGAAATTTGGAGAAAATTTTGTCATTTGTGAATTTTTTGTGCAATTTGCAGGTTTTTCCCATTAACGGGTCTCACCCCCCACGCGACCCTTCATCATGGCAACTCCATTTGGCAAAAACTCAGCATTTCCAGATTTTGCATGCAAATTTACACATTCTCATGGATGGACTTGAGATTTGGTGAAGTTTTGGGCCTCCAGAAAGTCAAAAAACTAGCAAAAAATGACTTTCTGCCACATTTTTGAGTTGCAGAAAGCAGTCTTGGGAGATTTGATTTTTGACAGGGAAATTAACTTCAAATTGAAAAATTCCAGTTGGGTTGGAAAGTAGACTCAAAGACCTTTCCAACGCGCTATCCTGCACCTGATTCTGACACCGGAAAGTGCCCCAAAAGTGGTGCCAAAGGCGCACGACCCGTCAGGCAGGGGCGCGCGACCCGTCAGGCAGGGGCGCGCGACCCGTCAGGCAGTTTTTTCAAAAATGCACTGTACAGCTCAGAAAAACGCAGTTTGACCCAGTTTGACTTTTTGAGGTGAATTATGATTCTCTTTGATGTAATTATTGTACTTTTTAGACACTTTTACTCTTATGTACCTCTTCTAGAAGATTCATTCATGAAAAGGGTAAATATTAAATGAATGAATTGGTTTCCTAGCTTATAGAGGCAAGTTGTTTTGACTGCCTAGATTTTAGTGCTCAGTTTAGAATTAGTTGAAACAGCTCCTAGAAGGATGAGCTCGACCCCTAGAGGCAAGGGAAGAGGTTGGCTTGCCTATATTATGTGTTTTCTTAATCATTTTCAGGGGTTGGAAGGTTGGACTCTTGAGGGAGAAGCTATCATTGTATTATTCACTGTATCTCTGCAATTTTTGGCTAAGGAAGACCAGGGTTTTGCAGTCCTCTTTGGGATTCTTGTGGACTCATGTGTTGATGTTATGTTTCTCAATGTTCTTGTAAGCTTGTTATGTGATTCATTTCCTTTCTTTTACTTCTGCACATTAAACAAATGAAGTGTTAAAGTAAGAATTCATGCTTGCCATGCTCTGCTTTTAAGTTTGTTTAATTTCAATGTTTTCTTCTGTCTAAAGAGAATTCAAAGTTATTTTTTGCTCTCTTTAGCTCTTCATCTTTCGTTCCTGACCGTCCACCTTAGTTAAAGGCATCAACATTGTCTCCTACCTCACCCCAAGGAACCCCCTGCAGAAACTGTGTCCAATCCCCGCACCCAAAATTGCCCTCTCCTCAATTTGCCACCAAAAACCCAAAAAACCCCAAATCAACCCTTTTGATCAGTTTACTAGCCTAAAATCAGTGTTACCCTATTGGTCATCTCATCTATTGAAGATTTTACCGAGATAGACCAGAGAGAGCCCTCTCCAGCCTCGTAGGGCTAGCTACGAGGCTAAGTGGTTTGATGTTGCCTTGAGGTTTACCTTTCTCAGCCTGAGGTGAAATTTCAAGCGCTAACATACTGGCGACCATACTAGGGAGAACAAACTTGTTTGTTGATTGCTGTGTTTGTTTCATAAGTCTTAGACGGAGCCTGAAGTTATGCCAGGTAGCCTTCGAAACGCTTTTTCTTTGCATAAGAAGAAGTAGATAAATGCTGCTTCAGTCCATCTCCGTGAGCTTGTGAATGTAGCACTTCATTTGCATTTTACCCCAGTACATGTATCAAGTTCAGATCTGATTGTTGATGGTGGACAACGATCAGACAATTGAAAGGCTGAAATCATTCACTTCGCGACTCTAAATTAGTTTTGAGATCAGATCCAAAGACTCCACTGGAGGATGATCCCGACCAGCAAAAACATGAAAGGACAACATGGACAGATTAGGTACTCAAGTTGGAATTTCATCCAAGACATTTTGTTCTTTGTCATAAATTATTTCTTCTCTTTTCCCAAGAATGTTAAGAAGGCTTTGCAAAGTATACTGTATTTGAGAAGAGATCCTCAGCCTGCAGCTGATTCTTTCCCTTTGAAGATCGTGAATACCAAAGATTTGCATGCCTTTGAGCTTGATCAAGACCTTTCTTCTAAATTTTGTGATGACCATCTTCAAATTGATGAGCCCCAAGCAACAAAGACTGATTCTATACCTGCTGTACATACCCCTACACCTTGTAAAATTCCAGATCGATATAAACCTCTTGTTTTACCTTCTGTTCTTCATGCTTTCCCCAAAAATTATGATCTATACTTGCCAAGGTTTGATGGTGAATGTAAGAATGTCAACGCTGAGCAACATGTGCAGAATGTTGAGACTTTTCTAGATCTTTTTGAAGTTGATGAAGAAGATGTTAGTATAAGGCTTTTTGCTCTTTCTTTGCAAGCCAAAGTGAAGAGTTGGTTCAAAGCCCTGCCTGATGCGAGCATCTCAGATTTCCAGCAGTTTGTCAAAGTTTTTCTCGACAGGTGGATGATCGGACATAACCTTCTCTTGATTGTAGAAGAGTATAACCAGCTGAAAAGATTGCCAGGGGAGACAGTACAACAGTTTTCAGCCAGATTTAACCAAGTTTATTATTCGATGCCAGTTGATATAATACCTTCTCCTAGATCTGCTCTCTTGCACTATCCGGGTGCCTTTGATCCGGAGATGGAGTTTCAGCTGAGAGAAAGGGATATTGCAACACTTCACAAGATGTAGAACAGTGCAGTAAATGTAGAAGCTCATCTGCTGATCCGAAGGGCAAGGTTGAAGGAAGAAGAGATGAAAAACATAGATCCGACCGAATCAATATCTCTAGAGGTGAAGCTAGACATTTTGGTAAGTGCAGTGGAAAAGATGATGGACAAGATCAACACAAGGAATGATTATGATGTTCAAGCTCATGGCTCGCTGATTGAAGACGAACAAGTTGTTGATCCAAAACATTTTGTTTCTTATCCTAGTTGTCATAGATCTGATAATGATTGTTTTGTAGATCACCTTGGCGAAGAAAGAACTGTTGATATGACCTGCATGCTTGATGATATGTTTTATACCGATGATTTGCCTCAGTTTGATCAGTATGATGATGATTATGTTCTCCAAACAAAAGCTAATCTTACAGACAAATCAGCAGCTAGTTTGTGGGAGGAAGAAGTTCACTTACATAGCTCGAGTACAATGATCAAATTATGCATATCAGCTATGACATTGATGAGGAAAGTGCAGCAAAGTTTGAAGTAAGTGAAGGATCTTTGCCTTTTTATTTTGATTCGTTTCATTTCATCAGAGATAATTACCATGCAATCAGAAATCAAATGTCAACAAGGCTTGATTTGAATCATCTTGAGAGCAATGGAAATTTTGTTCAAGACTTTACATATTCAGATTTGCAACCCCCGGAAGCCATTGATTGTCAAGTTGCAGCTGAAGACTTGGAAGTGGACACACATGATTTAATGATTCAAGGTGATTCTGTACCATTCTGTTTTGAATCATTTCAGTTTTTGAAGGGTAGATTGCATAGTAAATCTTCAAATGAACAGCCTATCACAAATCAGCAATTTCTCAGTGTTAATGTTGAGGATGAGACAGATAACAAAATTCTTGAGCAGCCTGTAGCATCAGATTTGCAGCCACGAAATGAAATCGAAGGGTAGATTACAGATGAAGTTGTGGAGGACAAATTACATGATTTGATGATGCAGGACGATTCTATACCCTTTTGTTTCGAAGCATTTCAGTTTATAAGGCAGAATCTTCGTAAAATCTCTCAAGAAAAAGATGAACAGCTAGAAGGATGTCATACATTTTCAATGGATACATTGCAGCAGTCTTTTCAATTTTTTCATGATCCAATAGCTGATGTTTTGGATGAGGTTTGCAGTCAAAATCTATTTCCATTGATTACAGGTGAGCTTGAAACGTGTATTGATACAAATTTGATCTGGCAGCCGATTTCTTTGTCATTTTCAGCAGAGGTCTCGTCACAAGGCTCAGATCAAAGTTTGCATTCATGGTATGAGGAGAAGAGAAGTAATCCATTGGATGAGCTAAGTTCCAGTGTGCTTGAATTTCAAGATCCTTATGCAGTGTTTTTGGAGGTGGATAGAGAATTCATATCATTCAACGGATCTGTTTCTAAGTTGTCATGGGAGTTGCCTTTCAGTAGTTCTCTCTTGTTGTTCATAAGTGAGCATTTGTGGAAAATTCGAACAGCAGATCGGATACTTGCTTGGTTACATTGGTTGTTTCATTTCACTTGATCAGGTGATGAATGAAACTGTTAGGGTAGGTTTTGATGAATAAGCTCCCCTTTGAGCATCATTTCTAGTTTGTCGGTTATGTTTAAGTATTGAGTCAGTTTTTAGTTGAGTGAGAGTCAATTTGTGTTGTCAAGTCATCATTTTTCAGTCATGCATTTTAATTTTAGTTTTTGACTCCATTGCCCAATGATTGAAAGGCACTGGTCTACTCTCCCAGAGGTCTGCGGTTCTTGGCACCTCCAAGGAGCTACCATCCCCATTGGAGCCAATGTTAGAGTCGGTCTAGTAGCCCTCCATCAGCGATCAAAGCTCTTTGCATTTGCATAAATAGCTGTCTCATCAGTGTCATTCTTTGCATTCCGTTAGGCATGCCATAACCCTGATGGAGGAGCTGGTGTTTTTGTCCCCCTCTTGGCATTGCTGGATCAAGTCATTTCAGTCCTTAGTCACTTTCAAGCTTGTCTTGTCTTGTCTTGAGATCAAATTTTTAGGTCTAGGGTTTTTGGTCAAGTTTGTCTTCAAGCTCATGTCTCTGAAGGTCAATAAGTGCCCAGCAAGCCAGAGGGATGATTTTCAAAATGTTTCTTCGAAAGATTCTATCTTGTACAGCTAATTTTCACCTTGGATTTAAAAACCTTGTTTTTAAAGCCAAGGTCACTTCACAAAATTTTGTAAAACTTGTAAAAATTCAAAATGATTCAAAGGACAGCATGTAACCCTGGCTCCCTTGCCAAGATCCCTCAGATGCTCTCCCTGCAAAAATTATCAAAGAAAAGCATCAAATCAACCAATTTCAGGATAAAAGGAAACCATGTGGGTTGTGACATGAAATTAATTCAAACAAGGCTATAAAAGCCCTAATCTCCCTCTATCAAGCCTCATTATGCATCCAAGTGATAGAGCAACTGATTGCAAGACAATTTGAGTGAAATTTGTGAGCTTGACAGGCGCGCGACCCGTCAGACCAGGCGCGCGACCCGTCAGAGGCGCGCGACCCGTCAGAGGCGCGCGGCCCGTTGGGTGAGGCGCGCGACCCGTCAGCGCCCTCTTTGTAAAACCGCCTGAAAATTCACCAAGGAGCCACAGATTGCCAAATTTTGCAAGGTAGGCCCTCCATCATGAAAAATTATTGCTTGCTACAGTTCAAGAAGATCATGATTGTATTTTTAAAGGTCTTCATTTGCAAGTAAAAGTCTCCATTGTGCTTTTGGGCTTAAAGTTGTCAAAATGCCAATTCATGTCACCATTTAGCTGAGTCTATCATCATTCAAAGGGTTTTCATCATCATGTCAAGTTCCATAGGGTCATTCTACAGCTTATTCATGCTTCAGTTGTGCCTAGGCAAGGTCATTTCCCTCTCCTAGGGTTTTGAAGCTAATTTCTCTTGGATAGTCAAATCATCGGAAAAACTTGTATCCAGATGTTCATACACCTTCCCCTATCCTTAAAATACCCTATCAAATGCTTCCCATCCCTTAGATCCACCAAATTCCTCATTTTTGCACAAACCCTAGTTTCTAGCTACAACCTGGCAATTTTCTAGGTTTGGCCTGTGTTTTGCCCTTTTGGACCCCTTCCCCTCGCTCAATCTATGAGATTCCACTTTCCCCTGCTTCCTAACATCCCTCCCCACTCCCAAAAATTTCCCCAAGAATTTAGAAGCCTCTTATCCCCTTCATTTCGCTCCATTTCGACAAAATTCCTTGTTTCACACATCGGGACAAGTCGCACTCAAATGATGTTCCAGAGCAATAAAAGATGCATTTTGGAAAATTGAGAGAGGTTTTTGTCCAGAATGTGCCAAAGAAGAAAAACCTCATTCAATTTTTGCACAGGTATCATGGTTTTAAAGAAATGTAAAAAATACCGGCGAGAACGAAGGTGCTCCAAGGACGGTTGGCCAAAGCATAAAAACGAAGGAAAACGTCCGATCCACTCCAAATTTTGGCCAAAGCCTCTTTGAATGAGCATGGTACTTGATTGGGGACTCCCACCCCAAATTTCAAGAAATTTGGAGAAAATTTTGTCATTTGTGAATTTTTTGTGCAATTTGCAGGTTTTTCCCATTAACGGGTCTCACCCCCCGCGCGACCCTTCATCATGGCAACTCCATTTGGCAAAAACTCAGAATTTCCAGATTTTTCATGCAAAGTTACACATGCCCATGGATGGACTTGAGATTTGGTGAAGTTTTGGGCCTCCAGAAAGTCAAAAAACTAGCAAAAAATGACTTTCTGCCACATTTTTGAGTTGCAGAAGGCAGTCTTGGGAGATTTGATTTTTGACAGGGAACATAAACTTCAAATTGAAAAATTCCAGTTGGGTTGGAAATTAGATTCAAATAAATTTCCAACGAGCTATCCTGCACCTGATTCTGACACCGGCAAGTGCCCCAAAAGTGGTGCCAAAGGTGCGCGACCCGTCAGGCAGGGGCGCGCGACCTGTCAGGCAGTTTTTTCAAAAATGCACTGTACAGCTCAGAAAAACGCAGTTTGACCCAGTTTGACTTTTTGGGGTGAATTATGATTCTCTTTGATGTAATTATTGTACTTTTTAGACACTTTTACTCTTATGTACCTCTTCTAGAAGATTCATTCATGAAAAGGGTAAATATTAAATGAATGAATTGGTTTCCTAGCTTATAGAGGCAAGTTGTTTTGACTGCCTAGATTTTAGTGCTCAGTTTAGAATTAGTTGAAACAGCTCCTAGAAGGATGAGCTCGACCCCTAGAGGCAAGGGAAGAGGTTGGCTTGCCTATATTATGTATTTTCTTAATCATTTTCAGGGGTTGGAAGGTTGGACTCTTGAGGGAGAAGCTATCATTGTATTATTCACTGTATCTCTGCAATTTTTGGCTAAGGAAGACCAGGGTTTTGCAGTCCTCTTTGGGATTCTTGTGGACTCATGTGTTGATGGTGTGTTTCTCAATGTTCTTGTAAGCTTGTTATGTGATTCATTTCCTTTCTTTTACTTCTGCACATTAAACAAATGAAGTGTTAAAGTAAGAATTCATGCTTGACATGCTCTGCTTTTAAGTTTGTTTAATTTCAATGTTTTCTTCTGTCTAAAGAGAATTCAAAGTTATTGTTTGCTCTCTTTAGCTCTTCATCTTTCGTTCCTGACCATCCACCTCAGTTAAAGGCATCAACATTGTCTCCTACCTCGCCCCAAGGAACCCCCTGCAGAAACTGTGTCCAATCCCCACACCCAAAATTGCCCTCTCCTCAATTTGCCACCAAAAACCCAAAAAACCCCAAATCAACCCTTTTGATCAGTTTACTAACCTAAAATCAGTGTTACCCTATTGGTCATCTCATCTATTGAAGATTTTACCGAGATAGACCGGAGAGAGCCCTCTCCAGCCCCGTAGGGCTAGCTATGAGGCTAAGTGGTTTGATGTTGCCTTGAGGTTTACCTTTCTCAGCCTGAGGTGAAATTTCAAGCGCTAACACCTGGACTAACAAAGAACTTGGTATCCATTTCCATGCTTGATCTGGAATTTTTCTAGGACAAATAATTAAAGGTATTATAGACTCATGTGCATGGATGTGCCTATGTTACTTTATGCAACGGATCGATAAGATTGCGAAATACATAGACATTCAAGCAGTTAGATAAAACACAATAGGAAAACATGTAATACAGCAAATTTAATAAGGATTTCACCCAATTCTCCTAGGCTACGTCTCCTGGTCCAGCCTTCAGTGGTGGCCTCTCTATTATGTTTTCAAAGCAGAGTTTTTAAAACAGTGAGCTCAATTTTAGTCTCACTCAACAAATATGAATCAGTAGGATTGGAGTACACAGACTCTCCTCACTGAAACTTGACCTCTACTGGTCAGAGTAGTATGAGCCCAATCTGAGACTCATACATGACAGGCCTATGCTAAGGAGTTCGCTTGAACCTCTCAAGCCTTCTCTAGAGTGGACAGACTCTCTGAATCTCTCTGGCTCTGTCTCGATGCTGCCTTTCCTCTGCAATTCAACTCGAATTACTTTCTCTATTCTTTGCTCTTAGCTTTCTTTCTCGCTTTTCTCACTGCTTTCTAGCTACTTGCTTTGTCTCTATCAGTTTGTGGCTTTAAAGCCAATAGGCTTTCTGACTGTTCGTTTCTGATTCCCGCGTTTTGGTTCTCCTACCTCTATCCGTTTGAATTCCCTTGTTTTGCGTCATCATCACTATGTAACACTTCACAAGGAGGTGGCCACCTGTTTCATAATGAACTGAGTGTCAATTCTCTTATAAATGTTTTAACGGTCATTATTTCCGTTTAACTCCCAGATTTCCCGCAAACATGATTCTCTTTCCAACTCATCGTTCATGCCAGACTTCAAACTTTATACAACTTGGCCTATTTATCCCGTTGAATCTGGTCATCCATCTGATCACATGTCCACCGTCGATCTGGAGCCTCCAGATCCTATGGTCTCCGTCCATATCTAGCGGTAAGTTGCATGACGTTTACCCTTCCGATGTGAGCATTTTTCTCTGTCTTTCGCCGGACGCATGGCACCCAGTGTGTGGCATCGGGCGAGACTTGGTTGAAACCGCTTATCGCTTGAAGCCATCAGATATCCTGCTGGTTTTCATGTGGGACCCACCTTTGACGGAATTGGCGAATTCCCTATGGTTTTTGACTTTTCGGTTTTGGTCGCTCGGTGATTTTCCTTGTCGCTAATCACATATCAGAAACCTCTCCCGTTTCTCCAAAAGAACTCTCGTTTTGTTGTTTCGTGGCAACGTGCGTCAGCATGGGCCAATGGTCTGTGAGCTTGACCGAGGGTCCTCGTTGCTCCACGCTACTCACAAATTACAATTGTTCTTAGGGTATTCCTGATAAGCTCGACCTTTGTAAGTCTTTGAAACTTTAGCATGAATTTTACAAAGTTATGAAAACTTAGAGAGTGTTTTAGGATCCAATTCGAATCATGACCTTCCTATTAAAAAAGCTTTTGGACCACCAAAAGTTGGTTTTTAAGCATCCATCAAGTGAGGGTACTGATTCCTCACTTGCCCAATTTCTATTCATTTTGCACTGCTTGGTTTTGAACCTTTGAGTCTAATCCTTAGGTACTCAACATCCCCTCTGCGTGTAGTTCTCACCTTCCGGTCCAGAACTGTATATTCCTACAATTCATTAAGATATTTAGGCAACAGATCATCAATAGAAGGCAATTGACTCTGCTCTTCAGGATCTTCAATTAATGAAGGTTCAAATAGTCTCAAATTGTCTGCATTAACAACTGAGTAGATGTGCATGTAAACTGGTAAATCAAGGCAAAAATCATTCTCACCAATTTTCTCAAGTATCTTGAAAGGTCCATACCTTATTGGCTTTAGCTTCTTACCTTCACCTTGTATTCGGTCTTTGCTGATATAAAACCATACTTGATCACCAACTTGGAAACTATGCTCCATCTAATGCTTATCATGCCTTGCCTTGTACTTGGCTTGGCTCTTTTCCAGCTGTTCCTATACTGCTTGGTGAATCTCTTGGATTTGTTCGATGAACTTGGTTGCCTTTTCCACATCACAGTGTCCATCAACTGCTATGTCTTTACCAAAGACAGAATCCAAGGGAGACCTTGGTGTGAAACCAAAACAGGTCTCAAAAGGAGATCCCTGTGTAGAAGAATGTTTAGCTCGGTTGTAAGCATGCTACACATAACATAAGTGTTCATCCCAAAGCTTGGGATGCTTGCTACAATAGCCTCTGAGCAACTAGATCATTCTCCTGTTGACCACTTCTGTTTGGCCATCTCTTTGCGGATGAAAAGTTGTGCTCTTCTTCAGTCTAGTGTCCATCAATTCCCATAAACTCAACCAAAATTTCCCCACAAAGCGGGTATCTTGATTAGATATAATGGAGGTGGTAATTCAAAATGAACCCATACATGTTGAAAGAACAACTTTGCAGTTTGTTCAGCTGTAATCTGTTTGTTACAAGGTATTAAAATACACATTTTGCCGAACCTATCCACAACAACATATAAATAGTCATGATCTTTTCTAGATTTAGGCAGCGCCCCAACAAAGTCCATGGAAACACTTTCCCAAGGATCAGAAGGAACTGGTAGTGGAGTGTACACGCCTAATTTTCTATTGTTGGGCTTGCTTTTAGCACACATGGTACATCCTCTTACATATTTAGAAACTGTCTCATTCATTCTTGGCCAATAACAAAATCTTTGCAGTTGTGCAATTGTTTTACTTCCACCAAAGTGACCTGATATTAGAGAAGTGTGTGCTTCTCAAATTATCTTTACTCTTTCAGTTTGTGGAATGCATAACTTTCCAAAATGATACAAGAGTTCATCCTTAACATGATAATCCAATTCTTCTACTTGTTTGCCATGACTTAAATTTGCGTATACATCCTTAAAATCTATATCTTGAGCATATTGTTCTTTGTAGCTTTCATGTAATACGGAGTTATGCTTAAGTATAGTCGATGCATTTATGATTGGTCTAGACAACATATCTACAACTTTATTGTGTATGCCCTTTTTATATCTGATGACTAGATGAAACTGTTGTAGAAAACCCATCCATATATAGTGTCTTGATTGCTGCAACTTGGTTTGGGAGTGTAAATATTGAAGTGGTTGATGATCAGTATGTATAGCTATCTCTTTGACCATTAAATAATGTTTCCACTTTTTCACACTCTGTACTAATGCATACAATTCTTTATCATATGTGGGATAGTTAACTATTGCAGAATTAAATGTCTCAGAATGATAACATATTGGTTTACCGTGCTGCATCAACACTACTCCCATGGCATAGTCACTGGCATATGTTTCAATCTCAAATGGTCTTTGAAGATCGGTAGTGCTAGTATTGGTGTTGTACTAATATTTTATTTTAAGGTGTCGAAGGCTTTCTACAGTTTGCCTCCCCACTGAAACACCTTGTTCAATCCTATTAGAGCATGTAAGGGAGCTGCAATTAAGGAGAAGTTAGCAATAAAATTTCTCCAATACTGTGCTGCTCCTAAGAAGCTTCTAACTTCTATAGCAGATTTGGGTTTAGGTCAGTTTACAATGACTGCAACCTTAGAGGGATTTATCTTCAATTCACCACACCCTACAATATGACCCAAATAATTCAAATATGTTTTGCCAAATTCACATTTTGAGAGCTTAACATAAATATTTTCTCTTTTCAAAACATCTAGAGTCTACTTGACATGCTTTAAATGTTCTTCGCATGTTTTACTGAATATAAGAATTTCATCCAAATATACATTAACAAAATCATCAAGAAAAGATCTGAGTACATCATTCATTACTCTCATGAAAGTAGCAGGAGCATTAGTTAAGACAAAAGGCATAACCAACAACTCATACAATCCCTGCTTTGTTTTGAAAGCAGTCTTCCATGCATCTTGCTCTACAACTCTGACTTGATGATAGCCACTATGCAAGTCCAACTTGGAAAAATAAACAGCTTCCTTTAACTAATCTAATAGATCATCTATGCGAGGAAGGGGATAATTATTTTTAATCATTATCTTATTCAATGCTCAGTAATCAATGCACATTCTCCATGAGCCATCTTTCTTTCTCACCAAGACAATTGGAGACCCACATGGTGATGTGCTAGGTCTTATGAACCCTTTCTCAAGTACCTCTTGTACCTACTTCTTGATTTTTGCATTCTCTAAAGTGGACAACCTGTACATTTCGATGTTAGGCAATGGAGCATCTTGCTACAAATTAATATCATGTACTATTTCATTTTTGGGTGGCAGACCTTTAGGTTCTTGAAATTGATCTAGGTGGATATTGGTGGCCACTTGCCAAGTCCACCTGGACCCCCACCATTGTCTTTCTCAGCATTTTCAGTTTCCTTAATTGTAGCACAACTTACTATTTTTAGCAGTTTTTTGGGTCCTGAACTTCCGGAGCCGTTTTGAGGCCCTAAACGACGTTTTTTGGGGAATCCGGGGGCAACATGGGTCCATGGAATGGACCGAATGGACCGATGTTGCCCGTTCCAACAATGATAGTGCTCGGATAGATCTTTCTAATGAGCTATTGTACGCATCAAACGGAGATCATGTGCCAAAGTTACGACCCCGGGAAGTTGTTGTACCAACTTACCCCCAAACGGGGCCCATAGTTTGGCGTTTCATCTCCTAGGGTTAGGTTTTGGAATGTGAAGGGTTTTCCATTGTTTCTCAACAATAAATAGGCCTTCGAGCCTCATTGTAAGACAGTTCAGAGGCATGTAGCCATCACATCTCTTCTCAGAGATAAGCTACCATCGCCCTAGCTGGTTTATTTCCATTTCTGATTGTAGGCATATTTCAGTATTTTCCATTAATGAAATGAAGTATTATTTCCGCTGCATCTTTGTGTATATGGTTATCTCTGTAATTTGTTGTGTTCCTGTTTAAATCCGGATCAGTGGTATCAAAGCGGTCTGCTTTCTCTCTGTTTTTCTTTGCATGTCCCCAACAAGGTCGGGATATAAGGAGTTACGGCTTGAACTGGTTGAACCTTTGCAAGACCAGCCTCGCAAATCCCGACGGCCTCCCATGGCGGACGAGAAGAAAGACGAGGGGGTAGGAGATCCCATCAAAATCTTGCTTGAAGAAGCCCTCGAGCGACAACGGAACGCGATGATGGACAGCTTTGCTCAGATCCTTCAGCGGCTACCCAGAAGCAACGCATCGGCTTCCAGCAGCTACTCTGGAAACGCCACACCCTTTAAGGTACAAGTTAATTTTGAAATCCCCATATTCGAGGGTCAGATAGATGCAGATGCCGTAGATAAATGGTTAAATCTGCTAGAGGGTTATTTTTCTGTTCATGAATTTTCGAGTCGGGAAAAGATTGTTTTTGCTCTCCTCAAAGCAGCCCCCCACGTCAAGGACTGGTGGGAAACCTACTGCGAGCAGAAGGATGAAAGTACTGGCTCACTATTTTCAGCCGCACCCACCTGGGATTCGTTCCGGGATGACATCAAGGAGCAGTACTACCCTGTCGGGAGCTATGAGGATGAATACATAAAGTGGACCACGTTGCGGCAGGGAAGGGACCAAGACGTGCCGGAGTTCACCAATCTTTTCCATACCCTTCGCACAAAGTTGGGTATCAAGGATTCAGAGCAGCATTTGATACTCAAATAGCGTGGCTGCCTGCACAAGTACATCCAGGAAGAAATACAATTCCTAAACATCCCCTCGCTCGGCGCAGCATACCGGTATGCCGTCAAGGTCGAGCAGAAGTTTAAACAAAAGAAGCGAGACTTTGGATGTGCGAATCCAAAGCAGGGGAAAGGTGCCCCAAAACCACAGAACAAAGGACAAAGCCAAGGCGGGACAGCCCAAGACAACCAACCAAAGCTGCAAGCAAAAAACAGCGCCGCGAAGCTGAGAAAGGACACTGGAAAATGGTGCGAGTTCCATAAGAGCTCCACTCACAACACAAGTGAGTGTCGGGCCAAGCAGTCACTGGTGGCTGAGCTAAAGGTTTCAGAATCAGATGCATGTTCCGACTCTGAGTCAGAACCCGATAAGGGGTATGAAAAAGGGAAGCAGATCATTGATGCGGACCCCAGCGCCACTGTTGCTACCGCAAAGATCCAGAAAAATGAACCCAAAGATCCAGAGGAGGAGGAGCGTCTCTTCCACTCCCAGATGTGGGTAAAGGGCTCCCCGATACAGTTCATTGTTGATAGCGGGAGTCAAAAGAACCTCATTTCGGCAGAGGTCGTGAAGCGGTTGGGCTTACCGACCACAGCACATCCACAACCATACACCATTGGGTAGCTTCACCAAGGACGAGATCTTCGCGTGAGCCAACAGTGTCGCCTTCCATACAACATCAAGCCCTTCACGGATGAGGTATTGTGTGACAGTTCTCCCCTTGAAGTTTGTGATGTATTACTAGGACAGCCATACTTGTGGAAGCGACATGCTGTGTATGAATCAAGGCCCCGTGCTGTTATTATTACATTGGGAAATAAGTTGTTCAGGATACCAGAGGTAGCACCACTTGCCGCCCTCTCTTTGATTACTGCAAAACAATGCAGTAAGATCATTTCCAAAACCAGGAAATTTGTTTTCCTGATGATATGCCCTCAAGGAAAGAAGAAAACAGTGGTCGCGGCCTCCAAATGGGGCCCCTCTGCACGACAACTACAGATGGACAAGATTGTGGAGGAGTACGAGGACATCTTCACCTCCCCGGCAGGGGTTCCTCTGCACTGTCAAGTCAAGCATTCCATCGATCTGACCCCAGGTGCGCCGCTACCCAATGGACCAATTTATCGGCGCTCCGTTCTGGAGAACGATGAAATCAAGAGGTAGATTCAGGAGCTCCTGCAGAAAGGTCACATCTGTCCGAGTTCATCGCCCTGTGGGAGCCCGATCGTGTTGGTACAAAAGAAGGATGGGACGTGGAGACTCTGTATTGACTATCGGGCACTGAACAAGATCACTATCCGTAATAGGTACCCGATCCCGCGGATTGATGACCTCCTAGACCAACTAAAGGGGGCGAAATATTTCAGCAAGATCGACCTGAAGTCGGGATATCACCAGGTACCAATCGAACCCTCCGATGTGTGGAAGACTGCCTTCAAATCCAAGGAGGGCCTCTTCGAATGGTTGGTCATGCCTTTCGGATTGACGAATGCTCCTGCAACCTTTATGAGGCTAATGGATGACATCTTGCGGCCATTCACCAACTCCTTTGTAGTAGTATACTTGGATGACATTCTGATCTTCAGCCAGAGTTGGGAAGAGCACCTCCACCACATCCGACAGGTTCTCCAAACACTGTGGCAACACAAGCTATGTGCCAATTTGGAGAAATGCACTTTTGGCATGACCCAGGTTCAGTATCTGGGATACATCATTGATGAACAGGGGGTGCATGTCGATCCAGCCAAGATCCAAGTCATTCGGGATTAGCCCTCTCCAACCACTCTAACAGAGCTCCGCAGCTTTCTAGGTCTTGCCAACTTCTACCGCAGGTTTGTGTTGGGGTTTTCTCATATTTCTTGGCCCTTGAGTCAAGTCACCAAGGGCGGGGCGAAAGCAAAATTCTTTTGGTCTGAATCTCAATAGAAGGCATTCAGGGAGTTGAAGGATCGCCTCTGCACGGCACCAGTGCTCGCGTTACCATATTTACAACAACCATTTGAGGTCAAGACAGATGCCTCTGACTATGCTATTGGGGCAGTCCTTACTCAACATGGACATCCAGTGGCATATCACAGTGAAACACTTTCAGACACAGTCCGGAAGTACCCCACTTATGATAAAGAGATGTATTCCATTGTACAGACCTACCGACAATGGAAGCATTACATATTGGGGAAGGAAACGGTCATCCACACAGACCACCGACCTCTGCAGTTTATACAGACCCAAGGGAAATTGCAGAATGATCGCCATCAGAAGTGGTCTACATACCTGCAACAGTTTCACTTGAATATCAAGTATAAAAAGGGCAGCACCAATAATGTTGCAGATTGCCTCAGTCGACCACCGATCATGGCGCTAACCACCGTGCTCAACTCTTGTGGGCACGAGACTTCTGATTGGCCACTTCTCTACAAAAGCGACCCAGAATTCGGCCACACATACCAGACACTCTTGGAGGGTCGGCAGGTTGCAGATTTTCACCTCCAGGATGCCCTATTATGCCACCTCGGTCACCTTTGTGTTCCTTCAAGCGAGCGTGCCAAGATGATTTGGGAAGCACACTACAGTCGGGCTGTTGGGCATTTCGGGGTCGAGAAAACAGTGCTAGTACTGCAGAATTATTTCTATTGGCCGAATCTTCGACAGGATGTTGGGAAGTACATCTGATCATGTACTGCCTGTGCCATTGCCAAACCGGCCATTAAGAAGCACGACCTCTATACCCCGTTGCCTACCCCTAGTCGACCTTGGGAATCCATCTCCATGGATTACATGTCAGGCCTTCCTTCCACTAAGCATGGAAATGACTGTGTTTTTGTGGCCGTCGACAGGTTCTCGAAGATGGCCATTATGGTGGCCTGCAAGAAGAATATCACAGCAGAAGCCACTGCTAAACTCTTCTTTGAACGAGTGTGGGTGCACTTTGGGATCCCACAGTCTATCATCTCAGATCGGGACAGTCAGTTTCTCAGCACATTTTGGTCCAGTCTCTGGTCAATGCTGGACACCAAACTCACGAAGTCCACAGCCTTCCATCCTCAAACTGATGGCCAGACAGAGGTTGTTAATAGGATGATTGTGCACGTTCTGCGCATTTATAACTCAAAACATCCACGCACATGGGACGAGAGCCTCCCCTATGTTCAGCACAGCTACAACCGAGCTCTTCACAGCTCCACTGGCCATAGCCCTTTTTAGGTGGGTTTGGGATTCCAGCCACTATGCCCCATTGATGTGGCCATGCCACTTGCAGCTACTCACATGAATTCAGCTCATGTCCAGTCCGAAATAGATAAGGCCACCAGCTTCATTGAGCGCATCCAACATATTCGCCAGCAGGTCCATGACATTCTTGAGAAATCAAATGCCAAGTACAAGCAGCGACATGATCAACATCGGGTGCCACACAAGTTTCAGGTGGGCGACAAAGTCTGGTTGCATTTGCAAAAGGAACGCCTTACTGGAACCTATCGGAAATTGAGACCACTCCGATATGGTCCTTACACCATTACTAAGGCTATGGGAGACAATGCGTTTGAGCTCAGCATTCCCCCATTCCTTGGCCTGCACCCAGTGTTCAATGTGGACCGCCTTCGGCCATACTTTCCACCATTGCTAGACACATTGCAGAACAGCTCAAACCCACAGAATTAAATCCAGATTGCATGGAACAAGCTGCAACTGATCGGATCATGGACACACAGATCAAGAACACTCGCCAACAGAATATCCAACTGTATCGAGTTGTCAAAGCAGGCCAACTCCTTCAGCAGGGCAAGTGGCTCACCAGGGAACAAGTTCAGCAGAAGTTTCCTCATCTCATGGAGGAACTCAACGCAATGGGGACCATTGCTTCCTAAGGGGGGAGGAATGATCCAGGTGGATATTGGTGGCCACCTGCCAAGTCCACCTGGACCCCCACCATTGTCTTTCTCAGCATTTTCAGTTTCCTTAATTGTAGCACAACTTACTATTTTTAGCAGTTTTTCGGGTCCTGAACTTCCGGAGCCGTTTTGACGCCCTAAACGACGTTTTTTGGGGAATCCGGGGGAAACATGGGTCCATGGAATGGACCGATGTTGCCCGTTCCAACAATGATAGTGCTCGGATAGATCTTTCTAATGAGCTATTGTACGCGTCAAACGGAGATCATGTGCCAAAGTTACGACCCCGAGAAGTTGATGTACCAACTTACCCCCAAACGGGGCCCATAGTTTGGCGTTTCATCTCCTAGGGTTAGGTTTTGGAATGTGAAGGGTTTTCCATTGTTTCTCAACAATAAATAGGCCTTCGAGCCTCATTGTAAGACAGTTCAGAGGCATGTAGCCATCACATCTCTTCTCAGAGATAAGCTACCATCGCCCTAGCTGGTTTATTTACATTTTTTATTGTAGGCATATTTCAGTATTTTCCATTAATGAAATGAAGTATTATTTCCGCTGCATCTTTGTGTATATGGTTATCTCTGTAATTTGTTGCGTTCCTGTTTAAATCCGGATCAGAAATAGTATACCATATTCTGAAACAATTTTTTCTAAATTAGCTTGTTGTTTAGCATCACAGTCCTCAAATATATTGGTTTTATTAGGTTTCTTTTCCTTTGCAGCCATCAGTAAAAATTGTTTACATGAATTTACAATTCTTTTCATCTTCCCTGATTTTATGAGAGTACAATTATTCTTGAGTTTATGAGCTCTTACGATATATTCGATTCCATGTTTAACGAGTTGATACTTGTTTTCAGCTCTATAGAAAACAACTTTCCTATCATACAAGTAAGGACTTCCTAAAATAATTCCACATTGGTTTTATTAGGTTTCTTTTCCTTTACAGCCATCAGTGAAAATTGTTTACATGAATTTACAATTCTTTTCATCTGCCCTGAGTTTATGAGAGTATAATTATTCTTGAGTTTATGAGCTCTTACGATATATTTGATTCCATCTTTAACGAGTTGATACTTGTTTTCAGCTCTATAGAAAACAACTTTCCTATCATACAAGTAAGGACTTCCTAAAATAATTCCACATATATCCAAAGGAACTATATCTAACTCGACCTCATCTACAAATGCTGACCCAAAAGAAAACCTAAGTTTAGATTGTCTAGTCACTTGTAGCTATGCTTTATCACATAACCAACCTAATGGATATGGATTTTTGTGAGGTGTGGTTAGTAATCCCAACTTCTTTACAATTGCTTCAGAAATTAAATTTACTTGTGAGCCACTATCGAACAAAGTATCAATCTTTTGATGCTTGGAAATAACTCAAATATGAAAAAGCTCATGTCTTTTCCTCTCATTTTCTTCATAATTAGTAGATTGTGTAGAATTACTAGTAGATGCTTCAGAATTTTTACCTTTTATACCTGTGGTTGCGATTGTTGTTTCATCTCCTGAGTCTGACCCCAAATCATTTTGAATAGTTGTAGCAGTCTTCTTCTTTTTTCCCTCAAACTTCTTGGGTCTTAGCTCCGGATGTAGGATCCAACACTGTTCATCATCATGCCCATCCTTCTTACAGTGAGTGCATGAAGATTTGGTCTTTTGTACAATGTTTGTCTTCCTATCTTTCCATTTATTTTTTCTTTCCTCCTTATTCTTGCTTACAGTGGGCTTTGATGATCCCCCAAATTTTGGGTTCACATTCTTGCCTCTAGCCTCTAGATGTGTAGCCTGAACAGATACCTCATTTATGCTAGTGGGATTAAACATGAGAATAGTGTGTCTTAAGTAGCTGTGTAGACCACCTATATACTTCAACAAAGTTTTAAGTGAGTCTAAAGAAATTCCTAGAATCAAAGCTCTTTTCCTAAATTCTTGAGTGTAACCTTGTACACTTTTCCCTTTTAATTGGCAAGGAGTTTGTCATCTCATCATGTCTTGTTGCATATAGGCTAGTGGATAGAATTTCTTTTTAATTGTAGAAACAAATTCACTCCAGACAGAAAGAATTTTACCATGCTTCTTCATGCCAGCATGTGTTCTACCTTCCCACCATACCAAGGCAGTGCCTCCAAGGCGTAAGCTGGCCAACTGAATCTTACTCTTGTCTGAATCGATGCTCTACACTCTACAATAAGCATCAAACTGTCTAATCCAATTATCCATCTCCTTTACATTCAGTTGTCCATCATATATCGGCAAATCAAATTTAACATCTAATTTAATCAAAGATGTTTTCTTTTTATTTTCAGGGCTATTAGAAGGTGTGGGAAGTTTTTCTTCTTTCCCTTTGCCTTTAGAGTGGTCATGGAGGAGAGATTCTTCTACTCCTTTATCTCATTTGGAGTTTGCTGAATCTTCTTCTCTACCTTTCTTAAATTCTCTATGCATTTCCTCTACCATGGCTTTCATGGTCATGAAACCCTCCAAGAACTGGAAGTCTGATTCCAAGGAGTTTTATTCTAAAATTTTCCTCCTAAGGTATACTCTTCCAATTTCAGGGTTAGATTCAACCAATTCTTCTTCTCCTAATTTGAGCTTTGATCTAGTTAGCATTCAACAACAAAATCCAGCACAAGCTTGTTTGACCTTAGTAACCTAGAGGTCTTATACCACTTGATCTGAAATTTATCCAGGACAAACAATTAAAGGTATTACAGACTCATGTGCATGGATATGCCTATGTTACTTTATGCAACAGATTGATAAGATTGCAAAATACATAGACATTGAAGTAGTTAGAGAAAACACAACAGAAAAACATGTAAAAAATTTTAATAAGGAGTTCACCCAATGCTCCTGGGCTACGTCTCCTGGTCTAGCCTTCAGTGGTGGCCTCTCTATCATTTTTTCAAAGTAAATTTTTTACAAAAGTGAGCTCAATTTGAGTCTCACTCAACAGATATGAATCATTAGGACTAGAGTACATGGACTCTCCTTACTAAAACTTGACCTCTACTGGTCATAGTAGTATGAGCCCAATCTGAGACACATACATGACAGGCCTATGCCGAGGAGTTCGCTTGAACCTCTGAAGCCTTCTTTGGAGTGCACATACTCTCTGACACTCTCTGGCTCTATCTCAATGCTTCCTTTGCTCTGCAGGTCAGCTCGACTTACTTTGTTTGTTCTCTGCTCTTACTTTCTTGCTCGCTTTTCTCACTGCTTTCTAGCTTCTTGCTTTGTCTCTATTAGTTTGTGGCTTTAAAGCCAATTTGCTTTCTGACTGTTTGTTTCTGCTTCCTGGCATTCTGGTTCTCCTGCCTCTGTCCATTTAAATTCCCCTATTCTACATCATCATCACTATGTAATGCTTCACAGGGAGGTGGCCACCTCTTTCATAGTGAACTAAGTGTCAGTTCTCTTGGAAATGTTTGAATGGTCATTATTTCTGTTTAACTCCCAGATTGCTCGCGAACATGATTCTCTTGCCAACTCATTGTTCATGGACTTCAAACTTTATACAACTTGGCCTATTTACCCTGTTGAGTCCGGTCATCCGTCAGATCGCATGTCTGTCGTTGATCTGGAGCCTCCAGATCCTATGGTGTCCATCCATATCGGGCGGGTAAGTTGCACAACGTTTACCCGTCCAATGTGAGCAATTTTCTCTCTCCTCCACTAGACGCGTGGCACCTAGTTTGTGGCATCAGGTGGCACTCGGTTGAAACAACTTATCGCTCGAAGCCCTTCCTCTTGTCAGTTTTCGTGTGGGACCTGCCTCTAACAAAATCATCAAATTCCATACGGTTTTTGACTTTCCGGTTCTAGTCGCTCGGGGCTTTTCCTTCACTGAGGGGTTTTCTCGTTGATATGTGACTAGCGACTTGTCATTAATCGCATATGAGAAACCTCCCCCATTTCTCTAGAAGACCTCCCATTTTGTTGTTTCGTGGCAGCGTGCGTTACCATGGGCCAACGGTTTGTGCGCTTGACTGAGGGTCCTTTTTGCTCTGCGCTACTCACAAATTAGAATTGTTTCGAGGGTATTCCTGATAAGCTCGACCTTTGTAAGTCTTTGAAACCTTGGCATGAATTTTACAGAGTGATGAAAACTTAGAGAGTGTTTTAGGATCCAATTCGGATCAATGCTTGACGATAGAGGCTATGATATGATATTTTTGAAAGGAAAGGTGTTCCTTCAACACATAGCCATGGGTCAAGTAAATAAGATAGGGATTCGAGTTCAGAAGCTCTATAAAACAAGGATTTTGTTGTTTTGAGTTCAAAAGTGGAAAATATTTTGAGCCAAGATGTCTGCGAGTTGTGACACAAGCGATTGGGCCACTTGCACCATCGGGCTTTGAAGATATTGCAGCAAATCTCTACCAGTCTTCCAAAAGGTATGCTTTGGCATGTTGTGATCTAGGTGGATGTTGGTGGCCACCCACCTATCCCATTTGGACCCCCACAACTGTCTCTTTCATCTTTTTCAATTTCCTAAATTGTAGCACAGTTTACTATTTTTAGCAGTTTTTCGGGTCCTGAACTTCCGACGTTGTTTTGAGGCCCTAAACGACGCTTTTTTGGGAATCTGGGGAAACATGAGTCCATGGACAAATGTTTCCTCCCAAAGTGGTAGTACTCGGATAGATCTTTCTAACGAGCTATCGTACGCGTCAAACAGAGATCGTATGCCAAAGTTATGACCTCGGGAAATTGATGTACCAATTTACCCAAACGGGGCCCACAATTTGGCATTTCATCTTCTAGGGTTAGGTTTCGGGATGTGAAGGGTTTTCTATTGTTTCTCAACAATAAATAGGCCTTCGAGCCTCATTGTAACACAGTTCAGAATAGTTCAGAGGCATGTAGCCGCCACATCTCTTCTCAGAGATAAGCTACCATCGCCCTAGCTGATTTATTTCCATTTCTATTTGTAAGCACATTTCAGTATTTTACAGTAATGAAATGAAGTATTATTTCCGCTGCATCTCAGTATTTATGGTTATCTCATCTCTGTATTTATGGTTATCTCTGTAATTTGTTGCGTTCCTGTTTAAATCTGGATCAGTGGTATCGGAGCGGTCTGCTTTTTCTCTGTTTTTCTTTGCATGTCCCGAACGAGGTCGGGATATAAGGAGTTAGGGCTTGAACTGGTCGAACCTTTGCAAGACCAGCCTCGTAAATCTCGACGGCCTCCCATGGCAGATGAGAAGAAAGATGAGGGGGCAGGAGATCCTATCAAAATCTTGCTCGAAGAAGCACTCGAGCGGCAAAGGAACGCGATGATGGATATCTTTGTGCAGATCCTTCAACGGCTACCCAGAGGCGACGCATCAGCTTCCAACAGCGACTCTGGAAACGCCACACCGTTTAAGGTACAAGTTAATTTTGAAATCCCCATCTTCGAGGGTCAAATAGAGGCAGATGCCATAGATAAATGGTTAAATCTGCTAGATGGGTATTTTTCTGTTCATGAATTTTCAAATCGGGAAAAGATTGTTTTCTCTCTTCTCAAAGCAGCCCCCCATGTCAAGGACTGGTGGGAAACCTACTGCGAGCAGAAGGATGAAAGTCCAGGCTCACTATTTTCAGCCGCAACCACTTGGAATGACTTCCGGGATGCCATCAAGGAGCAGTACTACCGTGTCAGAAGCTATGAAGACAAATACATCAAATGGACCACACTGCTGTAGGGACGAGACCAAGATGTGCTGGAGTTCACAAACATTTTTCATACCCTTCGCACACAGTTGGGTATCAAAGATTCTGAGCTGCATCTAGTACTCAAATACCGTGGCTGCCTGCACAGATACATCTAGGAAGAGATGGTGTTCTTGAACATCTCCTCGCTCGGCACGGCATACCGATATGCTGTCAAATCGAGCAAAAGTTCAAATAGAAGAAGCGAGCCTTTGGATCTGCAAATCAGAAGCCCAAAGGACAAAGCCAAGGCAGGGTGACCCAAGACAACCCATCAAAGCCGCAAGAAAAGAACAACAACATGAAGCCGAAGAAGGACACAGGGAAGTGGTGTGAGTTCCACAAGAGTCCCACTGATAACACAAGTGAGTGTCGGACCAAGCAGTCGCTGGTGGCTGAGTTGAAGGCTTCCGAATCAGATGCATGTTCCGACCCTGAGCTAGAACCCAACAAGGGGAATGGCAAAGGGAAGCAGATCATTGATGCGGATCCCAGTGCCACTGTTGCCACTACCAAGATCTAGAAGAATGAACCTACAGATCCAGAAGAGGGGGAGCGCCTTTTCCACTCACAGATGTGGCTGAAGGGTTCGCCGTTGCAATTCATTGTCGACAGTGGCAGCCAAAAGAACCTCATTTCAGCAGAGGTCGTGAAGCGGTTGGGCCTACCGACTACACCACACCCACAGCCGTATAGTATTGGGTGGCTTCATGAAGGACGAGATCTGAAAGTTCGCCAGCAGTGCCGCCTTCCCTACAACATCAAGCCCTTCACAGATGAGGTATTGTGTGATGTTACACCTCTAGATGTTTGTGATGTATTATTAGGTCAACCATACTTGTGGAGGCGACATGCTGTGTATGAGTCCAGGCCTCATGCTGTCATTATTTCTTTGAATAATTCATTATACAAGATACCGGAGGTAGCCCCACCTACCACCACATCTTTGATCACTACTAAGAAAGGCAGCAAGCTCATCTCCAAGACTAGGAAATTCATCTGTCTGGTTCACTCCCAACATAAGGGGAAGATCGTTGCTACATCCATGACCCCTGCAAAGGGTTCCTCCACGCAGCAGCAGCAACAAAGGGATACGGTCATGACAGAACACAGGAACAACTTCTCCTCACCCACAGGGGTACCATATAAGTTTCAGGTGGGCAACAAAGTTTGGTTACATCTGCAGAAAGAACGCCTTACAAGAGCCCATCAGAAGCCCCGACCACTCCGACACGGTCCTTACACCAGTACCAAGGCTACGGGAAATAATGCTTTGAAGCACAACATTCCTCCATTCCCTCGCTTGCACCGAGTGTTCAATGTGGACCATCGCTGACCATGCTTCCCACCATTTCTGGTCACAACAGAGTTTGCAGAACAACTCACTAGAGACCTAGCTCAGCAGAAGCTTCCTCATCTCAGGGAGGAACTCAATGCAATGGGGACCATCGCTTCCTAAGGGGGGAGGAATGATCCAGGTGGATGTTGGTGGCCACCCACCTATCCCATTTGGACCCCCACAACTGTCTCTTTCAGCTTTTTCAGTTTCCTAAATTGTAGCACAATTTACTATTTTTAGCAGTTTTTTGGGTCCTGAACTTCCGGAACCGTTTTGAGGCCCTAAACGACGTCTTTTTGAGAATTTGGGGCAACATGGGTCCATGGAACATGGCTCCATGGACCATGGGCCATGTTGCCTCCCAAAGTGGTAGTACTCGGATAGATCTTTCTGACGAGCTATTGTATGCGTCAAACGGAGATCGTATGCCAAAGTTACGACCCCGGGAAATTGATGTACCAATTTACCGAACAGGGCCCACAATTTGGCGTTTCATCTTCTAGGGTTAGGTTTCGGGATGTGAAGGGTTTTCCATTGTTTCTCAACAATAAATAGGCCTTTGAGCCTCATTGTAACACAGTTCAGAACAGTTCAGAGGCATGTAGCTGCCACATCTCTTCTCAGAGATAAGCTACCATCGCCCTAGCTGATTTATTTCCATTTCTGTTTGTAAGAACATTTCAATATTTTACAATAATGAAATGAAGTATTATTTCCGCTGCATCTCAGTATTCATGGTTATCTCATCTCTGTATTTATGGTTATCTCTATAATTTTTTGCGTTCCTGTTTAAATCCAGATCATGTTGATACATGCAAGGGTTGTACTTTGGGAAAATACACAAAGTATTCCTTTAGAGATAGAGATAGTTGAGAAGATTTTGTTCTGGAGAGAGTCCATTCATATATGTGTGAACCATTATCGACAGCATCAATGACCAAACACAGGTATTATGTTATATTTTGTTGATGACTATTAACGTAAATACTCGGTATTTTTTATGCAAATTAAGGATCAAACTTTCACAAAGTTTTCTGAGTTCAAAGCATTGGTAGAGAAATATTCTACCAAGAAGATTAAAGCTCTATGAAGTGATAATAGTGGTGAGTATGTATCTAATGAGTTGAAGAAATTTTGTGCAGCGGAAGGGATTAAATGAGAGTTGACAATGCCCCATAACCCTCAACAGAATGGGGTTGCCGAGAGGAAGAACATGAGCATAGTAGGGGCAGAAAGGGCGATGTTACATGATCAGGGCCTACCACTACACTTGTGGAATGAGACATGCAACCCAACAGTTTACGTTAAGAACCGTAGCCAACATCAAATACTTGAGATGAAGACACGAGAGGAGGCTTATTTTGGTAAGAGGCTAGATGTTCATCACTTCAGGATTTTTGGGTCTTCGGTGTATTTCCATGTGACTAAATATGCATAGAAGAATCTTGAGCCAATAGCGGAGCTGGGGATCTTTGTGGGGTACACTTGATCTAGGTGGATGTTGGTGGCCACCCACCTATCCCATTTGGACCCCCACAACAGTCTCTTTCAATTTTTCAGTTTCCTTAATTATAGCATAGTTTACTATTTTTAGCAGTTTTTCGGGTCCTAAACTTCCGGAGCCGTTTTGAGGCCCTAATCGACGTTTTTTGGGAAATCCACCTCCAACGATTTTTCTAATAAAAATTGTCTTTTCCGCCGTAGTCCTCGGAGAGATCTTTCCAACGGGCTATCATGCGCGTCAAACAGAGATAGTACGACCAATTCGTGACCCCGGGAAGTTGATGTACCAACTTACCCAAAAAACGGGGCCCACAATCTGGCATTTCATCTTCTAGGGTTAGGTTTTGGAATGTGAAGGGTTTTCCATTGTTTCTCAAAAATAAATAGGCCCTTGAGCCTCATTGTAACACAGTTCGAATCAGTTCAGAGGCATGTAGCCGACACATCTCTTCTCAGAGATAAGATACCATTGCCCTAGCTGGTTTATTTCTATTTGTAAGCATATTTCAATATTCTCCATTAATGAAATGAAGTATTATTTCCGCTGCATCTCTATTTTTATGGTTATCGCATCTCTATATTTATGGTTATCTCTGTAATCTATTGCGTTCCTACTTAAATCCGGATCAGTGGTATCAGAGCGGTCTGCTTTTTCTCTGTTTTTCTTTGCATGTCCCCAACGAGGTCGGGATATAAGGAGTTACGGCTTGAATTGGTCGAACCTTTGCAAGACCAGCCTTGCAAATCTCGGCGACCTCCCATGGCGGATGAGAAGAAAGACGAGGGGGCAGGAGATCCTATCAAAATATTGCTCGAAGAAGCCCTCGAGCGACAAAGGAACGCGATGATGGACAACTTTGCCCAAATCCTTCAGCGGCTACCTAGAGGCGACGCATCGGCTTCCAACAGTTACTCTGGAAATGCCACACCATTTAAGGTACAAGTAAATTTTGAAATCCCCATCTTTGAGGGTCAAATAGATGCAGATGCCGTAGATAAATGGTTAAATCTGCTCGATGGGTATTTTTCTGTTCATGAATTTTCAAGTCGGGAAAAGATTGTTTTCGCTCTTCTCAAAGCAGCCCCCCACATCAAGGACTGGTGGGAAACCTACTGTGAACAGAAAGATGAAAGTACAGGCTCACTGTTTTCAGCCGCACCCACTTGGAATGACTTTCGGGATGCCATCAAGGAGCAGTACTACCCTGTCAAAAGCTATGAGGACAAATACATCAAATGGACCACCCTATGGCAGGGACGAGACCAAGCTGTGCCGGAGTTCACAAACATTTTTCATACCCTTCGCACACAATTGGGTATCAAAGATTCTGAGCTGCATCTGGTACTCAAATACCGTGGCTGCCTACACAGATACATCCAGGAAGAGATGGAGTTCTTGAACATCTCCTCACTCGGCACAGCATACCGATACGCTGTCAAAATCAAGCAAAATTTCAAACAGAAGAAGCGAGACTTTGGATCTGCAAATCCAAAGCCCAAAGGACAAAGCCAAGGCGGGGTGACCCAAGACAACCCGTCATAAAAGAACAACACCACGAAGCCGAAGAAGGACACAGGAAAGTGGTGTGAGTTCCACAAGAGTCCCACTCATAACACAAGTGAGTGTCGGACCAAGCAGTCACTGGTGGCCGAGCTGAAGGCTTCCGAATCAGATGCATGTTCCGACTCTAAGTCAGAACCCAACAAGGGGAATGACAAAGGGAAGTAGATCATTGATGCGGATCCCAGCGCCACTGTTGCTACTGCCAAGACCCAGAAAAATGAGCCCGAAGATCCCGAGGAGGGGGAACGTCTTTTCCACTCACAGATGTGGGTGAAGGGTTCGCCGATACAATTCATTGTCGACAGTGGCAGCCAAAAGAACATCATTTCAGCAGAGGTCGTGAAGCGGTTGGGCCTACCAACTACACCACACCCACAGCCGTATAGTATTGGTTGGCTTCACGAAGGACGAGATCTCAAAGTTCGCCAGTAGTGCCGCCTTCCCTATAGCATCAAGCCCTTCAGAGACAAGGTATTGTGTGATGTTACACCTCTGGATGTTTGTGATGTACTATTAGGCCAGCCATACTTGTGGAGGCGACATGCTATGTATGAGTCAAGGCCTTGCGCTGTCATCATTTCTTTGGATAATTCATTATACAGGATACCGGAGGTAGCCCCACCTACTGCCACCTCTTTGATTACTGCTAAGAAAGGCAGCAAGCTCATCTCACAGACTAGGAAATTTATTTTCTGTCTGATTTGCTCCCAAAATAAGGGGAAGATCGTTGCTACATCCATGACCCCCGCGAAGGGTTCGTCCACACAGCAGGAACAAAAGAGGGATACAGTCGTGACAGAACACAGGAATAACTTCTCCTTACCTGGAGGGGTACCACACAAGTTTCAGGTGGACGACAAAGTTTGGTTACATTTGCAGAGGGAGCGCCTTACTAGAACCCATCAGAAACTCAGAGCACTTCGACATGGTCCTTACACCAGTAACAAGGCTACGGGAAACAATGCTTTGAAGCACAACGTTCCTCCATTCCTTCGCTTGCACCGAGTGTTCAATGTGGACCGTCGCCGACCATGCTCCCCACCATTTCTGGACACATCAGAGATTGCAGAACAGCTCACCAGAGACCCAGCTCAGTAGAAGCTTCCTCATCTCAGGGAGGAACTCAACGCAATGGGGACCATTACTTCCTAAGGGGGGAGGAATGATCCAGGTGGATGTTGGTGGCCACCCACCTATCTCATTTGGACCCCCACAACTGTCTCTTTTAGTTTTTCAGTTTCCTTAATTATAACATAGTTTACTATTTTTTGCAGTTTTTCGGGTCCTAAACTTCCGGAGCCGTTTTGAGGCCCTAACCGACGTTTTTTGGGAAATCCACCGCCAGCGATTTTTCTGATAAAAATCGCCTTTTCCACCGTAGTCCTCGGAGAGATCTTTCCAACGGGCTATCATGCGTGTCAAACGGAGATAGTACGACCAATTCGCGACCCCGGGAAGTTGATGTACCAACTTACCCAAAAAACGGGGCCCACAATCTGGCGTTTCATCTTCTAGGGTTAGGTTTTGAAATGTGAAGGGTTTTCCATTGTTTCTCAACAATAAATAGGCCCTTGAGCCTCATTGTGACACAGTTCGAAACAGTTCAGAGGCATGTAGCCGACACATCTCTTCTCAGAGATAAGCTACCATCGCCCTAGCTGGTTTATTTCTATTTGTAAGCATATTTCAATATTCTCCATTAATGAAATGAAGTATTATTTCCGCTGCATCTCTATTTTTATGGTTATCGCATCTCTATATTTATGGTTATCTCTGTAATCTATTGCGTTCCTGCTTAAATCCGGATCAGTGGTATCAGAGCGGTCTGCTTTTTCTCTGTTTTTCTTTGCATGTCCCCAACGAGGTCGGGATATAAGGAGTTAGGGCTTGAATTGGTCGAACCTTTGCAAGACCAGCCTCGCAAATCTTGACGACCTACCATGGTGGATGAGAAGAAAGATGAGGGGGCAGGAGATCCTATCAGAATATTGCTCGAAGAAGCCCTCGAGCGACAAAGGAACGCGATGATGACAGCTTTGCCCAAATCCTTCAGCGGCTACCTAGAGGCGACGCATCGGCTTCCAACAGTTACTCTGGAAATGCCACAACATTTAAGGTACAAGTAAATTTTGAAATCCCCATCTTCGAGGGTCAAATAGATGCAGATGCCGTAGATAAATGGTTAAATCTGCTCGATGGGTATTTTTCTGTTCATGAATTTTCAAGTCGGGAAAAGATTGTTTTCGCTCTTCTCAAAGCAGCCCCCCACATCAAGGACTGGTGGGAAACCTACTGTGAACAGAAAGATGAAAGTACAGGCTCACTGTTTTCAGCCGCACCCACTTGGAATGAATTTTGGGATGCCATCAAGGAGCAGTACTACCCTGTCAAAAGCTATTAGGACAAATACATCAAATGGACCACCCTACGGCAGGGACGAGACCAAGATGTGTCGGAGTTCACAAACATTTTTCATACCCTTCGCACACAATTGGGTATCAAAGATTCTGAGCTGCATATGGTACTCAAATACCGTGGCTGCCTACACAGATACATCCAGGAAGAGATGGAGTTCTTGAACATCTCCTCACTCGGCACAGCATACCGATACGCTGTCAAAATCGAGCAAAAGTTCAAACAGAAGAAGCGAGACATTGGATCTACAAATCCAAAGCCCAAAGGACAAAGCCAAGGTGGGGTGACCCAAGACAACCCGTCATAAAAGAACAACACCACGAAGCCGAAGAAGGACACAGGAAAGTGGTGTGAGTTCCACAAGAGTCCCACTCATAACACAAGTGAGTGTCGAACCAAGCAGTCGCTGGTGGCCGAGCTGAAGGCTTCCGAATCAGATGCATGTTCCGACTCTGAGTCAGAACCCGGCAAGGGGAATGACAAAGGGAAGCAGATCATTGATGCGGATCCCAGCGCCACTGTTGCTACTGCCAAGACCCAAAAAAATGAGCCCGAAGATCCCGAGGAGGGGGAACGTCTTTTCCACTCACAGATGTGGGTGAAGGGTTCGCCGCTGCAATTCATTGTCGACAGTGGCAGCCAAAAGAACCTCATTTCAGCAGAGGTCGTGAAGCGGTTGGGCCTACCAACTACACCACACCCACAGTCGTACAGTATCGATTGGCTTCACGAAGGACGAGATTTCAAAGTTCGCCAGCAGTGCCGCCTTACCTATAGCATCAAGCCCTTCACAGACGAGGTATTGTGTGATGTTACACCTCTGGATGTTTGTGATGTACTATTAGGCTAGCCATACTTGTGGAGGCGACATGCTGTGTATGAGTCAAGGCCTCGCGCTGTCATCATTTCTTTGGATAATTCATTATACAGGATACCGGAGGTAGCCCCACCTACCGCCACATCTTTGATTACTGTTAAGAAAGGCAGCAAGCTCATCTCACAGACTAGGAAATTTATTTTCTGTCTGGTTCGCTCCCAAAATAAGGGGAAGATCGTTGCTACATCCATGACCCCCGCGAAGGGTTCCTCCACACAGCAGCAGCAACAGAGGGATACAGTCGTGACAGAACACAGGAATAACTTCTCCTTACCCGGAGGGGTACCACACAAGTTTCAGGTGGACGACAAAGTTTGGTTACATTTGCAGAGGGAGCGCCTTACCAGAACCCATCAGAAACTCAGAGCACTTCGACATGGTCCTTACACCAGTAACAAGGCTACGGGAAACAATGCTTTGAAGCACAGCGTTCCTCCATTCCTTCGCTTGCACCGAGTGTTCAATGTGGACCGTCGCCGACCATGCTCCCCACCATTTATGGACACATCAGAGATTGCAGAACAGCTCACCAGAGACCCAGCTCAGCAGAAGCTTCCTCATCTCAGGGAGGAAATCAACGCAATGGGGACCATTGCTTCCTAAGGGCGGAGGAATGATCCAGGTGGATGTTGGTTGCCACCCACCTATCCCATTTGGACCCCCACAACTGTCTCTTTCAGTTTTTCAGTTTCCTTAATTATAGCATAGTTTACTATTTTTAGCAGTTTTTCGGGTCCTAAACCTCCGGAGCCGTTTTGAGGCCCTAACGACGTTTTTTGGGAAATCCACCGCCAGCGATTTTTTTGATAAAAATTGCCTTTTCTGCCGTAATCCTCGGAGAGATCTTTCCAACGGGCTATCATGCGCGTCAAACGGAGATAGTACGACCAATTCGCGACCCCGGGAAGTTGATGTACCAACTTACCCAAAAAACGGGGCCCACAATCTGGCGTTTCATCTTCTAGGGTTAGGTTTTGGAATGTGAAGGGTTTTCCATTGTTTCTCAACAATAAATAGGCCCTTGAGCCTCATTGTAACACAGTTCGAAACAGTTCAGAGGCATGTAGCCGACACATCTCTTCTTAGAGATAAGCTACCATCGCCCTAGCTGGTTTATTTCTATTTGTAAGCATATTTCAATATTCTCCATTAACGAAATGAAGTATTATTTCCGCTGCATCTCTATTTTTATGGTTATCGCATCTCTATATTTATGGTTATCTCTGTAATCTATTGCGTTCCTGCTTAAATCCGGATCGGTGGTATCAGAGCGGTCTGCTTTTTCTCTGTTTTTCTTTGCATGTCCCCAACGAGGTCGGGATATAAGGAGTTACGGCTTGAATTGGTCGAACATTTGCAAGACCAGCCTCACAAATCTCGACGACCTCCCATGGCGGATGAGAAGAAAGACGAGGGGGCAGGAGATCCTATCAGAATATTGCTCGAAGAAGCCCTCGAGCGACAAAGGAACGCGATGATGGAAAGCTTTGCCCAAATCCTTCAGCGGCTACCTAGAGGCGACGCATCGGCTTCCAACAGTTACTCTGGAAACGCCACACCATTTAAGGTACAAGTAAATTTTGAAATCCCCATCTTCGAGGGTCAAATAGATGCAGATGCCGTAGATAAATGGTTAAATCTACTCGATGGGTATTTTTCTGTTCATGAATTTTCAAGTCGAGAAAAGATTGTTTTCGCTCTTCTCAAAGTAGCCCCCCACGTCAAGGACTGGTGGGAAACCTACTGCGAACAGAAAGATGAAAGTACAGGCTCACTGTTTTCAGCCGCACCCACTTGGAATGACTTTCGGGATGCCATCAAGGAGCAGTACTACACTGTCAAAAGCTATGAGGACAAATACATCAAATGGACCACCCTATGGCAGGGACGAGACCAAGATGTGTCGGAGTTCACAAACATTTTTCATACCATTCGCACACAATTGGGTATCAAAGATTCTGAGCTGCATCTGGTACTCAAATACCGTGGCTGCCTACACAGATACATCCAGGAAGAGATGGAGTTCTTGAACATCTCCTCACTCGGCACAGCATACCGATACGCTGTCAAAATCGAGCAAAAGTTCAAACAGAAGAAGAGAGACTTTGGATCTGCAAATCCAAAGTCCAAAGGACAAAGCCAAGGCGGGGTGACCCAAGACAACCCGTCATAAAAGAACAACACCACGAAGCCGAAGAAGGACACAGGAAAGTGGTGTGAGTTCCACAAGAGTCCCACTCATAGCACAAGTGAGTGTCGGACCAAGCAGTCGCTGGTGGCCGAGCTGAAGGCTTCTGAATCAGATGCATGTTCCGACTCTAAGTCAGAACCCGACAAGGGGAATGACAAAGGGAAGCAGATCATTGATGCGGATCCCAGCGCCACTGTTGCTACTGCCAAGACCCAGAAAAATGAGCCCAAAGATCCCGAGGAGGGGGAACGTCTTTTCCACTCACAGATGTGGGTGAAGGGTTCTCCGCTGCAATTCATTGTCGACAGTGGCAGTCAAAAGAACCTCATCTCAGTAGAGGTCGTGAAGCGGCTGGGCCTACCAACTACACCACACCCACAGCCATACAGTATTGGTTGGCTTTACGAAGGACGAGGTCTCAAAGTTCGCCAGCAGTGTCGCCTTACCTATAGCATCAAGCCCTTCACAGACGAGGTATTGTGTGATGTTACACCTCTGGATGTTTGTGATGTACTATTAGGCCAACCATACTTGTGGAGGCGACATGCTGTGTATGAGTCAAGGCCTCGCGTTGTCATCATTTCTTTGGATAATTCATTATACAGGATACCGGAGGTAGCCCCACCTACCGCCACCTCTTTGATTACTGCTAAGAAAGGCAGCAAGCTCATCTCACAGACTAGGAAATTTATTTTCTATCTGGTTTGCTCCCAAAATAAGGGGAAGATCGTTGCTACATCCATGACCCCCGCGAAGGGTTCCTCCACACTGCAGCAGCAACAGAGGGATACAGTCGTGACAGAACACAGGAATAACTTCTCCTTACCCGGAGGGGTACCACACAAGTTTCAGGTGGACGACAAAGTTTGGTTACATTTGCAGAGGGAGCGCCTTACCAGAACCCATCAGAAACTCAGAGCACTTCGACATGGTCCTTACACCAGTAACAAGGCTACCGGAAACAATGCTTTGAAGCACATCGTTCCTCCATTCCTTCGCTTGCACCGGGTGTTCAATGTGGACCGTCGCCGACCATGCTCCCCACCATTTCTGGACACATCAGAGATTGCAGAACAGCTCACCAGAGACCCAGCTCAGCAGAAGCTTCCTCATCTCAAGGAGGAACTCAACGCAATAGGGACCATTGCTTCCTAAGGGGGGAGGAATGATCCAGGTGGATGTTGGTGGCCACCCACCTATCCCATTTGGACCCCCACAACTGTCTCTTTCATTTTTTCAGTTTCCTTAATTATAGCATAGTTTACTATTTTTAGCAGTTTTTCGGGTCCTAAAATTCCGGAGCCGTTTTAAGGCCCTAACCGACGTTTTTTTGGGAAATCCACCGCCAGCGATTTTTTTGATAAAAATCACCTTTTTTGCCGTACTCCTCGGAGAGATCTTTCCAACGGGCTATCATGCGCGTCAAACGGAGATAGTACGACCAATTCGCGACCCCGGGAAGTTGATGTACCAACTTACCCAAAAAACGGGGCCCACAATCTGGCGTTTCATCTTCTAGGGTTAGGTTTTGGAATGTGAAGGGTTTTCCATTGTTTCTCAACAATAAATAGGCCCTTGAGCCTCATTGTAACACAGTTCGAAACAGTTCAGAGGCATGTAGCCGACACATCTCTTCTCAAAGATAAGCTACCATCGCCCTAGCTGGTTTATTTCTATTTGTAAGCATATTCAATATTCTCCATTAATGAAATGAAGTATTATTTCCGCTGCATCTCTATTTTTATGGTTATCGCATCTCTATATTTATGGTTATCTCTATAATCTATTGCGTTCCTGCTTAAATCTGGATCAGTGGTATCAGAGCGGTCTGCTTTTTCTTTGTTTTTCTTTGCATGTCCCCAACGAGGTCGGGATATAAGGAGTTAGGGCTTGAATTGGTCGAACCTTTGCAAGACCAGCCTCGCAAATCTCGACGGCCTCCCATGGCGGATGAGAAGAAAGACGAGGTTGCAGGAGATCCTATCAGAATATTGCTCGAAGAAGCCCTCGAGCGACAAAGGAACGCGATGATGGACAGCTTTGCCCAAATCCTTCAGCGGCTACCTAGAGGCGAGCCATCGGCTTCCAACAGTTACTCTGGAAATGCCACACCATTTAAGGTATAAGTAAATTTTGAAATCCCCATCTTCGAGGGTCAAATAGATGCAGATGTCGTAGATAAATGGTTAAATCTGCTCGATGGGTATTTTTCTGTTCATGAATTTTCAAGTCGGGAAAATATTATTTTCGCTCTTCTCAAAGCAGCCCCCCACGTCAAGGACTGGTGGGAAACCTACTGCGAACAGAAAGATGAAAGTACAGGCTCACTGTTTTCAGCTGCACCCACTTGGAATGACTTTCGGGATGCCATCAAGGAGCAGTACTACCCTGTCAAAAGCTATGAGGACAAATACATCAAATGGACCACCCTACGGCAGGGACGAGACCAAGATGTGCCGGAGTTCACAAACATTTTTCATACCCTTCGTACACAATTGGGTATCAAAGATTCTGAGCTGCATCTGGTACTCAAATACCGTGGCTGCCTACATAGATACATCCAGGAAGAGATGGAGTTCTTGAACATCTCCTCACTCGGCACAGCATACCGATACGCTGTCAAAATCGAGCAAAAGTTCAAACCGAAGAAGCGAGACTTTGGATCTGCAAATCCAAAGCCCAAAGGACAAAGCCAAGGTGGGGTGACCCAAGACAACCCGTTATAAAAGAACAACACCACTAAGCCGAAGAAGGACACAGGAAAGTGGTGTGAGTTCCACAAGAGTCCCACTCATAACACAAGTGAGTGTCGAACCAAGCAGTCACTGGTGGCCGAGCTGAAGGCTTCCGAATCAGATGCATGTTCCGACTCTGAGTCAGAACCCGACAAGGGGAATGACAAAGGGAAGCAGATCATTGATGCGGATCCCAACGCCACTGTTGCTACTGCCAAGACCCAGAAAAATGAGCCCGAAGATCCCGAGGAGGGGGAACGTCTTTTCCACTCACAGATGTGGGTGAAGGGTTCACCGCTGCAATTCATTGTCGACAGTGGCAGCCAAAAGCACCTCATTTCAGCAGAGGTCGTGAAGCGGTTGGGCCTACCAACTACACCACACCCACAGCCGTATAGTATCGGTTGGCTTCACGAAGGATGAGATCTCAAAGTTCGCCAGCAGTGTCGCCTTCCCTATAGCATCAAGCCCTTCACAGACGAGGTATTGTGTGATGTTACACCTCTGGATGTTTGTGATGTACTATTAGGCCAACCATACTTGTGGAGGCGACATGCTATGTATGAGTCAAGGCCTCGCGCTGTCATCATTTCTTTGGATAATTCATTATACAGGATACCGGCGGTAGCCCCACCTACCGCCACCTCTTTGATTACTGCTAAGAAAGGCAGCAAGCTCATCTCACAGACTAGGAAATTTATTTTCTGTCTGGTTCGCTCCCAAAATAAGGGGAAGATCGTTGCTACATCCATGACCCCCGCAAAGGATTCCTCCACAGAGCAGCAGCAACAGAGGGATACAGTCATGACAGAACACAGGAATAACTTCTCCTTACCCGGAGGGGTACCACACAAGTTTCAGGTGGACGACAAAGTTTGGTTACATTTGCAGAGGGAGCGCCTTACCAGAACCCATTAGAAACTCAGAGCACTTCGACATGTTCCTGACACCAGTAACAAGGCTACGGGAAACAAAGCTTTGAAGCACACCGTTCCTCCGTTCCTTCGCTTGCACCGAGTGTTCAATGTGGACCGTCGCCGACCATGCTCCCCACCATTTCTGGAAACATCAGAGATTGCAGAATAGCTCACCAGAGACCCAGCTCAGCAGAAGCTTCCTCATCTCAGGGAGGAACTCAACGCAATGGGGACCATTGCTTCCTAAGGGGGGAGGAATGATCCAGGTGGATGTTGGTGGCCATCCACCTATCCCATTTGGACCCCCACAACTGTCTCTTTCAGTTTTTCAGTTTCCTTAATTATAGCATAGTTTACTATTTTTAGCAGTTTTTCGGGTCCTAAACTTCCGGAGCCGTTTTGAGGCCCTAACCGACGTTTTTTGGGAAATCCACCGCCAGCAATTTTTTTGATAAAAATCGCCTTTTCCGCTGTAGTCCTCGGAGAGATCTTTCCAACGGGCTATCATGCGCGTCAAACGGAGATAGTACGACCAATTCGCGACCCCGGGAAGTTGATGTACCAACTTACCCAAAAAACGGGGCCAACAATCTGGCGTTTCATCTTCTAGGGTTAGGTTTTGGAATGTGAAGGGTTTTCCATTGTTTCTCAACAATAAATAGGCCCTTGAGCCTCATTGTAACACAGTTCGAAACAGTTCAGAGGCATGTAGCCGACACATCTCTTCTCAGAGATAAGCTACCATCGCCCTAGCTGGTTTATTTCTATTTGTAAGCATATTCAATATTCTCCATTAATGAAATGAAGTATTATTTCCGCTGCATCTCTATTTTTATGGTTATCGCATCTCTATATTTATGGTTATCTCTATAATCTATTGCGTTCCTGCTTAAATCTGGATCAGTGGTATCAAAGCGGTCTGCTTTTTCTCTGTTTTTCTTTGCATGTCCCCAACGAGGTCGGGATATAAGGAGTTAGGGCTTGAATTGGTCGAACCTTTGCAAGACCAGCCTCGCAAATCTCGACGGCCTCCCATGGCGGATGAGAAGAAAGACGAGGTTGCAGGAGATCCTATCAGAATATTGCTCGAAGAAGCCCTCGAGCGACAAAGGAACGCGATGATGGACAGCTTTGCCCAAATCCTTTAGCGGCTACCTAGAGGCAAGGCATCGGCTTCCAACAGTTACTCTGGAAATGCCACACCATTTAAGGTACAAGTAAATTTTGAAATCCCCATCTTCGAGGGTCAAATAGATGCAGATGCCATAGATAAATGGTTAAATCTGCTCGATGGGTATTTTTCTGTTCATGAATTTTCAAGTCGGGAAAATATTGTTTTCGCTCTTCTCAAAGCAGCCCCCCACGTCAAGGACTGGTGGGAAACCTACTGCGAACAGAAAGATGAAAGTGCAGGCTCACTGTTTTCAGCTGCACCCACTTGGAATGACTTTCGGGATGCCATCAAGGAACAGTACTACCCTCTCAAAAGCTATGAGGACAAATACATCAAATGGACCACCCTACGGCAGGGACGAGACCAAGATGTGCCGGAGTTCAAAAACATTTTTCATACCCTTCGCACACAATTGGGTATCAAATATTGTGAGCTGCATCTGGTACTCAAATACCGTGGCTGCCTACACAGATACATCTAGGAAGAGATGGAGTTTTTGAACATCTCCTCACTCGGCACAGCATACCGATACGCTGTCAAAATCGAGCAAAAGTTCAAACAGAAGAAGCGAGACTTTGGATCTGCAAATCCAAAGCCCAAAGGACAAAGACAAGGCGGGGTGACCCAAGACAACTCGTCATAAAAGAACAACACCACGAAGCCGAAGAAGGACATAGGAAAGTGGTGTGAGTTCTACAAGAGTCCCACTCATAACACAAGTGAGTGTCGGACCAAGCAGTCACTGGTGGCCGAGCTGAAGGTTTCCGAATCAGATGCATGTTCCGACTCTGAGTCAGAACCCGACAAGGGGAATGACAAAGGGAAGCAGATCATTGCTGCGGATCCCAACGCCACTGTTGTTACTGCCAAGACCCAGAAAAATGAGCCCGAAGATCTCGAGGAGGGGGAACGTCTTTTCCACTCACAGATGTGGGTGAAGGGTTCGCCGCTGCAATTCATTGTCGATAGTGGCAGCCAAAAGAACCTCATTTCAGAAGAGGTCGTGAAGCGGTTGGGCCTACCAACTACACCACACCCACAGCCGTACAGTATCGGTTGGCTTCACGAAGGACGAGATCTCAAAGTTCGCCAGCAGTGCCGCCTTCCCTATAGCATCAAGCCCTTCAGAGACGAGGTATTGTGTGATGTTACACCTCTGGATGTTTGTGATGTACTATTAGGCCAGCCATACTTGTGGAGGCGACATGCTGTGTATGAGTCAAGGCCTCGCGCTGTCATCATTTCTTTGGATAATTCATTATACAGGATACCGGAGGTAGCCCCACCTACCGCCACCTCTTTGATTACTGCTAAGAAAGGCAGCAAGCTCATCTCACAGACTAGGAAATTTATTTTCTGTCTGGTTCGCTCCCAAAATAAGGGGAAGATCGTTGCTACATCCATGACCCCCGCGAAGGATTCCTCCACAGAGCAGCAGCAACAGAGGGATACAGTCGTGATAAAACACAGGAATAACTTCTCCTTACCCGGAGGGGTACCACACAAGTTTCAGGTGGACGACAAAGTTTGGTTACATTTGCAGAGGGAGCGCCTTACCAGAACCCATCAGAAACTCAGAGCACTTCGACATGGTCCTGACACCAGTAACAAGGCTACGGAAAACAATGCTTTGAAGCACAGTGTTCCTCCGTTCCTTCGCTTGCACCGAGTGTTCAATGTGGACCGTCGCCGACCATGCTCCCCACCATTTCTGGAAACATCAGAGATTGCAGAACAGCTCACCAGAGACCCATCTCAGCAGAAGCTTCCTCATCTCAGGGAGGAACTCAACGCAATGGGAACCATTGCTTCCTAAGGGGGGAGGAATGATCCAGGTGGATGTTGGTGGCCACCCACCTATCCCATTTGGACCCCCACAACTGTCTCTTTCAGTTTTTCAGTTTCCTTAATTATAGCATAGTTTACTATTTTTTAGCAGTTTTTCGGGTCCTAAACTTCCGGAGCCGTTTTGAGGCCCTAACCGACGTTTTTTGGGAAATCCACTGCAAGCGATTTTTCTGATAAAAATCGCCTTTTCCGCCGTAGTCCTCGGAGAGATCTTTCCAACGGGCTATCATGCGCGTCAAACGGAGATAGTACGACCAATTCGCGACCCCGGGAAGTTGATGTACCAACTTACCCAAAAAACGGGGCCCACAATCTGGCGTTTCATCTTCTAGGGTTAGGTTTTGGAATGTGAAGGGTTTTCCATTGTTTCTCAACAATAAATAGGCCCTTGAGCCTCATTGTAATACAGTTCGAAACAGTTCAGAGGCATGTAGCCGACACATCTCTTCTCAGAGATAAGCTACCATCGCCCTAGCTGGTTTATTTCTATTTGTAAGCATATTTCAATATTCTCCATTAATGAAATGAAGTATTATTTCCGCTGCATTTCTATTTTTATGGTTATCGCATCTCTATATTTATGGTTATCTCTGTAATCTATTGCGTTCCTGCTTAAATCCGAATCAACACTGGTACACCCAAAAACTGTTGGGTGTACATGTTGACCAGTCTAATGACAGTGGTTTGCAGAGATATCAGGTTCGATGAGGAGAAGGCCATTCGAGTTTCCCTTTAGAGGGAGCTCGAGATACATGTGGATGAGGAGCTTTAAGCTCCTAAGGTTGAGGGGCCTCAGATTGATGAGGAGAAGCCACATGCAGAGGTTCAGAGAGTGGAGACATCTTCTCAGGCAGAGTCTTCCAGAGGGGGAAGAAAGCGCACTAGAGAGGCTAACAAATTGTTAGATGATGCACGAGAGAATGTGGGAGCACCCTCTTCTCAACACAGATAGAGGAGGTCACGAGAGAGGTACAATGGATAGATGGCACTTATGGGTTCATGTGTTGTGACAAAGCCATCTTCCTTTCAGGAAACAACGCAAAAACTAGTTTGGGTTGATGCGATGGTGGAGGAGTATGACTCCATAGTTTGAAACAATGTTTGGGATGTGGTCTTGAGACCAGAGGACAAGTCAGTTGTAAGCTTTCGTTGGATTTACAAGGTAAAGAAAGCTGCAGATGGTAGTGTGGAGAAGCATAAGGCCATATGTTTTTCCCGTGGCTTTTCACAGGTAGAGGGGATTGACTATGACTAGACCTTTGCTCCTATTGCAAGGTACTTGTCAATTAGATATATTTTGGCACTATTAGCATAGATGGGTTGGAAGATCCATTATATGGATGTGAAGACTACCTTCCTCAATGGAATGATTGAGGATGAGGGGTACATAGAGAAGCTCGAAGGTTTTGAAACCTTGGACCGTGAGTTAAATGTGTGCTAACTCAAGAGAGTAGTGTATGGGCTGAAGCAAGGACCCGTGCTTGGTACACTAGAATAGATAGCTACTTCACTGGGTTGGGCTTCATGAAGAGTGAAGAAGATGCAAACATGTATCACATAGTGGTGGAAGGTAAGTTATTGAGAGGGAGTGTTGACAAATGGAAACAAGAAATTCCAGTTTAATTTGTCCTTGAATTAAACTGTGAATTAAATTCGTTTTCTATTCTCATGGCAAATTAAAATAGTTAAATTAAGTTTATTAAACTTACTTAACTTAGGATATTCAAGTTGGAAGTCTTTTTGAAGTCATGTATATATTCTCCCTACCTTGTAGGAGTCCACTGTGATTTAATTGTGAGTTGTAAACTAGAAGACTGAGTTTCATGAGTCAGTTTAGTTAAATTAGTTCTCAAACTTATTGAGACAATTAATAGTGAGTTAATAGTCAGTGCTGACACTAATGAACTCTACTAGTGCTACTCTATTTAATTGAATATTTACTCGTTAGAAGTTCATGCATGTCAATTCTGAGAAAGACCCAGTTGAGACTAGAGTGCGGGGACAATTTACTAATTGTTTAGATTTTTTTGAATTGCACTGATAGTGCATGCAATTAGTAACTGATCCTTGAGGGACTGCGCTATTTTTAGATGCTTTATTTCCCTTTAAATACAATCTATCCTTCATAGGAATTACACATTGGAATAGAGACTTGGAGAGCTTGGAAAGAAGCTAAGATTTGGCCTTGAGCTTGCTTATGAGTTGGAGATTGAATTTGTTGAGTGCTGGGATTGTTCTAGAGAGAAAACACATTGTAATTTCATGTTCATTTTCTAGATTAATACAGAACAAATAGTGGGGTTTGAGTTGTGGTTTTCCCCATATATTTATTGTGTTATGTGCCTTTGATTCTCTTCCTCTATTAATTATTATTTTCTCGATGTTTATGGACTTCCACTGTAAAGAGTAGAAGTAGATTCTTGTCTCTTGCTTTAGAAGATTGCATTAGCTTGTGAATCTACAAGATTTTCTACACTTCTACCTTTTTCCTTATTCTGTATGCACTCCAGATCGTTTTCCACACCTAAAATACACGTAATGCCTTCTCCTCAACCATGTGCACATATACATAGTGTACATCCCACACATACAACTACACATGACATACCACCCCACGCAATACATGCACCTACACTTGACATACCACACATACATATACACTCAGTGTAAAACACAACACAATACATATGCCTACATCTAGTGTACAACATCACAGAATACATACACCTACACCTAGTTTACAACACAACACAACACATCTATACCCGATGTACGACTCCACACAATACATATACTTACACAAAGTAAAACATAACGATTACACATGTGATGATACCATGCCTACACAATGTGAATACATAGTATCACATGATCGCAACATAACATGTTCGACATGCACACAATACCACATGTACACCAATACCATATGTACAACATGTACACAGTACCACTTGTACAAAGCATCACCTACACAATGTGTGCACATCATCACATGTACACAGCACCACCTACACAATGTGTACACAACGCCACACATACACTGCACCACATGTACAACATGTACACAATACCACATATACAACATGTACATGACACCACATGCTCACAAAACCACTTTTACAATCATGTACCCAACACCATATGTACATAGCACCTTATGTACAACATGAACACCACGCCATATGTACATAGTATTGCATATACAACATGTATATAGCACCCTATGTACACAACATTGCATATCCAACATGTGCACAACACCATATGCACACAACACCACATATCCATCATGTGCACAATACCATATATACACAACACCACATATCCAACATGTACATAGAACCGTCTATACCCAACATTTCATATGCAACATTCACAAAACACTATCTGTACCACCTTGTACATAATAATTACATAAATAACATGTACAAACACTATATATAGACAACATCACAGATGCGACATGTACAACATATACAACATATTCACAACAGTAGTACCACACATCCAAAACCACACTACCTCTACTAAGCAACCGTACTTCCAGTGTCTCTCCAACATCCATGCTCATCCTAGCATGTTGTAAGCACATTGTTTTCATTTCGCTGATGTATCCTTCAGTGTTACCTATCATAACATAAACATAGGCATAATACGATCGTACAATATCTATTCATATCCACATGATACTCACCTCATATATTTTTCATGACTACTCTTCCCGTTTGATTCCTCATAAAATAGGAACTTATTCATGCTATTCACCTATATAAGCAATCATTCCTCCACAATAATGATCCTTGGGGACCCTGTTAGACAATAACATACATACATACATGTATACCTATAAACATCAAAATAAAGCAATCATGATTCCCGATGACCCTATTAGATAACAACATACATACATACATATATACACATAAATATTAGCATTAAACAACAATGATCCATGATAACCACGTCAGACACGACATACATACATACATACATGTAGAAATATATAAACATCAGCATAATCATGATCGTAAAATAATTACCATATAGCATAAGGTCCAAGTTAAGAAAAATCCATTTATTTGTGCACACTATGTGTTATGAAACCAGCTCAAGAAAAGATAGAAAAGATAGATCAACGCCTTAGAATTCAGCCTCTTCGAGGGGGCAACCTCCTTTACATTACATAAATGAACAATTCTTGGATGATTCAAATGACAAAACCTCCTTTCTATATATAGGAGTCTAAGGAGTCACAATATAATCCAGCCGACCTAACAATAATAATATAAAGCCACAAAAATAACAATAGAGGGATTCTATGGGCACATTAATAACAATATGGGGGTAATGGGGGCACAACAATATAAATAAGGGGTATAACTACAATAGTAATGGGGTAATCACTAGTATTATAGGGACCCAACATGCCCCTCTCCTTCAAAAAAGTGTTGTCCTCAACGCTTGAGTAGTTCTGGATACTTCTGCATAAAATTCTCATCCTCCCATGTGGAATCTTCAGCGGATAAGTTCTTCCACTTGATAAGATACTCTGAAATTGATCGATTTCGTAGCTGTCGAGTTCTTGTTTCTGTGACTGCTTTCGGTTCCAATATAATTTTTCCTTCCTCGTCAAGTTCTGGCAATATTGTTTGAACTGGGAGCTTGTCGCCTATAACCTTCTTTAAACATGAAACATGGAAAACTGGGTGCAATCGAGAAGCTGCAGGAAGCTCCAATTTGTATGCCATAGTACCAATCTTTTGCAACACCTTGTACGGACCATAATACTTTGGTGATAATTTATTATCCTTCTTAGCTTGCTTGAGGGACATTTGCTTATATGGTTGTAGCCGTAGGAATACCCAATCACCTACATCAAAACTTCTTTCACTGCGATGTTGATCTGCCTGTTGTTTCATTCTATTCTGTGCCAACACGAGGTTATCCTTTAAGAGTTGGAGGACTTGTTGTTGATGTTCGATGTGATGTTCCACTGCCTGAACCTTAGAATTTTCTCTTAAATATGATGTGATGGATGGTGGTTGATACCCATAAAGTGCCATAAATGGGGTCATTTTTGTTGCTGTATGGAAGGAAGTGTTATACCACCATTCAGCCAGAGGCAACCATTTGACCCATTGTGTCTGTTTATCAGATACAAAGCAACGAAGATATCCTTCCAAACATTTGTTTACTATCTCAGTTTTCCCATCAGATTGAGGATGATAAGATGAGCTATGAGCTAACTGAGTACCAAGACAAGAAAATAATTCTGTCCAAAAATTTCCAGTGAAAATGGGATCTCTGTCACTTACAATAATCTTTGGGTTTCCATGTAGCTTTTGAATTGTTTCCATAAATGCAGTAGAAACTGTACTGGCTTTAAATGGATGTGATAATGCACAAAAGTGTGCATACTTGGTAAGTCTGTCAACTACCACCATGATGACACTCTTTCCCTCAGACTTGGGTAAACCTGTGATAAAATCCATTGAAACCTCCTCCCAACGTTGGCTTGGAATGGATAAAGGTTGTAATAGACCCGGTGTCTTAATTGTTTCAACTTTATTTTGTTGGCAAACCAAACATTCTGCCACAAAATTTTGAATATCTGATTTAAGGCCATCCCAAAAAAATTCCTTCTTAACCCTGTGGTAAGTTTTTAAAAATCCTGAGTGCCCTCCTAAGGGAGAAGTGTGCAATTCCATAAGAATCTTTTGTTTTAGCTGGGAATTCTTACAGAGGTATAAGCGATCTTTGTACCATAACGAATCATTTTTCCAGCTAAATGTATCAGACATACTGGAATCTTGTTGTAGCTTTCGAATAAGTGCCCACACTTCTTCGTCATTCTTCCATTCCTCCCTTGCTTCATTTATCCAATCTGGTTGGATAATAGAAATGGCGCACAACAATGCTTCCACATCCTCATCCTTTCTTGAGAGTGCATCTGCCACCACATTTTGCTTCCCTTTTTTGTAGATGATTTCAAAGTCATAACCCAACATCTTTGTGACCCACTTTTGTTGCTCTTCAGAGGATAATCTTTGTTCTAAAAAGTATTTAAGGCTATCATGATCCGTTTTTACCTTGAAGTGTCTTCCCATTAGGTAGGGTCGCCATTTCTTAAGTGCATGGAGTATTGCCAACATTTCCTTCTCATAAATAGCTTTGCTTAAAAACTTTCCCTTGATTGGACGACTTTCAAAAGCAATGGGTCTTTCATCTTGCATTAGAACAGCACCAATTCCATTTCCTGAAGCATCACATTCCACAATAAAGGTTTTTGTGAAGTCCGGTGTAGCTAAGACCGGTGCTTGGCACATTGCCTCTTTAAGATGTTCAAAGGCCTTTGTTGCTTCCGGAGTCCATGAAAATGCATCTTTCTTCAATAATGTTGTTAGAGGTGCTGCTATTCTCCCATAATTCTTAACAAACTTGCGATAATACCCTGTCAACCCAAGAAATCCTCGCAGATGCTTTATGGATGTGGGGATTTTCCATTCCTTAATGGCTTTAATTTTGCTAGGGTCTACCTTAACTCCTTCATGAGATACAATATGACCCAAATATTCCACCTCCTGGACTCCAAAGAAACATTTGGATCTTTTTGCATATAATTGTTTCTCCTCCAATAGTTGTAGCACCCTGTCAACATGTTCAACATGATCCTTCCAAGACTTGCTGTAGATTAGTATATCATCAAAAAATACTAACACAAATTTTCTAAGGAATGGTTTGAAAATTGAATTCATCAAACCTTGAAATGTTGAAGGTGCATTGGTAAGGCCAAAAGGCATGACCAAAAATTCATAATGACCCTCATGAGTTCTAAATGCCGTTTTCGGAATGTCTTCAATCTTCATTCTGATTTGATGATATCCTGAACGAAGATCCAACTTGGTGAAGTAAATTGATCCATGCAATTCATCCAGTAATTCATCAATGACAGGAATGGGGAACTTATCTTTAATAGTGAGCTTGTTGAGCTCCCTATAATCCGGACACATGCGCCATGATCCATCCTTCTTGTGCACCAATACTACTGGAGCAGAGAAAGAACTTTGACTCGGTTGAATTATACCAGCCTCTAGCATTTCTGCAACCATACGTTCAATTTCACTTTTTTGGACATAGGGATATCTGTACGGCCTGATGTTTGGAGGAACACTTCCTGGAATCAGATGAATAGCATGATCATGATCACGCATAGGTGGGAGACCTTTGGGAGTCTCAAATACCTTGGAATGATTGTCCAGGACTTTTTGGAGATCTGGAGAAATAGATGATTCCAATGTGGAAACATCTAGCGAACATAATTGTGCAATTACACCCCTTTGCTCCTTTTTTAGAAGCTTTGTCATACCATTAGAGCTGATTATCTTTCCTGGTTTCCCTGCAATACCCCTTAATTCAACTTCCTTTCCTTCCACAGAAAATTTGATGAAAAGTTCTTGAAAATTAAAAGCTATTGTACCCAAGGATTGTAGCCATTGGACTCCTAGTACAACATCAGCACCTCCCATTGGAATGGAAAGCATTGGGCTAGTCAATACATATTCTCCCATGGATAGCTTGATATTATGGCACTTTCCAGAGCAATTTATTGTTCCTCCATTTGCAATCATCACTTGACACTCTGGTGCTGGATATAGGAAGCAATTCAATTCTTTTGCTACCCTACAATGAATAAAATTGTGGGTGCTTCCTGAATCAATCAACACTATTACCTTTTTCTTCTTGATTTGTCCTTCTATCTTGATGGTTTGAGGAGTGGTAATTCCCACCAATGCATTACAAGATATGGTCGGATTTATTTTTTCTTCATCTAGGCTTTGTTCCTGGAGTATATCCTCTTCTTTTGACCTTTCTTGCTCCTTTTCTTCTTCCTCTTCACAATCTATGTAGAATAATTTCTTCTCAGCACACTTATGACCTTTAGTGTATTTGCTATCACAACTGTAACAAAGCCCTTTTGCTCTTTTTTCTTCCAATTGTTGTGGTGTCAACCTTATAGGTTGTGGAAGACTAGGGGCAACAACACTTCCGTCTTTATAGTTGTGAGTGGTATGCTTCCTGGTTGCCATAATTTTGCTTTCCATTTTTCTTGCTAACCTGAATGCCTTCTCTAATGAATCAGGTTCCCAAAGGCGAACATCATGTTGGATATTATCCTTTAAAGACCCTATGAACACATCAATCCTATGCTCCTCTGGAATATCTTTTACCCTTATGTTCAATTTTTGGAACTCCTCAATGTGCTCCATTATTGAACCCTTTTGTTTGAGACTTATCAATTGGCTAAAAAAAGTGTTGCTTTTTGTATCTTCATAATGTGCTATCAATTCTTCCGTAAAAATTGCCCAAGTGATAAATTGTTTACGAGAGCAAAGCCATTGATACCATACAAACTGATTTGGTTCCAAATATAAAGTTGCCATACGTACCTTTTGTGTGTTTTGCACATTATTGAGATCGAAGAATTGCTCCATCTGTAATATCCATGTGGCGGGATCCTTGCCATCAAACTTCCTCATATCGATTTTTGGAATATGGTGGGTCTTCGATCCAACATTAGAGTCTATGGAATCATGATTAACATTTCTTTTGTTCACATCATGAGTTTCCTTTACAACCTTTTCACCATTAGTAAGTATTTCTTGTAGAAAATTTTTCAAATCTGTCATCAAATCTGTCCTCAAATCTATCTTCAGATCATCCATCTTAGCTTCCATGCCCTTTATCTTAGATTCCACGCCATTTATCTTAGCATCTGTTAGCTTTTGCGAGCGTGACATTTGTTGCTCTTGTTCTTGTAATTTTGATATATCATGTAGCATTTCTTCCTCTTCTTCATGAGTCATGCTAGAGCTTTCAGGTTCCTTACTAGGTGTTTTCATTTTCTTTCCTCGGGACATCAGTTACCGATAATAATGTTTTACTATGCCCTTTGAATTCCTTCAAGCCAAGCTTATGAAAAAATGAAAAATAAAAACTACACACCTTTTTTTTACTTTGTAGAAGTCTGATATTGAATCTGATGTATCTCTGTAATTTCGAATCATCCAGTTCTGAAATTGTGACCTGTAGTAGCCTTCTATGTCCTCTTTCCAATGCCACTAGTCTGAACCAAATTGGATTCTCCAAGAAAGAGTTATGCACAATCTCCCGTAGTGACCTGATTATAGACTAGTTCAGTAGAGCGAACTTGTATGAAGTGCCACGTGTCACTGTTTCAACCTTTGACTTTGAAAAATATATAAAAGAAAACTACAGTCCGTCCTCTTTCTGTACCTTCTTACGAAATTTCAATCCGATGCTCAGAAAGAAAGTTATGACGATTTTCCCCAGGTCACCTGTTTTGAGTGTAATTCAGGAGTCTGCAAAAAGACCAACTTCCTGAGATCATATCTCCGAAAATATCGCGCGAAAAGCTCTGAAATTCGGACCCAAGGTTCAGCACGATTTCTTCTCAAATGGGTTTGTTTTATGACTTCTGAAACGTCACAGAAAAAATTTATAGCGAAAATTCCACGATGACCTGTTTGGAGCAGCGAAACCCTAGAATCCAAAGCTCGATACCAAATGTTATGAAACCAGCTCAAGAAAAGATAGAAAAGATAGATCAACGCCTTAGAATTCAGCCTCTTCGAGGGGGCAACCTCCTTTACATTACATAAATGAACAATTCTTGGATGATTCAAATGACAAAACCTCCTTTCTATATATAGGAGTCTATGGAGTCACAATATAATCCAGCCGACCTAACAATAATAATATAAAGCCACAAAAATAACAATAGAGGGATTCTATGGGCACATTAATAACAATATGGGGGTAATGGGGGCACAACAATATAAATAAGGGGTATAACTACAATAGTAATGGGGTAATCACTAGTATTATAGGGACCCAACACTATGCACAACATTGAGAATAATTATTCCCAACATAGTTAAGGCATTTGACACCTCAGATCCATTTACTTCACCTTTCCTCTTACCTTCCTCATGAATATACTACCACTATCCATTTACACCAGCGGACCAAACTAATTTAACGAATTATCATAGTCTTACCTTCCGATGTGCTTACTCATGAATTGAGCTTCATCAGTGTCTTACATTACCTATTGTGTACCACACAGCTTTCCATGAGCTCCATTAACTTTCCTCTTTCCCAAATGAATTCCCAAGGCTCAAAACATAAAATTCAATCCAATGAACAAACAAGAAGAAGATCGTGAAAACCAATAACAACAAAACGACACCACAACGAAAGTGGCATGGCCATGCATAAGATGCAAACAAAACCGCAATCAAGAACAACAAATAAAATACATTGGTTACCTTCCCTTGCTATGCCAAGCACATTTCTTTCAACTGAGCACATCCATGCCATCTCTCAAGGGATTCCAATCCTTTAACAGATCAACTTGTAACTTGAGACTAGCTAATATACTTGTCAAATACATGTTCATGAATCTAGCACATATCCACATAATTTTAGACAAAATCAAGCTTATGAAGACTTCCTGTATGCCAAAAATTCATTCGTTCGGAATTAGGGTTTCTAAACATAGCCAAAGGAATTATTTCCCAATTCCTTTCTTTGACCTTTTCCTTACTGCAATTGAGTGTTACTATATATTGACACATCACCCAATTGTTAGTTATATAAACACATCATGTTTTACTTTGTCACACTAATACCAATCATGTTTCCTAAAACTTCTCACACATGTCAACCACATGTTCCAAATATCAAGACAATCATATCTATCAATTCACAATCAACCTTTACCAAGACTAACAATCATGTCATAATCCATAGTCAACTCATAGTCATTAGACATAATCCTACAAATGTCACCTGCTACACTGAAGTACATATCAATTGTATCAACACATATGTCTTAGTACGACCATCTTAAAACAATATCATTTGAATACATACTCATATCATGTGATTAATCAAACATTCAAAAACAGATAGACGAAATAATAGATACCAAATATCAAACACCAAATGGATGACATAATCAACTATTCAAGCAAAAAGTAGACGATATAAGCAAGCTCATACCTTAATGTATCTCAGGGGAGGCAATCTTGTTTGCACAATAAATCCAGATTATCATGACATAACTTCACAACATGTCAATTCAAGAATAAGGTCATGATATCCATAATAGTCACTAGCTAACATGTTCACATCATAAGCTCATAAACATTTGTCATTCATGCATAAAAATAACATCTGCACAGTCAGTCTAGATTAGTACTGTTAGCGCTTGAAATTTCACCTCAGGCTGAGAAAGGCAAACTTCAAGGCAACTTCAAACCACTTAGCCTCGTAGCTAGCCCTACGGGGCAGGAGAGGGCTCTCTCCGATTTATCTCGGTAAAGATCTTAAAAGGGCGAGATAACCAATAAGGAAACACTGATTTTAGGCTAGTAAACTGATGAAAAGAGTTTGTTTTGGGATTTTTTGGATTTTGGTGGAAAATTGGGGAAAGGCAATTCTGGGTGCGGGGATTGGACACAGTTTTTGCAGGGGGTTCTTTGGGGCAAGGTAGGAGACTGTACTGATGCCTTTGAATTCAGTGAATGGATAGAAATGACCGGTGAGGAGCTAAAGAGAGCAAGACACCTTCAAGAGTTCTCTTTAGACAGATGAAAACATAAATGTTAAGCAAACTTAAAAGCAGAGCATGGCAATCATGAATTCTACTTTAACACTTCATTTGCCTAATTTGCAGAAGGAAAAGTAAGAATATGAATCACATAAAAAACTTACAAGTACAAAGAGAAACACACCATCAATACATGTAACCACAGGAATCCCAAAAAGGACTGCAAAACCCTGGTCTTTCTTCCTTTGCCAAAACTGCAGAGATACAATGAATAATACAATAGTAGCTTCTCCCTCAAGAGTCCAACCATGAAAATGACCAAGAAAGTACATAATATAGGCAATCTAACATCTTTCCTTGCCTCTAGGGGTCGAGCTCATCCTTCTAGGAGCTGTTTCAACCAATTCTAAACTGAGCACTAAAATCTAGGCAGTGAAAACAACTTGCCTCTATAAGCTAGGAAACCAATTCATTCATTAAATATTTGCTATTTCATGAATGAATCCTCTAGAATAGGTAAATAAGTGTCATATCAACATGAAAATACATTAATTACATCAAAGAGGGTGAAAAATCCCATTCCAAGTCAAAACTGGCCAAAGCTGGGCGAATTCCTGAGCTGTAGGTGAAAAATTATGAAAATTGCCTGATAGGTCGCGCCCTAATCCTGATAGGTCGCGCTTCTTTGGAGCTCCGTTTGAGGCACTTCCATGTGTCCAAATGTGGCAAAAGGGGGCTTGTTGGAAAGGTCTGGATGTCTACTTTCCAACTCAACTAGAATTTCTGAATTTGGTGGCCGTTTACCCCTCCAAAATTGCAATCTCCCAAGCCTGCTCCCTGTTTGTCAAAAAGGTGGCAGAAAGTCAATTTTTGCATGTTTTTTGACCTTCTGGAGGCTCAAAACTTGATGAAATCTCTTGGTAATTGCTGAGAAGGTGTATCTTTGCATGAAAAATCCAGAAATGCTGAGTTTTCCCAAAATGAAGTTGCCCATCGAATAGGTCGCGCGCGGCGCGCGACCTATCAAGGAGAAAAACCTGTTTTTTGCCCAAAAATTCATAAGTGACCAAAAATGCTCAAAATTTTTTGAAATTTGTGCTGTAGTGAGTTCATTTAATATCATGCTCCTTCAAGGAAGCCTCAGCCAAGATGTGGAGGGGATCGGGCCTTTTCCTTCGTTTTAGTGCCTTGGCCAACCTCCTTGGATCTGGCGATTGTATTTTTGACATTCCTCTAAAACCATGACACCTGTGCAAAACGTGAAGGAGGTTTTTCTTATTTGGCATGTTGTGGACAAAAACCTCTCTCATTTTTCCAAAATTCATCTTTGATTGCTCTGAAACATCATTTGAGTGCGACTTATCCTGATGTGTGGAACAAGGGATTTTGTCGAAATGAAGCGAAATGAAGGGGATAAGGGGCTTCTAAATTCTTGAGGAAATTTTTGGGAGTAGGGAGGGATGTTAGGAAGTAGGGGAAAGTGGAATCTCAGAGATTGAGTGAGGGGAAGGGGTCCAAAAGGGAAAAACACAGGCCCAACCTAGAAAATTGCCAGGTTGTAGCTAGAAACTAGGGTTTGTGCGAAAATGTGGAATTTGGCGAATCTAAGGGATGGGAAGCATTTAATAAGGTAATTTAAGGATAGGGGAAGGTGTATGAACATCAGGATACAAGTTTTGCCAATGATTTGACCGTCCAAGAGAAATTGCCTTCAAAACCCTAGGAGAGGGAAATGACCTTACCTAGGCGCAACTGAAGCATGGACAAGGTGTAAAATGACTCATTAGACAATGAGATGATAATGAAAACCTTATGAATGATGATAGAATCAGCCGAATAGTGACATAGATTGGCATTTGGACAACTTTGAAAAGAGTGAGATCAAACCCTATACCTAATGCCTAGTGACCAAATTTTGCTTGAAGACTCACTGAAATGACAAAATTTGACCTTGACAATTCAAAATCACTTTGTAAGAGCATATTTGATCACTGGAGGAAGGCTGGAAAGACTGACACTAACATTGGCTCCAATGGGGATGGTAGCTCCTTGGAGGTGCCAAGAACCGCAGATCTCTGTAAGAGCTAGACAGTGCCTTCATCCATTGGGCGATGGAGTCATTATTTTGAACGGATAACACAAAACCTTTGACACATTTATTGAATGAAACTTGACTAAAAACTGACTGAAACTTAACTGAAACTTGACTCAAACCGACTTGATGACAAATTGAAATGATGGAAAAAACTTGATTCTAACAAATTAACTCAAGACCTAAACTTAAAACTTAAAACTTGATGGCAGTACATAACTGCCTAGGTTACAAGACAACATAACATCAAACTATATCATAATGCCAATGTAACCAATCAAGCAGATGCCTTCTTGACTGATTCTCCCAATCAGATCTCATGATCAACAATAGATACTGGTAACTGAGCATCCAAAAACATAGCTGACCATGATCTCCTTCATCACTGAACACAAAAATAATCACTTTCACTGCTGACTGTAACAAATCTGCCATTGGATCCTGGAAAACATGAAGACTTGACATTGCCACCTCCTGCTGAAAGAACAATGTATCCTTTGTTTCAATTTCTGATCTACCTTCCTCATGTGCTTCGGTGAAAGTATGGTCATGGGCTTCAAAAAACTCTGAACGAATGGATGGGCAGATCTCTTCTTGGAAAAGCATTTCAGCACATGAAACATATGAAGAGGAATCTGAATGGAAATCCTGAATGTTTTGTTCTTCTATGGTGTGAATGTGCTGTAGGTCATCTTCATATGATATCACAACCAAATTATCAAGTTCCTTATTACATTCTTCAATATTATCAAGCACAGTATTATCATTTACATCGTCTGCCACAAATTCACTCAAAGAAACTTTTTCACTTGCTTGAGCAAAGATCTCACCTTGCTGTTCATGAGCTGACTGAATGACCTCCTCATGAAGACTCGGTTCTAATGATAGACTGGCAGCATGACTGAGAACATTTGAATCCATACCACTGTATATGATCTCAACAACAAAATTCTCCTTTTCAGGATTCAGCACAACGTATTCTTGGTCATCATGATCTGAATGTTGATCTGAAATAGCTGACTTGACTGCATCACATTCTGAAATTGAATCTTGACTACCCTGCACGTTGTCTTCTTCTGTGGGCAGATCTGAAATAGAACCCTCTCTTTCATCATTTTCAGCCATATGGCCATCTTCAGCCTGCTGATCTTGACAAGTATCCTCTAAGATTTCTTTGTGCTGCTGAAACGGATTTTCATACAGAGCCTCCATGATCTCAACATCCATAAAATTATCATCTTCATAATATTTCTCAAGGCTTTCAATAAAACTATAAGCATGCTTGCAACAGTCTTGAACTAAATTTAATGATGGATAAGAGTCCTTATATCGTTCAATGAACATAGCATGAAAATCCTTTAAACAGTAAATACAAGCGGGCGGCAAACTTTCATACCATGATTGGGCTTTACCTTCGAGAGTGGCCAAGAATATCTTCATCAAGCAATCTTCAGGAAAATCCACCTTCAACTTGCGAATATGCATATGAAATCTAACTAGATGTAAAGCAGCATCCTTCTTACCATCATCATTAAATGTAGGCAAATTCCTTGACCAATCTACCTTTGGAATTTTATTTGGAAAACCAGGGATGTGATCTCGGCTCAAGGGAGCATATCTTCTTGCGATCTGATCCATCTTGAAAATCTCAAAGCTACTGATCTCTCTGCAGTGAAGTTACCATGAAGCATTGATCTCTGGAGTTTTCAGTGAAGGAGTCGCCAGTGAATGATTTCAGCCTTGTCAGTGTCTGATCGTTGTTCACCATCAACCATCAGATCTGAACTTGATACATGTACTAGGGTAATTAACAAGTTAGATGTCACGTTTACAAGCTAGACCGGAGATTGACTGAAGCAGCATTTATCTACTTCCGCTAATGCAAAGCAAAAGCGTTTCGAAGGCTTCCTGGCATAACTTCAGGCTCCGTCTGTAGCTTATAAAACAAATGACATCAACAAGCAAACAAGTTTGTTTTCCCCAGTATGGTCGCAAATATGTTAGCGCTTGAAATTTCACCTCAGGCTGAGAAAGGCAAACTTCAAGGCAACATCAAACCACTTAGCCTCGTAGCTAGCCCTACGGGGCAGGAGAGGGCTCTCTCCGATTTATCTCGGTAAAGATATTCAAAGGGCGAGATAACCAATAAGGAAACACTGATTTTAGGCTAGTAAACTGATGAAAAGAGTTTGTTTTGGGATTTTTTGGATTTTGGTGGAAAATTGGGGAAAGGCAATTCTGGGTGCGGGGATTGGACACAGTTTTTGCAGGGGGTTCTTTGGGGCAAGGTAGGAGACTGTACTGATGCCTTTGAATTCAGTGAATGGATAAAAATGACCGGTGAGGAGCTAAAGAGAGCAAGACACCTTCAAGAGTTCTCTTTAGACAGATGAAAACATAAATATTAAGCAAACTTAAAAGCAGAGCATGGCAATCATGAATTCTACTTTAACACTTCATTTGCCTAATTTGCAGAAGGAAAAGTAAGAATATGAATCACATAACAAAATTACAAGTACAAAGAGAAACACACCATCAATACATGTAACCACAGGAATCCCAAAAAGGACTGCAAAACCCTGGTCTTTCTTCCTTTGCCAAAACTGCAGAGATACAATGAATAATACAATAGTAGCTTCTCCCTCAAGAGTCCAACCATGAAAATGACCAAGAAAGTACATAATATAGGCAATCTAACATCTTTCCTTGCCTATAGGGGTCGAGCTCATCTTCTAGGAGCTGTTTCAACCAATTCTAAACTGAGCACTAAAATCTAGGCAGTCAAAACAACTTGCCTCTATAAGCTAGGAAACCAATTCATTCATTAAATGTTTGCTATTTCATGAATGAATCTTCTAGAATAGGTAAATAAGTGTCATATCAACATGAAAATACATTAATTACATCAAAGAGGGTGAAAAATCCCATTCCAAGTCAAAACTGGCCAAAGCTGGGCGAATTCCTGAGCTGTAGGTGAAAAATTATGAAAATTGCCTGATAGGTCGCGCCCTAATCCTCATAGGTCGCGCTTCTTTGGAGCTCCGTTTGAGGCACTTCCATGTGTCCAAATGAGGCAAAAGTGGGCTTGTTGGAAAGCTCTGGATGTCTACTTTCTAACCCAACTGGAATTTCGGAATTTGGTGGCCATTTGCCCCTCCAAATTTGCAATCTCCCAAGACTGCTCCCTGTTTGTCAAAAAGGTGGCAGAAAGTCAATTTTTGCATGTTTTTTGACCTTCTGGAGGCTCAAAACTTGATGAAATCTCTTGATAATTGATGAGCAGGTGTATATTTGCACGAAAAATCCATAAATTCTGAGTTTTCCCAAAATGAAGTTGCCCATCGAATAGGTCGCGCGCGGCGCGCGACCTATCAAGGAGAAAAACTTGTTTTTTGCCCAAAAATTCATAAGTGACCAAAAATGCTCAAAATTTTTTGAAATTTGTGCTGTAGTGAGGTCATTTAATATCATGCTCCTTCAAGGAAGCCTCAGCCAAGATGTGGAGGGGATCGGGCCTTTTCCTTCGTTTTAGTGCCTTGGCCAACCTCCTTGGATCTGGCGATTGTATTTTTGACATTCCTCTAAACCCATGACACCTATGCAAAAAGTGAAGGAGGGTTTTCTTCTTTGGCATGTTTTTGAAAAAAACCTCTCTCATTTTTCCAAAATTCATCTTTGATTGCTCTGAAACATCATTTTAGTGCGACTTATCCCGATGTGTGGAACAATGGATTTTGTCGAAATGAAGCGAAATGAAGGGGATAAGGGGCTTCTAAATTCTTGAGGAAATTTTTGGGAGTAGGGAGGGATGTTAGGAAGCAGGGGAAAGTGGAATATCAGAGATTGAGTGAGGGGAAGGGGTCCAAAAGGGCAAAACACAGGCCCAACCTAGAAAATTCCCAGGTTGTAGCTAGAAACTAGGGTTTGTGCGAAAATGAGGAATTTGGCGGATCTAAGGGATGGGAAGAATTTAATAAGGTAATTTAAGGATAGGGGAAGGTGTATGAACATCAGGATACAAGTTTTGCCAATGATTTGACCGTCCAAGAGAAATTGCCTTCAAAACCCTAGGAGAGGGAAATGTCCTTACCTAGGCGCAACTGAAGCATGGACAAGGTGTAAAATGACTCATTAGACACTGAGATGATAATGAAAACCTTATGAATGATGATAGACTCAGATGAATAGTGACATAGATTGGCATTTTGGAAACTTTGAAAAGAGTGAGATCAAACCCTATACCTAATGCCTAGTGACCAAATTTTGCTTGAAGACTCACTGAAATGACAAAATTTGACCTTGACACTTCAAAATCACTTTGTAAGAGTATATTTGATCACTGGAGGAAGGCTGGAAAGACTGACACTAACAAGTACAACATATTATCACATCAGATTGATTCATACCTAAATGGCATAACCATAACCATCTGCATAGGCCAATCTAGGTTAGTATGATACATGTAACATCAAGATATTAATGCTATAAACCTAATCATCAAGTTAACTAACATATAATAACAACAAGTTATATATCATGCTAATCAACAACATATAACCTAATCATCAAGCTAACTATCATATAGCAACAACAAGTTAGCCTATAACATACTCATCAACAACATATAACATAATCACCAAGTTAACTAACGTAAAACAACACCAACAATGCATATAAAAACAGGTTACTATCATTTACGACCATCTGACACATGTGCACATGATTATACTAATCAACTATCATCTATCATATATGTAACCATAACATCAATAGAATGAAAGAAATACACATAACCAAAAAGCATATAACAATTCTTAACCTACATACCTCTATGCCCAACATACAAACATGTATGACAATATGCTCTTGCCTCCAGGTCCAATGTTGCAACTTCACTTTGAGGATTTTCTCCTCCTACTCTATCTCAGCCAATACATTAGCATCATAATATACAAATATCATCATGATAACCTAGTTTCACACAATTACCTCATACACAATAACCTTCACCGTGACAATGCATTCATGACAACATATAGACACCGACATGCATAACAAATTCATATACAACCATAAACTCATGACGACACATCCCACAACAACACCATCTATCTTCACATGAAGACATCACTACAAGCATGATCAACACCACGCAAATTCAACAAGCACATGGACTACAAGCATAAGAATGACATACACAATTGACATGAATGCATGACAAACACATTCACCTAAGGAGAGTGCAACCATGCTCTCATACTAGTTTGTAACACCCCCTCCTCCCATATATACCCAAGTAGTTGACCAAGTGAGATAAACATGTGATGAGAGAGGCCACTATAATGGATTCAACTTCCTTTGCAACTTTAAGGAAATGGAATCGAAAGAACACATCAACCAGACCTTACACATCCGCAACAACAACCCCAAGAGACATCTCAACCACTTAAACATCCTGCCCCTGGGTTCCACTGACCTTTTATGCATATTAACCTCTAGAAACTCTCATGCTATAGGCATGCCAGCATCTAGGTACCTCTAGACGCTCTCGCAGGCCTCCAAGCCAACGTCCAGGGACTTTTCACAACAAGCTTGTGCTAACATCTGCAAAATTCATGACACTTTTCTAGCCCAAAATTTCGGCCACTTCCTAGAAATTGTTATAACTTTTAGAATCCATAAAACACATGGTGAAAAAGCTAATAAACCATAAACAAATGTCAAGACTAAGCTCGGCCATCCCCAACTGGGACTCACATTCTATCAAACACTTGGCATAAATACAACCTACAGGTCTAGGATACAAGACAAAGCATGAATGACTGAAAGCACTTATGAAACATGAAAAGAAGGATCACCACCTTATCCTTGGAACTGTTATAAAATAAATTAGGACTTGCATCCATCATTTTAATATCCACAAGTAAATACATGAAATAACCATGACATGAACGAGTCAATTAAGCATGCTTATAACCAGCATAAAACCATGTAAATATCAGAGATATAAAAGCCATTAAATTCACATATAAACAAGTGAAAAAGAAAGAGAACTTAGCTTTCATTTATCATAAGAAAATACAACCAGGTTCAAGGCTTACACATACTACCTGACCGTAGACATGGTTGAACCAAATATTTCTTTCAGCTAGTCACCCCCATGAAATATTCCTACCATAAATGTGGGATCTTATGGAAAAAAAATCCAAAAACAACTAAGGGAATTGAGCGGTTAAACCACCTCCACCCTCACCAAACCATGATTACACTAGAACCGGTGCTCTAATCACAACCAAACTAAGCATGGAATGCCATCCAGAATCCATCACTATCCTTGTGGAATTTTTCTTCTCCTTGTCTCTCGGGCTTTACCACAATCCATATCGGATCACTAAGCCCTAAACTGAGACTAGTCTCTCAAGCTTTACTGCTATACAAACCCAAATCACTAGGCCCTAGACCGAGACTCATCCCTTGGGATTTACCATATATCCCATGAAAATTGGTCAAGGGATTACTAGGCCTTTGGGAATGAACCTTGAGACCACCTCCACCCCAGATTCCGAAATCCATCCGATAAACCAAAGCTCAAAATCGAAATACAATCCCAACACAACATGGCATACAAAAAAAATCAAGGCTAGGCTGAAAACCAATGCCATAATCCAGAAAAACCATGCCATTGACAGCATGAGAACCATACACCAACATGCAAATCCATGCATGTCCAAACCGATTAGGAAATCACGCATGCAATAGGTCACCTGTAAGTATTCTTGTTGAAGCTACCTGATCCTGATCTTCTTCCTTGATCCTTTCTTTCCTTCCTTTTCCTTTTCTTCCTTTTCCTTCCTTGATCCAAAGAAAAACCTGATCAAAACTTGATCCACGAAATTGCACTGACCAAGAGCCTCAGAATTGATCCACAAAAGCCTTTTTAACAATGAGGCCTTTATTTTTTTTGTTTTCCATTATTTTGCTTCATTTTACTCCTCACATGTAACCTTGACCTTTCACCTTACTTTTCTCCTAATTTCCTTTATCTTCATAAATAAATGTGCTAAAAATTCCTTTGTCATTTCGTTTTCCTATCTCCTTAGCCATAATAAACCGAAATGAATACCCACGCTAGGATGTCCTACCCAACATTTATCTTGGAATATGTGTCCCTTACCCATGGTCTTATTTTGCCTTTATTTACTTTATTACATGGAATTTTCACCGGGGTTGTTACAGTCTGCACCCCTTAATTACCTAGGATTTTATTTTTAATTAGGAAAAAGTATTCCCTTTTTCCTTTAAAGCATGCCTTTCTCTCTTATTGTGATTCCTTTTTTATTTTTACCCAACATAACATTTACCTCCAACTAAGTTCTTAAAACAATATTTCTCTCCCATTTTTTTGTTCTTGAACTGCAATTTTTCTCTTGGGATTTTTATGACAAGATTTGGGAAGGTCCAATGTGTGGACTTGACCACTTAATGACTTTTCTAGTATAAAAAAAAAGTCTCTATTATTGTTGGGACAGGGTCCCCTGGGTCAATTTTGCAAATAGTTTTTGTCATTATTGTAAAGTCTATGCATTTTGAGGAGCGAAGCACGAAGGTTGTTAGGAGTCAAAGGGGCTTTAGTAAGGTCAAAGCCCCTTAGTTTGTTATAAGTTAAGTTGTTTTATGACTTGCCCATGGTTCACGAACCATGATATTGTAAGGGAAGATGCTACAAAAAGGAGTCATAGAGAGTGATAGGAGATATTTAATATCTAAGATTGTAGGAGCAAGTGATCTAGGTCTGAAGATTATGTTTCTGTAGTTAGGGGAAGGGGAAGGCTCCTGTAGCTATGTTTGTGGAGATATTTGTAAGCCCACAGCTGAGTGTGCAGGCCCTTGCATCTGTGTGTGAAGTGAAGAAGGAGTCTGTAATAGAAGATCTGAACATAATAAAGACTATTTTGGAGCAATATCTGTGCATTTGTGTGTTTATGTTTACTTTTGAATTTACTGTGCATTCACTCTGTTTACTGCAATTTATTATGAGACATGCTTAATAGATGCGTGAAAGTGGTAGATATAGTCAATTACATGATGTTATGAATTCTTAGAACACTTAGCGAAGAGTTTAGATCTTTTTTCTGTAAGTTACTATAATTTTTGTGTTTCAAGGGTTAGGGTTCGTGAAGGTCAGAATAAATCCCTAGAAGTAACAAAAACACATCACATAGACCTCTGGATGCATAAACCTAGTTCTTTCATTCCCCAATACTACCTCAAGTGAGACTGTAGCCTATTCTATGTGGATTGTTTCCAAAGGGGCCAACAATGTAGGCTTTTGTTGGTTGGCGCAACTAACTCTAGACCTCAAACCAGACCCCCTCAAGCCAAAAAATGATTCCATTTTCAGGACTGGGATCTGTTTGAGGAATGTGTGATGTCAAATAAATGGTTCCCTACTATGAAGAAGATCGAGAAGTGGATAGACTGAAAGCTACACGAATGTGCAGCCTGGGAAAATAGGAATTTGTGCTTGTCGAAGGAAGAGTGGTTGAATAGACACCTATATAAAAACGAACACAAAATTTTCTTCTTCTCTTTTATCTGTGAATTATACGAATGGTTTTCTAAATTAGCAAAAAATCAAGGTACGTGGAAGTTGAATAACTCTATTGTGTGGACTCCAGAGTTGTTAAGGCACCTGGAAGATTTAGAAAAGAAGCTCGTGAGGGCTATCAATTACTGGATCGATAGCATTTTGGGTAGATTCATTACTGAGTTCACGATCGATACATCTATCAATTATAACAAAGTTGAACACCATTTTCTCAAAGGACCAAGAGGTAAGTATCTGAAGTCCTTGAAATCTTGTATTAAGATGCTATTGTGTGAGAAAAGGGTTACTCCATTGAATTAATGTTTAGAAGAGACTTGATGGGAACTATGCAAAGTGGAAAGACATTCAAAAGGGATCAAGATTTAGGTGTTGAGTACAGTCCTCTCTTGGGAGAGTCTAATAGTGAAGAAGAAAGTAGTATTATAAAAAAGCTTCAAGGTGCACTACAGATGGTAAATCAGGGTATCGTGGGAATACCACATCCATCCACTCCACCTCCTTCATCACCTCCACCTCACACACCTACACCGACACCTTCGCCTCCACCTCCACCTCCACTATTCAACATGGAAAATGCTATGAAGATACCCATATTAAAGGGTCTAGGGGCAGAAGACCCAGAACAATTTTGGCTTGTAATAGATTTTGTGTGGAAGTCGCAGCAGATCATAGACAATGACCTGAAGAAAGCAAAATTGGTTACAGTGTTGCAAGATAAAGCAGTGAGATGGTATATTAAATATTTCTTGACTCATCCAAATGCAATGCCAAAGGAAATGAAGGATGTGCTAAATAATGAATTCAAGAAAAATAAGTCACAGGCCCAGTCAGTAACAAAGGTCAAAGAGGTATAACAAAAGGTGAATGAGTATGTGTTGGACTTTGATCAACAGTTGAAATTTCTGCTCCAATAGGTTAATATGAAGATCACTAATTACCAACACAAGCACTGGTATATTGCCTTGGTACTACCCAATTTGAGATTTCCACTATCACAACATAATATTGAAATGCAGGCTAAGGCATTAGAGATTGCTATGAAATTGGAAGCCTCATTTATTCAGGATAATAATATGGGGGTGCAATAGATTCAGTCATAGTTGGCTAGCCTGCATATGGATTTGCAGAGAGTTAAGAAGGGAAAAGAAGTGCAAAATGAGTTTAGCACAGATGTATGGTGTTTGAAATGTAAGGGCCATGGTCATGACAAGGACCATTGCCCACTATATCAAAATTATCTTGATGGGAGAGGACCTATCCGCCTCAAGCGAGAAAACACCACTAGGCCAAGTACAGGAGTGGTACCATGGTGTGCTATCTGCCAAGTTACAAGACAACATATGACAGATAATTTCCATTTACTGCAAAAGTTTGTGCAGACTCCCCAACAATCTTTTTTCATTTTTTGTAAGTCTCTAAGTCATGATGAGCGCCACTGTCAGAGGTAACAACTAATGATGGGTAGACCCCCAACCTATAGAATGCAGATGAAGGCACATCATCAACAAGTTTAAGGCATAATTGTGTTGTGCAGAGTGTTCCAAGGGTGAGGAAGAGGTCGAGGAGGAGGAGCCAAAAGGGTTCATGGCCAAATAATTTGTTACAACTGTGGAGAACCATGTAACTTTGCTCGATATTGTCAAAATCCAACGGACCCCTCATGTCAATATTATCGATAGTTCGATCATGTCATAGAATATTTTCCTTTGCTCACTGCGAAGATGCAAGAAAAGAAGACCCAAACCTAACAACCTATTCATAACATCCAGATGATGAGGTCAAAACCATGTGAAGATGGACCCAGTGTTAATATTTTTACCGGAAGTAATATAGCTACTGGGGAGGATAAAGGGAAACAACCAAAGGAAGGTGGGGGTACATAAGGCTACTCGTAAAGAAGCTGGATTCGATTTGAGTAAGGAAAGGGAGAATTTTAGGGAGGCGAAGAAGATCTTAGTGGATGCAAAGGCTTCCACATCAAGGGCTCAAAATATGTGCACGTGGAATCCTGAAGATGTCAGTACTATGCAGGAGGAAGACTCGTCATTGTTAGCACCATTTTTAAAAACTTGCATGAAGCTCTTAAGGGATAAGAAGGTAGTAGAGGGACTGCAAGAGATGATAGAAAATTTTACTAGAAAGAATAAGACCCTAACCAAGCAATGCGTAGTACACAAAGTAGGCAAAGGTAAGAAAAGGACTGGCCGCAAGATGCGATTAACTACCCAAATTAAAGAATTTGAGATGGACCAGGTGATCCTTGATTTAGGATCTGATGCAAATGTTTTGCCAAACAAAACCTGGGAAAGAATGGGAAAACCAATGGGACTTGAGAATGGCGAATCAACAAAATATTCCTATGGGGTTCCTACATGGGGTAACTGTGGATATTGAAGAGGCGTGTGCCATAGCCAATTTTGAAGTGATCGAAATAGTGGACGACATTAACCCATACAGAGGTCTTCTTGGAACTAATTGGGCATTTGATATGCATGCATTCATCAACCTCAAGAAGCGCAACATGACATTCGAGAAAAAGGAACTACGGGTTATTATTACATTGGATCCATCCAAGGGTGTGTGATATACTGAACTAGTCCGAGATTATTATGAGGAAGACAATATTGATCAAATTTATAAGCTCACTATGAGGGATGAGGATTAGATTAGCCCTAGTGCTGATGGGCAAGTTACGTGGGAAAGGGACAGCTCCTGCAATTCAGATTCTGATGAGGAGATCAAACATTGGCAGAAGTGATTACATGAGGTATCGACGCTGTGATGGAATGATCTTACCAATTCACTCCAATGTATATCCACTGAAGTACGAAATTTACCGCATTATGATGGTTTAAAAGATGTCAATTTATTTCTGGATAAATTTGAAAGGGAAGTACTGGAGGAACATCGGTTCCAGGTATTAGACAGCGCGTTGAGAGCTATTCTTGCCAGATGGTGGGGTATGCATAAGAAAAACTTTGCAGAGTGCAAGGAATATCGATGGATGATGAAGCTATGTTTGGGTATGCTAATACCCAAATTATAGAGAAATATATAGGAAAGGACGATCCGTACAAGCATATCGCTCTATGGGCGAAAGCATGGGGAGAAGAACCATAGCCAAAATGGGTTCATATGTTTTTCCACACTTTTGATATGATTATGATGAATTGGTATCTAAAAACAAAGCTGCGACACAGAACCGCAGAATGGGATGTTCTGAAAGAAATTTTTCTGCTAACATTCATTTTTGAGGATAGATTTTAGTGTATCAATGAAGCATTACAAGAGATCAACGCTGCAATATTCAGAATGCCGGAAGAACTTGTTCGATGGGTACAACCAGACTGGAGTACACAGTTTTGCCATGCACTTGAATGTTACAATGTGACCACTAAGGAAGGTGAAGAATATCCTAAGAACATCAATGTTCTTGAGTCAGAAGGGCAACACGAAGTCACAGGGCCTAAGGTGGAAGCCCCTGATATCTCAAAGCCCTTGAAGACTAAGTAGGTGAACATTGGATCAGAAGTGAAACCAATGTTTGCAAACATAGGCAACTATTGGGACGAAGACACTATAGACAAAGTTGTGGAGTTATTTCGGGAGTATGAGGACTTGTTTCCCACCAAGTTCTCTAATCTAAAGGGGATAGTAAGTGACTTGGGAATTATGACGATCACTCCAAAGTTGGATGCGAAGCCATTAAAGAAATGCCCTTATCAATTGAATCCTAAGTACAAGGAAAAAGTGCGCAAAGAATTGGATAATATGCTTGCAACTGGGATTATTGAGTCTGTCAAGCAATCAAGCTAGGTTAGTCCTATGTTGGTTCAAGAAAAGAAGACGAAGTCTGAGATTTGGATCTGCGTAGACTCAAGGAAGTTGAATGACACTTGTGTCCATGATCCATTTCCTATGCCATTCACTTACAAAGTATTGGAAAACATTGGAGGTCAGGAATCCTATTCGTTTATTGATGGGTTCTCATGATATAATCAGAGCAAGATCACATCGGTGGATCAGAATAAGATGACCTTCACTACTAAATGGGGTTTTTTTCAATATACAATTATGCTTTTTGGATTTAAAAATGCTCCTGCAATCTTCTCTAGGGTGGTAGTTGTAGCTTTCAAAATTTTTGGAGGTTTATTTTGATGATTGGACTGTGTTTGGATTCGTAAAGGGACATGTTCCCAATATTCACCTCATGTTGGATGCTTGTCAAAAGTACCAGATATCCCTTAGCCTGAAGAAATGCATATTCTACGTACCCTATGGGATACTCTTGGGCCATGTTGTCTGTAAGAAAAGGGTTGATGGTAGATCCTGCCAAAATTGCAGTGATTATTAATCTGGAGCCTCCAAAGAATGTCAAACAACTGCATGTGGCATTGGGCCACACACAGTATTATAGGAGATTCATCAAAGTGTATGCACAGATCACAACACCAAGGAAAAATTGTTGAAAAAGGATGAGGCATTTCCCTAGGACAATTATTTCCAAAATAGTTTGGATGTCTTGAAGGAAAAATGGTCATCACGTCTATTCTAATGTTCCCTTACTGGAAGAAGGAGTTCCATGTACTTGTAGATGCATCTTTCATAGCACTAGGAGTTGTGCTAACCCAACCAGGTGAAGGTGATATCGACCATCCGATGGCATTTACGAGCCGGAAGTTATTGAAGGAAGAAAAGAATTAGTTGACCACAAAACATGAAGGATTAGAAATGGCTTATGCGCTCTAGAAATTTAGGCACCATTTGTTGGGTGTGCACTCCAAAATGTACACAGGCCATTCTGCCTTGAAGTACTTGGTCAACAAGCATGTGTTAGGGGCAAGAATTTGTAGATGGCTACTGTTTTTTCAAGAATATGACTTTTAAGTTATTTTGAAGCCAGTATGACTGATTGCTGGTCCAGATCACCTCTCACAGATTGAGACTGGTGATGAACCTACTAATATATAGGAAGGATTGCCTGATGAATGACTCTTTATTGTGCGCGTCGCTGATGAACATTTTTCAGACGTAATCCAATTCTTGTCTATGGGTAAAACTCTTGAAGGGTATACGACACAACAACAAAAAAGAATTGGTGGTCCAAGCTGTAGATTTCTCCGTCATCATAGGACACTTATATAAAATGATATTCGATCAAATATTGTGTAGGTATGTCCCAGAGTATGAACGACAAAGTATACTTGCCAAAGTGCATGGAGGCGTTGCTAGAGGACATTGTGTGGGAAGAGCAGCTGCGCAGAAAATCCTACGGGCAGGACTATGGTGGCCAACTATACTATTCTAATGACTAAAACCACCCTCCAAAATGTTTCCTTAGCTTCGTTTTCTAGCATCCCTACCGACCATCCTCAGGAGCATGTCTTTCACTATCAAGCACATTAGCTTCAGCGGTTTCATAGAGTCTTGTCAGCCAATGCATGCAAGTTTGTTCCACCTCCTTCACAAGCTACTTTCCAGACTTAGTGTCAAGTGTTGGTTGAGCATCTCCCTCTGGGAATTGTGCAATTCTAGAGGGGAACCATCCTCCCCTCCAAAAATTGTGCAGATTTAGTTGGACACCCAGTTGGGCTCCAAAGTTTCACAATTCTTCCTGACAGTATTCCTCTCAAAAATTGCGCAATTCATTCTAGGACAACTACTCAGCCCAAAAGTTGCACAATTCTGGGCAGCAGTCATCTACTGCTCCTAGAAATTATGCAATCCCTCTAGGGCAACAAGCCCAGTAGCTAGCTAAAATTGTGTAAATCAGCGAGGAAACCTACTAGGCTTAGAAATTGCGCAATGGGAGAAAAATATTCAATAGATGGAATATGAACATTCTGTTAATGATCATCAATCATTAGAGGCTCATACAATATTCACCTTGAAATATATCATTGTCGATATACAAGCATACTTGATCTTCCACTTGGAAATCATGATCAACTTGATGTTTTCCATGCCTTGCTTTGTACTTTGATTTGATTTTCTCAAACTGCTATTGTACAACTTGACGTACTAGCTACATTTGTTCGATGAGATGCTTAACTTTGTCAACATCACTATGTCCAGTCACTGTAAATCTTTACCAAAGATAAAATACAAAGGGGAATTTGGAAAATAACCCAAACACGCTTCAAATAGAAATACTTGTGTAGATGAGTGCTTGACATGATTGTAGGCATGCTTGAAGTAATGAACATGTTCATCCAAAAGTTTAGGATGCTTACCACAATATCCATGAAGGAAATGAATTTTTACAATATGTCATAAATTCGACGCTCAAATTCCGATACAAATGAACTCATCAATAAGCCAGAATAACAGAAAATGCCAAAGAAGACATTGTTGCATATAAGTGATTTATTACCAACATCACTTTTACAAAATACCCAGTTTTGGGGACATGCAACATGTAACATCCAAAATAAATGTAGTACTTAACTAGACAAATATTCCAACCATTTCTTACCCAACAAGGCTAGGGAGTTTTCCTTTTGAATTTTTCTTTCTTCTGGATCTGCTTCAGGGATGGTTATGGTGTGCCTTGCACATTGTTCTTCCTTCTCTTTCGTAGGTGATTTTAGGACCTCTTTGTCCTTCTTTGGGTGTATATTTGGATGCAGCTTCCAGCATTTTTTGATCCAATTCCCGCTTATGTTGCAATGGGTACAAAGGTTTTTGTGAGAATTTCTTGGAAAAAAATGTCTTTGAACTTGGAAGAAGATCTTCCTTCCTGGTTTCACTTCCAATCAACATATTTATTCTCTTGATTAATGATTTCCTTTTTTGGAACTTGGATACAAAATGGTTAAGTGCATGACAAATAGTGTAAGGAAACACATTACACAATATTTTATTCAAATCACCATGTTGCGTATAGTCATAGAAATATTTTGAATAATCAGGATGTTCATACCCTTTATGATTGTACTTTGTATTATGAGTATGGCAAGGAAAACTTGATTGAAGAGAAGAACATCACTGAGTTCTTCCTTTGAAGTGCTCATCTCTCTTTGGAGATATTTTTCCATCAAAATCATCATCATGATATGATACTCCTTCAACTTGCAATTACTTTTTTTTCATAAATTTCACAATTTAAGAATACCTTAACTTTTCATTTTTTGAGCATTCTCCAACTTCCTCTTGAACATATCCCAATCCTTCATGCCGAGGTTTTACTATCACCTTAATAGGATTTATGATTATGTGACTATGGATTCCAATACCCTTACCATTGTATCCCATTTTAGTCAACAATTTCATACGAATAGCCCTAGTATGGTTCTCAAATGATGCAAAAGAAGCATTATCATTGTTAAGAGAATGAATTGAACATGAAGTATATTTTACCTCCTTTTTCGCTTGTGACTCTTGGTCCTCTTCCTAAAGCTTAGCCATCTCCTCCTTCTTCTCTTTTGTATAATAAGTGGTAGACGAAGAATCAAAAAAACCACTTTTGTGGTTTAACATAGAAGCATTGTTCTTCGTCCAAAAAAGGGTATAAACATTAGTCATCCCATGAACACAAACTTGTCAACCATTGGGGAAAGCTTAGATATCTAAACATTCCCCAGTCTGCTCTTCAATAACATTTTGCAACATCAGGTGCAATTTCTTCTTCTTATCCTCTTCTACCTCGAACAATCTTCTCAATTACATGTTGTACATTTGGAGAACAATTTATTTCTATCAGTTCTAGGAACCTTGCTTACTACAAACTTTCTCCCTTGCTTGCAATCTAGGAAGAACCTACTTTGATACCAGTGATATAAAAATTTAGCATCCTCTGACACTTTGCAAGTTTTTAAAATTTTGCATCTTCAAAGGTTAACTTAGTTCATAATTTGTTCAATGATGAATAGTTATTTTTAAACGAACTTAAATATGAAACAAAATCATATGAAATCCAACACTATAAAAATGAAGAAGAGAACAACTAATTGATAACAGAGTTCATCTAGTGTGGAATATGTCTCTGGGCCTTGCACCAATGCCTAGGCCAGTTTATTGATCTCAACAACAAAAAGAGTGGATTATAAATCTTTTACTCATAGAGTAAACCTCCTTCTATAGTGGCAGTGTTTCTGCTTCAAAGAAGCAGTCTCTTTCAGAGAACTCTCACTCACAGGTTGACTCCGTTTAGCAAAGAAAAGATGGTGTCAAAAGAATATGACTCTTGCACTGAATGTGGTAACATGTCCTTGTACTCATTCTGAGATCAAGAAGCACAAAATCAATTGCTTCATAATGAAGTGTTGAAATGGTCCTTCCGCACAATCATACTGAGAATGGACTAAAACTAGATTCTCTAATGAAGAAACAATTGTTGTAGATCATTCTAGAAGGCTTGAAAACCCTTGCCTAAGCTCTTTCCATGCTTAAAAAAGGTTTCCATATTGTCTCAAAAATCCAAAACACAACCTTTTTCTACAACATAAAAGGAATTGGATCTACAAATTGTTCAACATATAATGCTCAAATCATAAAAATAATGTTTCTATTGTGTCCGAAACACCCAAAAACTCCCGTGTAGGCTCTTCTTGGGCTCAAAAATATTAACAAATGACTAAATTAAGCATCCTAAAACATTTTTCAACTATTTATCGCACAAAACGGAAAAAAAATGGCTAACTAGGCAATAGATCCCTTCTTTTGGTAGACCGTTGAGTGACAAATTGACACAAGAATAGAAAAAAACCCAATAAAAAAGGTGCATATTTTCACCTCCTTAATCACGCCAATAACCCCTTAGCACAAATTTTCCACTCTTTCTCTCAGGTCATAGGTTTGGTGTTGGTCATATTGGTTGTTAATATGACCCGCAGTTGGGACAAATTTCTCGCCCCTTTACAAAAATCAAAAACTCTCGTCGATGTCTTACTGTGGTCATGTGGGGAGTCATATCATCATGGTTGGGCCTAATTGTAGTGGTTTTGGTGATGGTCATGTGGGTTACCTAGGACTGGGGGTTGGGCTAACCATGCACCCCTCCCTCCTAGAACCTTGGTCATATGGTGTGTCACATAGCTAGGGGTTGGGGCCATGTGCCCCAACCTTCCCCCAATTGCTAAAATTGTTTTCCGTTAAATAAAACCGCTAGGTTATATGGTGAAGAACCATAATTCAGTGTAATTATAGAGAACTTGATTAGTTCGACGGAGGTCATGGGACTGAACTTGGTGATTTGGTTGACTGACAAAAGAAAACTTGGCATGATTTACAAGGGCCACGTGGTTCCCTCTCATTGGGCCATGTGGCGTGTCCTCATTGGCCCACATCCAGACACAACCAAGCAATCACAACTTGACACCTCATTTTGTATGGACATGTGACATGGAAGAACATGATTGAGTTGTACTACACATTGTACGTGCCCAATCAGTTGTTGACATTAGCGTATGACTTGCCTAGTCAACATCCCATTCAACCCTACAAGTTAACCTCTTTTTATTGGGGAAAAACTTCAGAACTCAATAACTTTCACATACGGTTTCAGATTGAGGTGATTCAAGTGTCATTGAAATCAAGACGAAGAGATATACACTTTGGCACTAGTTTCGTGCGATTTCGATTACTTTTATTTTTGAGAATATTTTGATCCCTATGATCATGCAGGGGAATAGACCCTACCCCAAACCCAAATTGATTCCCATAAGCCTCTAGAAGGAGCCACGTGGAAATTGTAGAAGGAGAATAAGGTTTCCTCTCATTTTTGTAATATTGTAAGAAAATATTTGCTCGAAAGCTTTCATGAGGATTAGAATGGTAAGATTATTCATTTATGTTAAGGTTTTGTTTATTTTATATGAGGAGTTTTCGATGTCAAAGGGGCATCCAATTCAATGTAGAACTAGGCCAAGAATGTGGTCTAGTACAATGTAAGAATCAGGTTGGAGAAGGCGGTTGGGCTCTGAGAGGTCATGCCATGTAATCTTGTTATTCTTAATCCATGTTCTTGGTGTGTTTCAAACCTACATGTGCTTCCTTTTATTTTATTTATGTGTGTTGGGTTTGATTATCTTCCAATCATATAAACCTTAGAATACCAAAGGGAGGGAGGTGAGAGCAAGATAATCATTAGTGGTTATAATTAGTTGTAGTCCCAGCTCGATAGGGTCAACGACCCTTGCATTTGATGCCTGGTTTAACCAAGGCATAAGGGAAAGTTGAACAACAATGCATGGAAGAAAAATTAAGAGTGAAAAACAATATCGATCATGACATCTGACTTTGTTATATACCTAGGGGGGATAATATGGGGTACCAAGGGAGGTACCCAAGGTAATAATGTAATAATGGGATGGGCCATAGTAATAAATAAGGTGGTTAACCCATGTCATGTAAAGGACCACAAGTAGTTAATAATAATGTAATGGGCCCATGGTATTAGTTGATGGTATGAGGAAACCATGGTAATGATGCATGGTATTGTATGTATGAGGCCTATATAGAGGCTAGAGACTCCACATGGAGAGAGATGAAGATGAAGAGAAGTATTCTTGTATGAACAGGCATATGGCTTGTGGAGTGCTCTCCTTCCTTAAGGAGTGAATGTATGGTGTTGCCCTACCTTAAGGGTTTGATTAATAAAGAAGCATTTCATATTATTTCTGGGTTTCTTTGCATTATCTTATACTTTTATATCAGATCTATAATATTCTGGGTTAGATCTACAACAGACTTGAGGTGCAACAAAAATAGGGAGGACCCTGCATAGTTGAATCATTCGACCCCTCTTCAAAAGTGGCCATCACAATATTTTTCTAACCCCTGAATAAGGTTAATTCCCCAACTCGGTGTGGGATCCAGTCAGCTTGGTCAATCCTTGAGTTAGTTTGCAGTTAGGGAGAAATTAAAAAGGGAACCTGACTAGCTGACCCCCTAAATTCATAGTGTGTCCCTTTTTCAATCAAGGTCTAGTCAGGTGGAGTGAAGCATTATGGATATGGTCAATGTTGGATTTGAGTCAATGTAGCCATAGGTTGGAAGATATTGGGAGTCAGAATTAGCTCAAGGACTCAATCAAGAAGTTTGTGCCAAGCAGTTAGGAGGTTTTGATCTACGACACCTACCAATCCTGGAATGTTGAGGGTTTGGGGATTTAAGGAGGCATTAGTCCATTGCTACAAATTAATGTGAGAAAGTTGAATATTATGGGCCCATAACCCACAATATCATGATATTTGAGCCATCCTAAGGTTGAAATGTGCAAACCTTGGAATCAATATTCATCAAGTGGTATTAGAGTAGGGGAAATATTTCCTGTAGAAGAACAACTTCTAGCTACGGTTGGGTAGAAGTTGTTGTGGCAATTCCACAGCCACAGTTGTGGGTAGAATTGTCGAAGGAGGTGAGAAATCATACAATATCCAAAGGAGCAGAAGGAGCCCTAGAAGGTTCCAAAGGAGGTGAACCTATGATTCCAAAATGCTGAGTAGAGGAGAGAGCTTGGTGCGGTGTTAGTGAGGCTTGGTTGCAACTCACTCAATGACACACGGAGAGAAATAATACTGACATGGAGATGGAAAAGATGCAACAATGAAGCACATGATCAGGAGATCATGGATATTTTCAACCATGGGAGTATGATATAGGGGCATAAACTCCACCCCAAACCAAAATTGATTCCCATAAGCCTCTAGAAGGATCCATGTGGAAATTGTAGAAAGAGAAGATGATTTCATCTCATTTTTGTAATATTGTAAACAAATATTTGTCTAAAATTTTCTAGAAGGTGTAGAATGGAAATATTCATATTGTTTATTAGGGTTTTGTTTCTTTTATATGGGCACCCTATGATGCTAGAGGGGAAACAATTGCAATGTAAAAAGAGGCTAAGAGAGGGAGAAAATACAATGTTATAATTACGTTGAAGAAGGTAGTCAGGCTCTAACAGGTTGCACCATGTAATCTTATTTTTTTTTAATCTAATGTTTCAATGTGTTTGAAAACTACATGCGTCTCCTTTTATGTGATCTATGTGTGTTGTGTTTGATTAGCTACCAATTACTTAAACCTTGGAAGACCAAAGTGAGGCAGGAAAGAGTGAGAAAATTGTTGGTGGTTACGGGTAGTTGGATCAGCAAGGTCAACAACACATACATTTGATTTCTACTTTAACCAAGACATAAGGGTGAGTTGAACCACAATGCATGAAAGTAAAATTGAGAAGGGGGAAAACTATGTTAGACCATTCAACCCTTCTCAAAAGTGGCCATTACGATATTTTCCCAACCCTTGAACAAATTTAAGACATTGAATCTGGGTGGCATCCATTCAACTTGGTTGGGCCTTGAGTTAGTCAGTAGTCGGGGAGTAAATAAAAATGGAACCTAACTAGCTGAACCCTTGAATTTGTAGTGGGCCCCATTACTAAGAAGTGTTTGTCCAGGTGGAGTGAAGCACTATGTAAATGGTCCATGATTTGTTTGAGTCAATGTAGCCACAAGTCAGTGGAGATTGGGAGTCGAACCTAGCTCGAGGTCAATCAAGAAGTTTGTGCCACGTTGCTAAGAGGGTTTTTTCTGCATCAGTAACCAATCCTAGAATGTTGAGGTTTTTGGGATTTAAGGAGGCACAAGTCCATTGCTACAAATTAAGGTGAGAAAGACAAATATTGTGGACCAATAATTGATAGGCTCATGACATTTGAGCCATCCAAAGTTAAAATGTGTAAACCCTAGAATCAGTATTCATCACATAGGAACCAATTGAGGAATTTTTTGTAATCTAGTTATCACCTTCTATAATTGTAATCTAGGGGGAAAGGTACACCATGCTCAAAATAGCCACATATATCACGTCATGTTATGACTATAATGCATAGGTAACTATGGTTAAAATATTTGCTAGAAAGTATGATCGCCACATTCTTGGAGCATGGTGCTAGATTGTACGAGTGCTAAAAAACCAAGATCTCTTCAACATGATTTGGACATTCTACAAGTAGATGCTCCTTTTTCAACAAGTAGGTGATGGACATTATTCCCAAGAACCACGACTTGGATTTGGAAAGAAGTTTGGTGGGGAAAGCCATGTTGACTTGTGTCCATGTAAAATGTAATGAGATACATATCTAGTTCATACACCACCTTTATCACACTCAACAAGGATTTGCACTATGTAGGTCAACTTTGCAAAATATCCAAGGAAAACATGGAAAATGGTGTATGATCCAAGTCCCACACATTACTTCAATTATGGGTAGGTTTTTCATTGGGATTATGGGTTGATCAATGAAGAACTCCCTTTGGAGGGTGTATCATAATCCTCGATGGATAACCCATGAGAGAGATCCATTAAGCTAGGATAGGATAATGGGGATCTTAGAAGAATAACCACGTTTAGGAGTATGATAAATTTTAACTCATGTAGATAATAATACCACCTCTTTGCACATGAAAATAGTATATGTCCCAATACATGGATTTCCTACCATGCCCCCTGGTGGACGAGTAGGATGTTGATAAAACATTTTCTTTTGTTGGGCATAGAAAGAATTTAGTAAAACATTAGGATTCTATCTAGTCCAATGTTTGGTAAAGTAGTGATGAATCTAATCCATCCATGGTTACTGATGTGTGAGATAGTATTCTTTAAAAATATTGCATGGAAAACAATTTTCCTCCTTTTTATTAATGGTACCCAAAACCACACTAGCTTGGGCTTATTGATTCCATTGCACATATTTTAAAATATTTCTCTATTTATTCCTTCTTTCTTTGTTCCCAAGTTGTTGAGGATTCTTAAATGACATGAACTATATCAAATTCAACTTAGATGTATGTGAAGGGACAATGGAAGTTTGAATAGTGATGTAGTAGCTGGGGGGTTTCATAAGAAAATCACTGTACAATATTACATAGCTAAAGAGCTCACAGTAACACTAAATTTGTAACTAACCACAGGGGGAAAACAAGAATCTGGGTTACACCTTTGTGAGAATCACTCACAAAAAAGCAGTGATTGCACTTTTTCGACTGAACCAAAATATTTGTTGGTCGAAATATTTTTTTTTCAGACAAACATTAAAACTTAACTCTCGGTAAAAAAATTGACCATTTAAATTAATGACAACCTTTCAACAATTTTTTTTCAAGTGGGAAAAAATATTTCCACTGTGTTTTTCAGTTGAAAAAGTTTTTTCAACTGAAAAATTGTTTATATATATCTAGTTTACGAGAATATTGCAAAGTTTTGGCAGTGTTGTTTTGTCTACATGTTTTGACAGTGCTGTGTTCAGTTGTGTGTTTGGAAGTGTTCTTTCATCTAAAATCCATATTTGTGATGTTTTTTTGAATTTTGCAGGTCGAGTGTTGTTACCCACCATTTTGTGGATGATATCTCTAGGAGAAAAAAATTCTATGAGACGGTCCTCAACCAGAAGCCAACAACCCCTTGCAACCACCAACTAGCTCGTTGTGCTATTTCTCTTCCACCTAAGCCAACTATGTGGTCCCTCATCCATATCTCCTGGTCATATGTTTGGAGGTGGGTCTCTTGAACCTAAAGGTATGCCTTATCATTTGGTAATTGAGTATTCTAGTTTGCTTATCATGGATACTTATGGGCATGGATTAATGGGGGCATTCAATGGAATGAGTGGGATAGTTCTATGCTTTTGTCCCCTAGATGTATTTTGGATATTAACCTTGGAACCTAGTCCCATGGGATATATTTTACTGCCCTTTGGGCTCTAGGGATGGTACTACATGGTAAACCCTTATTTTGGTTGTGTGGTCCCGCTCCCTCATCCACACATATCACTCCCCTTCAATTCATTATAACCCCATTCATCATTTTTCCCACCTGGGTCCAAATTCCTCCACTAGGTCCACATAGGGTTAGCCTTCTCCCGCCCCTTTCGCACACCTTGGGTAGGGCCTAGAATGATGCCCCAGATGTTGATGAAGCTGGAAAAAAAAGTAAAAAGCATAATTGGCCACATTCAATGGGAAATTGTACCACAGAATGAAAAATATGGCTAGGACAAATACATTTAGCATGTGGGAAAAAACCAATATATCAAATCTACCCGATTATCATGGCCATCTCCCTGGTTCCTATAGGTCCTAGATGAGCCTCCTTTATCATTCAAGAACCCATGATTTTCCGAACCCTTGGTGGGTAATGAACTACCCTACCTTAAAGGGGATATCCACTGCTATACCTTACACATCATGCTCTTATCCCTTGAGCCCAAAGAAATTAATAAAAGAAAAATAGTAAAATTAAAAAGGCATATAGATAAGGGTACCAAAATGAAGGCCAAGGAACCTCATGCACCATGTTTTATCCCTACTATACATTATATACCCAAGTGTGGGCTTCCCTTTTATTAGCTACCCTTTTACCCCAACATGTGGTTGAGGGTTGCCTCTTTCATTCCCTAATCCATTCATCTTTTTATCACTTTCCACCATCCCATGAAGGATGTACCTTAGACATACTATCCCCTTTAAAGGTAGAAACCACCTAATAGGATACTTGGTTAGCCCCATTTGGAGCCTGGAGACATTAGCGCATGCCAAAGCCCATTATGGAAGTGCATTCCATTATGAAGTGCCCACCTATTTTTTATGGTTTGTAAGCTATTTAACTTGATTTCCTTTGATGACTTGTTGTACTAGAAGGCCATGGACATATTGTATCTTATGCAGGATTGCAGCAGGTCTCCATTTTGGGTTTGGTCTCCCTATACGGGGTCCTAACCCTCCAGAGGGATAAATTAGCACATGTAGAGTGTGTGTAGAGATCCACGGGCCTCCATAGTGTTATAAAACACTCCATTGCCCCTAGAGATATTTAGATATTTCTTGAGATTCACCTATGGGATGAAGAAGATGCACCTCATTCACAATGCCCATCGAGCCCCACAGTTGTACCATGCACTTGGCATATGACTTAGGACTTGTATTTTGTTGTGGCATCACTTACACCAGCATATGAGCCCTTACAAATGGTCTACACACATCTTCTATCTACTTGGAGAACCATGAGGTTACTTGTGTGCCCTCACACCCATTGGGAGCACCACGGGTTTATTGTTTGGAGAACAAGGGGAAAACCCCTTGTACACTACTTTTTGGAGTCCTATTCATCATTGTGGTAGTTGTGGACTTGATAAATCTTCCTAAAAGGCTCAATGACACGTATTGTTGATCATTCGACCTATTGAGAAGCTTATTATTTTGTTTATGAGTTAGTTTGGTGGGCTTGTCACCAAAAGTAGGGTGTTTTGCACATTATTTTATCTTAAAGGCTAATGTAGGCCCAAGTAGCTAATTCGAACTCATTAGAGTGTATAAATAGAAGTTATGAGGATTCATTTTAGCATCATCACTTGGATTTAGAACTTGTAACTCTTTAGATATTTTTGCTATCTGTCTTCGAGGATGATTTTTTAGAGCATGGAATGAATTTTGATGTTTGGATAATTTTCATATGCCTTGGAGCTTCTTGATGGAAAGTTTTTGGATGGTCGGATATATTCTTATACATGTAAGTACATTTTGATTATATTCTTTCTTTTTAATTTTGTCACATACATTATTGTTGGGATTTCGCTATACTAGGTCTTATTTGTTGCATCTCTTATGCAAAGTTGTGGAAATTTTGTTTTTGGATAGTGAATGCTTCATGTATGGGCCATGTATAATTAATGAATGTTCCTAGGGATGTTTTACTACTGAAATTCATCTTGATAAGCCATTTATCTTGCAAAATGAAGTATAAATTCTTTGAAGTTTTTTTTGCTATTTCCCTAATGCCAAGCGAGGTTGGCTTTGAGGCCTCCTTGACCTAGAAAATTTGAAGTTCCATAGTCATAATTATACCTGACTCGATTTCTCCCCAAATTATTTAGCACTATTCCACCCTAAGGTGATCACCTTAAACCCTTTTAATCCTACTCCCTCTCTTTTTTTATGCCTATTCCAATTAGGTCTAGCAGGGAATTATTTATCTTGCAAAACACCCCTAAGAACATTCGATCTCTTGGCCCCTACCACGCTGGTGTGTCTCCTAGGTGCCCTCCAATTTTGAAGAAATTTTGATGGTGTTATATTGAGATATTTCAAGCCCTATCCTTGAGATTGAATCTTTCCCTTGGTTTACTTAGGCTAGAAGCCTCATTGGGACCCTCACATTGTCTTGCATTAAAAATTGTTTCTTTGGTCACTTCCCCCTCCAGAATAGGTCAACCATATGATTGGTTAATAACCCTACCCCCTTGATCTACTCACTGGATCAACTTGGCCTCGTATGGTCCCATACAATATTAAGTGTAATTCTTCAAAGATAACTGGGAATCCAAGATTTCACAAGAATTTCAAGGCCTAGGAAACTCTAGTATAATATACATACCCTAAACCTAAATCCTTGAATTTCCTCTTAAGCCCTTCTTGGAGAGCTTTAAAAGTTTCCTCCAAAGAAAGAAAGCCACATATTTGAGCCTCTCTTGTGAATAGGCTTCTAGGATCACCCCTCACCCTATCATTGGTCTATCAATTTATTGATCCTCATCATAATGAGTCTCCTCCCATTGGTGAAAGTTCATAAAGAGAAGGGAGCCTTAGTCGAGGTGAAAATGGCCTATTGCTCCATTGTTTCCCTTAGCCTAGTAGTAGCCCTTTAAGGGTACTTGTTTAGGATGCCTCCTAGTTTGAGCAGAAACATTTCTGGCACCATTTCCAAGGAAACGAAACGTGTGTTTTGTTCCCCATACAAAATATTGACATAACAATATTGGTGACTCCATTGGAAGAACAAATCCCTAGTTCTTCATTAAAATTTAAGGTCAATGGTTGTAGGGTGAAGAAATATTTTTCTAGGCATCTTTAAATTCACCCTGGAGACCCCTACATATTTTCATGTATATCTCAAATAGGTTGTATTTATTTGATAAATTTCCCGCTTTGGACATTGTTAGCATCCCTGGGCACCCTAATCATTTCACGGGAAGGAAGGTACGTGGGGTGCCCGTGTTTGATGGTGATCCACTCTCTGCAATTTACCACGTAGAAAGATTTAATGCACATGCTTCAAGAAAGGGTATTGTTCACCAATATTTCCTTATGTTGTTGTTCATGGGATCTCTCAGTGGTCATAACTCATGGCTGCATGATCATGACCCTAAGTCCATCTCATCTATTAAGGAGTTCGTTGATGGATTTATTAGACATTTTCAAGTATGCCGGACATTAAGCATCCAAGAGGAAGCCTTCATTGACCATCATCAAGACATTGAGAATCTAAGTAATGAAGACGAGTCCTCCTCAGGTTCACATGACAAAAAGGATGAAGTTGAGACCAACCTTACCCTTCTCGAGGATATTACTCTTGATGACTCTCCCTTTGAGAACCTTGAGGAAAGTGATCCAATTTTCTCCTTAGAAGATGACATTGGAGATTACTTCCACATTGAAAAGGAGAAATGGGAAATTGTTGGTCCTCAATTTGATTGTGATCCTATTTACGACACCAATGAAGAGGATGAGGCTGAACTTCATCCTCCCTTTCTCTCGGTTATTATTTATGATGACATATCTATCAATACCCTTGGGAAGGAGAATTATTATTTTCCTTGGCATGAAAAGGAGTAGTTGGTAGTAATTGATTCTCCTTCTAGGGAAAACCAATATTTTTATGGAAATAGTAAGGAAATCGATCAAGCTCCTACCTATCATCCTCACAATTCTATATTAAAATCACCTAAGCCTTTAGATTATGATTTTGTGGAAGAGAAACATATTGGATATAACACTCCACCCTCCCCTTTTTCTTTTTTCTCTTGTTCATCATTTTGAGATTGATTCCTGCACTTGTTCTCATATGATCTCAAGTGACCTTGATCCCTTTCCCCTTTCTGAGGGTAGTGTCGAGAAAGAACCCCTCATTGAATATTCTTTATCTCCTTGGGAACCCCCTTAGGATCATGATCAATCTATAATCTCCCCTTTCCAGTGTGATCATCATTGGAAACCTACTTGTGCCTATCCATCTCATCAGTATCCCTTCCCTACTAATCATAACCCTCTAGAGGCCATGAAATATGACATAAATAATAAGGACCATAATAATATGCCCGAGGTTGCCATCCATAAAAAATTTATGAGCCTCATCATTGACATCTATATAATTTGGTTATAAGAGATGATCTCATGGACTAGGGTGTATACTTTTCTTACTTCTTATCACATGATTACCCATGTGTTAGCATTATATTTTCCTACCTCCCACTAGCCTTATCATCCATGTGATTCACTCCATATTTTCTTTGGAATTTTCTACATGATTAATCATATAGGTCGACATATTTATATTGTTTGGATGATATGTTGGTTGCACTGGCTTTATTATTACATTTAGTATTAGTTTTTCACCATATGCATGTTAGAGTAGGATGCATTGCATGCTGATTTTTGCATTAGAACTAATGTCATATGATATTTCTCATGATATATTAGTTGCATTTAAAGTCTGCATTTGAAATTTTATTTATATGAGTCAATTTTATGGGTCTAATCCAAGCATGTGCGATCATAAGACGTCTCGAAATCATGTTGCCTCATGTTTTCCATCTATTATATGTGTATGTAAAAAGTCTGCTATAACCAACAATTTTTGGAGTTCTCGTGACCTCTCATTTGAGTAGCTTCATCTAATTTTTCGAGAGGTCACATCCCAGTTGGAACCAATTATTACCCAACATTTTATGAATGATATCCCTAAGAGAAAAAATTCTCTGATATGGCCCTCAGTTGGAAGCCAACAACCCCTTGTAGCCACCAACTAGCTCATTGTGTCATTTCTCCACCACCTAAGGAAACCATGTGGTCCCTCACCCATCTTTCATGATTGTATGTTTGAAGGTGGGCCTTATGAACCTAAAGGTATGCATTGTCATTTGGTAATTGAGTATTGTAGTTTTCTTATGATGGATACTTATGGACATGGATTAATGGAAGGATTTTGCAAAAATAATGGCCTAGGTTTGTGCTCTTGTCCCCTAGACCTTTTTTGTATCCTAGCCTTGGACCCTAGTCCCATGAGATCTCTTTTACTAACATTTGGCCTCTATGGATGGTATTACATGGGAAACCCTCATCCACACATAACACTCCCCTTCCACTCATTATAATCACATTGGTCATTTATCCCACCTCGGTCCACATAGGGTTAGCCTTCCCCCTCCCCTCTCTCATGCCTTGGGTATGGCCTAAAATGATGCCCCGGAGGTTGATGCAGCTAAATAGAAAAGTAAAATCATAACTGGCACAAACACATTTAGCATGTTGGAAAAAGACAATACATGAGCTCTACCCCATTATCATGGCCATCACCCTAGTTCCTATAGGCCCTAGATGAGCCTCCTTTATCATTCAAGAACCCATGATTATCCAAACCCCTGGTGGGTAATGAACAACCCTAACTTAAAGGGGATATCCACTGCTATACCTTACACATCATGCTCTTATCCCTTGAGCCCTGAGTAGTTAATCAAAGAAAAATCATAAAAGTCAAAAGGCATATAAAGAATGGTGGAAAATCAAGGTCGGGGAACCTCATGCACCACGATTTCTCTCTCCTATACATTATATACCCAATTGTGGGATTCCCTTTTATTAGATACCCTTGTACCCGAGCATGTAGAAACCCTTATTCCCTTTAAAGGTAGAAACCACCTAATAGGATACTTGGTGAATCCCATTTGGAGGTTGGAGACATTAGCACATGCCAAAGCCCACTGTGGAAGGGCATGCCATTATGATGTGACCACCTATTTTCCATGGTTTTGTAAGCTCTTTAACTCAATTTCATTTGATGACTTGTTTTACTGGAAGGCTAGGGGATGCATTGGATCTTACACATGATTGCAGATGATCTCCATTTTGGATTTGGTTTCCCTATACGAGGTCCTAACCCTCCAGAGGGCTACATTGGCACATGTAGGGTGTGTGTAAAGAGACATGGGTCTTCATAGTAGCAGACAACACTCCATGAACCCCCAAAGATGTTCAAATATTTTTCTAGATTCACCTATTGGATGAGGAATATGCACCTGGTTCACCATGACGAGTCAAACCCACAGTTGGACCATGATCCAGGACTTGTATGCTAATTGGACATCACTCACACCATCATATGACACCTTACATTTGGTCTACATGCATGTTTGATCTACTTGGAGACCCATGAGGTTACTTGTGTGCCGGCACACCCATTGGGAGCACCACAGGTTTATTATTTGGAGAACAAGGGGCCAACCCCTTGCCCAATACTTTTTGGAGTCATATTCATCATTGTGGCACTTGCGGACTTCATCGAGATTCTTAAAAGACCAAACGACATCTATTATTGATCATTCAACCTTTTGAGAGGCTTATTCTTTTGTTGATGACCTAGATTGGTGGGCTTGTCACCAAAAGTTAGTTCTTTTGCACATTATTTTATCTTAGGGGCTAATGTAGTCCCACGTAGCTAAATCAAACTCATTATAAGTGTATAAATAAAAGTGATGAGGATTCATTTTAGCATCATCACTTGGATTTGGAACTCGTATCTCTTTAAATATTTTCACTATCTTTCTTGGAGGATGAATTTTTGGAGCATGGTATGAATTTTGATGTTTGGATAATTTTCATATGTCTTGGAGCTTCTTGATGGAATGTTTTTAGATTGTTGGATATATTCTTGTACAAGTACATTTTAATGCTATTCTTTCTTTCTAATTTTGTTACGTACATTATTGTTGGGATTTCACTATATTATGGCTTATTTGTTGCATCTCTTATGCGAAGTTGTGGACATTTTTTTTGGATAGTGAATGCTTCATGTATGGGCCATACATAATGAACGAATGTTCCTAGGGATGTTTCATTACTGAAATCCATCTTGAAAAGTGATCTGAAAATGGGGTACTTAGGCTTCTTGTCTAACTTACAAGAACCTCTCCCACTTCCAAAGCTTAAATATTCCCAAGTCCTTATGATTAACCAATGCGGAATTTAATATGTGCTTGAAAATAAGGTGTATGCTAGTGTTTGTTATTGAAACTTTTTATGTGCTGTAATTCAATGTGCTCAAACTAATATATAAATACATATAACAGTAAATAAAGCAGTAGATACAAGGCATCAACAAGCAATCACACATAACAACAATATTAATTAGGAGTTGACCAAAAACTCTTGGGCTACGTCTCTGTGAGCTCTATTCAACTCAACTAGGCTCTTTGGGATTATGGAAAAGTTCTTTTACAAGCTATTGGCTCAACTCCACTATTTTACATAGAAACAATGGGTTTAGACACCATTTTATCCCTGGCTCTTGAAGCTCTCGGCTTTCTGGCTCTTAGATCTCGCTCTAGCTCTTAGCTTTGGCTATGGCTCTTGGCTGTGGCTCTTGGCTGTGGCTCCTGGCTCTGGCTCTGGCTTCTTTGGCTCTCTATCAGTTTATATCCCTCTGGATTTCCACTTGAACTCCAAGTGACTCCCTCGGTTGCTCTGCGCTTTAGCTTTTGCTTTCTACGCTACCTGTTTTCGCTCCCTCTACTCAATTGAGCTCTCTCTACTCTCTTTCACCTTAGCTTCCTACTTTTTCTTTGCTTGCCTTCCTCCTATGCTCTCAATCATGCTCTCTAGCTCTTTGGAGGCATCTTCCCGACTTTTTGGTTTCCCTGGCCGTTTCTCTGTGATTCATTGCCCCTCTACAACTCTGTCACTTCACAATGCATCATTGCCTGTAAAAACGCCTGCTGCAGCATGGCATGATGATCAGGGGCCGTTACAGAAGGAATCAGCGCCATTTCATAGGAAAAAAGTCGAAAATGGAGAAAATCCTATACACATATTTTTTTCCGAAAATACACAATCAGGCATGTATTTCAGATGTGATAGTCCATCAAATCACCCCTAAAAACCTTATCAGGTCAGAAATTTTATCGCTTATCGCATCGCATATGTGTTTGTTGACACCTCATCATCAGGATTGGGTGAATAACTAAAATTGATGTAAATAAATAATAGAAAATATGAATAGTCACCCGGAGATGAAGTGAACAGTCTCTCTTTCATGTATATAATAAAGACCAACCTAAATGAATATCAATGAATTATTTTGAGGAGTTACCTCCTGGTCTGACATGGTATTAGAGCCAGCGCCATTTTTGGCTTCCAGCTCCATTTTGTAACTCCCTTCTGCCATTTCTTCAGAAGTTTGTCCTGCATTTTTCTACCATTTTTCCTATGTTCTGCATCTTTTGCAAACTGACATCTCTGTCAAATCCCTGTGAAATTTCATGCATTGTTGAATGCATTGGTGTGTTAAACGTTGGGTTTCATATTCAATCTTACTGTTGAAGGGGGCGTATTGTTGCGTTGAGGCAACCTGGTGCGTTGAACATCCACTGTGCATTCCCGAAGGTACGCAGTGAAGCATGGTACTATGGACGGCATTGTGACTGTGACAGCGTTGAGGTTTGGTAGATGTTACATTGAGTGCAACGAAATTTGTGGTAAAATATCGACACACCACCATAGAACTCTGCTCCAGTTACATTGAATGAAGGTCCTAAACTCTGCTCCCAAACTCTGCTTCCATTTCCATGCTCACCGCACCCGGTTGTTTTGAAGTTGTGGTATACGATGTGGTTTTACATTGTTTTGAATCTGTTGTGGTATACATTGTTTTGAATCTTCATACCTCCCCTTCGTTGTGCCTCCACCCACGGCTCTGTTGTTGTGGCTCTGTTGGTATATTGTAACGCCATACCATATTATTGTTGCATATATTCCATACCTTATTACATATACCCGACTCCTCATATCTTATTACATATACCACTGTTATTTGAACTCCATATATAGCAAAGCCTGTCATATGCCCGCATACCATATATCATTGTTTTTAATATATAACTCTGTGGACTTCATTCAATAGTATAATGTTGTGGACACTTACGTTGAATGATATACCAATAGTCCTCCCGCTCGGTCATATCTTTGTGCGCCATACCACCATATGATATTATGCATTCAATGAATCTCATTCCATATATACCCTCCCCATAAACCCCTATCCCATATACTCCCTACTCCATAATATCCCTCCCCCATAAACCACCTTCCCCACATAATACCTTTTTTTACATATACCAGGATCACATTTTTTTTTACCATTAGGAGTAAAATTTTGTAGCAGAAGTATTTTTTTTTCCACAGTACATAGATTTTACAATGCATTCAATCATATCTAATGTGGGAGTAGTTCTGACTAGAAAGGAGAACTATCCTGAGTGGTCCCAGAAGATAAAACACACCCTCATTTTCAATGAGTTGTGGAAAGGAGTATGTGTTGGAGATAGAGACAAAGAGCCAGAACAACCTACCTTAGACAAGGAGTTCACCATTTGGGAAAATAAGAACAACAAAGCCTATGCATTAATTGCAAAATCTGTAAGTGAAGAGGTGAGTCACCATATTTTGCCATTTTCAAATGCTTTTGAAGCCTTACAAAAAGTGAAGGAACTTTATGACTCACACTCTGCACTTGAAGTTGTTCAACTCATGATTAAACTCTTCACTCTTGAATTACAAAATAATGATCCTCCTGCTCTTGCATCCGAAGTAAAATCTATAATGCATGATATCAAAGTCACTAAGGTTGAATTGGATATTCCTCTTATCGCTTTTCTCAAGGCAATTTATCCTACTTACTCCAATTATCTTGAGTCATTGCAAGAAAATGGAAATCTCAAAGATATTACCTTTGACTCAATTGTGAAAAAAATTGTTGAAAGAGAGAAAGCTTTTGGAAAGAAGACAACCCTTGAATCTTCCGAAGAGGCTATGTGCCTTATAAAGAAAATAATCTTGCCCAGGATTCTTCCATAGGAAGAGGTGGTCGAAGAGGAAGAGGAATATATTTCAGAGGCGGGGGGGCAGACACTCTCAAGGAGAAAAGTCAGATTTTCACTGCATACACTGCAAAAGAAATGGATCACATGATTCCTCTACGTGCAAGTTACCTTGGGACAAAATTGAGCAGCAAGGAAACCAACCCAAAGGTAAAACTAAAGACACAAACAAAGATAAAGCACCTGAATCCACTCATTATGTTGTGGCACAATGTAATATCAGAGTAAATGAAGACTTATTTAATGCTTCACTTGCTTCCTGGAAAAATGACTACTTTCTTGATTTAGGAGCAACTTGCCACATGACTCATAGAAAAGATTTTTTTGAAGAATTTACTAACAATGTTGATGGAGCAGTATACTTTGTATACCAATCAAAACTCAAGCTATCCAGGCTTGGCACAATCAGGCTTAAATTGTCTGGTCTTCCAGAATTTCTTCTACATCATGTTCTATATCTCCCACGGCTGAAGAGAAACTTGTTGTCTTTGGTCCACATCCGCCAGCAAGTTCACTCCATTCATATGTTTGATGGCAAGCTTGAGGTGAGAAAAGCATCTGACCACTCACTTGTCATGAGGGGGATAGAAGAAGAAAGGCTTCTCAAGCTACAGGGTACCTCTGCTCCTGCACAACATTTCTCATACAACTCTCATTATGAAGAAGGTACAATTCCATCAAGTTTATTATCACATGCTAGATTTGGACATTTGAACTCTGACAACCTCCGCTTGTTGAAGAAAAATGGTGTTACTGGTTTGCCTACAATTCCTAGGAAACTTAAGAAATGTGATGCTTGCATTCTAGGAAAGCATAGCAAACAGTCTTTTCATGATGCACATTCAAGAGAACATAGAAAACTTGAACTCATTCATTCATATTTATGTGGTCCAATGCATTTTCCTTCTGCAAATGGAAATAAATATATGATGACATTTATTGATGACTACACTAGAATGTGTTGGGTTTATTTATTGAAGAACAAATCGGATGCTTTTCAAACATTCAAGAAATTTCATACATGGATTGAAAATGATGCACAATCTCATATTGGCTCTATTCGCACTCATAATGGAAAAGAATATACTTTAAATGAATTTTAAAACTATCTTTGCCAGCATGGGATCAAACATCAAACAACTGTGCCTTATAATCCCCAACAGAACGATGTAGTTGAAAGAATGAATAGGACAATATTAAATATGGTGCGCTCCATGATGTTTTTAAAAAAATGTAAAATTGATATTTTGGGCTGATGCAGTTCTATGTGATGTATATATAAAGAATAGACATCCATCTAATGCTATCAAAAACAAGACTCCCTATGAAATGTGGTATGGGCACATTCCTTCGGTAAAGCATCTCAGGGTCTTTGGTTCCACCTGTTATGCCTTGATACCAAAGGTACATAGAAACAAACTTGGCGCAACAAGTTGTAAGTGTATCTTCCTGGGGTATTCAAACACCTCCAAAGCATATCGTCTCTATGATGAAGTCAATAAAAAGTTTGTTGTATTTAGAGATGTAATCTTTATTGAAACATCCAAAACTGACAATGTTGTTGAGCGGCAACTTGATCACTTGGATAGATTCGAAAATGTAAAATCTTTTGAAGAATTTGATAATCAGATTCCACATCTTGAATGGGGAATTCCTATGCTAGATCAACCTGTGGAATCTTCATCTGAAGCACTTTCTCCCCTACATGAAACTCCAATAATGGATGATACTTTAAGTGATGTGATTGATAGAATTGGGAGACTCAATCTTGATTCTGTCCCAACTCAATCAACGGAGCAACTTGGAACATTTGAGAAAGGTACCCCAAAGTGGCTGTCAAAGACACTTGAAAGTGTTCATCCTGATGAGGTTGGAAAGACAAGAACTAGAAATTAAAACTGGCAAAATGGAGGTGATGTAGATGCCTCTGATTCACCTATTCATATGGATGTTTCTTATGATTGCGAATTGAATTTGTCTACAGATTTCGAACCAACTTCCTTCAAATTACTTTTCATGATGAATGGAAAGAAGTGGTGCAAAAGGAGTATGATACCCTGATAAAGAATGGCACTTGGAAGTTGGTTGATCGTCCATTAGGAACCAAACCAATTGGCTGCAAGTGGGTCTACAAGAACAAGTATAAAGCTGATGGCTCACTTGAAAAGCATAAAGCCAGGCTTGTGGCAAAAGGTTTTTCATAGAATGAAGGGGTCGATTAAGAGGAGACTTTTACCCCCACAAAAGAATGGGCTACCATCTGGACGCCCATTTCCCTAGTAGCTCAGAATGGTTGGAAAGTCCATCAAATGGATGTAAAAACTGCTTTCTTGAATGGAGATCTAAAAGAGAATATTTTTATGTCCCAGCCTGAAGGATTTGTTGTGAAAGGACATGAACATAAAGTATGCAAACTTGTGAAATCCTTGTATGGCCTCAAACAAGCACGGAAAGCCTGGTATGAAAAACTAATTGAGCATCTTCTGAAACTCAATTTCAAACATTATGATCTTGATGATGCAACTTTATTTGTCAAGAAAGTTGGAAAAACAGTTGTATATCTTGTGGTATATGTAGATGATCTTTTGATAACGGGGAACAATGAAAGCTACATTGCATCCATAAAGAAGGAATTGAAGAAAGGTTTTGAAATGATTGATTTGGGCTATGTTCATTACTCTCTTGGTATTGAAGTAACTCAACATCCGAAGTCCATATTCCTTTCTCAAAAGAAGTACATTCGAGATCTATTGAACAAGTTTGGCATGAAAGAATGCAATCCTCTTACTACTCCAATGGAACAAAACATAAAACTCACATCCATTAAAGGAAAAGAATTTGAGGATGCAACGAAGTATAGACAACTTGTAGGAAGTCTTAACTACCTAACTTCTACCAGACCAGGCATTTCATTTGTTGTTGGAATCCTCTTCAAGTTTATGCAAAAGCCTTGTGAGGGACATTGGTCTGCTGCAAAACGAGTCCTAAGGTACTTGAAGGGAACTCAAGACTTTGGAATCAAGTATACACAGATGAATGACTTCAGCTTGATTGGATACTCTGATTCAGACTTTTATGGACACAAAGAAACTGGGGTATCTACTTCAGGTTATGCTATGAGTCTTGGATCAGAAGATGTCTCTTGGAGATCATGCAAAAAATCAGTTCCAACAGATTCCACAATAGAAGTAGAATATGTGGCATCAACTGAGGCAGCAAAAGAAATCGTGTGGCTCAAGAAAATTCTTGAAGATTTTCATATAAAACAAGTACAATTGACTCCACTCATGATTGACAATACCTTAGCAATAAAGTAGGCCAAGAACCCAAAGTTTCATGATCGAACAAAGCACGTCAACACTAAATATCATTTGATCGACATCATGTTGAGGCCAAAACAATCCATCTCCGCCATTGTTCCACTAATGAGAAAATTGTAGACATATTCACCAAAGTGCTTGGAAGAGAAAGCTTGAAAGATTCAGAACAATGCTTGGACTCACCAACATCCCTTCAGGTCAAGGGGGGAATGTTGACACCTAATCATCAGGATTGGGTGAAGAACTAAAATTGATGTAAATAAATAATAGAAAATATGAATAGTCACCGAGAGATGAAATGAACAGTCTCTCCCTCATGTATATAATAAAGACCAACCTAAATGAATATCAATGAATTGTTTTGAGGAGTTACCTCCTAGTCTGATAGTGTTTTGGGTAAAATCCCAAGTACACAGGAAATACGTGAAAATCTGAATTCTCAGACCTGAAATTTTATACAACCAAGCTTTGAAAACTTATCGGATCTGGCCTTTTTATCGGCATCACTCATCGCATCGGCCTTATGTATCTAGGATGACCAATCTCCCGATCTGCCAATTTCAGCGATCGCAATGTCGCTCGGCCTGGTGTCCCCCCTTAAGTCCCATGCCATCACTGATGCCAATCCACTGATATTGGCAATCGGCATATCACAGCGGCTCGAGGGGTCCTTACCATATGTTATATGTGCAGACCTACCTCCGACCCGATATGTCGGGGATCAGAAATCGGGGGTGGCTTCATTCTCTACTTAAGTCTACCTTTGGTCCTCCTCCGATGCGATTTCCCTTTATAAGGGTTCTTTGCCCATTTTAGAGGAATTTTCCTCTTTTTCTAAAGAACATAGGGCATCATCTTTCTTTGATAACTTCTACATCCTATGTCCATTTTTTCCCATTCAAGTTGCAACAGATTCAGAAGGAAAGGATCTTTGCAATGGGGCTATTTGCAGGAACTTCCTTGGACTTTCATTTTCCTCAGTGAGGAACACTTGGACTTAGGAGTCTATCCAAAATCCATTTTGGATAACGCCTTCCCACTAAAAGAACTTTTGGTCTCCAAAAGACTGACATACTGATCTGAACAGTAAATGAGAGTAACAACACCCTCTTCTTCAACCTCCACACAATTGCCTTGCATAGTGCCTCTAAACCAAAGTCTCTGACCACTTTCCTTTCTGGATGTGCTGGTTCTCCTGGGAAGAACTGTCTTCCTTCTTGCCTTCATGCAGAACTTCTACTGAAATGGTCATAGAAGGTAGTTTGAACTTTTCTACCTTGATCATTGATCCAAGGTGGCTCAAACAAATGTGAAGTCATCTGCTCCACAAAAATTTCATTTGTACCTGTTTTAAAAGCTTTCAACAACAACTGTTAACAACAACAAAAATACAGACAACAACTAGATGGCCTAAACTCCTGCTTCAACAAAATAAACAGATTTCACAGCTTGTGAACACCTCCATGTCTTACATCTGCATACAAATTATGGACTAGATAACAAGCCCAAAAAACATGCCTTTTGAACAAATGACCCTTCAAGTCAAGCATGCAGAAAAGGACCATTAGGACTCTTTTTCAAAAGATGAAACACTTCATCATTATCTCCATTTGGAGACCAAGTTAACTTCTCCCAAGTCAACATGGCATCACATGCATGTCAAAGCAAACAACCCTGCAAATTAATTACACATACATGTTGAAACACAAGGAACTCATCAATATTCATGTGTCCATGCATCTCATGCTCATGCATGCATTTCATCCTTCAACTTTCACTTAAGCACGCCTTAATTTCGAAGCTGAAATGAAATATAATTTTGCAGCAAGAAATACAAACAGATGCATCAATAGACATGCAATCTTAATTAGATAAGAACTCTAACCGTTTCTTACCAATCCCTTTCAAAGGTACTACCTTTGTCTGCACATCAGCATCATCATGTGGATCATCCTAAGACACATCATCCATGGAATCTTGCTTTCCATTTCCACCATCTTCTCTTTCCACTTTCTTTAACTTTTGTGGAAGCATTGTTGGATTCAAAGTCCAATATTTTGCAGCAAGATGTCCTTTCTTATGGCAGTAAGTGCACTGCATATGCATCCTCTTGATAGCATGATTTCCCTTGTCCAATGGACCTTTGGCTTCTTCCTTCCTTTCCTTCAAAATTTTCATGTATGTGGCCATTCTCTTCCAACATCTAGAAACATTATGGTTATCCAAATCACAAAAGGAACAAGAAATACTTTTCCCATATCTATGTGGAAATTTTGCATGCCTTGCACAATCAAAAGGAAAATGATTAGAACCAGATTTATACTTGCCTCTTTCACCTTTATTGCCTTCATGAGGAGGTGAATTGAATGAAGAAGTGGCTCCCTTTGGAACACCATCAATCTCTTCAAGGATGTCAGAGTCTCCCCAACTCTTTGGTTCAAGTGTGTCCCTCTCAACACTTACATCCTGCAAATGATGTTTCAAGCTATTGCATTCTTCTGAAATACAATCTTCACACTCTACAATGAAAATCTTTCTTGGAGCTATTTCAATGGCCTTCGTGGCAACTTTGGAACACTTTCCATAAGACTGTCCATAGCCAAGACCCAAATACTTAGGCCTTTCCTCAACCATCGTTGGTTCAAAAATACCTTGTGCATGCTTTCCCAAGCCCTTTCCTTCATAGCCCATCTTGGACATTGGCTTGGAACCTATGCCTTTGGTATGTTTTTAAAAAGAACCAATATAAGGATTCTTAGAAGAATTTGGAGACAAAATAGAATGGTTTACCTCTTCTTCAACCTGATACTTAACTAAGGATTCTTGGGCAACGAAGAGGTGTGTTTCCAACTCATGCATCCTTCTCAGGTTCATATTTTCAATATGAAGTTGCCTCTCCATTTCCTGCAATCTGTCAGAAAGCATCTGCCTCTCTTCCTTCATGGAATTCAACTGCTCTCTAAGTATGCTGCTCTTTCTTCCATCCTCGTACATTTCTCTCACCATATCCATCATGGTGGACAAATCTTAATTCATGTCTTCATCAAAGATTCTTGTGATGAAGAAAGAAGAATTTAAAGACTCATTTGTAGAAGTAGTCATTATACCAATGAACAAAAGAACTTCAAACAAGATTAATAAAGAGCTTATTCAAGCAACCTTTTGCAACAAACCTCTTATGCTTCAAGGACTGCTGCGAGGTCCTTTGGGATAGAGTAATACCTTCATCTCTTCTTCCTTCTTGTCCTCCCTGGACTGCAAACTTAACCAATAGTCAGTCTGCAAAACAATCATACAATCAGCCCTAATTGTTTAAACACCCTTCAAACAAGCAATCTTTGCTTTGTCAATCAAGCATTCTGATGTAACGTTCTTGAAGGTGTGGTTCATCAATCAATGGCTCTGATACCACCTGACCTGAAAATGGGGCACTTAGGCTTCTTGTCTAACTTACATGAACCTCTCCGACTTCCAAAGCTTAAATATTCCCAAGTCCTTATGATTAACCAATGTGGAATTAAATATGTGCTTGAAAATAAGGTGTATGTTAGTATTTGTTATTAAAATTGTTTATGTGTTGTAGTTTAATGTGCTCAAACTGATATATAAATACATATAACAGCAAAAAAAGTAGCAGATACAATGCAACAACAAGCAATCACACATAACAACAATATTAATTAGGAGTTCACCCAAAACTCTTGGGCTACATCTCCGTGAGCTCTAGTCAACTCAACTAGGCTCTCTGGGATTATGGCAAAGTCCTTTTTACAAGATCTTGGCTCAACTCCACTGTTTTACACAGAAACAATGGGTTTAGACATCATTTTGTCCATGGCTCTTGAAGCTCTCGGCTCTTGCTCTGGCTTTCAGCTCTAGCTCTCGGCTTTGGCTCTAGCTCTTGGCTCTAGCTCCTAGCTCTGGCTCTGGCTTCTTTAGCTCTTTGTTAGTTTCCAGCCCTCTAACTTTCCACTTGAACTCTAAATGACTCCTCAACTACTCTGCGCTTTAGCTCTTACTTTCTGCACTGTCTGTTTTCACTCCCTCTGCTCAATTGAGCTCTCTCTGCTCTCTTTCACCTTAACTTCTTTCTTTGGCTTTGCTTTCCTTCCTCCTTTGCTCTCAATCGTGCTCTCTGGCTCTTTGGAGGCATCTTCCCGGCTTTTTCGTTTCCCTGCCCGTTTCTCTGCGATCATTGTCCCTCTGCGGCTTTGTCGCTTCACAATGCATCATTGCTTGTAAAAATTCCCGCTACAGCGTGGCATGATGATCACAGGCCGTTACAGAAGGAATCGGGGCCGTTTCATAGGCAAAAAGCTAAAAATGAAGAAAATCCCATACATAGAGATTTTTTCAGAAAATACACTATCGGGTGTTTATTTCGGACATGAAAGTCCATCAAATCACCCCTAAAAACCTTATCAGGTCTAGCCTTTTATCGCTTATCGCATCGCATATGTGTTTTGGGTAAAATCCCAAATACACGGGAAATACATGAAAATCCGAATTCCCGAACTTGAAATTTTATACAATGGGGCTTTGAAAAATTATCGAGTCTAGCCTTTTTATTAGCATCGCTCATTGCATCGGCCCTGTGTATCGGGGACAACCGATCTCCCGATTTGTTTATTTCAGCGATCACAATGTTGCTCAGCCTGAGGTCCCGCCTTAAGTCCCATGCCATCGTTAATGCCGATCCGCCGATATCGGTGATCGGCCATATCACATTGGCCTGGGGGGTCCTTAACTTATGTTATATGCGCAGGTCTTCCTCTGACTCGATATGTCGGGGATCAACAATTGGGGGTGGCTTCGCTCTCCGCTTAAGTCCGCCCTTCGCCCTCCTCCGATGCGATTTCCCTTTATAAGGGTTCTTTGCCCATTTTAGAGGATTTTTCCTCTTTCTCTAAAAAAGACAGGGTATCTTATTTCTGCGATAACTTCTGCATCCTAAGTCCATTTTTTCCCATTCAAGTTGTGGCAGATTCAAAAGGAAAGGATCTCAGAAATGGGGCTATTTCCAAGAACTTCCTTGGACTTTCATTTTCCTCAGTGAGGAACACTTAGACTTAGGAGTGTATCCAAAATCCATTTTGGATCAATAAGCGATTTATATTGTAAATCGAAGTATAAAGTCTTTGAAGATGATTTTTTTGTTGCCCTACTGCCAAGAAAAGTTGTCTAGGCCTCCTTGACATAGAAAATTTGAAGGTGCATAGTCATAATTCTACCTGAATTGATTTCTCCCCAAAGTATTAGACACTGGTCCACCCAAAGGTGATCACCTTAGACCATTTTCATCCTACTCCCTCTCCTTTTCTAGGCCTAGCACCCATTAGGCCTCTTAGGGGATCATTTATCTTACAAACCACCCATCAAAAACGTTCAACCTCTTGGCACCTACTGGGTTGGTGTGTCTCATAGGTTCCCTCCAATTTTTAAGTAATTCCGACATTGTGATCTTTAGATATCTCAAGCCCTAGCCTCAACATTGAATCTCTTCCTCGGTTTCCTTAGGCTAGAAGCCTCATTGGGACCCTCACATTGCCTTTCATTAAAAGATATTTATTTGGTCCCTTTTCCCTTCCTGAATAGGTTTTATTTTTATGGAAAACTAAAATGAAAAATAAGATTAGAAATCCACTACTAAAAAATTTCTAAGAAAACTATAAGGCTTCACTAAAAACCACAAAAAAAGAATATGTTAAGAAATAAAAAATTTCCAAAAATACTAAAATAATGGTTGGAATAAATATTGTAAACCAAAATTTCATAAAAGAAAATTTCATTACATATGAGCATCTTCAAGATAGGAATTCCTTAGATGTCAAATGAGCATATGCCATTTCCAATGGTTCTCAATACAAGGTTCACTTTGTGGTAGCTAAATTCATCACTTCATGAAACTAAGGTTTATGTTATGTGTATGATTTAACACACTGGTGGATATTGCACCCTCTACTAGTACTAGGATATGAAGTTCATTAGGGCTTCACCTTGTTAACTAATATCTTATCACGTTGATTCATGAAGGGAATTTTAAAATTGTGAAATGTAGACTCAATATATTTTAGGTATTAAGGTTGGGTGAGATGTGGTGTATGGAGATGTATCAGCAGTAAAAAAGGGGGAATTATATAAAAATAGGGGATATCAATTAAAAATAACGGTTATTTTTATTAGAAAAATGTATTAGCAATGGGGTTCAATATTTTTTTTTTGAAGGTTTTAACAATATCTAGTGAAATAAAAGGTGTTCTTTACTATCCCACAAACACATGTGCTATGACATGGATTGACTAATGAAAACGAGTAGTAAAATTACAAAAATATATACCCAATTCTCTTCATAAACATGTAATTTTAAAGAATAATGATAATATATACTTAACCAAGAAAATGTTTTATACATTAAAAAGATAAATTTCATATTTAGTTTAGAAATAAGATATTTTAGAAATTGTTTTTTATTTTTTATTTTTTATTTTTTATTTTTTATTTTTGTAAGCCAACATTCTATTCATTTAGAAAAAGTGATATACATATGATACTTCAAAATACATGTGGTCTCACCTTGACTGAGCTTGTTGACCAAAGTGTGTAGAAGAAGGCAAAATTACAAAAAATATGCTAATAACAGTTTCCAAAAATGAGAGGGACATATGCTCGAATAGACAAATAAAACATAAAGAAAACCTGAGGACATACTAATCGTCTAAGGTGACAGAAGCTGGGTTATCTAGAGAATTTCTTAGAGGAGGTAGAGGATGAAATTTAAATAAACATGTCCTTCAAAGTGTGCCATCCAGGTCTCCAACTTTCAGTTTCTCTACAATATGGTTTTGTCCCCTCCATGATACCACCACTCGCTTTGTGACTTGGCACCAGAAATAATGCATGCAATCTAGTGTTGCCATTAGGTCCTCATGATTTTTATTATTAATTCTCTCTTCCACATCTACCCAGTCCATCAAGGATTGAATTAGGCCATGACAATTTTCCAAGAAACAATGCTACAATACCTGTGGGTTAGGGGCATCATCGCAGACATCATGTTGAGTAGTTGGAAGTCTCCTGTGTTTAACACCCTTCCGAGAGCCAAGTGTCTGAGAGCTACTGCTAGAGAGGGATGTGTTCCTGTTGCCACTACCACCACGCTAATTCCCCTACGTCCTCCTCAAGTGATCAGACGTCTGCCTCCACAAATTCCACTACCTCACCCTCGCAGTCCAGAACCTGCACCCTGAGCCCTACCCACTGGGTTACTCTTGCTTCCATCTAGCATGGTTGCCAATGCGAGGGCCTCCTCCTTCCCTGTCACTAGCTTTACCAAGAGGATATCCCACCCATGTTGAGGAATGGGGCTCATCTACCATTGTCCAAGTGATCCCACAATGACTAAGAGTGCTACCCTATCAGCTAACCTAAGTTGTTGCCCTCCCGTACACTAGATGAACTTGCTAGGGCTCCACTTGCTCCAAGTCTCGACAGAAGAATCTTCACTTCGCTCATCAGTTTGCCCATGAGATAGGGTTGTGCGGTTGAATCTCGGGAAGTCATCTCAACCACCATCGTTACTTCCTCCTTCGCTATCCTTGCCACACTAGTCACTCCACTGTACATAGTCGGCTACCAGGAGGATGACATTTGTCCAGAATCTTGACGACTCCCAATCACCACCCTCAATATGGCATTGCCAATTTTACCCCAAAAATAGAATTTTCCTTTCCTCAATGATTTCAACCCAGTCCGGCCCTGCAAAGGTCGATAAAAACAAGGAGTTGGACTCTGTTGTACAAAACAAACCAAAATTCCTTGACGAAAATCCAGAAATCACCAATTATGTCACACCTCCTATACCTCTTTCATCGTTGAGTAGGAAAATGGGTGTAGCTCCACCATGAGACCTAAGCACTAAAACGAATGCCAAGCTCCTCTCTCATCCCACCTATCAACTCATTAACACTTCCACTTCCCGAGGAAACATGAGTACTCACACAACCAATACATAATTTCCATGAATGTCATTCCCTCCGCCGTATATGGAGAGGTGACCGGGAGGTACGACCCTCCCCAATGGCCCATTTGTCACACCTCATGCGGCCCGACGACCACATTAGTCTTAGTTCTAGTACCCATTGAGGAGGTGGCCATCTCCTCCACTATTGTCCGTAGCTCTTCCAGATGGTTTTCTTCACAGGAAGGAGGCCAATCTTGATTTTCTGTCCATCTAGCTCACATTCCTAGTTTGCTACGAGGTTCATTGCCTTGTTACCTTTTCGATTTACATGCTCCGTGATCACTTAATAAAAAAATGAGAGGTGGGATTGGATGTGTTCCCCTATAAATTCCAGGCGCCAACTTTTAATTACCCTGCCTAGGGGTGAACCATTAATAAGGCGTTGCAACATGGAGATTGTTATCTGAGAGTCCTTAGTGACCTGTAACTTTGTGATTTCGAGATCCTTGGCCATCCGTAATCTTATGTCTAGGGCCAGATACTCTTCCACGTTGTTTGTTGTGTATCCACATGAAGATGCCTAAAATATAATTACCCACCCTTTGTCATTCTGAATGATTCCCACCAGGCCCACTTTCCCAAGGTTCCCTTAGATTCTCCATCAAAGTTAAGTGTGTGGAATGCATGTGGGGAGCATTCGAATCTGCTGGAGGACACCTGCTTTGAATGCGGGCGTTGAGGAGGAGGCAGGATAAAGGACTTTTGAGAAATATCTAGCTCGAAGAGGATGCTTCGCTCTTGACGCTCCACTTTCCAATCTTCATCCTTCCACTGGCTAATGGTAACGGTCTCTTGGACCTTCTACTTTATATTTGTCTAGACGGTGAGGGGATGAAAGGATTCTAAATGGAAGATTACTTTGTTCATTTCTTTCCATATGTTCCATAGTACTAAGCCACGTGAGAGGCACCAGGCCCTGTTGACGATAGGGTTTTTGAACATGGACCATCTCCATGTTTCTATAGTTTCCCCAAGATATTAGCTGATCCATCTGAGGCTCTAAAGAGCTCCAAGTGATGCCCCCAAACTTTCACTGCCTGTGGGCATGAGTTTAAGAGATGGTATGTTGTTTCCTCCTCCTTTTGACATAGAGGGCAACATGATGGCCCACTGAAGCCTTTCTTTCATATTTTGTCCCATGTTATTAGTTTACCCAATCTTTCTAACGACAGGAAGAATGCTACTTTAGGCCATAGGCAAGAATACCAGATTCTTTTCCATATGGAATCTGACTCTGGATTTCCTTTCGTCGATAAAACGGAGTGGACTTCCTTCATGGTGAACATTTCGTGGGGTTTGTTTCCCCAGTGCAGCTTATCTGGTTCCCCATTTCTAAGGATGGGTCTTTGACAAAGAGTTTCAAAGAGGGCCTCCCATCCCCTATGGGGAACCTAGGGGGGACAGTCCTTAAAGGTCATCCATTCCCTCCATTTTGATTCTAGAGAGGATTCCTTCTAGAAATCCTTGACAAATTCTCTTCCTAGCTCAGATGTGGAGTCCCTGGAAGCTGAGAAGGCCTACTCTTGATCTAGTCATGGATGTTGCATCCAAATTTCACCCCAAAATCTGGCCCTACCACCATTCCTAATTTCACAAAAATCATGAGTTCGGATGAAGTCTTACTAGATTCTAGCCCAATTCCAGACCGAGGATCCATTAGTGAGGTGCAGATGATCTTGCAGTGGCTGCAGTCCACCCTCGATCCCATATTTGGCCTTCCACACTTGTTTCCATATCTCATGTCCCCCTTGTATCCAATGCCACCACAGCTTGGCACTGAGAGCTTGGGATAGGATCTCTGGATCTTTTAGGCCTAGGCCACCCTGGGATTTTGGTTTACATAGCTTGTCCCATGCCACCAATGCCCATTTTCATCCGATCTGAGTCCCAAACCAAAAAAAATTAAGAATTTTGTTGTCATTTGTTTGTAGATACTTTCGGGTATCGTCAATGTAGAGAAATGGCATATTGGGATTGCCTGCAGTACCATTTTCAACAAAACTAATCGCCCTGCTGAGTTAAGGGCCTTGAATATCCATATAGAAAAATTCTTGTCAATATGGGACAACACCTCTTTCTAGATTGTAAGCTTGAGGGAGTTGGAGACCAGAGGAACCCCTAGATAAGTGCTGGGAATCTCTCCCACTCGGAATCTCAGGGTTCGAGCGAGGTGATTTTAGTCTCTTCGGTGACTATTGAAGAAGAATACATCCAAATTTTCTCCATTTATCTAGGTGCTTGAAGCCTTTTGTAACATCTCTAGAATCACATTGATTTTCTTCTCCTCTCTTAGTGATGGTTTCCCAAACAACATGTTGTCATCTACAAATTATTGATGAGTTATTGGTGGGGTTCCATGGGATAACCTGATGTCAATGCGGTTCCCAGAGACTACAACAACTTTGATTAGGTGACTCAGGACTTCAGCAACAACGATGAAAAGGAAAGGGTATTAAGGGTCCCCTTGCCGAAGCCCTCGTGATCCTCAAAAGGGTCGAGAGTGTGCCCAATTCACCAAGACTAAGAAGAACAAAATTGCTATTAATTCTTTAACCCATATGATCCATGTTGCGGAGAAGTTGAACGCAACAAGGATCGATAACAAAAATTCCCAATTTAATATATGATATGCTTTAGAGAGATCTAGCTTTATGATCATGCCTAGAGTACATGTTGATGATAAGGTGTGCACTACCTAATGAGCCGCTAGAATTCCATCTAATATCTTCCTGTCTTCAACAAAGTTGTCTTTCTTCGGTCTTATAATAGTCTTCAACAGGGGATTGCGTCTTCTAACTATCATTCACGAAATACTCTTATAGATGACGTTCTAGAGGGAAATTGGGCGAAACCCGCTCGGATCTAGGGATTCACCTTTCTTGGGGATGAGGGCAAGAAATGTTGTGTTCAGGCCTGCCCATAACCACTAGTATTGACAGGAGTATTACACAATGTTTAGGATATTTCCCTAAGAATTTTCATCCCTCTTTGAAGAAATCGACTGTGAATCTGTATGGTCCTGAAGCCTTGATTGTTGGGAGGGCCTTGACCACTTCCTTTACTTATTCTAGGGAGATTTCTCACATGAGTGCTTCATTTTGATCTTCTAATATGAGGCAAGGAATGTGTTGTTGAACTTGCTAAATCTCTTCATGCCTGTCTACTTCTAGTTCCTTGAAAATGGTCTGTAAGTGTCAAATCAGTTCATTAGTGATCTCCTCGTTGTGGACCATGAAAATCCCCTCCTGTTTCTAAAGGGAGAAGATAAGATTAAAGTGGCTATGCTTGATCATAGTTTGGTGGAATAGTTTTGTATTGCTTTCCCCCTCTCTTAGCCATTACACTCTCAATTTTTGTTTCCACAGAATCTCCTCCTGCTTCCTCCTCTGTTCTAAGGCATTGAGGATTTCACCCTCTTGAGCTATGTGGTCCTTTGACTACCCTTCCAGTACTATTTGTTGTTGAAGGGATCACATGGCTTCCTCCAGACTACGCTTCTCCTGGTGGATGTTCCCAAAGTCTGTCTTGTTCCAAACTTTGATTTTTCCTTTGAGCTCTTTGAGTTTAATTTGAAATGTATCCATCATATTTTTCCCTCTAACCCTTGAGGTTACGCACGACTCTTCCATTCTGCGTAAGAGGTCTGATCTATCCATCCAAATGGATTCAAAGTGAAACAACATGTTCTGAGGTACCATTCACAAGTCGATCTCAAGGCATATAGGCCAGTGATCGGATCTCATACACAGGAGGATCTCAGCCTAAAAGAATAGATCATGTAGTAGAATGTTTTAAGAAATGGGAAAACAATCCAATTTTGAGGCTATTTGGAATTTACCTCCTCGACGATTGTTCCAAGTAAACATTTCATTCCGAAATTCCACATCTTATGTTCCCAACTCTTGAATCATATCCTAGAATTCACCTAATATCTGATCTAGTTTTCCATGCCCACAATTTCCTTCAACTGTCACAATCCTAATAGAAAGGCTGGTTTCAACCCCGACATAGTAGGATTGTATATCCCAGTTTGCCAAACATTTTCTGGGGTGCCTATTTATTGCAATTGCCTTGTAAGGGAGTAGGAGTTGACCATCCATTTATCAAAGGCAATGGATCTAGGATCACATAGGATTCCCAGGCCTCACACACTGCCGCAGGCATGCAAGGCCATCCATTCTACCAATTGCCATTTTGTGCTTGCTATTTCTTTGAACCGCTCCTCTCTCACCTTAGTTTCTGGAATAATGAGGATATCAAGCTTCTATTTTTGAATTCTTTCCTTTAGGTATCTCATCTTCCCTTTGGAGTTGAGGCCACGAATATTCCATGAGAATAATTTATTTGATGGGGAGAGGGGGTGGAGTGATGATAATACTCCTTCAATACATTTGTTTGTCCCGAATTAACCAGGATTTCCCCTGATTCCCAGATCACATCCCTCGTTGGCCGTCTTCCAATTTTCCTTAAGCCTTGGCATTGATCGAAATGTGGGGAGTGGGATATTTCCTCCTATGGTACTAGAGCCAAGGGTTTCTGTTGGTCCGTTGATGCTTGTCGTTGTTACCATTCCTTGAAAATATGATGGAACCAGTTCAACTAATCCTGAGGAATCTCAGTCGGTCCATATTCTGCTTAACTGCGAAGGGAAGTGACCATGACATGCTCGTCAAAGTTTAACTGATCTAATTTCACTTCATGATCAAGTTCCTGACAAATTTGAGCCAGGGCTTACAGGATCTCTTTGCTATTGGTTTGGCCCTCTGGGTTCTTACGCCTTCTCTACTACTTTTATTTTTAGGTCTCCACCTCCTGGTCAACCTCCATTGCTACACGTTTTGAGGGCTTTGGTGCTGAGGTTTCAGTCATCTCTAAATCTAAGGTTTTCACTAGAAGGGAAAAGAAATTTTCCTAAGGGATCTAAGTGGAAATATAGGTATTGATTGACGACCGACTGAAAGTAGTGATGTTGGAGTCCCCTTCCCAACTAGACGACACATTTGAGGCCTTGCTCTGGCCTGTGGGTGGGGGCGGGGGGGGGGGTTGTTTGGAGGGGGACATCAATGTTATACTTCCTGGAATCCATTTGAGGCTGGTGACGTGGACAGAGGCTCGACTTGTTGAGGGAAGTCCTTGAAGAAGTGGCCATACTCATGGCATAGTCAGAATTTGAATGAAACATGCTCGTAGTCGAGTGGTTGTGACCATTTTTGACCCTAGTACTCTATATCCTCCGATTCCGAGAGAGGTTGATATATATTCATCTATGCATAGATGCGAGCATATAATGGAAACCTTCTTCAGTGGGTGACCTCCGAGATCTAGAAAAACTCGCCAATAGATTTTCCTATTAGTTCCAAGATATCCATTTCCCAGAGATCTTTTGGGAGAGAATATAAACGAACATAGATCGAGGCCGCCAGGAATTGCTCCTTGTCTAGGTTGTAGAAGGGTTCCAATTGTCTCATGAATAGCCCCACACTCTTCATGAAATGAGGGTCATTACCCAGGATTCGCTTCTGATCCTCTAGGTCTTCAAAGATTACCGTGAAAAAATGTTTTTCCCTTAAGGGAAGGTTGAAGGGGCTTTCAGCTGCCATTTTTCTTGGATCCATCTTAGGATATTTGCTTCCTTGGGCCAAATGCCCATGAATTTATAGATGATAGCATGGTCTTGCATAAACTGCCAGGATTGCTCCAACCAGTTGCTCGGGATGGTCACTTTGGAGTTTTTAGCTGCCTTCTGGAGGTAGTGCCCCTTCATTCGTGCCTGCTATTGAGCTCCAAGCGTCGAGATTTTTGGTGTTTTCTCATTGAACAAAACTAATGAAGATGATGGTGAGAATGATGCCTTGTTCACTCCAATGAGGATTGATTTGAAGGGGGGGATTTCTCTCCCCCCTCTAGGAGGTCCCATCCATGTCCTGGCTAGTCTAGTAGTATGAAGATAGTGATGGCGACCATGTCATCAAAGGGAAAGGCCAATGGTGATGTAGAGAAATGATAGTGCGTAGAGCTAAACCCTAGCCACAAGCTTGCAAAATGCTCCTTGTTTGAAACTTCAAAAGTTGTTTTTAAAAATAACTGAAAAATATAATAGAATATTATATTTTGTCATTATTTTTCACAATAAATATAAATTTTACACACAATAAAATAAAATAATATTATATTATATTTTCTCATTATTTTCTCACATGCATCACAAATACATACTAGCTTAGATAAATTGTAATTGGGGATCTACCAAACTTTTAGAGGGAGGGATCAAATCACTTTTCTCTTTAAAAGAGGTTTGCCTCTCAAGAAATTTTATCTCTCTAATTGCTTGGTAGATCTGCAGTTAAGATGGATCTATGCTGGTTTAAGTCCCCCTTTAAATAATATATATTCCGTTAAGATGGATCTATGCTGGTTTAAGTCCCCCTTTAAATAAGATATATTCCACATGAATACCATGGGACAATACCATAAGTTCACAATACCATGGACATCTTTATTTTATTTTTATTCGATTATTTTTATTTTATTTTGACTTAGCTAAAATGTTTACATTACATTACATTAATCTTTTTAGAGTTTTGATCCCTCTGAGTGCTTAGTAGATTTGGAGTTAAGATGGATCTAGGTTGGTTTAATTTCCCCTTTAAAAGACTATATTCCACATGAATACCACGGATCAATACTATGGGTTCTCAATCCCATGGGTTGTTTTTGTTTTATTATTATTGTATTTTTATTTTTATTTTTTTGGGCCGCCCTGTCTAGCCCAGTATAGAAGAGATGTTGGGATGACCTGTTATATTATGTAAACATTTTGACTGAGTAAAATAATATAAAATTTAAATTTAAATTTAAAAATAAAATAAAATTAATAACTAAAATAAAATTGATTGTAAAATAGTCAATTTACAGTTGGTGGTTTTTGCAGTTGTCTATAACGCGACTTTTTGAAAGTCTTTCTGGCGGGTTTTTCCGGTCGAAATCCGGCCGGAATTTATTGGAATCGCAAGTTTGATAGCTAGTTTCTGCACAATGAAAGCCTCACAGGGGTTTTCGAGGGTGCTGAATCCAAATATGCAGTTAAAAAACCATTTTAACTGCAACAAATCAAGATTTAACCTCAATTTCTTCCGCCGGATTCCGTCACCGGAATCTCCAAAAATTCGCAATATAGACAACTCCGTGGTTTTTTGGCTATAGGGTTTGACAACCTACTAAAGGTGGGAAAACTCATCATAACTAAGTTGTCAAACCATTAGTGAGGACAACCATCTCTAGTTGTTATTCGGGAATGCACGCTGACTTATCACCCTTATTCAAGGAAAATGCTTGACTCATCACCCTTATTAAAAAAAAACACACAACACATGGAAGGGAATGCACGCTGACTTATCACCCTTATTCAAGGAAAATGCTTGACTCATCACCCTTATTAAAAAAAAACACACAACACATGGAAGGCGGTGGTGATCCCTAAGGGGCAGAGTTTCACTCCTGCCATATATCTCTTGATTTTGGGTTGTTAACCTATTTCCTTAGGTCCTAGGAAGACGAGCTCTTAACCAAATAAAAACAACTTTAAAACATAATCCAAACCTATTAAAATGTTTATATTAATGTTAATTTATTTTATTTTTATGTAATTTAAATTTGACCAAATATTAAAGATACATTACATTACCCTATAGCATCTATGGACGCAATAATTTTGACCCATCAAACTAACTAGTGAGGCTAACCCTACCAATAGGGTCAGGTCATAGTATAAAAAGCTCTTAAATGTTTGATATGAAAACATGAGATGCACTTCAAAATCCTAGCTGTGTACTTAGAAACTGTACTAAGGTGAGGCAGTTACTTGTTGCGAGCGAGCCATGGCGGATGAGCACATACGAAAGAAGACAAGGTACGGCAAAACACAAACACAAGATGAGATGTCATCGCTGCAAGCAGACACAGCTGCCCATGAGGAAATAGAAGGCGAGATGTCATCGCTGCAAGCAGACACAGCTGCCCATGAACTCCTTCCACCGGAAGGGGACCATGACATCTCCAGAAAATCATTCTGAAGATGAAGTTGAAGAGGAAGAGCGCATGCCATCTACTCCCATTCATTACTTCCAGAGGCTACGCATGAGAGAAATGTTTGAGACAGGTAATACCCGGGAGCGCCCAAATATTTTTCGGAATTATCATTGTCGAGCGTACGGCCCTACGCGTGACAGTTATCCTGTCTTCATCAAGGCTCATGACATCATATTCGTTATGTTTAACGATTTCTATCTTATACCATTCTATTATGATGAGAAATTGTCGCGCCTTAGAGATGGGGATGGGTCACTGATTGATATTAGAATGACAATTCTGTTTGCTTGTTATAATAGCAACAACAATTCATTGATAACTGTTGTGATGGACACGGAGGTTCATCAGATAATGATTGTAAGCCTGGACATAAAAAGAAATATTTTTCCACGAGACGCCGACGCAATTGCTCTTTGGGATTTTGATATTCGAAATAGCAGAGGCATGATTTACAATAAGAATGAGAAATTGTTCAAATTTTTGAATTGAAAAATTATGCCCAACTATTTACAATACCCAACGACGATGAGAACTTTCGTTTAAGTGTAGATTTTGGAAGTCCAGGAAATATGGAGTTGTCAGTGGTAATGGAAGATAAAAGCTTAGCAAGAGAAGAAGTATTTTTGAGAATTTATGCCAAACACAGTGGACAAATACGCAAGCGAATTTCCTTACCTCTTTCTCGAGAGCATGAGACCTCTTTCTCGAGAGCATGAGATTCAGTACTTGGTACTCTGCGGAACTGATAGAATTGGTATGCAATAATTGTAAAAATTATGCCCAACTATTTACAATACCCAACGACGATGAGAACTTTCGTTTAATTGTAGATTTTTGAAGTCCAGGAAATATGGAGTTGTCAGTGGTAATGGAAGATAAGAGCTTAGCAAGGGAAGAAGTATTTTTGAGAATTTATGCGAAACACAGTGGACAAATACGCAAGCGAATTTCCTTACCTGTTTCTCCACAGCATGAGATTCAGTACTTGGTACTGTGCGGCACTGATAGAATTGTTATGCAACAATTGAAATTGCGTATGCAGATCCTGGATATATCTGGCGAAAAGTCCAAAATAATAAAAGCAACTGATATGGAGATGTTATGTCGCCCTTATTATTTGTACAGGAGAAATTTGTTCATTTGTGTGACCCAAATGGGAGGCACGAGAAGCCTGAATGTCTTTAATTTAGAAGGTGAGATTGTGGTCACATTTCAAGACCACCCAATGTATCAGCTAGACTTTCAGATCGGTTCGTACATTACAGCTGCACAAGATATTCTGATATCTATTTGCCGTGACCCAGAGCCAGAAAATAGTTTGATAGTATCAGATTTATGGAGCATCAATATTAGTAACATTTTAACAGGAAACTGCATCGCCAAGATTACAACGGGTGATGATGATGTAAGAAGGACTGCACTGAGATATTTGGAGCCCAGAGCATTTACATATGATGAAACAACTCATCAAATTTTCGTGGGAGATATTGACGGCCATATTTTTATTTGGTCTTATAAATGGCATACCGACCAATGGGTTGGTAGTCCGTATAATCCAATACACAATACCAGCTCCGAGGAGGACGAAGAGGCGTGAGAAAGTAGAGGCCGCCGCCTTTAGATGCTTGTTTTTAGGTTTCAATTATTTTGTTGTTTTGTAACCGCTGACCAACAGATTCGCTCCGTGGGATCCATCTTGCGACCCTGGCGTTTCTGATGTTCCTGTTCGTTTGATTTTTATTACAGTTATTCAATTTATAATCATATTTGTTTTAGTTCTGAGATTAATATAAAATATAAAACACTTGTGATATACTTTGTTATATTAAAGTTTCACAATTTCAATTAATGTTCATTTTATATTTTTAATTAAAAAAATCGAACTGTTTCTGTTTTTTGGATTTGTGCTTTTTAATGAATTCTTTTAAGAAATCGCTGAGAAATGACATTGATCTTAGCATTTTCAATTTTGTTGATGTGATATGTTAAAAAACCGAAATGTTTCATTTTTTGGATTTGTGCTTCTATTAAGAAATGGCTTAGTAAATTTAATGAGATAACGGGCAAAAATATAAAAATCAATTTTATTGAATAAATTTGAGCAGTTCACATGTGTGGACCATCATTTTATTAAGACATTTTATCATTAATCTCAACACTCTCTTCTAATGGAGAAATGGATCCACACGTATGTTTAACAGTGCCCTAAACAACTCAAACTTGATTCTACCAAGAGGTTTGGTAAAAATATCCACACCATTGTCACAACTATTACAATACTCGATATGGATTTCTTTTCACTGAAATTTCTCTATGACAAAATGAAACTGTGTATCGATATGCTTTGTGTTCTTATGAAATACTTGATTATTTGCAGGTTTGATGGAGCTCGTTGTCGCATTTGATCATTGTTGCAACCTTTTGTTTTTCTCCAGCGTCAAGGAGAAGTCTACTCAACCAAATTGCTTCAAATGTCACTGTACACATAGCTTGATATTCAACTTCCGTAGAAGACAAGGATATTGTGTTCTATTTTTTGTTACTCCATGTAATGACCCTGGATCCAATGCTAAATGCATAGCTTGTTATGGATCGTTTGTCATCTACATTTCCAACCCAATCGGAATCTGAAAAACCTGTCAATATAACATCACATGAATCAGTATAAACAATACCGAAATCTAAGGTTCCCTAAAGATACCTTAAAACACCTTTTGCTGCAACCCAATGGTTCTCAAAGGGCTTTGACATAAATTGGCTCACTGCACTGACTGCGTAAGCCAAATCTGGCATAGTTGTGGTCAAGTAGATTAGACTCGCAACCAATCTCTATACAAAGTTTCATCTACCTCCTTAGATCCATCATCATTCTGAAGTTTTAAATTATGTTGTAAAAGTACTACTACAACTTTGCACTGATCCATTCTGAACTTTTCCAATAAGCTCCTGACATAATTTGTGACAAAAAAATTTGTCCATAATCCCTCCACACTTCCAAACCCAAACATTAATGTAGTTGTCCAAGGTTTTGCATCTCAAAGACTTGTGACATCTGCTCCTTGATTTCTTTAATGAAATTACCAACATTCCTTGTAATGATTAGATCATCTAGATATAAAGAAATCAAAACAATCCTTCCATATTTATTAAAAACATTATAAAGATTAGGGTCATTTTTGCTTCTTTTATAACCATGTTGTAGGAAAAATGAATCAATTTTGTCATACCATGACCTAGGTACCTGTTTTAGCCCATACAACACTTTCTTCAACCTGGAAACTAAATGTTATTCACCCTGTTTGACAAACCCCTCGGGTTGCACTAAGTAGACTTCTTCTTTTAAGTCCCCATTTAAAAAAGAATATTTAACATCTAGCTAGTGAATCATCCAATGGTGTTTGGTAACTAAAGAAGTTATCATTCTGATTGTGTTTAGTTTATATACAGGGGCAAATGTTTCATAACAATCTATACCTTCTTGTTGTGAATACCCCTTTGCAACCAGCCTAGCGTTATATTTATCTATGTTCCCATCTGCTTTAAATTTAGGCTTATATAACCATTTTCATCCTATGGGTTGTTTGCCTTCAAGTAATTTAACTAAATCGCAGGTTATATTTTTGAGGATTGACTCATATTCCTCTTCCATAATAGCCCCCCATTCACTATATTGACTAGCTTCTTTATAAATAGATGGTTCAACAACATTCATCATACTAGTTATAAAAGAATTTTCCCTATATCTTGCAGGCAACTGAATATTCCTATCTAATCTCCTGAGTGGTGGGGTAGTTTCAAACCTTGTCTGATCATCCTTTTGTGGACTTGGCTTGCCAACTACATCATCTTCTTTCCCTTCCTACTGCTTTTGTTGTTGCTCATTGCTGTCACCTGATTCATCACTTCCTTATTCCACCAACAAGGGCACATGCCATTATTCATTAGCACTCTCATGGCTTCCATCATTAACCTTCTCATGAAATACTACATCTCTGCTCGCAAAAACTTTATGAGTAGAGGGATTAAATAGTTTGTAAGCCTTAAGTTATGTATAATACTGTTATGAAACCAACTCACAAAAAGATAGAAAAGATAGATGAACTCCTTAGAAATAAGTCTCTTTGAGGGGAAAACCTCCTTTACATTACACAAATGAACAATTCTTGGATGATACAAATGACAAGACCTCCTTTCTATATATAGGAGTCTAAGGGGTCATAATATAATCAGAGCCGACATAACAATAATAATTTAAGGGCACACTAATAAAAATAATGGGCTTCTATGGGGCACAAAAATAAAAATATGGGGACTACATGGGCACAATAATATAATAAGGGGGTTGTACTAATAACAATAATGGGTTACACTATAGGAACCTAACATGCCCGTCTCCTTCAAAAAGTGTTGTCATCAACACTTGAGTAGTTCTTGATGCTTCTGTATAAAATTCTTGTCCTCCCATGTGGAATCTCCAGCGAGTAAGTTCTTCCACTTGATGAGATACTCTAAAATTGATCGATTTTGTAGCTGTTGGGTTCTTGTTTCTATGACTGCTCCAGGTTCCAATATGATTTTTCCTTCCTCGTCAAGTTCTGGAAATATTGTTTGAACTGGGATCTTCTGCAGCTTTTGAATGAGTGGCAACACTTCTTCATCCTTCTTCCATTCATCCCTTGCTTCATTTATCCAATCTGGTTGGATAATAGAAATAACACAAAACAATGCTTCCACATCCTCATCCCTTCTTGAGAGTGCATCTGCAACAACATTTGGCTTCCCATTTTTGTAGATGATTTCAAAATCATAACCCAACATATTTGTGACCCATTTTTTCTTTAATTATAAAGATAATTTTTGTTCTAAAAAGTATTTCAGACTATCATGATCCAGTTTTACCTTGAAGTGTCTTCCCATTAGGTAAGGTCAACATTTCTTAAGTGCATGTAATATTGCTAACATTTCCTTCTCATCAATATCTTGCTTGAGATGTAGCTGTAAAAATAACCAATCGCCTACATCAAAACTTCTTTCACTGCGATGTTGATCTGCCTCTTGTTTCATTCGATTTTGTACCAAAGTGGCGTTATCCTTTAAAAGTTGGAGAACTTGTTGTTGATGCTTGATTTGATCTTTCACTGCTTGAACCTTTTTCTTCTTGATATGTCCTTCTATCTTGAGAGTTTGAGTGGTAATTTCTTCTGATGCATTACAAGATATGGCCAGATTCATTTCTTGATGCTCGATGTGATCTTTCACTTCTTGAACATTTTTCTTCTTGATATGTCCTTCTATCTTGATAGTTGATGAGTGGTAATTCTGGCCAATGCATTACAAGATATGCTAGGATTCATTTCTTCTTTCTCGATGTGATCTTTCACCTCTTGAACCTTTTTCTTCACGATATGTCCTTCTATCTTGAGAGTTTGAGGAGTGGTAATTATTTCCATTTCTTTACAAGATATGGTCGGATTCATTTCTTCTTTCTCTATGGTTGGTTTCTGGTGTATATCCTCTTCCTTTGATGTTTCTTGATCCTTTTCTTCCTCCTCTTCATAATCTATATAAAATAATTTCTTCTCAGCACACTTATGACCTTTAGTGTATTTTCTATCAAAAATGTAACAAAGCCTTTTTTCTCTTTTTTCTTCCAATTGTTGCGGTGTAAACCTTGTAGGTTGTGGAAGGCTAGGAGAAAAAAAACTTCCATAATTATAGTCATGAGTGGTGGGATTCTTTGTTTCCATAATTTCACTTTAAATTTTTCTTGCCAACCTGAATGCCTTCTCCAATGAATCAGGTTCCCAAAGACGAACCTCATGTTGAATGTTATCTTTTAAAGTCCCTATGAAGACATCAATCCTTTTCTTCTCTGGAATATCATTTACCCTTATATTCAATTTTTTGAAATCCTCAATGTGCTCTGCCATTGAACCCTTTTGTTTGAGATTTATGAATTGGCTAAAGAAGGTGTTACTCTTTTTATCCTCATAATGTGCAATCATTTCTTCCGTGAAAATTGACCAAGTGACAAGTGCTCTACGAGAACACAACCTTTTATCCCATAAAAATTGATCCGGTTCTAAATATGAAGATGCAATATATACCTTTTCTAACAATTGCACCTCATGTAGATCAAAATATTGCTCCATCTGTAGTATCCAATTTGTCAGATCCTTTCCATCAAAATTCCTCATATTTCCTTTTCTTGATTTTAGGAGCTCAATCTTGAAATGACTATAACTCTATAATTTCGGATCTCCAAGTTCTGAAATTTCGTCCGGTAGTATCCCTAAGAGTCCTCTTTCTAACTCCAAAAGTTTGATCAATATTGGACTCTATAAGGAAGAGTTATGTAAAATCTCCCACAATGACCTGATTATAGACTGGTTCAGTAGATCAAACGTGTACGAAGTTTCTCGTGTCATTGTTTCAACCTTAGGACTTAAAACTGATACACATAAAACTATAGTCTGTCCTCTTTCTGCAACTTCTAATGAAATTTCATTTTGATGCTTAGAGAGAAAGTTATGACGATTTTCCCAAGGTCACCCGTTTAAGATGTAATTCAAGAGCCTGCAAAAACCCTAAATGTCTCAGATTATATCTTCAAAAATATAACGAGAAAAGATCTGAAATTTGGACCCGAGCTTCACCACGATTTCGGTTCAAATGGGTTTTAATTTCAGAGTCTGAACCTTCGTAGAATAAATATTATAGAGAAACATTCACGATCACCTGTTTGAGATGAAATTCTGGAGCTTTCAAAAACCCTAACTTCCTCAGATCATATCTCCGAAAATATAGCGAGACAAGATCTCAAATTCGGACGCATGGTTTAGACCGATTGCTTCTTAAATGGTTATTTGTTTTAGCTTCTGAAACTTCATAGCGAAAAAGTTATAGCAAAAATTCCACGATGACCTGTTTGGAGTAGCGAAACCCTAGAATCCATAGCTCTGATACCAAATGTTATGAAACCAACTCACAGAAAGATAGAAAAGATAGATGAACACCTTAGAAATAAGCATCTTTGAGGGGGCAACCTCCTTTACATTACACAAACGAACAATTCTTGGATGATACAAATGACAAGAACTCCTTTCTATATATAGGAGTCTAAGGGCTCATAATATAATCAAAGCCGACATGACAATAATAATCTAAGGGCACACTAATAACAATAGTGGGCATCTATGGGGCACAATAATAACAATATGGAGACTACATGGGCACACAAATATAATGAGGGGGTTGTACTAATAACAATAAGGGGTTACACTAGTAGTATAGGGACCTAACAAATACCCAACAAAGATACATTTGATGGCCTTTGAATCTAGTTTCTTTCTATCTTCCTTTGGGACATGAGCAAAGGCTTTAGAGCCAAAAACTCTCAAATTCTTAACTACAAGCTTATAGCCAAATAAATATTTAAAAGTAATTTTGAAATCTAAACTTCTTGTTGGACTCCTATTATTTAGATATACTGCAGTATTAATTGCTTCAGCCCAAAACCCATTAGAAATATTCTTACCTTTTAGCATACTGTGAGCACACTCCACAAGGGTTCTTTTCTTCCTCTCTGCAACCCCGTTCTGTTGAGGAGTGTGAGGTACTATAAACTACTGATGTATCCCATAATCTTTGCAGTATTTGAGAACACAAGCTTTCTTGTACTGTCCCCCTTGATCCAAACAGAGAATCCCAGTGCTTTTACCTATCTTCTTTTCAACCATAATTTTGTACTCCTTGAAGTATTCAAAAGTGTAGCTCTTCTTCCTGAGGAAATACAACCAAGTAAATCTAGTATAATCATCAATAAACAATAAAAAATAGTAGTATGCACCACCTAATGACCTTGTCTCCGTAGGCCTGCATAAATCTATGTGTACCAACTTGAGTATACCTCTCCTCCTTCTATCAGCATTCACAAGAAATTCATCTCTCTACATCTTTCTAAGTGCACATGCATCATAATCAATATGGAAAAGCTTTAAAATAGGAAGACCTTCAACCATACCTCTTTTCTGTAATAGCAGCAGATCATTGAAGTTAATATGGCTAAACCTCTGATGTCATAAGTCCACTGTAGTCATGGCATATGATGTCAATGTTTAATGTGGTGCGCTTTTGACATTTAGCTTGTACAATCATCCCACATGAATACCTAGTGCAATAGGCTTCATATGATCCAACAGGTCAGGTCTTTAATAACACAATATGATTTGTAAAAATCTACCTTGTGATTCTGATCAGTTATCATAGAGATAGAACAGATTCTTTTTATCCCGGGTACATACATTACATTATGAATATGTCTAATATTTACATCAGGCAAAACAACAGGAATATTACTATAACCTTTGATTTGGTACCCTCTATCATTTCCAAGGTAGATGTTTGCTCCATTATTGGTCTATTTGAAGTCTTTAAACCATTGTCTATTCCCTCTCATGTGGATGGATGCACCTGATTCCATAAACAAGGTATCTACTTCATCATCCTTAGCTGAAAACACAGAGTCAGATATGAATAGTCTGAGGCTCTACCTATGTTCCTCATCAGCAAAATGACTGGCATGCTATTTGTGTCTCGTTCGGCCTTCATCAGACTTCTTCTTCATGCAATATCTGGCTATATGGTTAGTTCTATCACAATAAAAACATTTGGTCACAGGGTCATTTCTATTGAAAGATGTACCTTGAGGCGGGGGAATCTTTCTATGTGGGGTTGCACTGCTCTTTTGTGCGACATTTGGCTTTCCTCTAAAGGGCTTCTTCTTCACCATTAAAGCCAGATCTGAACTCTGAGGTTTATGAGTCAGCCGCCTTTCTTCGTCTTGCATGAAGATCCCTCTCAGTTCTTCAAGCACAGGGGGCTTTTTCTCTTGCATTAAATCCAATGATAAACATATGATACACATCAGTCATACCATTCATGGCAGTCATGACCAAATATGTATCAGACACAACTTCATCGATGTCTCCCAGCTCATTCTTGAGATCCTTGATCCGTGAAATAAATGCTACAACTGTCTCATTCTCCTGCATCTTGATGGAGAGAATCTTTCTCTTCAAGAACAACAATCGATTGGTGTTCTTGACCTCATAGAGATCCTTGAGTGTCTTCCATATTTCTGGTGCAATCTTGCAATCACAGATATGTGGAATAATGCAATCTTTGACCGACATTTTCAGGAGCATTATCGCTTTAGTCTCTCACTTATCCCAGTCTTGGATTGTTGTTGTTATTCCTCCCGCAAACATGTTCGACTTCACCTCATCATTATTCACAATTGTCCATGCATTGTGTCCCTCAAGCAGGGTTTGCAGCTTAAATTTCCAACCAAAATATTGGATCCATCCAACTTGTTATTCTCATTGAGTTATGCTTCTGCTAACTGATTATTCATCTTGAATAATTAGAAACTTTAACCCCAACAACTTAAAAAAAACAACCTAAGATCTTAAAAAAATACTGCAAGTGCCAGATCCAATGAAAAATCCAATTAAAAAACTGAGCCCGGATCTATTTTATAAGAGATCACTCCAATTCCTTCTTTGAAAAGAAAAATCTGCCCCCTTTATCAAATAATAAGCCCCGCCTTTTTTTTTAATTAAATGATCCAGATTTAAACAGGAACGCAACAAATTAAAGAGATAACCATATACACAAAGATGCAGCGGAAATAATACTTCATTTCATTAATGGAAAATACTGAAATATGCTTACAACCAGAAATGGAAATAAACCAGCTAGGGCGATGGTAGCTTATCTCTGAGAAGAGATGTGATGGCTACATGCCTCTGAACTGTGTTACAATGAGGCTCGAAGGCCTATTTATTGTTGAGAAACAATGGAAAACCCTTAACATTCCAAAACCTAACCCTAGGAGATGAAACGCCAAACTGTGGGCCCCGTTTGGGGGTAAATTGGTACATCAACTTCCCGGGGTCGTAACTTTGGCATATGATCTCTGTTTGACGCGTACAATAGCTCGTTAGAAAGATCTATCCGAGTACTACCACTTTGGGAGGCAACATCGGTCCATGGACCCATGTTGCCCCAGATTCCCAAAAAAACGTCGTTTAGGGCCTCAAAACGGCTCCGGAAGTTCAGGACCCGAAAAACTGCTAAAAATAGTAAACTGTGCTACAATTAAGGAAACTGAAAATGCTGAGAAAGACAATGGTGGGGGTCCAGGTGGACTTGGCAGGTGGCCACCAATATCCACCTGGATCATTCCTCCCCCCTTAGGAAGCGATGGTCCCCATTGCGTTGAGCTCCTCCATGAGATGAGGAAACTTCTGCTGAACTTGTTCCCTGGTGAGCCACTTGCCCTGCTGAAGGAGTTGGCCTGCTTTGACAACTCGATACAGTTGGATATTCTGTTGGCGAGTGTTCTTGATCTCTGTGTCCATGATCCGATCAGTTGCAGCTTGTTCCATGCAATCTGGATTTAATTCTGTGGGTTTGAGCTGTTCTGCAATGTCGGATGTGTCTAGCAATGGTGGAAAGTATGGCTGAAGGCGGTCCACATTGAACACTGGGTGCAGGCCAAGGAATGGGGGAATGCTGAGCTCAAATGCATTGTCTCCCATAGCCTTAGTAATGGTGTAAGGACCATATCGGAGTGGTCTCAATTTCCGATAGGCTCCAGTAAGGCGTTCCTTTTGCAAATGCAACCAGACTTTGTCGCCCACCTGAAACTTGTGTGGCACCCGGTGTTGATCATGTCGCTGCTTGTACTTGATTTCTCAAGAATGTCATGGACCTGCTGGCGAATATGTTGGATGCGCTCAATGAAGCTGGTGGCCTTATCTGTTTCGGACTGGACATGAGCTGAATTCATGTGAGTGGCTACAAGGGGCATGGCCACATCAATGGGGCATAGTGGCTGGAATCCCAAACCCACCTGAAAAGGGCTATGGCTAGTGGAGCTGTGAAGAGCTCGATTATAGCTGTGCTGAACATAGGGGAGGCTCTCGTCCCATGTGCGTGGATGCTTTGAGTTATACATGCGCAGAATGTGCACAATCATCCTGTTGACAACCTCTGTCTGGCCATCAGTTTGAGGATGGAAGGCTGTGGACTTCGTGAGTTTGGTGTCCAGCATTGACCAGAGACTGGACCAAAATGTGCTGAGAAACCGACTGTCCCGATCTGAGATGATAGACTGTGGGATCCCAAAGTGCACCCACACTCGTTCAAAGAAGAGTTTAGCAGTGGCTTCTGCTGTGATATTCTTCTTGCAGGCCATCATAATGGCCATCTTTGAGAACCTGTCGACGACGACAAAAACACAGTCATTTCCATGCTTAGTGGAAGGAAGGCCTGACATGTAATCCATGGAGATGGATTCCCAAGGTCGACTAGGGGTAGGCAACGGGGTATAGAGGCCGTGCTTCTTAATGGTCGGTTTGGCAATGGCACAGGCAGTACATGATCGGATGTACTTCCCAACATCCTGTCGAAGATTCGACCAATAGAAATAATTTTGCAGTATTGCCACTGTTTTCTCGACCCCGAAATGCCCAGCAGCCCGACTGTAGTGTGCTTCCCAAATCATCTTGGCACGCTCGCTTGAAGGAACACAAAGGTGACCGAGGTGGCATAATAGGGCGTCCTGGAGGTGAAAATCTGCAACATGCCGACCCTCCAAGAGTGTCTGGTATGTGTGGCCGAATTCTGGGTCGCTTTTGTAGAGAAGTGGCCAATCAGAAGTCTCGTGCCCACAAGAGTTGAGCACGGTGGTTAGCGCCATGATCGGTGGCCGACTGAGGCAATCTGCAACATTATTGGTGCTGCCCTTTTTATACTTGATATTCAAGTGAAACTGTTGCAGGTATGTAGACCACTTCTGATGGCGATCATTCTGCAATTTCCCTTGGGTCTGTATGAACTGCAGAGGTCGGTGGTCTGTGTGGATGACCGTTTCCTTCCCCAAAATGTAATGCTTCCATTGTCGGCAGGCCTGTACAATGGAATACATCTCTTTATCATAAGTGGGGTACTTCCGGACTGTGTCTGAAAGTGTTTCACTGTGATATGCCACTGGATTTCCATGTTGAGTAAGGACTGCCCCAATAGCATAGTCAGAGGCATCTGTCTCGACCTCAAATGGTTGTTGTAAATCTGGTAACGCGAGCACTGGTGCCGTGCAAAGGCGATCCTTCAACTCCCTGAATGCCTTCTGTTGAGATTTAGACCAAAAGAATTTTGCTTTCGCCCCGCCCTTGGTGACTTGACTCAAGGGCCAAGAAATATGAGAAATCCCCAACACAAACCTGCGGTAGGAGTTGGCAAGACCTAGAAAGCTGCGGAGCTCTGTTAGAGTGGTTGGAGAGGGCCAATCCTGAATGACTTGGATCTTGGCTGGATCGACATGCACCCCCTGTTCATCAATGATGTATCCCAGATACTGAACCTGGGTCATGCCAAAAGTGCATTTCTCCAAATTGGCACATAGCTTGTGTTGCCGCAGTGTTTGGAGAACCTGTCGGATGTGGTGGAGGTGCTCTTCCCAACTCTGGCTGAAGATCAGAATGTCATCCAAGTATGCTACTACAAAGGATTTGGTGAATGGCCGCAAGATGTCATCCATTAGCCTCATAAAGGTTGCAGGAGCATTCGTCAATCCGAAAGGCATGACCAACCATTCGAAGAGGCCCTCCTTGGATTTGAAGGCAGTCTTCCACACATCGGAAGGTTCGATTGGTACCTGGTGATATCCTGACTTCAGATCGATCTTGCTGAAATATTTCGCCCCCTTTAGTTGGTCTAGGAGGTCATCAATCCGCGGGATCGGGTACCTATTACGGACAGTGATCTTGTTCAGCGCCCGATAGTCAATACAGAGTCTCCACATCCCATCCTTCTTCTGTACCAACACGATCGGGCTCCCACAGGGCGATGAACTCGGACGGATGTGACCTTTCTGCAGGAGCTCCTGAATCTGCCTCTTGATTTCATTGTTCTCCAGAACGGAGCGCCGATAAATTGGTCCATTGGGTAGCGGCGCACCTGGGGTCAGATCGATGGAGTGCTTGACTTGACAGTGCAGAGGAACCCCTGCCGGGGAGGTGAAGATGTCCTCGTACTCCTCCACAACCTTGTCCATCTGTAGTTGTCGTGCAGAGGGACCCCGTTTGGAGGCCGCGGCCACTGTCTTCTTCTTTCCTTGAGGGCGTATCATCAAGAAAACAAATTTCCTGGTTTTGGAAATGATCTCACTGCATTGTTTTGCAGTAATCAAAGAGATGGCGGCAGGTGGTGCTACCTCTGGTATCCTGAACAACTTATTTCCCAATGTAACAATAACAGCACGAGGCCTTGATTCATACACAGCATGTTGTTTCCACAAGTATGGTTGTCCTAGTAATACATCACAAACTTCAAGGGGAGCAATGTCACACAATACCTCATCCGTGAAGGGCTTGATGTTGTATGGAAGGCGACACTGCTGGCTCACGCGAAGATCTTGTCCTTGGTGAAGCCACCCAATGGTGTATGGTTGTGGATGTGCTGTGGTCGGTAAGCCCAACCGCTTCACGACCTCTGCTGAAATGAGGTTCTTTTGACTCCCGCTATCAACAATGAACTGTATCGGGGAGCCCTTTACCCACATATGGGAGTGGAAGAGACGCTCCTCCTCCTCTGGATCTTCGGGTTCATTTTTCTAGATCTTTGCGGTAGCAACAGTGGCGCTGGGATCCGCATCAATGATCTGCTTCCCTTTTTCATACCCCTTATCGGGTTCTTACTCAGAGTCGGAACATGCATCTGATTCTGAAACCTTTAGCTCAGCCACCAGTGACTGCTTGGCCCGACACTCACTTGTGTTGTGAGTGGAGCTCTTATGGAACTCGCACCATTTTCCAGTGTCCTTTCTCGGCTTCGCGGCGCTGTTCTTTGCTTGTAGCTTCGGCTGGTTGTCTTGAGCTGTCCCACCTTGGCTTTGTCCTTTGTTCTGTAGTTTAGGGGCACCTTTCCCCTGCTTTGGATTCGCAGACCCAAAGTCTCGCTTCTTTTGTTTAAACTTCTGCTCGACCTTGACGGCATATCGGTATGCTGCGCCGAGCGAGGGGATGTTTAGGAGTTGTATTTCTTCCTGGATGTACTTGTGCAGGCAGCCACGGTATTTGAGTATCAAATGTTGCTCTGAATCCTTGATACCCAACTTTGTGCGAAGGGTATGGAAAAGATTGGTGAACTCCGGCACGTCTTGGTCCCTTCCCTGCCGCAGCGTGGTCCACTTTATGTATTCATCCTCATAGCTTCCGACAGGGTAGTACTGCTCCTTGATGGCATCCCGAAACGAATCCCAGGTGGGTGCGGCTGAAAATAGTGAGCCAGTACTTTCATCCTTCTGCTCGCAGTAGGTTTCCCACCAGTCCTTGACGTGGGGGGCTGCTTTGAGAAGAGCAAAAACAATCTTTTCCCAACTCGAAAATTCATGAACAAAAAAATAACCCTCTAGCAGATTTAACCATTTATCTACGGCATCTGCGTCTATCTGACCCTCGAATATGGGGATTTCAAAATTAACTTGTACCTTAAAGGGTGTGGCGTTTCTAGAGTAGCTGCTGGAAGCTGATGCGTTGCTTCTGGGTAGCCTCTGAAGGATCTGAGCAAAACTGTCCATCATCGCGTTCCGTTGTCGCTCGAGGGCTTCTTCGAGCAAGATTTTGATGGGATCTCCTGCCCCCTCGTCTTTCTTCTCGTCCGCCATGGGAGGCCGTCAGGATTTGCGAGGCTGGTCTTACAAAGGTTCAATTAGTTCAAGCCCTAACTCCTTATATCCCGACCTTGTTGGGGACATGCAAAGAAAAACAGAGAAAAAGAAGACCGCTCTAATACCACTGATCCGGATTTAAACAGGAACGCAACAAATTAAAGAGATAACCATATACACAAAGATGCAGCGGAAATAATATTTCATTTCATTAATGGAAAATAATGAAATATGCTTACAACCAGAAATGGAAATAAACCAGCTAGGGCGATGGTAGCTTATCTCTGAGAAGAGATGTGATGGCTACATGCCTATGAACTGTGTTACAATGAGGCTCGAAGGCCTATTTATTGTTGAGAAACAATGGAAAACCCTTAACATTCCAAAACCTAACCCTAGGAGATGAAACGCCAAACTGTGGGCCCCGTTTGGGGGTAAATTGGTACATCAACTTCCTGGGGTCGTAACTTTGGCATATGATCTCCGTTTGACGCGTACAATAGCTCGTTAGAAAGATCTATCCGAGTACTACCACTTTGGGAGGCAACATCGGTCCATGGACCCATGTTGCCCCAGATTCCCAAAAAACGTCGTTTAGGGCCTCAAAATGGCTCCGGAAGTTCAGGACCCGAAAAACTGCTAAAAATAGTAAACTGTGCTACAATTAAGGAAACTGAAAATGCTGAGAAAGACAATGGTGGGGGTCCAGGTGGACTTGGCAGGTGGCCACCAATATCCACCTGGATCATTAAAAAATCAAATTTAAAAATTTTAATTTAAAAAATTCAATTAAAAACTTAATTTACAAAAAAAAAAAATCTAGTCTCCTGCGTGCTCTTTTTAAAGCCTTAGAAATTCTTTTTCCTTTCACCAAAATCATCTTGGGTGCCATTCCTCCAACTCCATTCCACCTTAAGAATTTTATTTTTTCCATATGGCATTAAAAAAAAAAATTATCTTTTTAACCTCGAATCTAAGGAATTGCTAAATAGTTACAATAGTGTAATTTTTTCATTCCTTAGAAGAAAAAAAAAATCATATCTTCTTTCTTTTAGGATTCCAATCTTGTAGAATGTCCTCCTCTAGTCTACTGATTTGGAAAAACGTCTCCCTCTTTGTGTTGTGTGGATCATCCCCCGTGCTGGATCATGACCCCCTAAAAGGAGTTACAATAGCATAATCCCCTTGGTGGATCACCTTCCCCTTCAAAGGACTCTCCTCCTCTGCGTTGTGTAAATTCACCTCTTTGAGTGGATCCAAACAAAACAAATCCTTCTACGTAGCCCTCACAAAAATCTCCGTTGTATGCTCTCATAAGTTACTTCTACAACTATTGGCGGCCTTGCCAGCGAGTGGGAGAATCAGATGTTACAACATTGAAGAACAATCAACGAGAATCAAAACCGCAACCAACCCGACAGACTCTTCACTGCGTCCTACAAAGTTGATCTTGAGCTCTGCAGCACGACGCCGTAGGGATCTGCTCTCCACGCCAAACTTTGACGGAAATCTAGCACCTATTAATTCAATAGATTCACATAGGGTTGTTGGTCTCCTCTTCAACTACATCCTCTTCTCACACTCAATCACCGATCACAACAATAGATCTCATGCAGCAGGTCAATCACTAAGGTTGCCTCCTCTTCACCGTAGAATCCACCTCGCAAGTAGACTTCACACCATTAGTGTACTTTGAGAATGGCATACCTGCACCGTTCTGAAAAATAAAATCACGTAAGGTCAGAACTGGATCGACGCGACTATGGCACTGGATCTCGTGCTGATGACCCTTAAAAACGCACCGGTCTCTCCACTCAGGGTTACAAGGAGTCTTCATTCTTGTAGCTCTGATACCATATCAAAAATATAAGAATCAACTTTATTGAATAAATTTGAGAAGCTGATAGGTGTGGAACACCACCTGGACACTGCCTCTGTAGAACACGCTCTACCTTACATTCATTACATGAGAAATATATATAATTAACACATAATTAGGGAAGTTCAAACAACACCCTAGAAATAGGGAACAAACTCCTAATCTAAGGTTCGGTTTGAACCGTCACTCCATTAAGACATTTCATCATTAATCTCAACAATTAATGAGCCTAGTATTTTAAATTTTGTTTATGTGATATGTTTCTGTGTTATATTTAATATGAATGAGTATTTAAGTAAGTTAATTTTTACAAATTTCATTAACATTTAATTTTAAAATATTAATAAATAATAAAAGAAATGAAATTATTACTTTATACATATTAATATTAGTGAATTTATTTTTTAATTTTACAATGTTGGAAGAGATTAATATTGATTATGAAGTGATGTTTTAATAACTTTGAGGAATAAGGTACTCAAATATTTACTTGATACTATACATTTACTTATTCATAGCTTTCACATGGAGAAGGAAATATGGTTATTGTTACTTCCTCAACTTATGTTCAATGGTAAAATTTTTAATCCACTAATTGGAGAGGTAATTGCTATAATGGTCACCACTAACCAACCTCACATAAGAAACTTATTTTTCATTGTTAGTTAGATATGCTCCAATTTTAGAGGGGTATATCTAGCTATTATTTTGTGTTTTGTTGTAATAAGATGAGATTAAGACTCTTTGAAATTTAAGTGTGTGAATTTATGAACGTATAACACTTTGAGTGTACACTCCACCCATGTTCATTCTAGCAATCCTAATCAATACCATTATGAGCCTTAGTTGACTATTGGAGTTGATCTTCTGATCCAATAAAATAAATTCATTTGACCATTCAGTTGGTGGTCCCACTAGTCAACCATTATTTTATATTAATTTATGTGACAAATTGATCAACCAATCAGTCCAACGTCTCACAAGGTGATCATTAAAATCACTGTCTGGTGTCAGTGAACCCTTTGAGTAAATGTGCCTAAAAGCAAGTGTGAAGAAATATCATAAATTTGTGATTAAACATCCTCCCATTAACACAACATTGTGCATTGTGGAGGTTTACGAGGTGAAATTACATCACACACCCCCTCCCCGCCTCCTCTCCCAATTGTAAATTCCTTAAATTCCTTAAGCGCAAAACCACATAGGTTGTCAAATTAAAAATAAAATAATATAAAATGAATGTGTATATTTATTATTTAAAAAGTAAGATGTAAAAATAAATTGCTAAGCATAAATATTTAGATTTAATAGGTGTACTCTTTATTAAATGCTATGACACATGCTTTGATACTTTATTATACAATGACAAATCATTTTTATAAATATTTAGATTTGATAGGTGAACTACGTATTAAATGTTATGACACTTTGTTGCATATAATTTTTTTTTTAAATAATTTTTTTGACAAATCAATTTTAAACACCATGAAATTAGTCATTTCATGTAAATGAATCAATAGAAAATAGAAATTTAAAGTTAAAAAAATTCAAAATTTATTTTTGATTATCAAAATATTTAGTTTAATATTTATTTTTTTTCAAAACTTTAATGAATTTTATAATATTTAATTAAAAATTTCAAAACTAATTGAAAGTCAAATTTTTTTTACTAAAATAAAATACAATATATTTTATTTTCAACAAATATAATAATACAGGCAAGCAAAAAGATCCTATAGATTGCAATTAGGTAAATATAAATAATTTAAATTATCAAATTTAGATTTAATATAATTTTTCAATAAAACTGCAAACCTTTTTAAACAAAAATATTAGAAAGTAATATTAATGGTAAAAGTAATATTAATGGTAAGTTATAAATGTAATATAATCTCAAAAAAAATAATTAATTTATTTTCAAATTTGAAAATTTGAAATATTGAATAAATATATTGATTTAAAATTACAATAATTTATATGAATAGAGAATTAAATTAAAAATTGACAAGTAATTTATTGTTATTATTTCTACATTGATTCATATTTAGCCTCTGCATAATACAATGTCATATGGATAACTATTTCACATATTCATGCCATAGTTTATGGATACAATAAATCCTTGGAAACAATATATATCTTCAAGTTACTTCCCACTATGAATTAAGCATGTATTTTCATAAAAGATGGACAGCTCAAAGTTACTTCCACCATTATTTTATTTTTTCCTTAGCACTTATGTAGAGTAAAACTGTAAATGTGTAAACTTACTAGTTATTACTATCCTTTCGATTAAAGAACTAATTTATCGACTTTAGATTTCAATTTAGTAGTTTCTATCCAAATAAAAATATAGGATACTATTTTTCTATATCACTATTAATTTAACATTGAACAATGTAAGTGATATTTTTGATGCATTTTTTCCCAAATTTTCCTAAAAAATAATTTTTAACTTCTATGGCAATGACTAAGCTTCCTTGCAATATTATTTTTCTATACCAATATTAATTTAACATTAATCAATATAGGTGATATTTTTTATGCAATTTTCTCAAATATTCTTAAAACATAGTTTCTAACTTGTGTAACACCAACTAAACTTCCTTGCAATAATTATTTTAAATAAATAGGTTTCGAAAAGAACCAATAAACTATTTCAAAATGAAAATTGTTACTAAAAATAATTACAAATCATAAAAAATAACATCTTTCCTAAAATACAAATACGAATCACAAATAGTATTTCGTAAAGTACCTTGAAAACCCACACAAATATAATATTTCACTAACATAGTACTACTAAAAATAATTATGCACATTTCTCTCATACATGGTTTTTTTCTGTTTTTGCCGTGGGTCTCCAGGCAATTCGGTTATGCTGTATTCATGGACATTATATTTCCCGTAATATAATATATATGATTTTTTTTCTTCTGAAGAAAAAAATAATTATAAATCATAACATCTTTCATAAAATATAAATACAAATCACACACGATATTTCATAAAGTACCTTGAAAACCCACACAAGTAAAGTATAGTATTTGACAACATAGTACTAGTTAACATCACATTGAAAACCTACACAACTATAGTAGTTGACAACGTAGTACTAGTTAACATCACATTTCATAGTGAGTGACAATATCACATTAAATTGTGAATTTTATGAAATTTAAATATCCAAGGGGAATTTTGAGGTTTAATTGGGTTTGAAAAATATAATTGTAAAAATAATAAAAAAGTAAATTAATTTTTAAAAAGGAAAATTAATTTTTATTATATTTTGGATTTATTTTAAGGTTTATTGAAATTATAAGTGTATAAATTAGATTTTTTATTCAACTAGTGCTTACTGTGCATAATTTTAATTAGAAAGATGAAAAAAAAGTGTTCCAAACATGTTTTTTCATATATCTTGGTTTTTCTTACTATGGATCTAATCAAAGGTATATATTGTGGGTACAAAAATCTAATTATGTATATAATTATTTTGGATTTATCTTTTTGTAGGTTTATTGAACTTATAAGTGTGTAAATTAGATTTCTCACTCAACCAGTAACTAGTACCCATTGTGCATAATTTTGATTAGATACATGGAAAAGAGTGTTTCAAACATGTTTTTCTTTCATGTATCTTGCTTTTTTCTTACTATGGATCTAATCAAATGTATGCAGAGAGGGTACTCAATGGATCCAAAATCTAATTATGAATGCAACGAGTGTGACAAAATTGGAATTCGAGTAAACCTACATGGATATAAAATCTAATTATGCATGGAAAAAGTGTGACAAACTTGAAATTAGAGTAAACCTACATGGATATAAGTAAAAAAATATGACTAAAAATAGTAGTTTTCTTCTTTTCCCTCCATTATATTGGAATATTTGCCCATACCACTATTAATTTTGCATTGAACAATATAAGCTATATATTTTTATGCAAATTTTCCTAAAACATAATCATGTTAAATCATATTAGTTTTTTTAAAGTTAATTTTGTTAGAACATTTTTTATTTTGAAACTCATTTTTAACCTCAAAATTTACCTAAATTAAAATACAAAAATCATATATATTCAAATACTTAACCATTAAAATACAAAAATCATATATATTCAAATACTTAACCATTAATTAATGTGATAATATTTCAAATACACAAAATAAAATTTAGGAAATTGAAAAAAGAAAAATCAATATTAAAAATAACAAAGGTAAACAAATTCTAAGCTCATATACCGAAAATAAAAAAATTCAGATATTTTGTGCAATAAAAGAGAAAGGTAATCTTACTGGTTAAGATTAGCTAACATAATTTACTTTCTTTTACTTGAAACATGTTTGCTTCATACTTTTTTCTCCATAGTTTATTACTTATGGAAACATTTTGTGGATTAACCTTTCCGTTTGTGTTTATCTTTTCACTCTTTTTTATCTTTTTCTTGTATCTCTCACCTACCCGCATCATTGTTTCTTATTGGAATTTGAATATGAATAAAAGTGTCAAATAATACTTGCAAACATCTTAAATTTCTCTCTCTGAAACATGTTTTATGGACTTGTACGTTCCAAAACACGCGATAAATGAAACTCTTTGACCTTGTTTTAAATTCTTATGCCACTAATGGAAAACAAATTCTGAGTAACTTTGAATGATTTTCTTCGCATCAAATTTTTTAATAATAATAACTATTTGAAGTAATCTATGATATAATATGTTGCAAAAGAAAACGTATACATAGTACCATAACATGTTGAATCGAAGGCACTATGTAATGTTGAATTCGTAAAGCTCCAATGTTTAATATGATAGAACCATGTAACAAAATATCAATATATCATAGCCTCATGGTAGGTGAACCGACCCTCATGAACATAAGTTTCTATATTCTCTTATTCTATTTTTATTAGACTTCCATTTCATCAATAACTTATTCTAAATTATACCAAAAAGCATATTATGGTAATTGGACATTCATGATTTTCATGATTTTCCATTTCAATCAGAAATACGTAGAACTTGTCCTTCTTTATCAATTTTATTTCAATATTGATTTAGGTAGCATTTCTACCAATTCTATAAACATTTTCTTTTTAGCAATATTATTTATGCTTCTAATTTATAAATCTTAAAATATTGATTTCAAATAACATTTCCACCCATTCTATAAATATTCTCTTTCCAACACCCTTACTTCTACTTCTAATCTATAAATCTTAAGATATTAACTTCAATTAGTATTTTCACCAATTCTATAAATATTCCTTTTCCAGCAACATTACTTCTACTTCTAGTCTATGAATCTTCCAAATTCACAAATAATATTTGAAATATTGTGATTATTTCAATAGAATAGTTTATGACAATAGATTTTATAATATTCTTAACTCTTATTATGTAATATTTTATTTTACGCTTAAATTTAATATTACAACCTTAATGCATTAAATAATTTTATTTTTGTCTAGGAGCATTATCTTAATTTGAAAGACTAGCATTTTAATAACATACATTAAATACCAACTGCAATTTATTATAAAATTAAAGTTGTTCTATTGTAACACATAAAAAGAAATTACTATTACTTCAAATACCTTAGTAATAATTTATACCTTCATAATTTAACATGGTAGTGAACTATATATTAAAAATACAAATGACTGGATATAATTTCACTGTTTTAAAACATATCTGTGCAGTTAAATTTGAACATTACAATTTATGGGTTAATAAACCCTAAGGGAATACATGTATGCAAGATTAATATCATTATGGTCATAATTTATGAATATAGTACTGCGCGTTTATTATTTATCTGTCGCCGTTCACACAATCCTGCGATCTGTGTATGATTTAATAAAGTCTTGGCTGTCTTGGCCAGGTGGCAATCGGATCCTCTACGAAATAAACCGCAACAATATTTTCCTTGGGATTCACTTACCTCATCGATGACACTAGTTGATCTAAAGGTTCAATCGGTACTTGTGATTTATTCATTCAACTTTTGGTGGTTTTACTCATGTCCAGCATTGCTGGTATTTGGCTCTGCTCCGGCCTAGAGCATGGGTTTCTGATTCTTCTGGTTGTTTCTCCCGGCATAGGTATTGGTCACTTCCTTAGCTCCGCTTCTCGAAGTCTGGCTGCTTACAGAGACTATCTATCTCCCACCATAGGTTCTTCTGTGACAGGCCTTCGAACCACTATACTAGGGTTTTTCCTTTATCCGCTTCATGATGGTAAGCCTTAGTCGTTTATTTTTGCCTCGTTCTATTACTAATAGTTGTTTTCAGTTTCGATGAGTTCTTAAGAAAACTAATCTCAGCTTCTTTGTTGTCTTTTCAGGTGTCGAGGTTTCCAGAGGGTACCATGGTGGAAACCCTACTTCCAACTTGGCCTTTGTGGATAAGGAAACCCTTCTACTCCAGGTATTTATCCTTCACTATTATTAACTCAACATGACTTCATGGCCGCAGAGCCAAAAATAAGTATAGAGACTTGGTATCAATGTCTTGAGGAAAATCCCTTGAGTTATGGGGCTTTCATACCCTTGTTTAGCTTCTTGTCTGTTGTAAATAAATTAACTCAGCCATACGTAAGAGGTTTAAATAGTATGTGAAGTAAGTGGTTCAACCACATAATAACGTTTCTGGACAGAGATCTTGGTTTGTTGCTTTCATACAAGCAGTGTTATGGAAAACCTCGGAAGAGGAATGTATTTTTTATGTGACTACTGTCAACATTTTTATCCTTCAGTTATAACATCGTGTGAGCTAGATTTCCAATTCTATAATTGAACCTTCTGCTTTTTGGTGTGGGTTTACAGTAGCGAGTCGAACCTCTTAAGGGTTGAACTATTTTCTTTTCGTTTAAAAGCTTATATTAATTTATGGCAAGGGTTTGGGGGTTTTCTGAGATTTAAGGTGCATTCAAGTCTTTTATGAGGAGCCAGAAATGGCTCAGAATTTCTCAGTTTCTGCTTTTATTTCTTATAAGCTCATAACATGAATGTTTTCCGATTTTTGAACTTATTTTCCAATTTTAAAGTATATATCTCAGTCAAGATGCCTTTGCAGGTGTTGGAATGACCTCATAGATACATGCCACTCTTATTAGTACCTCAGTTTTGTCTGATTTAACTCTATAATTTGTAAATCGCTAAATTTTGAATCATTTTGATAGTTTTGTGTAAATTGCAAATAACAACAGAGGTTTTGTACGTTTAATACATTCGTTATACAATCAGAGTCCTATATGCTAAGAATATTTTATTTAAGGAGGTTTTACTCTGTTATGGCATAATGGATAGCTAGAGTTCTTTCACACTTAACTCTTAGGAAAGATGGTCATACAGAGTTTCCCCTCCAGATGAATTTATAGATTAAAGAAATAAACTCCATTTCTCTTAACTACTTTTCCACTACTTTATGGTTACTGCATTTCTCATTGAAAGACTGTAGGTGATTCCGTATTTTATTATGCATCTGTTAAACTAGGGTACCATCGAGAAACCACATACCCAAAATTAAAGCAATTAAGTAAATATATTAATTAATGACTCAGAAAGAAATACACCTTTAATTCCTATGAATTCAAATCTTTACTTCAGAAATTATCAATTATCACTTACCTATAAATACTGCTTTTAGGAAGAATTATTACTTATCTGGGGTGCTTCTCCCAGCTTTTGGTCTACCCAGACCTGCACACCTACACTTATTTCCTCCCAACTGTGAGACTCTTTATGCCAGAGATTCTCCCCCGGTGCTTCCCTGAACTAGGGAAATTTCTCGTCTTAGAGATTATGTGTATAATCAAATATTTGGTCATAACCAGACATAGCTCTTCCAGAATTGCCTCACCTCTTAGCACAATCTTTTCTGTCAGTTGTCCTTTTTCTGATCTCAGCTACTGAATCCTCCTGATCTTTTGTTCTTTCTTTTTTTAAATACCCTCCAAGGTTTAGTTTTTGTTTTCTTGGAATAGGTAAGTGTCTCTTTTAACTAATTAATAAAAAAATAGTGATTAACTAATAACTACAAAATTCATTTCCATAAATTAATTTAAGGATAGTTTATAATTAACAAAATAATAGTTTTGTTTGGGTTGCAGTAAAACAAATATTTACATTAATGGGGGGATATTACATCTTCCCCCCCTAAAATGGAACATCATCCTGAAGTTCTTCTTCCATAAATAAACCCGGAAAGTTTTCTTTCATAACCTGCTCATCTTCCCAGGTGGCCTCTTCCAGCCCATAGTGCTGCCACGACACTTTAATTCGGGTGATAACTTGTTTCCGCAACATTACTTCTCTCTGATCTAGTATAACCAAAGGTTCAACCAAGAACTCGCCTTCGGGTTCGACCTAGAAATAGCAACAAATGCATTCAGTCTTTGATCAATTTATATATTTACATTCTTAAAGAGAGACTTTATATGTATTCATATATTACCTGAATGTCTTGCCATTTGATTACATGATTAGAGTCATAAACATATTTCTTAAGTAGAGAAACATGAAAGACATTATGTACACGAATGTGATTGGGTAAGGCAAGTTGGTAAGCCACAGGCCCAACACGAGCAAGGATTTGGAAGGGTCCGCAAAATTGGGTTGCTAATTTAGCACACCCAGTCCATTGCAAGGTACTTTTCTTGGCTTTCACTCAAATGTAGACATGATCCGCTACCTGGAATTCCTTAAAGCTCCTCTTTCGATCAACAAAGTTCTTTTGCCGATCCTGAGCAACTTTCAAATTGGTCCTTACCTTTTTCACCATCTCCTCCATCTCTTCTAACATATATGGTCCCAGTAACATCTTATCCTCCAGTCCACTCCAACTCAAGGGTGTCCTGCACTTGCGCCCATATAATACCTCAAAGGGACTCATTTGTAAGGATGCACGGTACATGTTGTTATAGGCAAACTCTAGCAGGTGTAGATAATCTTCCCATTTTGTGGGTTGCTACATGACATAAACACGTAGTGTGTCTTCAATAACTTGATTCACTCTTTCAGTCTGTCCATCCATTTGCGGATGATAAGTTGTACTGAAGTGCAGTTGTGTGCCCAATCCTTCAAAGAGGGCTTTCCAGAAGGCTGATGTAAATTTTACATCTTGGTCGGAAATGATCATCTTAGGAATTCTATGCAATTTAAAAATGTTTTGCATAAAAATATTAGCAATTTGGACTCCTATGTATGTTGATTGGACAGGTATAAAATGAGCAGATTTACTCAATTTGTCCACCACCACCATTATAGAGTCGTTTTGCTTTCTTGATTTAGGTAGCCCGGTAATGAAGTCAATTGATATTGTTTCCCATTTCCATTCTGGGATGGCCAAGGGGTGAAGTAATCCTGCTGGATGTTGGTGCTCAGCTTTCACTTGCTGGCACTCCAAGCATTTGGCTAAGTATTCAACCACCTCTTTCTTCATAGTAGGCCAGAAAAATTCATTCCGCAATGCTGAAATCATATTTTGGTATCCAAGCTGGCCTACATAAGGAATCTTGTGGTATTCATCTAAGATTAAATTTTTAAGATGTTGCTAATTAGGCACATATATCCTTTTCCTATAAATGAGCAAATTTTTTGCATTTATTTCATAACCCAATTGTTGTTCATGGATGTTAGGATTTTTTTCCTGCTACCATAAACGTTTATATGTTGAATCCTGCAGGATCATTTGAGGGAAGAGCAGAATTTGACTCGCGATTAATTGCGAGCGATCGAAGATTCATGTTTCACTAGTCTAGACATTAGCAGCTGAAATTTTCTATTTTGCATGCAAAGAAGCCCATCAGGGTTGAAAGGGTATATGTAGGGATGAATCAGGCCACATTTTTGTTTTAGTATACAGTGTCAATGTGAATAGTGGTTGAACAATTTTAACCACATTTTCATTTTTGTTATCAAGCATTGTTAGGATGTATTGCTGATTGCCCTCACTTACGAAGGTGCCTCTGATGAATCATGAAGTGCAGTAACACTCATTAAATTGTATCTGCTTTAGTAAGTCATCGCCATTCATTCCTAGCATTTAAGTTTTTGATGTGAAGTGTTTAGCTACTACTAATAGGAGATGGAGTAAAACATTGACATGGATGTAAGGAATATTGAAATGGAATTCTGGAGGCTGGAAGTGAAAATTTTCTTCTTAACATGGTGGATATACAGTGGTTAGGATTTGAGGATTTCCTTTAGTCATCCAACAACACTAATTTTATTTTATTTCTTTATTATAAAACTCAATCATTAAATAATAGTATGCTGAGAATAGATATATATATATATATATATATATATATATATATATATATATATAACTCAAAGATGAATAACGATATGTTTATGTGTGGGTGTACCATTCTTATATTTTGGTTTTTAATGGTTAGCTTGTTTAACTGGCGGTAATCCATGCACATTCGCAGGGTCCTGTCTTTCTTTTTCACAAACAATACTGGAGCTCCCCAAGGAAGCACACTGGGGCGGATATACTTCTTATCAAGCAATTCCTGGAGTTGAATTTTTAACTCTATTAGTTTTGGTATCCTCATTCGATAATAAGGTGCTCATGAAACTAGTGCAACACATGGAATAAACTCAGTGGTAAAGTCTATGTCTCTTTTTGGGGGTAGGCCTGGTATTTCTTCTGGAAATACATCTGGAAAATTTTGTATCACAGGTATATTTTCTAGGGATATTGATTTATCTTTTGAGTCAGCATACCCTACTTGGATGGAATAGACTTGACAACCTTTTCTAATGCATTTGGCTAGCTGGGAAGCTATTATAGGCCTTAATTGTAGACGTTTGTGCACTCCTTGAATTTCCTGTCTCTCCCCTACTTCATCTCAGAAGTTAACAGTTTTTGTCTTACAATTTATGAGGGACCAATGTTTCTCCAACCAGTCCATGCCTATAAGAATGTCGTACGACCCCAGTGGTAACACATTCAAATCAATTGTAATAGGTTGACTAGCTAATTTTAAGGGACAAATGCTTACTTTAGACAAAACTCTTCTCTTTGCTCTCGTGGCTAGCTGTACTAACCATGGATTTTTAAATTTAACAACTTGTAATTTAGATCTTTCCACTATTCTAGGGCTAATGTAACTTAAAGTAGCCCGGGTCTATTAAAATAGAACAAGCATGGTAAAAAATAGTACCTTCAAATTCAACCATGGTTGGTTGAAATTCTGACTGATGATCTTCAAGAGCTGTGTTAATTTTAGGGATGCTCTTTGCCACTTCTTCCATCATGGATGCCTCCTGAATTTGAGAGATCTGATCTGCTCCCCCGCGGTGGGGACAATTTTTGACGTAATGTGGGCCTCCACATCCGCAACACTGCACAGGTGGTCTGTTAGTAAAATCTGCTTAATTTATGCCAGCCTGTTCATTTATTCTGGTTTCAGCTGGTACCTTAAATCTAGGTTTATTCATATTTTGATTAGTTTGAACTTTATACATTCCTTTGTTATTGGTGCCATTATTCCCCTTGTGGTTGGGAATAAATTTATTTCCCTTTTTGTCAGCCCACTTCTTACTCGTGTCACTCTTGGGTTTATTCTGCTGATAGCAGATCTGTGCTTTCCGAATGACTTCATCCATAGTTTTTGGGTTATCGAATTCCAGCCTTTCCTTCATGAACAACAAAAAAATATTGATAAATCGTTGTACTTTTGGCCTTCTCTTCACGAATATATGGAACATACTGCAATAATGAGGTAAATTTTGTTATAAACTCGTCCATGGTCATTTGGCCCAGCCAGAGGTCATGGAATTCTTTTGCTTTCTTGTCATAAAACATTTCAGTCAGATATTTTTCTGTAAAACACTTCTAGAATTTCTCCCAAGTTATATTTTGCTCATTGACCCCACAGACTGTTTTTACTTCTTTCCACCACAAGGTGGCTTTCCCTTGAAGTTGGAAAATGGCCAGATAGGCCTTCAAATTGTAATCATACTTGTACAGCTGGAAATACTTATTCATATTAATTAACCATGCTTCCACCGCCTCTTCTTGTTCTCCATCGAAGAGGGGAGGCTTGATTTTCTGAAATTATCCTTGGAGTTTGACCTTCTGTTTTTTTTGAGTCTTATGATTGGACTCATTACTTGATTCTTCTTCTTGGTTTTCTTCACCTCCTTCCGTTTCCACATTTTTGGTTCGGAATTCTTGTTCTCCAATGGTATGGTTGTGTTCGGGGCTCGGAATTAGTGGTCGGTGATTCTATCTATCCGATAGGCTTTTAAGAATCTTTTTTTGTTCATGCATCAATCTTTCATTGTCTACTCCGAGTCAGGCCATTTCTCCTTTCAATTCTTGCACAGTTGCCTAGATGTCTGTGTTGGGATTATGCAGCTCATCCCCTTGTTGCACCCAGACCTCGGGATTGCCTTCCTAAAATGGTGTTGGTCATGCCGGGCTAATACAGAACCGTGTGGTGATGTCCAGTTCGCCTCATTCTGACTTTTTCTTTCTCTTGTATGCACAACATCAAATTTGTTATTCTTTATTCCAGAGGTCTCAGTTTTGGAAACATGAGCACTCTAATACCATATGTAACACATCCATATAACAACACTTTTTTTTTACTATTACTTCAAATACCTCAGTAATAATTTATACCTTAATAATTTGACATGGCAGTGAACTATATATTAACAATACAAATGACCAAATATAATTTCACTGTTTTAAAACATATCTGTGTAGTCAAATCTGAACATTACAGTTGATGGGTTAATAAACCCTGAGGGAATAGATGTACGCAAGATTAATATCATTATATGGTCATAAATTATGAAGATAGTACTACGCGTTTATTATTTATCACCCATCGTTCACATAATCTTGCCATCTGTGTATGATTTAATAAAGGCCTAACTGTCCTGGCTAGGTCGAAATCGGATCACTACGAAATAAACTGCAACTGTATTTTCCTTGGGATTCACTTACCTCGTTGACGACGTTGATTGATCTGAAGGTTCAATCGGTACTTGTGGCTTTAGTCATTCAGGTTTTGGTGGTTTTACTCATGACCAACATTACGCCATTCCAATACCTCACTAGTCTTCGGCTCTTCTCCGGCCTAGAGCATGGGTTTCTGATTCTTCTAGTTGTTTCTCCTGGCATAGGTACTAGTCACTTCCTTAGCTCTACCTCTCGAAGTTTGGTTGCTTATGTAGACTATCTATCTCCCACCATCATTTCTTCTGTGATAGGCCTTAGTCATTTATTTGACTTGTTCTATTACTAATAGTTGTTTTCAGTTTCGATGAGTTCTTAAGAAAACCATTCTCAGTTTCTTTGATTCTTTTTCAGGTGTCAAGGTTTCCAGAGGGTACCATGGTGGAACCTCCTTCGAGCTTGGTCTTTCCAGATAAGGAAATTCTTCTGCTCTGGGTATTTATCCTTCACCATTCTTAACTTAGCATGACTTCGTGGCCACAAAGCCGGAAATAAGTATAGAGACTTGGTATTGATTTCCTAAGGAAAATCCCTCGGCTTGCGGGGCTTTCATACCCTCTGTTTAGCTTCTTGTATGTTGTAAATAAGTTAACTCGACAATACGTAAAATGTTTAAATTATATGTGAAGTAAGTGGTTCGACCACATAATAACGTTTCTGGACAGATTTCTTGGTTTGTTGCTTTCATACAAGCAGTGTTATGGAAAACCTCGGAAGAGGAATGTATATTTTGTGTGACTACTGTTAACATTTTTATCCTTCTGTTATAACATGGTGCAAGCTAGATTTCTAATTCTATAATTGAATCTTCTACTTTTTGGTGTGGGTTTATAGTAGCAAGTCGAACCTCTAAAGGGTTGAACTCTTTTCTTTTCATTTAAAAGTTGATATTAATTTATGGTGAGGGTTTGGGGGTTTTCTGATATTTAAGGTGCATTCAAGTCTTCTATGAGGAGCCAAAAATGGCTCGGAATTTCTCAGTTTCCACTTTTATTTCTTATAACATGAGTGTTTTCCAATTTTTGAACTTATTTTCCAATGTTAAAGTATATATCTTAGTCAAAACCCGTTTGCGGGTGTTGGAATGACCTCATAGATATGTGTCACTCTTATTAGTACATCAGTTTTATCTGATTTAACTTTATAATTTGTAAATCGGTAAAGTTTGAATCGCTTTGATAGTTCTATGTAAATTGTGAATAGCAATAGAGGTTTTGTATGTTTAATACTTGCGTTATACAATTAGAGTTCTATATGCTAAGAATATTTTCTTTAAGGAGGTTTACTCAGTTATGGTAGAATGGAGAGCGAGAGTTCTTTCACACTTAACTCTTAGGAAAGATAGTCATACAAAGTTTCCCCTCTAGATAAATTTATAGCTTTGAGAAATAAACTTCATTGCTCTTAACTACTTTTCAATACTAAGACTTGTGAATACTAGCCTTGCAATTTTGGATTTGTTTAAGATGTTTGCCGCTAATTTATGGTTACTGCATTTCTCATTGAAAGACTGTAGGTGATTCCCTGTTTTATTACGCATCTGTTAAATTACGGTACTATCGAAAAACCCCCTACTCAAAATTAAAGCAATTAAGTAAATATATTTATCAATGACTCAGAAAGAAATACTCCTTTAATTCCTATGAATTCAAATCTTTACCTCAAAAATGATCAATTATCACTTACCTATAAATAATGATTTCAGGAACAATTATTACTTATCTGGGGTGTTCTCCTAGCTTTTGGTCTACCGAGACCTGCACACCTACACTTATTTCCTCCCAACCATGAGACTCTCTATGCCAGAGATTCTGCCCCCGTGCTTCCCTAAACTAGAGAACTTTCTCGTCTTAGAGATTATGTGTATAATCAACTATCTGGTCTTAACCAGACATAGCTCTTCCAGAACTGCCTGACCTCTCAGCATAATCTTTTTTCTCACTTATCCTTTTTCTGATCTCAGATACTCAATCCTCTTGATCTTTTGTTCTTTCTTTTTTAAATACCCCCAAGATTTAGTTTTTGTTTTCTTGGAACAGGTAACTGTCGCTTTTAACTAATTAATCAAAAGAAACAATAATTTACTAATAACTGCAAAATTCATTTCCATGACTTAATTTAAGGACAATTTATAATTAACAAAATAATAGTTTTGTTTGGGCTGGAGTAAAATAAATATTCACATTAATGGGGGGATATTACATCTACCTAAATCAGAACATGTAGAAAATAAATATTCACATTAATGGGGGGATATTACATCTACCTAAATCAGAACATGTAGATCTAATTTCAGAGCTACTAATTTCAATGATAAATTATGTTTACACAACTTAAATGATGTGATTATATTGGTTGGTTTTATAATTTTATAAATTTTAAATCAAGTTTTTTTTTTTTTTTTAAATATATTTTTTGGTTTCATAATTTTATAAATTTTAAATGAAGTTTTTTTAGATTTATGAAAAAATTATACGTTATAAAATTTAGTCAACCAATTTATTTTTTAATAAAAATGTAAATAATAAAAATATAAAAAAAATTAATTCATAAATATTATTAAAAATTTTGAAGAATCGTGATTATTATTTATATTATAAAACATTTGAATCTATTTTAATGATAATGATGATTCAAGTTTATTAAGATTAATGTGGTCCATCAAAACTTAGAAAAAGACTTTAATTATTATTCTCCAAAATTTTATTTATATGATCAATAAGTAGAAAAATAAAATTTCAAAATAACTATAATTAAAATAACTTAATAAAAGTAAAATAGAGATATTTTTAATTTTATTTTTTTTAGATGCGTTTTTAACCAACTAGTGTGGTTCATCGTCAGGATTGCTATGCATTATAAATAGATCGGGCAGAATGTCCAATGACCAAATTTCCAGATCAAGTAATGGCTAAAATGATAATAGCTAGATTGACCAGGGAATGGCTAGTTAGACTATGAAGGGCATAATTTATTTAATTCAATAAGTTCAGTTATTAATTTCTTTATAAATGGACCATTTTTATAATTGCAAATATATGTTAGAATAAGCGAGTTAATATATTATAATTATAAAATAAATCGAGTCATAGAGAATAGTTAATTATATTTTAATTAAATATAAGTTAATTATATTTTAAATAAAATATAAGTTTAGGGACATTTAAATCTTAATTTAAATTAAGAAAATAAATGAATAAATTAATTAGTTATCAAAGATGTTTATAAATATTAGTTAGTTGAATAATTTAAAAATAGAATAATCTATAAATAGTTATTTCTATTTTAAAATAAAAGCTAAAGAACCTATATTTATGAATATATAATAAAATAAATAGATTAGTATCATATTTGTGGTCAAAGAGTATCCCTATAAAAATATTAGAGAGATTACAATATTAATTAATAGATTATTAAGGGTAAAAATAGTTAAAAAACAAAAATAAAAATAAAAATAAATACATAAAATAAATAAATAAATAAAAATAAAAGTAGAAATGAAAATAAAAGTTTAATAGTCAAAAATAGTAAAAAATAAATATTAGAGAATTCAAGTACTCCAAAAAAAAATAGAAATAAAAATAAATAAATAAAATAAAATAAAACAAATCAATCAAATTAAATCAAAATATTAATATCACATTAAAAGTCAAAGAGTTTAAATATATAAATATTAGAGAAATCAAATATTTGAAAAAAATACTAAAGGGAGAAAACGACTAGGAGGAGAGGGTTGGGACCCAGCAACTACTGATCTTCCATCCATCCTCTCTATTGAGATTGTTCGGCCTTTTTTCAATCTCAAGGGCTTCCCTAAATTTCCGGTGATGAAATTGCGACACTCTAGCAATCACACTAGCTTCTTCGATGCAGACATGATGATTGGTTTTCTCCACATGCTCTGCTAAAGAGGAAGACTTGGTTCTCCTATGCTTGAGGTCAGCTGCGTGCTCACTAATCCTTTGGTTAATGGATTGACCAATCTCACCAATATAGGGGGTCCCACAAGAACAAGGAATAATATAAACACCTTTCATGTCCTTGGAGTTGATAGGATCCTTCACAGATCTGAGGGACTTATGAATGGTGTTAAGAGGTGTAAAGGTTGCGGGGACATTATGCTTCTTAAGAATCCTCTCAATCTTATTCATGGTCCCTTGGACATAAGGAAGATGAACACCAGGAATCTAATCCTTAGGTTCTTTTCTAGATAACGAATTCTTAGTTGCTTTGAGGGAAGCCTTTTGTCCCAAATGTCTGCTATAACCGTTCTCAACAAAGACATTAAGTAGATGGGACTTCTCCTCCTCGAAGCTCCTTTCATCAGAGATCCTTAAGGCACGAGTCGCAAGGGTGTTGAGAACACCCAACTTCTGGGCTGGGAAATGGTGGGAACTAGCATGAAGATACCATTTCCCATGCTAGTTCCCACCATTTCCTAGCCTAGAAGTTGGGTGTTCTCAACACCCTTGCGACTCGTGCCTTAAGGATCTCTGATGAAAGGAGCTTCGAGGAGGAGAAGTCCCATCTCCTTAATGTCTTTGTTGAGAACGGTTATAGCAGACATTTGGGACAAAAGGCTTTCCTCAAAGCAACTAAGAATTCGTTATCTAGAAAAGAACCTAAGGATCAGATTCCTTGTGTTCATCTTCCTTATGTCCAAGAGACCACGGATAGGATTGTGAGGATTCTTAAGAAACATAATGTCCTCACAACCTTTAGACCTCTTAACACCATTCGTAAGTCCCTCAAATCTGTGAAGGATCCTATCGACCCCAAGGACATGAAAGGTGTTTATATTATTCCTTGTTCTTGTGGGACCCCCTATATCGGTGAGACTGGTCACTCCATTAACCAAAGGATTAGTGAACACGCAACTGACCTCAAACATAGGAGAACCAAGTCTTCCGCTTTAGCAGAGCATGCGGAGAAAACCAATCATCATGTCTGCATCGAAGAAGCTAGTGTGATTGCTAGAGTGTCGCAATTTCATCACCAGAAATTTAGGGAAGCCCTTGAGATTGGAAAAAGACCGAACAATCTCAATAGAGAGGATGGCTGGAAGATCAGTAGTTGCTGGGTCACAGCCCTCTCCTCCTAGTCGTTTTCTCCTTTAGTTTTTTTTTTTTTTTTTTGTAATTGTTTCGAATACTTGATTTCTCTAATATTTATATATTTAAACTCTTTGCTAATATTAATATTTTGATTTGATTTATTTATTTATTTTATTTTATTTTATTTTATGTTATTTATTTTTTATTTTTATTTTTTTTGTTTTTATTTTTTATTTATGTTATTTTTTTTTTTTTAACTATTTTTACCTTTAATAATCTATTAATTAATATTGTAATCTCTCTAATATTTTTATAGGGATACTCTTTGATCAGGAATATGATATAATCTATTTATTTTAATATATATTCATAAATATAGGTTCTTTAGCTTTTATTTTAAAATAGAAATAATTATTTATAGATTATTCTATTTTGAACTTATTCAACTAACTAATATTTATAAACATCTTTGATAACTAATTAATTTATTAATTTATTTTCTTAATTTAAATTAAGATTTAAATGTCCCTAAATTTGTATTTTATTTAAAATATAATTAACTTATATTTAGTTAAAATATAATAAACTATTCTCTATGACTCTATTTATTTTATAATTATAATATATTAACTCGGTTATTCTAACATATATTTGCAATTATAAAAATGGTCCATTTATAAAGAAATTAGTAACTGAACTTAATTAAATAAATTATGCCCTTCATAGTCTAACTAGCCGTTCCCTAGTTGTTATCATTTTGGCCGTTACCTGATCTCGAAATTTGGTCATTGGACATTCTGCCCGATCTATTTGTAATGCATAGCAAGATTTGCTCATTCAACTTGTCCTGACGATGAATCACACTAATTGCTTCCAAAAACGTTGGCAAAAACAAAAAAATAAATAAATAAAAATAAAAAATCTCTATATGATGTTTGCCGAAAATTCTTCTCAAAATTGATATAAATTACAAAAGCCTAAGTTCGTTAAAAGTAAAATAATTTAATTAGATTATAAATACTAAATAAAAAAAATTCGCAAATAACTAAATGAAAGATGATTCATTCTTTATGTATTTACCGATAATGTAAATTGAATGTAATTAAATGAAAGATGAGGGGTTCTTTATGTATCTACCAAAGTCATGTAAAATGAATGGTCAACGAAAGAATTTACCTATTAAATAATTTCCCGGATGTTTGTTTAGAAGTGTCATATTTTAAATTACAACCCACAGGGTTAAGCCCTCTTTTACCCGCAATCAACTCTCTTTTGAACTAACAGACCATAAATTTTATGTCATCGAGAATCAACCCTCAAGACGCGAACGATGAAATAAATTTACTGATCGGAAGGACTCACCATTTTACTACTTGTGGATAGGAAACCGATTCATATTCATTCATAGCGTATATTGATCTAAATGCCAGTTGTTGTCTTACAGAGGCTCAAAGATCACATAATTTCAACGTCGGAATCGAGGAACAAATTACTGGCAGTCCAAGAGATCAAAGAGCAGAAACTAGAACGCTCCTAGGTGTTTATAAAAATGATAGAGGTACTAACCATTAACATGATAAGTGGGACCCTTTAAAATGAATGGATGAAGTACTATGAGTCGTTTACCGGGGTGGAGGAATTGTGTGAACAGTGAAAAGTGATTGGAATTTGGGCAAAAATATTTCAAAAAATCTTGTAGAAATTGTGTTTGAACAGTGTTTTTGATGGTGGAAATGGATTCAGCACCATCTAAAATCTCTACGAGACCTAAAATTTTAAAGTTTAACAACTATAACTTGGATTTACAAAAATCCTTCTCGGATTTTCTCTAAATATGACCAGAATTTCCATAACTTTACGGACAATTCCTCCAACTAGTTAGACTACGGGTAATAACCCTTAACATGATTAGAGTGTGACATTTTAATTCATTTTAAAGTTAATATAAAATTATATATTTTTTGTAAATTTAAATATTTTATTTATAGTTGAGACTCTGACTGAATTATTACTTGTAATCTGAAAAAACTACACAAACTAAACAAGCACAATAATTGTGAAATTATATTTTTTATAATGATTTTAACTAAAATCAACTAAACATATATATATATTCATATTTGTTTTTTATTATAAAAAATATTTTTTTATTTTTTTATTTAGAGAATATTATATTTTTATTTTAAAAAGTTGGTTGTTAGCACTAAAAGAATTAGAAAAATCACTCACACTAAGTTAGAGAATGAGACCCTCACCACAACAATAAGTAAGAGAAAGTTAAATAATTATAGGAATATTAAGTAGATAATTCTTTTTATAAAGAAGTCTTAGGGGTAGCTTAATTGGTTATCCAAGTTATGTGAAATCATATAAACCAAGAGATCCAAGGTTCAACCCTTGGTCATGATTCCTCATTGTTCAATATCCTATGCCCCAAGAAAAACTTCCTTTTCCAATATAGATCTATTTCCTTAATGATATTTGCTTTCATGTTTTACTCTGTAAATTGAGTCTATATAGAGTTTATACCAATACAGTTCAATAAGTTGCCTCTCTTAAATAAAGGGATGATAAATAAACAGTAATTATTATCTATTATTTTCACTATTTAATGTGTTTATGCCTTTTTATTTGTATGCTAAAAATGCAAAATGGTTAGAATATTTTCATGTGGATTTTTGAATAGAGAGTTACAAATTAATAATTTCTTTTAAAAGTGCAAAGATACACTGAGGGAATAGAAGATTTGGGAAGATTATCTTGAAGTTAAGAAAAATAATACCCTACAAACCAAAGGCCAAAAACAAATGAAGATGAAGATTAAAATTAAAAAATTAAAAATGAAGATAAAAAAATAAAAAATTTGCAAATAACACTAGAAAATGTTGTTCGAATAGGGGAAATGAAGAAAGAAAATAAACATTCAGTTATACATTGACCAAGAAAAAATCATAACTGATTTGAAAATTGAAACCAAATACACAAATAACACATAGGATTTACGTGGTAAAACCTTGACAGGGTGTCAAGGAAACATCCACGGGGCAAGAGATTAGAATCTCTGTTAATTCAACAATGATTCTCCACGATTACATTTCTTCGGCATTCACTAGTTTTATACAAACCTCCTCCATTACATAACTGTTGTTTCGGTATAAAACTAACTAGTAGTAACTAATACAATTATTACTCATATTTACATAATTCGTTGTCAAACTTCCAACAAACTCCACCTTGACAACAATTTTCCTAATCCCTTGTCATGCCCATTCATCATCTTTTCTGCAAGCCAAGAGAAGCTAAACACCATCGCAGTTTCTCTACTATAACTAGCTTTGTGAATATGTCTGCACAATTCTCTCGCGTATGGATCTTTTGAATAGCTACTTTTCTGCCATCAATCACATGTCTCAGAAAATGATACCTTACATCAATGTGCTTGGTTATGCTGTGACAAGCAGGATTTGTAGCCAAGTGAATAACACTTTGACTGTCACAAAGTACATCCACTTTCTTCTGCGTTCTTCCAATTTCATCAAGCAGACCCTTTAACTAGATTGCTTCTTTAATGGCATCTGAAGCAACTATATATTCAATTTCGATAGTGGAGAATGCAACTGTTTCTTGAACCTTTGACATCCAACTAATTGCTCCACCTGCAAGAGTAAAGACATAACTTGTAGTAGATCTTCTTTTGTCTAAATCACCTGCATAATCAGCATCTACATATATGTAGACTGATCCTTCACTACAACTAAAGACGATGCAATGGTCACTTGTTCCTCTTAGATGTCGAAGCACCCATTTCATTGCTCGCCAATGTTCTTCACCTGGATTTTCCATGAACCAGCGGACAACTCCAACTGCATGTGAGATGTTAGGTCTTGAAGATACCATTGCATACATTAAGTTGACTACAACATTTTCATATGGTACATGAGACATATACTTCTTTTCTTCATCAGTTCTAGGACTCAAAACTGAAGAAAACTTAAAATGGGAAGCTAGTGGAACATTAACAAGTTTCACATTGTTCATAGAGAACTTTTCAAGTACTTTTTCCACATACTTCTATTGTGATAACCAAAGCTTACCATTTTTCCTATCTATGTGTATCTCCATGCCCAAGATATGTTTTGCTGCTCCAAGATCCTTCCTATCAAACATCCTAGAGAGCTGAGCCTTTGACCTATTGATCTCTTACATGCTTTTGCTTGCAATAAACATATCGTCAACATACAAAGCTAAGATAATGAATATGCCATTGAAACTTTTGAAGTATACACAATGATCATACTCACTTCTTATAAAGTTATGGCTCACCATGAAGGAATCAAACTTCTTATACCATTGTCTGGGAGACTGCCTCAGACCATACAATGATTTCCTCAACTTGCAAACTAATCTTCTGCTGCGACCTTGTACAAAACCTTCTGGTTGTTCCATATATATCTTTTCATTCAAATCACCATGTAGAAAAGTTGTTTTAACATCTAACTATTCTAACTCAAGATTAAGTAACGCAGTTAGTGCCAACACAGTACGAATAGAAACAAGTTTTACAACTGGAGAAAAAATCTCACGAAAGTCTATACCTTCAACCTGAGAATACCCTTTTCCTACCAGTCTCGCCTTATACCTTTCGATACTTCCAGCAACTTTCCATTTCAGTTTGAAGAGCGACTTGCATCCAACAACATTTCTCCCTTCAGGAAGCTCTACAAGATCCCAGGTATTGTTATTGGTTAAGGAATCCATTTCTTCTTCCATAGTCGTTTTCCATTTTTCGCTATCTATATCATCTACTGCTTTCTAATAACAGGAAGGTTCTCCATCTTCAATAATCAAAGCAAAAGATGAAGTAGAATCTTCATATCTTTTGGGAGTTTTTTTTTCCCTTGTAGACCTTCTTAGAGCGACTGGTTGTTGAACTGGTTCAGAAACTTGAACTGGTTCAGAAGCTTCAACAGCTTCCTTTGTGTCTTCAACACCTTTTTCTCCAGAAGTCTCTCATTCCTTTTGACTGTCACCGAAAGGTCTAGCCTCCAACTGGACTCGTTGATTTGGCGATACCTGTTCCTGTTCAATTCTTTCAACATTTGATTTTAAAAGAGAATATTCATCAAATGTTACATCTCTACTAATGATTATCTTCCGCAATATAGGATCCCATAACCTGTATCCTTTCACTGCATAGTCATACCCAATAAAGACATAACATTTCGATTTTGGATCTAATTTTGAATGCCGATTTTTAGGAATACGAGAATAAGCATCATAGCCAAATATCTTCAAATGTGAATAATCACAAGACTAGCCCGTCCAAACTTCTTTAGGAATTTTATAATTTATTGCTACTGAAGGAGATCTGTTAACTAAATAACAAGCAATGGATACTACTTCTGCCCACAACTCCTTTTGCAAGTTAGAATTATTGATCATGCTTTTGGCTTTTTCCATAAGAGTCCGCTTCATATGCTCAGCAACACCATTTTGCGGAGGAGTATAAACAGTAATTTTGTGTCTAATAATTCCCTCATCCTTACAGTATTGTTCAAATTCAATTGAAGTGAACTCACCACCATTGTTAGTTCTTAAACATTTAATAGATTTTCCTATTCTTTTCTGTACCACTGCTTTAAATTGTTTAAAGACATTGAATACATCAACTTTCTTCTTTAGCATAAAGACCCAAACTTTATGGGAGAAATCATCAATAAACGTTAAAAAATATAGAGCACCTCCATATGATACAATAGGGGATGGTCCCCACAGATCATAATGAATATAGTCTAAAATATCTTTACTATTATGATTTCCAACTTTAAATCTCTGTTTACACTGTTTTCCATACACACAATGTTTACAGAAATCTAACTTCAAGGATTTCAGATCGGGAAGAGATTTACATTTCATCAGTATTCGAAGACCTTTCTTGCTCATATGACGTAATCACTGATGTCAGAGACAAGTACCTGCTTCTTCCTTTTCTGACGCAACTGCTGCTTCACTGACCTGAGTACTTCATTTTAACCTGTAAAGATTTCTGACCTTTTCTGCTTTCATAACCACTAGGGCTCCTTTAAAGAATTTCAAGATGCCATCCTGACTTGTAAACTTATAACCATCTGAATCCAACACTCCCAAAGAAATCAATTTTTTCTTCAAATCAGGTACATGTCTAACACTAGTTAATGTTCTAATTGTGTTATCATACGTCTTAATCCTGATATTCCCCATCCCAACAGTCTGACATGACACATTATTACCCATAAACACATAACTACCATTTACATTTTCATACGAAGTAAACCAACTTCTGTGTGGACAAATGTGATGAGAAGCACCAAAGTCTAACAACCAGCTTTCTAAACCCTAAGAGACATTACATTAAGGTGAAGTTTTATCTATCATACCTAATTCTTCAGCAAATAAAACTTCATCTATCATACTTGAATCGACCTGATTCACTTCCTTCTTCAAGTTATCGAATTCTTTTCATTTCCAACAGTCTTTCTTCAAGTGTCCAATTTTATTGCAGTGCCAACATTTTGCCTTACACTTCTTTCCCTTCGATTTAGATTTGGAAGACCCTCTTGGTTTTTCTCCTCTTTCCTTTGAGCCTCTTCTAGCTACGATGGCTTCTGATGCCGCTGTTTCAGTACTGGATTTCCTTCGTACTTATTCAGACAAGAGAGATCTTACGACTGATTCAAACTTCAAAGAATCAACAGTGCTCAAGCTGATTGAAGTAACGAAGTGATCCCATGATTCGGGCAAAGAACACAGCAAGGTTATGGCTTTATCTTTTTCGTGAATTTTAACTTCCATATCTGTTAATTGGCATATAAGTGTATTAAAAACATTCAAATGTTCTTCATTTTTTGAACCTTCATTTATTTGAAGATTGTACAAATGTCTTTTCAGATAAATTATATTAGTTAATGACTTTGTCATATAGAGTTTTTCTAGTTTTTCCTACAATCCTAAAGTTGTACTCTCTTCAACAATGTTGAAGAGAACTTCATCCGCCAGGCATAACCTGATGGTACTGAGAGCTCGGGCATGCAAGTCCTCCCAATCTGAATCAGTCATGGTTGTAGGTTTCTTAGTTGCCCCATCCAATGCCTTGTGCAACCCTTGTTGCACAACCAGAGTCCTAACCTTCAGTTTCCAAAGAGAAAAATTGCTCTTTTCGGTGAATTTCTCCACCTTGAATTGCACATTCGACATATTGGCAATTTTTCCTTTCCTCTTAGGGTTTAAAAAATATATATATATATTTTGATTGTCTTCTTCCAACAAAGGGTTTTCCCAGTTTTATTTTTATAATCAATTCTACTTGAATTTTTCAAATTGACTTAGAAAACATTTTTCTGAAAAAATTCCCTTTTTTTAATTCAAATTTCTTGCTATTTAACAAACCCTCTGCTATTTAACAAACCCTGCTTCAGTATCCTGAAATTATTTTCTTCAATTCACTGAATTTATTCAACAAATTATGCTGGAAAAAAAATACCCAGTCTGGTTTTCCCTTAGAAATCTTCTCCACGCAGTTTTTGCACACCGAAATTCTTTGTGGATCTGGATAGGCCAACAGCTTCTTTCTCTGATAAGCAGGCCAGTAGCTTCTTTCTCCTCTCTCTCGCACGCAACCCTTCAAGCTAGTAAGACCATGGTTGTGGCATGCAACAGCACGGACAGTGCCTCTCCACGCAATGTTCCTCTACACGCAACGTTTGCCTTCATGCTTCAGGGTCTACCTACCTTCAATGGCTCTGGCAACACGCAGAGGTTTTCTAAGGGTGGTCCCTTCATACGCACAACAGTGCCTTCTTGACGGCTGCAACAGGCCACAGTTCGCCCTCCTTGACGACTGCAATGGACCACTTCGCTCCTTGACAGTTTCGGATAGAGCCAACAATGGCTCGGCCTCCTCGCTACCTCGCTTCTTGATATCCTGAACAGGGCCAACAATGGCTCCACGCGGAGAGCAGACGGTAACATGCAGGGACACAAGTTCCTTCCTTCACATGCAGGGGCAGCACTCTGATGCGTCTAGCAGCACTGACTTTTGCTACTCAAAATATTGCTAAGCAGCCCAGATTTCTCCCTCTGTAATCTTTTGCTGCTCCCTTGATTAAAAAAAAAACCGGTGTCTCCTTTTTTCCCTTCACAACTGCGGGCAGGGTAATATGATGGCTTTGATACCAATTGTTGTTTGAATAGGGGAAATGATGAAATAAATTAAGAATTCAATTATACATTGACCAAGAAAAATTTATAACTGACTTGAAAACTGAAACTAAACACACAAATAAACACACAGGATTTACATAGTAAAACCTTGACAGGGTGTGAAAGAAACATCCACGCGACAAGGGATTAGAATCTTTATTAATTCAACAATGATTCTCCACGATTACATTTATCGGGCATTCGCTAGTTTTATACAAGCCTCCTCCATTACATAACTGTTGTTTTGGTATAAAACTAACTAATAATATATAATACAATTATTACTCATATTTACATAGTTCATTGTCAAACTTCCAAAGAAAATAGTTCTCAATAAACAAATAATTTAAATGTAGTGTACGAATTGTCTTTGCCATGGAGATACCACTAGAAAAAGCTAGTATCTTCGATAGTCTCAGCACTCTCTTCTCGAGAAAGTAAATCCAAAAGGATCTCATCAGACAAAAAGAAATAGGAATGCAGGTTTTTATAATACAAACTTTTGATGTGAAGGTTCAATTTTTATCCCAAGCTTCCAGCAACGTCTTTTGCTCAATAGAAAAATAAAATATTATCTTGAAGTTAAGAAAAAATAATACCCTCAAAAACCAAAGGCCAAAAGCAAATGAAGACGAGGATGACAATAAAAAGATTTAAAATGAAGATAAAAAGGTTGAAGATTGGTAAAAAACACAAGAAAAATAGTTCTCTATAGTATAATGGACAAATAACTGGAATGTGGTGTACAAATTGTCTTTCCGTGTAGATATCACTAGAAAAAGCTAGTATTTTCGAATAGTCTCAGCACCCTCTTCTCGAGAAAGTAAATCCAAAAGGATCTCGTCAGAAAAATGAAAGAAATAGGATTGCAGGTTTTTATAATACAAACTTTTGATGAAAAACGTTGAATTTTTATCCCAAGCTTCCAGCAACGTCTTTTGCTCAAACAGAAAATTACCCAAACAAGATTTGAGGCAAAGTGCTCCCGATATGGCAACCTTGCAATGTCTGATAATTATTGTTCTTTCAATTGTGTTTATCAACTTTCAAGGTACTGACCAGGAAGAATTTGTGTACAAAGGATTCAAGGGCATCTATTTGAAGCTTAGCGGAATGGCCAATGTTAAATCTGTGGTGCTTCAGCTCAAATGTTCTTTATTAATCGTCACCATACAGGATGGCAAGGGAAGCAACAGAAGATCAGAGTCTATGTACAAGATGACGCAGACAGATATTTAGGCATGGTGTATACATAACATGATTTAGAGTTTTTTATAGGAAATTTAACTAAAAATGATTATAGATTTGCAGATAAAAATTCCTGGGACATTACTGGAAAGTTCACCCAAAAAATTTTTTTTTTCTAACACTTTTTTTATTACATAGAAAAATATACTAAAAAAACTTCTAAAATCCGTAACAAAATAGACTAAACTTATTTCTAACACATTCTACTGAATTTTTGGCAAATTAGACCCGAAAAAATAAAAAATAAAATAAAATAAAGCTTCAAACATAAACCAAACCAAAAAAATATTAAAACCACCAAAAAATATTTCTGCCAAACAAAGTAGCTAGTTTCCTAAAAGCACATCCATACACAAATACAACACTATCCAAATAAGAAAAAATATTTCCGCAAACTAGTTGGTTTCCTAAAAGCACATCCATACACACATACAACACTGTCGAAATGAGCTATGAATGCTTATTTCGATACAACACTCTGAAAATGAGCCAAGAATCCTTATATATTCACACATCACTATCCAAATGAACTAAAACACTTTACATTCATAGAGCCAAAAATCTTAATCATAGTTACCCAAGAACATACCAACGTCTTTCAAATTTATAAATACCTTTGCAAATTTTATCCCACATGCCTTTGATATTCCAGATTCTCCTGCGCATTAATAGTTTCGTTGATATTGAGAAATAAAGAGGTAGTAGTAATTTGACATGTAATTTTTTTCAAATTATATTAAACATTGTTACCAAATTCGCAGAATTGGAAATCCAAAATTACGCATAGTTTTTTTTCCGCACGAAAATAAACTCTCTATATATATTATATTCATTGGATCTTTATAAGCATACATGTCTCGGTCGGTTATAATGCCATTGCATACACTGTAGTGTGGATCATACCACATTCTTTGAGATTTGACCCCAAAAAAAACATGATCCACATTCTTTGAGATTTGAACAAAAAAAAACATTGAAAGATGTCTTGTATACACTATAGGATGACTAAGTTGAGATAAATACATCAGGTCAGCAGATATAGAAAGCAAAAAGATTTTCGTGACTGTAAAATATGAATGTGCATACCTTCACAGTGAGATATGCCATTGTATGGGCATTGTAAAGAAAAACATACCAGAATTTTTACCATTGTTTGAGAGTTATATACCCGGAAGACTAAAGTCCTGGATCTGGAAGTTGTTGCTGACCGTTTTGATCTGTATCCTCCATGTGCCTTGGGGAGAAGTTAGACCCATTTTACATAGTGCATCAGCGTTTTTGTTTTTGTTCCTGTCAATATGAGAAATAGAATAGTTCGTCCCGTTGTTCCATAAAGCTGCAATTTTGTCCAACCATCCAGCGAGATGAATGTTTTTTATGTAGTGCTTTGACAAAACATGATCAGTTATTACCCTCGAATCTCCATAAATTTGCAAATTCAGAATGTCAAGAAAGATACAAAAGGAAAGAAGACCCGCTAATGCCACCACTTCAGCTCTGTTGTTGAACCTCGGACCAGCATTCCAATAGATTTCAATAGCCTGATCATTTGCTGTTATGATGTATACACCACATGCACATATCCCATGTTCAGCAGCTCCGTCGAGAAAAGCACATGGAGAAACCGTGGTATTCAATATCGTGGGTTCTCTTCCATTCCTGATTCCATTCATTGTAGTCATATGATTCCTTCCATACCTGTTCCTATTCTTCCCGGACAATTCGAGGGCGTTGTATAGAGATAATATAGATGCAACTACAGAAGTGTTTGTTTCCACTTTAGAACTGAAGATCCTGTCATTTCTCCATTTCCATATGGCTCAAATGGCCAATAAGGGGATGGACCTCCATTCTTTGTTCATGGTGCTCCATCTTTTGAAAGCTTCAGAAATAGATGGGAAGGAACAGAGGGTGAAACCATAGTGTGCAGCAAGATTCTACCAAATGGGCAGCACCTGAGGGCAAGTGAGGAATAGATGTAAATTATATTCAGAGTGTTTCCTACAAAGTGGACAGATGGCAGGCCCATGCCAATTCCTTTTTTGTAAATTTTCCCAAATGAGATTCCTATTGTGAAATACCACCCATGCGAAGATAATGATCTTTGTGGGGCATCCCGATTTCCAAAAAGTAGGAGGAAATATATCTCCGGAATTACCTACCTCAGAAATTAGAAACTGCAAATATATATGTTTTACCTTCACTGTTGAGGATCCATCGAGACCCTTCCATATGAGAAAGTCTTTATCCTCAGAGCGAAATATTTCGTGGGCGCGCAACATGGATATAATAGAATTCCATTGAACCTCCATGTCATCTCGGAGCTGCAATTCGGTCGCTGTTTTCCATATGGGAATGGCTCCTTCGCATTTTTAGATGGCGCTGGCCCAGAAGAAGATCCCCCTATTGTGGAGCACTCTCATCATCTGAGGGGATACATGAATTTTTCCAGCCCCTCCAGCAAATTCGTCCCTTCCAATCATAATCTTTGCTCCCGTCTGAAATTTCCAAATAAGATTCTATCTAAAATATGGTTCTAATTTCCTGAAGCCTCTCCAGATAGCAGATCCAAGTGAGGACCCAATGTGATTTTCCCTGATCCAGTAAGACATGTCCATGTTGTCCATGTATTTAGCGCGAATGGCCGAGCTCCACAACGAGTCGCCCATAATTTCCTTCCACATAGATTTGCACAGAAGTGCTTTCCTGAAATGCGATAAATCTAATATGCCCCATCCTCCCATATGTTTTGGGTGCGCCAACACAGATAGTTTGGTTAGGTGGAATTTATATTGGTCTTTGTCGCATCCCCAAATAAAATTGGCAATCATCCTGTTCAAATTTTTAATTATAGTAGATGGGATATAGAACAGGTGTGCCTAATAGACCATTGTCTGAACAAGAACAGCTTGTGTCAAGATCATGCGTCCTCCTTTAGATAAGCACAAATACTCCCATGCTGCAATTTTCTTGTAAAATCTATCTGCAATCCAAGTCCAATCCGCCACACGATACCCTACTGATTTCAGATTAAATCCCAAATATTTGAGTCCATTCCGAAGTGGAATAGCTTGGATGTTGAAAAGTTGAGTAAGGAATTGGATCAGATTCCCATTTATGTCTTCAACATGAAAGGAAGATTTCACTTCATTTACAATCATGCCAATAGCACATTGGAATCTTCCCAATATTTCATATAAGCAAATCCAATATGCTCTGCACAAAATTACAGTTATGAGGATGTCATCGACGAAAAAGTTGTGGGATATGTATATCCCTCTACATATAGGAAGGGGCCGACAGAAATTGTGCTGAATCGTCCTCTTGATATGGAGGCTGATAGAATCGATTACTAGAATGAATAGGAGTGGAGACAAGGAGCATCCTTGCCTAAGCCCCCTGGGGTGGGATATCCGTTAATCAAAACAACATAATTTACCTCCTCCACACACGCCATGATCCACCTGGAACACCTGTAATTAAGACCAATCCTAGCTAGAAGACATTAGATAAAGCCCGAGTCCACACTGCCATACGCCTTTTTTAGATCTATTTTTAGTAAAGCAACATCCAATTTACTATAATGTATAGAATGTAGAGATTCTTGAGTGAGGGCCATCGCGTCCATGATATTCTTGTCCTTGAGAAAGCCGTGCTATTCAGGGGATAGATGCAAAGATAATACATTCCTCACTCGAATAGCAATGATTTTTGAGATTGTCTTGTATAGTACATTGCATAAAGAAATTGGTCGATAATCAGAAAAGGATGAAGAAAGTGTTTTTTTAGGAATCAGAGCAATATACGTGGAGTTTATTCGATGATTGATATTACCATTTAATCTTGATTCCTCGACCATATTTAGAATGTCATCCTTAAACAAGTCGAAAAAATGGATAAAGAAGTCGATAGACCAACCGTCTGGCCCCGGGCATTTGTCTTTCTGGAAGGATTTCATCGTCGCCATTAATTCATCCTCAGTGACTTCAGAGAAGAGGGCAGCGTTTTGATTTTCATCAAACATAGTAGAGTACAGATCAATGCCCCATAGGATATCTTCAATGCGACTGCCGATATCTCTAATGTAGGCCTTTTTGAAGAATTTAACAGCTTCACAAGATATATCCTCCGGGGTAAAAGAAGATTTGCCTGCTTCATCCTTAATTTCCCAAATCGTGTTTAACTGCCTCTGCCTGTTGGAAAGCCTATGAAAAAACTTGGTGTCTTTATCTCCTTCCCTGAGCCATATGGCACGACTCTTGAGACGCCAAGTGGATTCCTCCTCTGCTAAAATCTTTTGCTTCTTTTTTCAAGGTCCCATATTTGTTTCCGAATATATGAAGATACAGAACCACTTTTGAAGCATGTAGATAAGAATTGCAATTCTTTTTCTTTTTCTTTCAACTCTCTTCTATTGAATTCTATTTTCTCCTGTTGCCATTTTTTTACTTTGTTGCGTAGATGTGCCATACGGTTAATAAAATCGTGTGTCTGATGCTAAACCGGACCTGAATATCACTGCTACGACTCTTTTATGAACTGATTGAAGTGTTCATCGGAGAGCCACGTTCGGTTGAATTTGAAAGGGAGGCCGAATTTGCATCCAATATTATTCCATTGAATATAAATTGGGTGGTGATGTGATATATACGCATGTATAATTTTCATCAAAGGGAGACCAAATCTATCGATCAGCTTTCCATGGAGGATATATCTATCAAGTCTTTTGGCCAAGAATGAGTCATTTGACTGCCCATTGTCCCAAGTGGGCCCTCGACAAACCCGTTGTATGTCTATGAAATTATTTTGGATGATGGCATTCCGGATCATGCGACCAATCGGGTCAGTTTCCCTGCCATTGCCCCAGATCTCATCATTACACAATGTGCTATTAAAATCGCCCCCAATCATTAAGGAATCAATATCAAGGAATTCAGATGATAGAAATTTTTCCCAGAATGGAAAACGTTGTGTATATGGGGCATATATATTTACAATGTGCACAGGATCAGGACAATTACGAAAATAGGCTAAGATGAGAATGCCTGCAAAACATTGAAAGGCAACCGCTTTAATCCATTTAGGGTCCCATAATACAACTAAACCTCTTGAAAAACCTACAACATCGGTAGCCACCATGTGCCAAGAAGGAAAAATCCTTCTGAAATATGAGATGGTTTGTGTACAGTCACGCATTGTTTCCTGAATCAAGAGCAATCTGGACTTAGTGGATCGAAAGAGGTCCTTTAGAGCCATAAACTTTGGGTCTGCTCCAAGGCCCCGTATGTTCATAGACAGGATGTTATTCATTGCGAACATCAGATGGTCGGCATGCTCTAAGAGGCCCTTTTGTAGAGAAATCATCCGAAGCGATTTCTGAAATAGGAATATCAATCAAATTTAGATCCCTGGAAGACATATCCTTTCTACCCTTTCTCCCGCGGAAGTTTCTACTTTCCCGCTTTTCTTTGCGATTGGCCGTAATATTTCCAGCCGAATTTGGGCTAATAACAGGGGAAGGGGAGTGGTTAGGTTTATGAATGGTGAGGGGTTTCAAATTTAAAGATGCATGTTTTAGCAGCAGATCTATATCACAGTCAAAAGAATTTATATCAGAAGACCTCAGGGAGTTATATGGAGTGAAAGACTCGCACACAACCTTCCCTTTGGAATCAGCTCTATGGGTCCGGACAGGAGAAGGATTCCCAGTGGGGAGGGAGGGATTAACGACAGGGGACTGAGGAGATGATGATACATATAGAATGAAATTGGAAGGTCCAGTCGTAGATGGATTGTCGATCGGTTGGGGGAGGGGAATGGAAACATCAGGGGAAGGTTTGGGAGGAGGGGGAGGTAAAGTGAACCCCAGCTGAGGTGAGGGCGAGTCAATGTATGGCTGAAAAAATATGCTTTGGCGTAAATGCAGACTAGGGACAACATTCATCAGGTCTATTATCTCGTCCATGTGGTCCTGCAGACAATGAACGAGAACGCAAGTGGCCGGAAGATCTATCCCTGGACGGATCTTTTTTTGGAGAGAGTTGAGATTTAGGATTAAAAGGACCTCGGAAAGGGTCAACATTGAGAGTCTATTCCATATATTCACTAGCAATTGAATCATCATATTTGTTCTTTGTTATGTTCTTCCTTTTATGTTTAAAAGCATGTCTGCGAGGACATTGAGGGAGGAGGTGCCCATTTCTATGACACGTCGAGCACCTAAAAGGTACTCCCCAATAGTCCAAACGCTGGTGGACATTAGACATATTCTAGTTTAAATCTATCGACTCAGGAAAACCACCTCTAAATCCCTTCTTGATAAGGACCCAAGCTACGCGTTTATACTTTGTGCCAATGCATCTAGGATGAACATAAATGAATCTTCTGACAGCGTTACCAATCTTCTCAATAGATTCTTTGTTCCATAGCTCGATGGGAAAACTGGGCAACTTTAGCCAAATGTAATTATTTAGAGGGGTGCACCTGAGAGGATTAAATCCTATATGCCACCTATGAAGAGCCAAGAAACTTCTATCCCGGACCCAATGTTTGGAGAAGATGATCTCTAAATCACGATCCTAGAGAAAGTGTAAACTAAACCAATTATTCATAAGCCTAACAATGGTAGGGGAGTAGCCAAGCAGGGGAGCCCATTTGGCCGCAATCTAGGTTCTAAAATGGGACTCCTCCATTGACGGAAAGTGCCAGCAACCCACTAAGGCTCTCTTCTGCAAACTCGATATTCTGTCAAATAATAGAGGGCCATCCAAGTTAATTGCGTCAGGTGGGGGAGAAGTTTTAACCAGTCGGTTATGTTTGCGTTTCAGAATAGAAATAGAGTCACCACCCCTGGAGGACTGTTCCTTCTAGGTAGAAGGAATGATATCCGCATACAACGTGCAGCCCATTCGGCATTTATAGATAGGCTGACATGGACTTTCTCCGCGTCTAATGTGGCTCGCACCAAAGTGGAAGCCGCGGAGTTGTCAGATGGAATGTCCATATAGAAGGACAATGTCAGAGATCATGAGGATCGAAACTAGATTCCCAAAGATAGACTGACAGACGAAGTATCGCAAGGCTTATTTAAAAAGAGGGAAAAGAGCCAGATTAGTCAAAGAAAGCAGTACAACATCGTCTGGAAATGGATGGGTTCAGATGAAGAATTTAAGGAATGATGGCTAGTGATGAAACTCACATGGCACCAGAAACTTCCCCTTTGACAGATAGATAGAAGTGAACCATCATAAATCTATAGGGGAATGAGAAATGGTTGCGGGCATTAATCTATGAGACAGGAATAGAGAAAAGCTCCACCATTAATGACAGTCACCCAATCATCGACGATTGTGTTGAGATTTTCTGTTTGGAGCAAAATAGGAAAAATCTCAGCTGATGACAACAATAGAAATTCAATTCCTAGATTAGCTCCAGGTTGTTGGGAGGGAGTTAATGCCTCCTATATTTGATGTGAGTGAGTTAATGAGGCTGTTAGATTCTCTATGCTATATAACAGGCAACCATTCGGATGTTTGTATGATGGTGAGAGTTTTGTGAGGATTTCATGATGTAATCTCCAATTTGAATAATAAAATTGCCGATGCCTATGTTTGGTGGACGTAGCCCAGATTGGTTGGGTGAACCACGTTAAAAACTGTGTCATATGTGCTTGATATTCTGCTGTGTGTTTATTTGTTTATTTATTTTTGCTGTGCATCTCTCCATCAATTGGTATCAGAGCAAGTTGGAGGTGCTGGTGCTGAGAGGATTCTCTACGTGCGTGGATGATTAAAAATTGTCTGTTGCCTAGATCGTTTGCTGGCAGCGTGCGTGGAGCTGGAGCGAGTGCGTGGAAGTATTACATCTGCGTAGAGAACCGATCCGGTGCTGGTGAGTGGATTGCTGGCAGTTTTTTCTACGTGAAGAGCTGGAGCGCTGAGGGAGCGTGGTGCTGGAGGTGCTGCGTAAAGGTTATTTGTTTTGTTGCTGCGTGTGCGCGCTGAGCGCTGTAATACCTGAACAGAGCCGTGGAGCCGTTTTTTTTTTGTTCTTGCTAAATAGAGTATGTTATGTGCGTGGAAGCCTGAACGGTATGTTCATACTGCGTGGAGCCTGTTTTTGTAAACTGCTGGTGCACATTTGAACTGCATTGGAACACTGCCAGGGATAATTAGAAGAGTAGAATTCGAATTTATATTTGGTGTTCAACTGCACAGAAAATACTGCATCAAATTATTAATCTGAAGTTTATGAAAAACTAGTGCCAGGCCGCCATCTGAAAATTTGTTTTTATTGCCTAACAACTCTGACTTTGGAATTATCGACTTTCCCGTCCATACAATCCAACTATTGGTAGAATAAAACCAAATTCAAAGGAGTTGCAAAATTTCCTTTCATTGCGTACTCGCAGAGGTCAACAATTTTGAAAACATTTTGATAGCAGAAGAACTGCGCAGAAATAGTGTAATGTATGGTGCAAAAAATTTAATGCAGCATGAAGCTGTTAAAAGGATGTATCTTATTTTTTTTTGAGATGTGTATATGGCAGAAAGTTTTTTTGAAAAGGGCAGTTTTTTTGTTTTAAGGCAAAAGTACAGAGGCATAGGCGGAATTTTTTTTGTGTGAAGGGAAGATATTTTGTTCTAAAGGAATAGGCAATTTTTTTTTTTTACTGGTAATTAAACATTGGTATTGGAGATTATTGTGTTTTTTGTTGATACAAATGGCGAAAACTCAAAGTGCCCGGTTTGAAATTGAGAAATTTAATGGCAAGAATAATTTTGAGATCTGGAAGGTAAAGATGCACGATCTGCTGGTTCAACAAGGTGTGGCAAAAGCACTGTTGGGGAAAAACAAAAGGCCTCCTTCCATGACGGAGGATGAATGGGATGAGATGGATGATAGAGCTTTGAGCGCAATTCGGTTATGTCTGGTGGACGATGTTTTGTTCAACATTGTGTCAGAGAAAACCGCCGCAGGCATGTGGTCGAAGCTTGAGAAGCTCTATATGACGAAATCTTTGACAAATCAGATTCTCCTGAAACGGCAGCTTTACGGTTTGCGGATGAAAGAAGGTACCTCGATTGTTGATCACCTGAATGTTTTTAATACCTTACTGGTGCAATTAGACAGTCTAGATGTGAAATTTGATTCAGAGGATAAGGCAATAACTCTATTATGTTCATTGCCTGAATCCTAGGATCACTTTGTTACTTCCATAAGCTTTAGTACATCAGACATCCTTGAGTTTGACGATGTTGTTGGAGCCTTGTTGGCTGAGGAGACGAGGAAGAGGTCGAATGCAGACACCTCTACATCAAAAGTAATGATGGCCAGAGGTCGCTCACGAGAGAGACACTCCGGGGGAAAGCATAGCGACTCTCGTTCAAAGTCCAAAGGAAAGAAGCCAAAGATGAAGTGCTGGCATTGTGGCAAGGCTGGACATCTGAAAAAGGATTGCTGGAAGCGAAAGCAGGCTGCTAAAGAAGGCTCTTCGAAAAAAAAGAAGGAAGGCAACACCACAGATACAGGTTCAGTATCTGGTTCAGGTATGAGTGATGAGGTATTGTCTGTTAATGTTTCAAAACATGATCAACATTGGTTGTTAGATTCCGGGGCATCTAACCACATGTGTATACATAGAGATTGGTTTAAAACATATAGATCAGTTGATGATGGAGTCGTGTACATGGGTAATGATGTCACTTGCAGTATTGTTGGAATAGGAAGTGTACAACTACAAATGTTTGATGGCACAACCAAAATATTAACTGATGTGAGGCATGTACCAGATTTAAGGAAAAATTTGATTTCATTAGGAGCACTTGATTCAAATGGATATAAAACTGTAATTCAAGGTGGAGTTATGAAAATCTATGAAGGTATCTTACTAGTGATGAAGGCTAAGAAGGTAGGAAATCTTTTTCAATTAGAAGGTAGAACTGGGTCAGATCATGTGTCGGTGTCTGAACAGGACAGTAGTTCCATTTGCCTATGGCATCAAAGGTTGGGCCATATGAGCGAACGAGGGTTGAAAATTTTGGCTAACCGTAAGTTATTTCCTAATCTAAGATCTGGAAAGTTAGATTTTTGTAAACATTGCTTGTTTGGAAAACAAAGTAAACAAAAGTTTAAAACAGGCAAACATACTAGTAAAGGGATACTTGATTATATTCATTCAGATGTTTGGGGTCCAGCCCCTACAGCGTCGTATGGTGGCTCGTCGTATTTTGTGTCGTTTATTGATGACTTTTCTCGGAAAGTATGGGTCTACATGTTGAAAAAGAAGTATGATGTTTTTACAATTTTCAAACAGTTTAGAGCATTGGTAGAAAACAACACTGGTAGAACTATAAAATGTTTAAGAACTGACAATGGTGGTGAGTTTTCCTCCAAGGAATTTGACAGCTATTGCAAGGATGCAGGGATTGAAAGACATAAGACCACGGTTTATACTCCTCAGCAGAATGGAGTTGCTGAACGCATGAACAAGACTCTTCTAGAGAGAGCAAGGTGTATGCTGAGTAATGTCGGGTTGCCGAAGGAGTTGTGGACGGAAGCGGTGGCAACAGCTTGTTATGTGATAAACGGATCTCCATCAACGGCGATAGGCTGCAAGGTTCCGCAAGAGGTATGGAAAGGACACCCTTGTGACTATTCTAAACTCAGAGTGTTTGGTTGTGATGCATATGCTCTAGTGCCTAAACATCAGCGAACTAAATTAGATCCGAAATCGAAAAGGTATGTCTTTGTTGGGTATGGTGATGGAACAAAGGGATTTAGATTGTGGGATCCTACTACCCGCAAAATCATCATCAACAGAGATGTAAAGTTTGATGAATCCTCTCTTGTACAGTTAGATGTAACTAGTAGATTGAAACAGGATGATGTATCTGATTTCCAGCATATTCAGTTTGACAGCGTTTCTAATGATAGTCATAACGACCATAGTTCAGATTATAGTCATGAACAGGTTTCAGAATCAGATAATGAACAGGGTTCAGATGGAGGTCATGAATAGGTCTCAGATGGCGATCATGAAGAAGTTCCTACACATGATAGACAACCAATTGTGGAAGCACCAGAAACATTCTTAAGGAGGTCTACAAGGATCAAACGTCCTTCGAGAAGGTATGATGATCATGTTACTTCAGTTGCTTTGATCGCTAATGATGATGAACCTTTGTGTTATCAGGAAGCTGTAGAAGGTTCAAACAGTGACAAATGGAAAGCAGCTATGAAGGAAGAAATGATGGCCTTAGGTAAGAATGGTACATGGGATCTGGTTGAACTTCCCAAAGGCAGGAAAACTGTGGGATGCAAGTGGGTGTTCAAGGTGAAACGGGGTGTGGATGATACGAAAGACAGGTACAAAGCGAGGCTGGTTGCAAAAGGGTTTTCTCAGAAAGCTGGCATAGACTTTCATGAGATATTTTCACCAGTGGTTAAAATTGTTTCAATTAGAATTGTGTTAGCATTAGTGGCCTTGTTTGATTTAGAGTTGCAGTAGTTAGATGTTAAGACTGCATTTCTACATGGTGATTTAGATGAGGAAATATATATGGAACAACCGGAAGGGTTTGTTCAGCATCGCAATGAGAAATTTGTCTGCAGGCTCAAGAAGTCATTATATGGCCTGAAGCAGTCGCCTCGGCAGTGGTATAAGAAGTTTGATTCTTTCATGTTGAGTCAGAAATATGTAAGAAGTGAATATGATCATTGTGTTTACTTTAAGCAGTTAAATAATGGCATGTTCATTATCTTAGTGTTGTATGTTGATGATATGATTTTAGCAAGAAAAAGCATTGAAGAAATCAACAGGTTGAAGACTCAGATGGCAAGGACGTTTGATATGAAAGATCTAGGAGCAGCAAGACAGATTTTGGGCATGGAGATTTTCAGAGACAGGAGCAATGGTAAGCTATGGCTATCACAACAAAAGTATATTGAGAAAATACTTTTGAGGTTTGGTATGGATAATGTGAAGCCTGTTTCAGTCCCTTTAGCTTCCCATTTTAAGCTTTCTTCGAGTTTATGTCCTAATACAGATGAAGAAAAGGATTATATGTCTCGAATTCCATATGCCAATGCAGTAGGGTGTTTAATGTATGCGATGGTTTGTACTCGACCAGATATTTCACATGCAGTTGGGGTTGTCAGCAGGTACATGGAAAATCCGGGTAAAGAACACTGGTCAACAGTGAAATGGGTGCTTCGGTATTTGAGAGGCACAAGTAGTTATTGTATAACTTACAATAAAAGTAGTGAATCTGTTTGCGGATATGTTGATTCCGATTTTGCAGGTGATTTGGATAAGAGAAGATCAACTTCAGGGTACGTCTTTACTCTTGCAGGTGGAGCTATAAGCTGGATGTCAAAGCTACAAAATATTGTTGCTTTATCCACTACTGAAGCAGAATACATTGCTGCTTCTCATGCTTGCAAAGAGGCGGTTTGGTTGAAAGGTTTGCTTGGTGAGTTTGGTAGGTTACAGGACAACATCAGGTTACTTTGTGATAATCAAAGTGCAATACATTTGGCTAAGAATCCGGCCTATCATAGTAAATCAAAGCATATTCCAATCAAATATCATTTTGTAAGACAGGTTATCACTGAAAGGGGAGTTTCTCTTGAAAAGGTGCATACAAAGGAGAACTGTGCAGACATGTTCACGAAACCAGTTTTGTTGGAGAAGCTACGCTGGTGTTTGGCTTCTCTTGGCTTGTAGAAAAGATAAAATAATAATAACAGGGCATCAGGCGAATTGCTGTCAAGGTGGAGATTGTTGAGATTTTCTGTTTGGAGCAAAATAGGAAAAATCTCAACTGATGACAACAATAGAAATTCAGTTCCTGGATTAGCTCCAGGTTGTTGGGAGGGAGTTAATGCCTCCTATATTTGATGTGAGTGAGTTAATGAGGCTGTTAGATTTTCTATGCTATATAACAGGCAACCATTCGGATGTTTGTATGATGGTGAGAGTTTTGTGAGGATTTCATGATGTAATCTCCAGTTTGAATAATAAAATTGCCGATGCCTATGTTTGGTGGACGTAGCCCAGATTGGTTGGGTGAACCGTGTTAAAAACTGTGTCATATGTGCTTGATATTCTGCTGTGTGTTTATTTGTTTATTTATTTGTTGCTGTGCATCTCTCCAACAGATTGAAAATTCAAATTATCCGACACCAGAAAAAAAACAAGCAAATAACCCTTGTGATGAATTATGCCTCAGGAAGACACATTCGGGAAGATGATACAACAACAGTAAATCTCATACACAAACCACCAAGTACCTATCCTGAGTTGAAAGTCTGAGCATGGTTTGGAAATGATGAAGAATTTCTTGAGGAAATTTATGATTGTCCCCCACCAGCCTAAAAATTCTGACCTCGACATATATTTTTGATACCAGTGTTACAAAAATTATAGATATGTCCTTCTTTGAAGACCAGGAATAGAGATAAGAAATAGAATAAGACAGAGTCCTAATCTTATACCATTAGAGAGCATAAATTTTTGTTTAAACACATAATATAAGACATAAAAAAATAGACAAATGAATTGTACCTCGAGCGTTACCGAGTGGAGAGCACCATGGGCTGATTGAATAGATGCGTCATCTACTTGGAACTATGATGTAAGTATAGCAGATACAATAAGAAATGGACAGCTGCCTAAATGAGTTATATGGAGCTTGACAGGGTACAAAGGAGGAGGAGCCATGGAAAGAGAAAGAATGGTCTCACGTACCCATCCAGGAGGTGGCCAGATAGGGAGCCAAAACCTCTGACCGCAGCCAAGAGATGGGAAAAATGGCAAAAGAGAAATTTTGGATAAGGACACTATAGGAAAAAGAGATATGCGAGGTGCCAGCTCATAAAATGTGAGAGGCAGGTCATGCCACGATCAAGAAATGCATGTAGAAACTCGTCTCTAAGGCATAACACATACACTAAGAGGTTATAGGGATGTCAAAAAAGGGTGGGACACGTCTTACAAGGAAACCACCCATCCACCAATGATGGCTCAAAAGATCCACTAGCCTCCATCCGATGCGAAAAGTAGAGAAATGAACCTATAAACAGAGAGAGAACGACGGAGGGAGACTGAAAATGTTACCTAAAGGGTAGATGCTGGTGCTCTCCAGCTCGGTAGCTCTCAGTAGCTCCAGTTCCTCTACTCATCCAATCCCACCATCCAAAAATTACGCATAGTTACCAAATCAATAGAACTGGGAGTTCAAAATTATGTGTAGTTACCAAATTGGTAGAATCAGGAATCCAAAATCACAGTTAACAAATTCAGTAGAATGCGCGAAAAAAAGAAGAAAAAGTTATCGTTCGACATAATTGGGAATAAATCAACATAATTGGACGTGAGTGGTTGTGAGTGAAGTGGAGCAATTGCTTTCAAGCGCATCCCATTATTGAATATATACTTGTTAGTTGTCTATGCAACAACAAATATGATATCAAGTACCATGTCATAATATGGATTTTAGTTTCACTGTTCTCATCAATGTGTGATGCATGCAAATCGCTCTTTCACACTTGAGAACATTCATTCCTCACAAGCAACGATCTTTTACAGGTTATCAACTTTTCATTATTTTTTACTCGAGAACATTCTTGTTGAAGGTAAAAGAGGAGGACCGAGTAAATTCCAAACGAATTTCATTGACTATGGATGAAAATAATCATAGTTGTGATGAAGAGCAAGGCATATTTACATGGATGCAAGAACAGTATAAGGCTCTGCTCATACTCTGCAAGACCTTCTCAGGGGAGCAATGTAGCGAGGATTTGCATGAACAATAAATGTGCACTATGTGAGAAGAAGGTTTCAGTAGAGGTAAGGAAGGAAGGAAGGGGGAGGTGCTTTGCAAGACAAAAATTCATGAGCATTTTGTTTTCTTCTACACAAGATATTTTTAGCCTTTGGTCATGTAGGTTCTAATTTTAGACATTGCTTCTCCCAACATCTGTAGCACATTTTTTTTCTTTGGTTGCGGTTGTGTATGTTTTCAGCCTCATCTCGTTAGGGTTTGGAAAACCAACTAGTAGATTTGCTTCTTAAACTTCCATGCCTCATCTCGATAAGGGGTTCAGATCTACCCGGAGTTTAATTTGGTGTTGTAATTATTTTTCATGGGAGTGGTAGGGTTGAATGATATCGAGTAATTAGTTTCTCAAAATTAGGTTAAAAAATCAGAGTGTTAGAATATTGATAAACTTAGCTTCATATCGAAAAGCTCGTCATTCTAACACCAATGGTGTGAACGCCACTTAAATCCAAGCTTATATGAAGAAGTTAGAGCAAGTCAAAGTTCATGTTTGACTTGCTCCAATGGTAGGATTGGATGACCTTGCAAGTTCTATCAAGAAATGAGGAGGCACTAAGTGGCAAGCCGCCATTGGCCCCAACATGTCGCAAATCGCAATTGCAATTGCAGACAGGTCGGTGTTAAAAATCATCCCCCGAGTAGGGAAGGGTTCCAATGCAATAACGCAGGGGAGAAGGCTTTCAAGAATCAGTCAGAGGCATGATGAGATGGATCACAATCACAGATCGACGAAGGGTACAGAATTGACCCCTAACAGGTATCGGGTTACAATGTGATATCTCAATCACAAATCGCAACACGGTACAAAGTCCCACATACACAGGACCCCGGTACTCTGCTGATAGCAAAATGATCCTGGACGCGACACATTTATAAGCTCCAGTTAAGAGTTTCTTTGGGTCCATTGAATCGCAATCACATATCACTTGCCTAGTTCACAGTCCATAAAACCGCATGATTCTGCCAATTGTGATTTGCGATGGACAGTGGGCACCAACAGGTTATGGCCTGCCACAAGTTAAAATTCTCACTTGGTTAGTGGATTTTGAAGCAAAATTGTGGGTTCATGTCAGATGTGGAGCAATTTGTGGAATAAATAGTGAGAAAACTAGGAGGAGTCATAACTTCTTCAGTTTTCCAACAAATTGGTTGCAAAAATAGGCTAGATAGCCATTTTTGAACATTCTAAACTTATTGGAGTAGGTTTCAGAAGCATTTGAGTATTGTAGAGATATATTTTTACAATTTTGAGCATAATAAAGAGACCCAGGCGATTGGAAGCTGGACCAAGGAGACGTAGCCCAAGAGGGGTGAACTTGTTTATCATGTGCTTGTTGTAATATGTTTTTGATGATGTTCTGTACATGTTTATGTTGCTATTTAGTTTCTGATTTATGTTAAATTTCTCATAAAATTAAGTTAAAAACTCTTCATTTCACTTGCAAAAATTCATGAATCTTTAAGCACAATGAAAGCATTTTGTTTATAATCTGAGGAAGATCTTAGCACTGCAAACTAATATTATAACTCAGGTCAATTTGGTACCAGAGCACTAGGTTTTCTTTGTGAAAGAAGAATTTAATTGTTTGCAAGTTTATGTCATCCTTTCAAGGTTAAAACTGAAAAGAGTTGAAGGAAAGCTGGTTGGAAGACCTAAAGTTGGTTCAAGGGGAAGAAGAGCAAGGTTGCCACAATCTCCAACGCTAGTTCAACCTTAAGTTGCAGTTGAGACTCGAGAGATCATATCTCATGTAGGAGAACCTAGAAACATGACAGAGATGAGAAGACCGTTAGAAATGATTTCTTTGATATGACAGAGATGGTCAAGGTCCTATATGAAGAGAGGAATACCAGGTTGCAAGGAGAAAGTTCCAAACCTCCCAATGGATAAGGTTATTCAGGAGGTGGTAATGGAAAAGGAGGTAATGAGAATGGAGACGAAACTCCACCCTCTCCACCATCTTCTTCATCTTCTTCTTCACAAGCATCTTCATCCTTTTCCACTAACACAACCCTTACTCATACTCATCATTATTGTTCAAAAGGAACTTGTAAATCACCTTGTTTAAAACTTGATGTTAAATGCAAGTTGCCCATGTATAATGGTGAAGTGAATGCAGAGAAGCTTGATAATTGGATTTGTCAGTTGGAGGTCTATTGTAGGATTCAAACCTTCAAGAGGATGACATAAATATTTAGTTAGCTTCCTTGAGAATGGAGGGTCTAGCACTAGCATGGTGGGAATCAAAGAACAAAGAAGAGGTTTAAAAACACAGTAAGACCTCAATTACTTGGAATGATTTCATTTCTGCAATTAAAAGATAATTCTACCATCTAACTTATATGTAGAAATCCATCATGAATTGGCAAAACCTTAGACAACTTAAATGTAAAAATGTGCAAGATTACACCCAAGAATTCAGAAAAAGGTCTCTGATGTTAGGTGTAGAATTGCAATCACAGGATAGATTGTTGAAGCACATAGGTCGTTTATACAACTACCTCAGCCACACTATATTAATGTTTAATTCCAATAATATAGATGATTTGTGTGAAAGCCACTCATCTTAAGGCAAAAGGGAAAAACATATCGGAAGAAGGTAGTAAAAATCAATTTAAGAGTACAGGAAAAGAAAAGGCTTTCAAAGGAGAGGAAAAGAAAAATGCATCTATCAAAAAAGAAGAAGAGAAAGTTATATGCAAACACTGTTCGAGAGAGGGTCACGATGAAGCTCACTGTCGGAAGCTTCATCTTGAAATGAGACCAAAGATAAACAACAACAAGGGGAAATAAAAGACAACTGAAACCATTCAACAGAATTTGGGATTCGATTTGGGCGATGAAACTAAAATCACAACCACGGGGTTAAAATAAAATGAATCCATTGCGAGTACTAGTTCTCCAGACTTGCAAAATGAAACTACAAACAAAAAGAGGAGAATAGAATTGTTACACATAAGGGTGATCTCAAAACATAATAAGATTGATATGTTGTTCGATAGTGGCTCTCAAGCCAATCTTATCTCAGAAAACATTGTCAAGAGTTTAAATATGGAAATTTTTCCACATCATAAACCGTATCCACTTGGATGGGTATGTGACAATGCGTAATTGCAGGTTACAAGAAAGTGTAAATTGAAATTCGTTATCACTGCAAAATTCATAGATGAAGTGGAGCTTGATGTTGTGTCATTAGAGATCTATGCCCTCATTTTGGGCAGCCCATACCTTTATAAAAGAAAATATATCTTCCATCAACATGGAAACAAATATCATTTATTCAAAAATGGAGTAGAATATATTGTGAGAGCTCATAGCAGGAAAACAAATCTTTTGCTTGTTAATGTAGGGTAGATGAAAAGACTGGTGAATTCGAGCAAGAATTTTGTGCTTCTCATGATCAAACCAAAAAATGATGTTGGTAATGAAGCTTTCAAATGTTGTGATTCAAATTTGAAATATGAATTGGTTGACGTAGTTAACCAATATGACGAGATGTTTAAGGAACCAAAGGAAGTACCTCACAAGAGAGGAATCCAACACAAGATATAGTTGCGGCAAGATTGTCATCTTCCTAACATTGGCATGTACAAGATGTCAATGATGGAAATCGTGGAAATTAAGACACAAATCCAAGAGTTGTTGAATAAAGGGATCGTTAGTCCATCTTCCTCACAATGTGGTTCACCTATTGTCTTGGTGCCAAAAAAGGATGGAACATGGCACATGAGTGTGGAATTTTGTACATTGAACAAAATTACAGTAAAGAACCGCTACCCACTGCCTCGAATAGATGATTTAGTGGATCAATGGAAAGATGAAAAATATTTTAATAAGCTAGACTTAAGAAGTGGCTACCATCAAATTAGAATACTGAAGGAAACATTTGGAAGACAACATTCAAAACAAAACAGGGTTTGTTTGAATGGTTAGTTATGTCGTTTGGTTTACGTAATGCTCTTGCTACATTCATGCGTGTGATGAATGATGTGTTGAGGCCATTTATTGATGAATGTTTCATAGTCTACTTAGATGAAATCTTAATTTTCAGTAAATCACATGTTGAACATCTCATGCATATAAGAAAAGTACTTGATCTCTTAAGAAAAGAATAGTTGTATCTGAAGATGTCAAAGTGTGACTTTGGAAAGAATTCTTTAGTTTACTTGGGTCATATTGTTGGAAGAAGTGAGTTGAAAATATATTCCTCCAGGGTTGATGTCATTGTGAATTGGCCAACGCCCACGACAGTTACAGAGGTAAGAAGTTTTCTGGGACCAGCCCAATATTGGAGGAAATTCATTGCTAATTTTTCTCTTTTAGCAGCTCCTTTCATCTGTTGGCCAACGTGATTTTTTTTTTTTTTAATTAGTTAATTAATTATTATTATTATTATTTTAAATTTTTTATTTTTTATTTTTATTTTTATTTATTTATTTGTTTATTTATTTTATTTTATTTTTATTTTTTATTTATTTTATTTTATTTTCAGTGGGGAGGCAAATAGAAAAAGGCCTTGGATGAGTTGAAGGAAGAGATCAGTACAACTCTCATACTCGCACTTCCAAATTTGAGACAATCATTTGAGATTTAGACAAATGCTAGTGACTATGCTATGGGTGCAGTCCGCATGCAGCATGGTAAGCCTATTTGTTTTCATTCGGAAAATTTTGATAGTGTAGTGATTAAATATCCTACATATGACAAGGAATTGTATGCATTGGTGCAAAATGTGAACAAATGGAAACACTACTTTGTGGGTAAAGAAACAATCATTCACATTGATCCTCAACCATTCTAATACTTGGAATCTCAATCAAATTTGTAGTTATCAAGCCACTTCCGATGGATGGGTTTCCTTCAAAAATTCCACTTGGTAGTAAGGTATAAGAAATATATCTACAATAAAGTTGCTGATATGCTTTCTAGGCTGATTGTTAGTGCAGCTACTTTACTTAAGCATAATTAGTTTTTACATGAAAGTTATATTGAGAAATATGCATTAGATAATGCCTTTCAAGATGTTTATGAAACCATGAGTCAAGGTAAGCAGGTAGAGGAATTGGATTATCATCTGCATGATAACTTGTTGTAACACCTTGGCAAGCTTTGTATTCCATAGGGAGAAAGAGTTAACATCATCAGACGTGCACATACTTATCTTATTGCTGGTCATTTCGGTGTAAGTAAGATGGTGACACATCTACAAAGGTATTGTTATAGGCCTCGTATGCTTGAAAGTTTGTCTCGTTTTATTAAAGGATATTCATTATGTGCAATCACTAAGCCTAGAAATAGGAAGTTCGGATTGTAGACACCACTTCCGGTTCCTTCACAACCATGGGAGAGTGTTTCTATGGATTTTGTAGGAGGTCTTCCATTGTCAATAAGAAGTCATGATTATTTTTATGTATTTGTGGATAGGTTCGACAAAATTTGTATTTTGATGCCATGTAAAAATAAATTTACAACTGAACAAACTACTCAGTTATTCTTTCAGAATGTTTTGGTGCATTTTGGATTGCCCACATCCATTGTTAGTGATCAAGATTCTTGCTTTGTGGGGATTTTTTGGTCAAACTTGTGGGGATTCATGGAAACCAAATTGAAAAAGATTACAACCTTTCATCTAAAAATAGATGGTCAAACAGAGGTAGTGAACATAAAAATGATACATCTTTTGTGTGGGTATTGCAGCAAGCATCCTAAGTTGTGGGATGAACAATTGCGTTATATTCAACATGCTTACAAACGAGCCAAGCAGTCTTCCACTCAAACTTCATCATTTGAGGTATGTTTGGGATACTTGACTAAATATTCTTTGTATTTGATTTTTGAAAAGGATGTTGCTATTGAATGTCATAGTGACATAGACAAGGAAAAAAGTTCATTGAAAAAGTATGCTTAGTACACCAAAAGGTTCAAGAACAACTTCAAAAAACCAAGGCAAGTACAAAGCAAGGCATGACAAACATCGTCAAGATCAAAAGTTCCAATTTGGTGATGAAGTTTGGCTTCATATTAACAAAAAGAGGCTCCAAGGAGAAGGCAAAAAGCTAAAACCAATTAGATATGGTCCACTTAGAATTTTGAAAAAGATTGGTAATAATGCCTTCAGGTTGGATTTTCCTTTATAAATGAAAATTTATGTTGTTCTTACTGTTTAGAATTTAAGGTTGTATGAACCTCCTTTGATTGAAAATCAAGGAGAGAATGTTCAAATTCCTTATATTAAAGAATTTTCTCTAGAATTCCTTGATGTGCTTTAGCAAGACACTATACTTGACAAAAGAAAAAGGACATCGAAAAGGGGAAGTATTGATTATCTTTGAGTGGGGCTCAAAGGTGAAATTCCTTAAAAATCCAAATGGATAGAGATTGGAAAGGTGAGGGAACAGTACCCTCACCTGATGAACAATTGAAAGTGATCCTTTTGGGGTCTAAAAGGCTTCTGGTGGGGAGGCGTGATCATGTTTAAAAATTAAAGTTTATAATCTTCATAAACTTAGCTTTAGATCGAATAGCTCGTCATTCTGAATCCAACTATGTGAACAACACTCAAATCCAAGCTCAGATGAAGAACTTAGAGAAATTCAAATTTCAAGTTTGACTTACTCATATGGGAGGATTGGATGACCTGGTAGGCCCCTTCAGCAAATGAGGAAGCACCAAGTGGCAAGCCACCATTAGTCGCCACATGTTGCAAATCACAATCGCAGGCAGGTCAGCATTAAAAATTGGCCCCCGAGTAGGGAAGAGTTGCGATGCGATAAGGTAGGCGGGAAGGTTTTCAAGAATTGACTCGAGGCACGATGTAATGGATCAAAATTACAGATTGACTAAGCGTCAACGTTACAGAATCGACCCCTAGCAGGTACCGAGTTGCGTTGCGATATCGCAATTGGAAATCGCAACACAGTGCAAAGTACCACATAAAAAAGACCCCGGTACTCTGTTGATAGTGAAAGGATCCCGAACGCGATACATTTATAAGCTCTGGTTAAGAGTTCCATTGGGTTCGTCGAATCACAATCACATAATGCCCGCCCAGTTCATAGTCCATAAGATCGTAGGATACCGCTGATTGCGATTTGTGATGGAAAGTGGGTGCTGACGGATTATGGCCCACCATGCCTCAAAACCCTTGCTCGGTTAGCATATTTTGGAGCAAAATTGTGGGTTCCTGTCAGATGTTGAGAAATTTGTGGAACGAATAGTGGGAAAACTAAGAGAAGTCATAACTTCTTCAATTTTCCACCAAATTAGTTACAAAATGAGGCTAGATAGCCATTTTTTAACATTTTGGACTCATTGAAGCAAGCTTCAAAAGCATTTGAGCAATGTAAACACAATTTTTACACTTTTGAGCATAATAGAGAGGCCCAAGCCATTAGAGGCTGGAACAAGGAGACGTAGACCGCGAGGGGTGAACTTCTTTATCATGTGCTTGTTGTAATGTGTTTTTAATTATATTTTGTACATGTTTATGCTACTGTTTAGTTTCCGATTTATGTTAAATGTATCATAAAATTAAGATAAAAACTCTTCATTTCACTTGCAAAAATTCATGAATCCTTAAGGACAATGCACACATCTCGTTTATAATCTGAGGAAGATCTTGGCACTGCAAACTAATATTCTAAATCAGATCATCTAGGAATGAACTAGTTCGATTCTAAATAACCAGTTCTGAAATGGTGCTACAAAACTGAAAAATATTGCTTCATGATGATGATGTAATAAATATATAACAAATGGTAGAGAACCTGTGGGGTTAATTCATGATAAAATTGGAGAGACAAGGAAAAAAGAACCACTTTCCCTCTTGTTTCAATAAAATTGCTATTGGAGCTATTGTTACAGGTATTTATCGAAATACCAAATACTAATACAAGTGCAATGGGTAAGGATCGACTATAGGCTTTTCATAGGCAAGTTAAGTTCAATATAATGTCTCGTCATAACACAAATGTTAGGAGTTCCTCACATGAAACATCAAGCATCGACAGACTCTGACATTGAATGCAAAGATGGATGGTCGACTGATAGAGTTCGACCTTGCTCGCCTGTACAAGCATTAAGAAAATCCTCAAACTTCATGTGAAACCGATAGTGACTTTTCTACGTGTCATATTTTTATTTAATCAAGAATGACAAAAATGATACGATGAGATTGGGTAGGATGGACAATTTTTTGCCAACCCAACTCTTCAAATTGAACACATTCGGTGTAATTAAGCAGTTGATTTTTGAATTTTAAAAATTATATTTAATAAAAAATATCAAATATCATATTTAATGGAAAATGCAATTGTATACTCGATAGTGCAATTAAGCAGTTCATTAATTTTTGAATTCTAAAAGTTATATTTTTCCCATAGGTATATATATATGAACTTTATATGGAAAGAGGTTTGTTGACTTTTCTTTTTTAATTGAGGGCCTAGATTGGTTCTGAAGGGAATATGCTAAACATATTCTTCTTCTTAATGTTTATCAATGGTTCTAGTGTATTACAGAGTGGATTAGGTTACATACTTTTTTAGGTTGCATTCACTTTTAATAAATTTAAAAAATTATATCACCCACCAATTTCCTAGGGATTTGAGATTATTCCAATTCTAATAAGTACCTCCATGTTCAGATTATTCCAATTCTAATAAGTTCCTCATTATTATTTATAACATTCATTTATATATACGAAAATTTTATTTAGCAAAATGGTCTATTACTTTTAATAAATTTAAAAAATTAGATTTGTGCCACGTGGCTCCCCACTCACCAATTCCCTACGGATTTGAGATCATTCAAATTATAATAAGTTCCTCGATCTTAAAAGTATTCTAATTCTAATAAGTTCCTCCATGTTGATATTATTCCAATTCTAATACTTTCCTCATTATTATTTATAACATATATTTATATATAAGAAAAATTTGTTTAGTAAAATGATCCATTACTTTTAATAAATTTAAAAAATTAGATTTGTACGATGTACTCCTCACCCACCAATTTCCTAGGGATTTGAGATTATTCAAATTCTAATAAGTTCCTCAGATCATTATTTATAACATTCATTTATAAATAAGAAAATTTTATTTAGAAAAATGGTTAATTACTTTTAATAAATTTAAAAATTAGATTCATACCACATGGCTCTGCACCCACCAATTTCCTAGTGATTTGAGATTATTCCAATCTTAATAAGTTCCTCCATGTTGAGATTATTCTAATTCTAATAAGTTCTTCATTATTATTTATAACATTCATTTATATACAAGAAAATTTTATTTACCAAAATGGTCCATAACTTTTAATAAATTTTAAAAATTATATTCATACCCGTGGCTCCTCACCCACCAATTTCTTGGGGATTTGAGATTATACCAATTCTAATAAGTTCCTCAATATTATTTATAACATTGATTTAAATATAAGAAAATTTTATTTAGAAAAATGGTCCATTAATTTTGATAAATTTAAAAAATTATGTTCGTGTCACGTGGCTCCCCACCCATCATTTTCCTAGGGATTTGATAGTATTCAACTTCTAATAAGTTCCTCATTGTTATTTATAATAATGATTTATATATGAGCAAATTCTATTTAGCAAAATGGTCCATTACTTTTAATAAATTAAAAAAAAAAAGATTGTGGCTCCCCACCCACTAATTTCCTAGGAATTTGAGATTATTCCAATTCCAATAAGTTCCATATTATTATTTATAACATTCATTTATATATAATGAAGTATATAACAAGGTATTTTCCTATGCCTTCACTATCGTAAATTCCATCCATTCTAGCATTAAGATGTTCCTCAACTTGTTTGAAGATCATATTGTCTACTCCAATCTTCTGCTCACGCTAGAAGAATGTGGGCTTTAATTTGTGAATGCTATGTCTTCTTCAATTAATAGAAAAGTTTTCCATACCATATATAACAAGGTACTTGCCAATAATCGTGGCAACGACTTACTTCCCTATCTGCTTTACCAGTATTTGAACATACATATATTTGTATGTTGTCGTAGGTGTCTGATAGTGGAAAATTTAATGTGGACAACCTCTATAAGAAGTTTTGGCATTTGATATGGGATCACGAGGCAGACTTATGGTACCTTCACTCTCGAGAGGAATATGTGTTGGCACACAAATGAGGAGTACAAGCTTTGACTAACTCATGCCACAAATCTCCACGAGATCAATTGTGTTTGTTATAAATTTAGTAATTAAGTGTGGTTTATATGTTAATTATTTGAAGGAGCGTTCTATGTAAGATTGCTTTACTTTTCAAATACAAATGAATACAAGTAGCTCAACTATGAATTTGGTTTGTCCTAGGTTTTTAGCGTATGATTAGCATAGAATTAGGTAAAGTAGCATGACAGAATTTATGCTATAAAATTAATTAGCAATGTTCTTTTAATAACACATATTCAAATTGCAAGTTGTTCATATCAGCTTTTTCTTTAAAGGTTAATCTCGAAATATTTTAATCACAAATCTCAAAAGTGTTTAGAGAGATATAATTTCTTATTGTGTAAAATTTTAAAAAATGCAAAATCTGGAAAAAAAATAAAATGTTTGGATCTCAAAGATAAAATAAACAAAAAAATATGGCCCAAATATAAAATAATAACATTACTTGAAATGCTTAAAAATGTTTTAACCATGAAAATTTATTTCTTTTCATTGTACATATTAGTTGACATTGAAATATTTTACTTAATATGGCGTAATATTTACTTATGAAGTACATTATTTATATTAATAAGTTCCATGATAAGTTTTTCCATGATTAATGAGTTATGAAATTTAGAAATTATGGTTGATGTTTGGAGATGTATTTTACTTTTAAATTGGCTTTTTTTTTTTTGGTTTTTTTTTTTTTTTTTGTTTTTTTTTTCATTTAAATTTAATTATCAATTTTTGAAATATATCATACATTAAAAAATTGTAAATTTATAGATTTAAAATTCCATTAACAATGCTTCACATGAGATATTTAAAAAAAAGGTTAATATATTCAAATGAGATTATAGTAATTTATGAATTTACAAATGCTTATTTCGTTTCATTTTATTTTGTATGAATTTATTTTTGAAAAGTTCATTATCTATTATTCATTTGTTTTTAATATTTTGCACTATATTTTGATTTTTTTTTTCATTAAAAAAGTGTATAAAATAATAATTTGTAGGCTTTATTCATCTAAGGCGTCATATTCCTACGGTATAATATTATTTATAGGGTTTATAATATTAATCCTTAAGTTTAATATAAATCTATTCGGTTTGCAATCCCTTAGGTTTTTAGTATTAATCCCTTGCGTTTATAATACCTTTTGGTTTTAGAATTAATCCCTTGGGTTTATTGTTCCATTCGATTTATAATATCAATCCCTTGGGTTTATTTGGTTCATATTCTTAAGGTATAATATTATTCATAGGTTTTATAATATTAATCCTAGGGTTTAATATAAATCCCTTGTTTTTACAATCATGTTCATCCATAGTCAATGATGGTCCAATGTCACAACGTGCCAAAGATTGTCTCAATATGAAAATCAACCATTTTCAACTATGGTCCAATGTCAGAATGTGACAAACATTGTCTTAGTATGAAAATCAATGATGCTAAGTCATGGTCAACCATGTTTATTGCAGAGTTTATTTGTCTCAATATGAAAATCAATCATGGTCAACCATATTCCAATGTCGCATTGTGACAAATATTTATGTTAGGGTTTATAATGTTTATCTTAAAGTTTATTTTCCTTAGGTTTATAATATTTATCCCATGGGTTTATAGTATTTATCTTAGGGTTTATATACCTTGTGTATATAATATTAATCCCTTGGGTTTAATATTATTCCCTTGTGTTTATATTATCAATCCGTTGGGTTTCTAATCCCTTGGATTTTTAGTATAATACCTTGGGCTTATTATTCCCCTGGATTTATAATATCAATCCCTTTAGGGTTTATATACCTTGAGTTTATAATATTAATCCCTTGGTTTTAATAGTATTCCCTTAGGTTGATAATACCTTTGGGTTCAATAATCGTCAACAACCATGGTCAACCATAGTCACATTGTGACAAAAACTATCTCTTGGTCCAACGTCACATTGTCACAACAATGGTCATCCATGGTCCAACATTGCATTGTGACAAATATTGTGTCAATATGGAGATCAACCATGGTCAGCGATTATCCAACGTCACATTGTGACAAACGTTGCCTCAATATGAAAATCAATCATGGACAACCATAAATCAACATCGCATTGTGACAAATATTTATCTTAGAGTTTATAATATTTATCTTAGGGTTTATGTTCCTTGGGTTTATAATATCAATCAATTTAGGATTTATATACCTTGCATTTATGATATTATTCCATTGGGTTTATAATACCTTTGGGTTCTAGAATTAACCCCTTTCGGTTTATAATATCAATCCCTTGGGTTTATTTGGTACATATTCCTAGGGTATAACATTATTCATAGGGTTTATAATATTAATCCTAGGGTTTAATATAAATCACTTGGGTTTACAATCGTGGTCATCCATGCTCAACGACAGTCCAATGTCAAAATATGCCAAGGATTATCTCAATTTAAAAATCAACCATGGTTCAATGTCACATTGTGACAAACATTGTCTCAGTATGAAAATCAATGATGGTAAATGATGGTCAAACATGTTTATCTTAGGGTTTATAATATTTATCTTAGGATTTTTATACCTTGGGTTTATAATAATTATCTTAGGTTTTTTATACCTTGGGTTTATAATATTTATCATGTTTGTTTAATATTATTCCTCTAACATTTACAACAATATCAAGAGCGACATCAATATATGGTTTTCATATTTCACCTTATTTTTCTTTTCAATGTTATGCAAAAATGCAAGAAAATGCGAAAAGGGATTGGTTGGAAAGCATGAATGGCTGTGACCATCATCATTCTGAGTGTGTTTTGGAAGAGGATAGCATTTATTAATTGTGTTTTAGAAGAGTCCTTAAACTTGAATTTTCTATCAACCACATTTAAATTATTGTTTGATTTTTATTAAACTATTTATTTCACAATTACTTCGTTATTATTTATTAAATGATTATTAATATAATTGTTGTTATTATTTTTATCTATATATTTATTTATTATTATTATGATTTTAATAATATAATAATTATTATTATTTAATAAAATAGTAATAATATACTATTAATTATTATTAATATGGTTTCTATATTTATATTAAGATTATTGATAATTGATGTATGTATTTCATATAGATTTATCAGAATTTATCAACCACATTTGTTAATATAGTTGTGCAAATTAATTAAAAAATATCAAATATTATATTTAATGAAAAATGCAACAGTATATTGATAAAAAATAAAAGAGAATTTTTTATTTTATTTTAAATATAAATATTATAATAATTAATAGTACCATTTTTTTTAAATTTTAAATATTACATTTAATCCAATTTGTAATAAGAACATCTACACCCATGTCTATATTTAATTTTAAAAGTATTATTCTTAAAGCAAACTATAAATTCTAAATAATATTTACTCAGTTAAAATGATATGATTATAATTTTTTGTTTCACCGTTTATCAAAATTTAAATCAATTCATTATATTTAAGAAATATCACAAGTTAAGATATTTAATATTTAGTTATCAATAAATTTAAATATAATATAACACTAAACTAAACATAGGAAAGAATAAAGGAAATTAATTTAGAAATATAAATAATTGTTTTGGAAAAACCATGGATATTATTAATATCATGCACCTTATAAAATGATCGTTATTATTCGGAAAACCCTATGTAAATAATTTTATCCTTTTACTATCATAGTCACATCAATTATATAATTCATTTCTAATTTTTTCTTTTTGCTATTATAGTAATATAAATTATAAGATTCATAAAGGTGGATAGTTCTCAAAAGTATTTTGTATTTAATTTACCGCTACCGCTATAAGATTAAAAGAGCTAAAGGTTCCTTTTGAGTTGAGAGCTACCGCTATAAGATTATACGAGAATGTAATTGCCAAGATAAAGAGAAATGAGGGGTGGGCGAAAGATATTAAATGTAATATCGGAGTTAAAAAAGGTTGCCCCCTCTCCCTACACTATTTGGAATTTACATCGACAAGCTAGAAGGTTTTTAGAGGAAGCAGGATGTGCTGGTACGATCTTAGCTGGGATAGTCATCATCCTTCTTGCAAGTTGCCCATCTAATCTTGATAAGAAACTTATACTCTTTCAGGATTTCTGCTCTACTATGCGTATGATTGTTAACACTGACAAAACAAAAGTTATGATTATCCAATCCAAGAAGGACACTTATGCTAATTTTATGTATGGCAATAGTAACTTGGAGGAAGTGTCTTCCTACAAGTACCTAGGAATTGATATTCCTCACAAGCTCAACTAGAACTAAAACATTAATAAGAGGATTAATGGGGGATGGAAAGCTTATTTTGGTCTTGAAAATAATTGCAAAACGACAAAACTCATAATGTGGGATAGAAAGAAGTTCCTCTTTGAAACTTTAGTCACTCTGGTTATCTTATATGGATGTGAGGTTTGGGGTTGTAGCATCTCTAGAGAATCCTGGAGAAATATTGAGCAAATCCAGAAGCGTTTTATAACATATAACCTCAAAACTAAAAGAAACACACCCCATCCTATTCTCCTTATAGAAGTGGGTCTTTCCCATATCGAGAGCCTAGCTATGACTAGGCTCCTATTGTACGAGCACAAACTCAATAACATAGGAGACCATAGACTTCCTAAAGTAGCTTTAAATTCTAGCCAAAACCACCTAAGGCTCAAATGAGGTTGGTATAAAGACATCAAGGCCTAATTAAATCATTGGGAGATCGACAAGAATGTTGCATTGCAAACCATTAATAACATTAAAAATATTGTTGCTTCTAAGTTCAAAGAAAAAATGTGGTGTGAGAAAGATTTAGAAGCTAAAAGAAAATTAAGATATTAAAAGAAAGTCATCAACCCCACCGTAGAAGATCAAAAGTATCTCTCTGTTTTAACTAGCTCAAAGAAGAAAATTAATATAGCCAAGATTAGAACGAACTCTCATGAGCTCCATAGTGAAACGGGTCGTTGGGAAGTTCCTAAAACACCATTTATGGAAAGGTTTTGCCATCACTGTGAGAATACGAACATCGAGGATGAAAATCACTTCCTCCTAGAGTGCCTCGCATACAACCACATTAGATCTCAGTTTCAAAATCTTTGTTGCAATACTAACCTTCCTAGCCTTTTACGATGTCAAAATTATAGTGAGCTCGGGAGGCTTCTCTCCAAGCTTTTTGAGCATAAGAATAAAATCTTAAATCAAACTAAATAATTTGTTTTTTTAGGTCTGATAAACCAAAGTTTGGTCTCAATGGAGGTTAACCACCACCATCATCATATCCAATTTTAAAAAAATTATAAATATTAAAATATATATAAATTAATAATTATAATTTTTTTTATTATTACATATAAATTTTATTTTCATATTTTATATAGTTTTATTATGCAACTTTTTATTAAAAAAATACAATGCATTTCAACAATAAAATAAAAGCATAAGCATTTGAGACTCATTTTCCACTTTTTGCTCGGCGAGTCTACATCTACCCTCAAATTTCATGTTTGTGTACAAAATCAGTAATCTAAATATCACAAACGTTATATATATATATATGTGTGTGTGTGTGTGTGTGTGTGTGTGAAATATTTAATAATCTAATTTCGCTCAAGAAAACAAATTTAAATGAACAATAAATAACATCGCTGGTTTTTTACATTTGAAGTTTTGAATGCATCTAGTGCAGTAATGATGGGCACCTAATTAGGGAACTGTTGATGCTTCGAAAATCGCTGCAACAACAATGGGGGATAACCACCTGGTTCGGACCTTAAAGCAGCTCCTTTTCCATTTGGTATGGTGGCTCCGACTGGTTTAACTAGGTCCAGTTACCTTCTTCCTATAGCTATTGGTTTATGATGTATCTTTCACTATCAATAGTTAACGATATCAGATCACGTCTTCTTGCTGATCAGGCAAGAGAATGACCCTTAAGCTGATTTGGGTTCAGCGAAGCCACAGCTAAAATCTTGCCTCTTTGAGGAGAGGACTTAAAAGAATGTAGAATTTACTCTAAATGCAAGCTTATTCTATGATGCAAACAAAAGAAACTAATCTAAATCCTATCTTAATTAGGCAGATATAGATCTAACCCAACTAAGAGCAAGATAATTAAAGTATTGGGATTTAAATATGTTTTGTTTATAATGAATATCAAGTTAATGAAGTAGTTCAATTAACTGATATTATGGTTACCAAATCACATCCTATTGAGACCTCTTAACTGAAATAATAAACCAACAACATTCAGGAAGTAGTTCACAAAATTGATATTAATTATCAAATCAGTAAATTCAATAATTGAATAATGATATGTGGAAATAGTTCACAACACATTACCATTCAATAAATCAGTGCTATAAGATAGATTTTTGAGTAAGTAGTTACTCAAAAATGAGAAATTAATTCATAAAAACAAAGATACATAATAAAAACATTAAGACAAATTACCCATATTGACAATAGTGCACAAACATGAATAAAATGACACATTGCTGTTACCATAAAAATAAAACTGATATTTGAAACAATAGTATTAGAAATACCAATTTATTGCACCCATTTCTCTGTCCTTGGTCTCTAACAACTCTTTACATTGCTTGAAATTCTACTTTCAAAGCTAAAGCCACAATAATGCAAACTTTTTTCTTCATGTATAATTCAAGATACAAAGGGAAAATCTTCAATAGTCCCCAGATCTGAAATTTTATCTCCTCTCTCCTACAACTCTAAATTCCTATTACATTAGTGCTTTTAGAGGTCTAGAATTGCAGAGGAAAGCAGCCCCTTATTACATTCTGTAATCTACTATTTATAATATTTGTGAAGGAATTCTTGAGAGAAAAGTTTGTTGAAGAGAAATCTGTCAAATCAAATTTTATTTGCTCAAAAACCCTGATCTTCAATTGTTGGATCATTCTCATTGATTGAAATCCTTTTCTCCATATTTCTTCCACTGTTTTCATGCAAAAAGAAATCAAAATAAATTAAGATGCAATCAAAATATCATTTCTCGCAATTAAATCAAATCCAATCAAATTCTATTTAAATAAATAATTGAAAATAAAATATAAGCTCTCTATTGATGTTTGGGGTGGTTTAATTTGCCAAAAATAGTATTAACCAATGGATCTGCAATTAGAAGAGGCTTTGGACAAATGAAAATGAAGAAAATAACTCAGAAAATTGATTTTGTTTTCAAAATTATGAGCTTGATCTTCTGCCTGATTTTTGACCCAATAAATGATTAAATCTGTTAGTGAAACCTCCTAAAAAATGTTCTCCTAGATTTTCTCTTTCCAATGAGCTGTCCTGGGCCTCATTTGGCGAAGTATAACTCAATTTATGAGCCTCCAAAGTTGATGGATCAAATCTGGCATGAATCTGGAAATTCTGTTACTGAGCTAAAAATGAGAATTTTAATTAAAAAATCTCATCCTAAATTAGAATAATAATTAATTGTAAATTAATGGTTAATCATAAACTAAACTAATTGCTAATTAATATATTTATTAATTAATATCTAACTAACTAAAACATTAACTATTTATAAACTAATTAATATCAATATAAATAATAATTAAATTTAAATTAAATAAATATTACATATTCATTAATTTAATTAATTTAAAATTAATTATTTAAATATTAATATTTCAACTAATATTAAACTATCACTACCTACTTCTTTTATTCATATGATAACATACTCATATAAACCATTAAAGTAATGACTCATATGGTAACATAAACCATTTCTAAAAATAGAATTAATACGTGAGCCCAAAACGAATGTCAAAGTTTGACTTATCGCATTAGCGGAAGTGTGGTGTCGGGGGCATAAAGTTTGTATAAGATGAAGACTCCCGATGCAATGGAACATTCGCATTGAAATTTTAAACACACGTTTTTAAAACCTTGGTTAATGCTCCATTGCCCTTTGGTTAATCGGCGATCAGCATCGTGAGGTGTCGGTGGTTTCAAAACTGTGTCATTTAAAAAGTCCAGATGCGATTACCATCTCTGATCCGATCGCCCGATGCGATTAAGAATTATATATATATATATATATATATATATATATTAAATTTTAAGATTTAATATTAAAGATCAATTTTTTATTTGGTTTTATTTTATGAATTTTAGTTTCTAAACTACAGCCATTTGGATGTTTTGGTTTCCGAGATTAATGATTATTTTGAAAATTGAAATAAATTACTAAAATCCTGATGCTTCATGATTTCGCTGTATAATTAAAAATGGAAAAATGTTAGAAAAACTCACTACGAGTTAATATTTAAAATGAGTGCATTATTGAACTAATTTATTTACAAAATGCAATATTGTATTTTTAACCTAGGCCAGATAAATTATGAGACTTCAAAGGAGTACCATTTTCAACCCAGTTAACCAAATGAGGCGAAACAAGCGTCAATGGGAAGCTTATAAAAAATCGATTTTAACAAAGCAATCAAAACAAGAATCCAAAGAAAATAAAAAATTAACAAAAGCGTAGGATAATCAACTAAATAAAAATCTTAAAAGGTGTTTAACCAAAATTTTTATAGGAAGGGTCCCCATTATTAATGTGTTCACTTCAAAAATGGGGGGCTTGTGTTTTTTTACCACAACAATGGTGACACACGGGAGAAGAACCAGTTATCTTTGTTTGATATGAATGAGGTTTTCCTAAAATTAAAATAAAAATAATTAAAGAAGAGAGAATTATGCTTGAAATGCTTCACTAAGTTCATTAGTATGAATAAAAGGAAGAATCATCTAACTATAATTTTTCTTAAAATTCCTCATAAATTAAAATATTTCAAAGTTCTATATCATTCCTTAATTAGTGGTAGAGATAAAGCAGGGGTCACTTTATAGCTTAGCTTTTAAAATATACTCATTTGTCACAGGTAGAGCCACTGCTGCCAGCAAACATCTATAGTCTTGATAGGGTTACCTTTTAATCATCAAGGACTCAAAATCCTATTCATTAAAAATTATTGACCTAGAGACAAATCCATATATATGTTTATTTTTATTTATTTATTTATTTGTTATAAATCTTAAAAGCCATTGTCCTGGTTTGGTGGCTAGATAGTTGACAATGCCATTCACTGGTTATAATCGGACTGAACAAGCTGGCTTGTGTTGAGACCCGTTGTCTTATAATTGTTTGCAATCATAAGCCATTATCGTGGTTTGTTTAACAGTGTTGATAATGTCAGCGTATTTTTTCCCTATGATCATGGTAAGCAAGCTCATGATGAGACCTCTTATCTTTTAAGTTTAAATATATTTTTGGATTACACTCTAGAAAAATAAAACTCTTTGGGACGAGGAGAATCATTGACTCTTTAAGAGTTAATAATGACAATTTCAGAGTTAAAGGTGCTTTGCTGTAAAGTGTCTTTACTTGGTTAAAAATAACTTTTCTTGACTGATAATAGCACTTTGAAAAATCCTAATGAAATTTTGAAATCTCAAAATGATTACAATTTGATGAAAAAGAATTTTTTCAGATTTTATGATACTTTTCCAACTTCTCTTGATTGGTGATCTCTTCCCTAAATATGTCTACTTTTATAATAAGAAAATTAAACATTACTAAGAGATTTAAGAAAAAGCTAATAGGTGACTATTAACTATCTTTTTCTATGTATGCTGACCATTGTTAGGTAACAAGTAGGCCTTCCATATCAATCATGGCAAAGTCACCAAAATCAAAACTGAAAACCAAAGGAAAAACATTCTTATGCTAAAGTGAAAAAGAAATCAACAAACAAAAATAAAGATGAAGAAATTTGAAAAATGAAGGAAAATCCAAGTTTCAAATGATAAACTCCAACAAGAATGTTTATACCAATCTCTTAAACAATATGAAGAAAAATAAAATAAGTATGTATTCATTCCTTCTTATGTTGAGATTTAGAAAAATCATACCTTGCAGGGTTGTAACTATTTTAGCCTTTTTGGATAGCAGTGACGTTAAAATTCAGCCACAATGAAAACTTTCTATCTGGTATCAATCTTCTTGTTTCAAAGCATCATTTTAATCATTTTTTAACAAAAACAAGATGCCTAAATAAACAAACTAAAGGTTCAGAAACTTCCTGATGTAGCTGTTTCGACGAAGATTATCGCTGCTTCTTGAAATTAAGCCAGAAGAAGAGTATGGACTTCGAAAATATGATCCGGCAGAGGATTGAAAGTTTTAATGAAGAGCTGCAAAAAAGATTTATATATCAGAAAAACAAAACTGAAACTAAAGCAATGAAATGGAAATTAATGAAAGTGGGTACATGAATCTTACCATTAGATAATTGCTTTTGATCTTACCTGAAATGTATCAGTTTCTCCAAACTAGCTGACTTCTTATTTTAATTATCATTAAAGCATGAAGAAGTTAAACTAATCAAAATCCTATAACCCAAAATCATTATTTATTTTATTTACACTAAAGCAAACAGTAAAATGTAAAAATGGAATGCTTAGTGTTCAAGGGAATCAAAATTAACACAAATACATCAGAAATGAGAGTGAGAATTTGCAGTAATGAATATTTCTCAAGATACTATAAGTTTCATATAAATTCCATGATTTTATAAATTGTCCAGAATTAAGACCAAATCCAAGATAATAAAATTTAAATATGAAGATAGAGAGGTCTTGAATTCCTTTTTTAATTATGGAATTATATATTTAACACTGAAATATATGAGAAATGGAAATGATTTTTGTATGCTGCAAATTTATCATCAATTGCTTTTTTCCCATAATGATTACCCAAGCTCGCTTTTAAAATAACACATCGCCGTATCGGATGATTCACATAACATGTTTCTTCACCATCCTTCAAGTTTAATTTGCAATACTTCACCTTTGTTGCTATGCCATATATCAATTAAATGTTAATGGCTCAAAGGCATGCATTGAAAGCTATCGCATCGGTGGTTGAAATATCAAATTCCAGATATGAGATCATGCGAAGAAAATATGTGCGATGAGATGTAGTGATCACACTATTGAAGAGTTGTTGTATTGCGAATCGGGGACAGTCATGCAACAATTCTTATATCGTACATCGCATCTCGTGATTTCTATTTTACACATTGCAAATTTGGAATAGTGATATGGCCATAAAAATGTGATGAAGCGATTACAATAAGGGCGTTGTGATGGATGACATAACTAATCGGCGATTGGCAAACTTAAGCATCCAATGTAACACAATATATTTCTTGCGATGCTGATATGCGATGAAGGGCGGACCTGATAACTTTTATGATGGGATTTTAATAACATATCGGATTAGAGACATCGACCTTTTTAAAGTTGTGCTCCTACCATTATTGCGATTAAACAGACGCGATATTTTTTATGAATTTGATTTGAATTTCATATTGGGTCCGGAATTATGTATTCATAGCAATATCGGTAAAGTCGATTATCGGAGATGGGCGATTCACGATAATGGAAGTATACTTCAACTGCAAAGCTCCGATATGCAAAATGCGATATGGCATATGAGTAAGATAATACATCGGAGGTCTTTTATGAACAATTTTTTATCAAAAGAAATGCTAAGAACTACTTCCGACGAAATCTTATGATGCGAATGGTCTTATGATATTCCTTGAAATTTCAATTGGGTTTTCTAAGTGAATAAAAACAACGTTAAAAAAATGCTTAAATTCTAATGAATCAAAAGTAAAATTTCCCTCAACCTGTTGCAAATTTGAAATGGGTTTACTGCTTACTTTACGTTTTGAAAAGAAATAAAAACCGGCAAATAAAATAGAACACGAATCAAAAATAAACTAAGAAAAATAGAAACTAATAAGAGATGAGAACGAACTTGTAAATGCGTACCTGGAAGGAAATTGTCTGCAGATTTTACCTCATAAATTTTCGGATCTTTCCTTCGATTAAAATTTTAACTTTGTTCAAAATCATCTCATTATTTATCCTAAATTAGAGTGGGCAATCAAGTTGAATGAAATCAATTATTCATGTTCATAAAACATAAAATTTACCAGAAATAAATATAAAAATAGGCTTCCCTTTTGAATTGAAACAACAATTTGTTACCTCTGCTTATTATGAATAACTTCAGAAGAATCTGTATTGTTATAGCAACTGTTCAAAAATGCCTTTAGTAAATGAATATGATTCGTATTGTAGCATCAAATAATAAACTAAAGATTAGAATGGGATAGAGCCACTAATTGCGAAAAAATATCAAAATAGATTTGAATGTTTGCACTCAACAAAATAGACATCCTTAAGGTCAGCTTTAGCAAATTCCGAGGAAGGTAGTATGAACTTCATATGATTACCGTGAAAGGTTAGACTGACTAATAATGATTGAATTAGAATTAAGCTTATCATAGACAGTCATACATTTCATGGGATCATGGGGTCATGAAGCTTTTATATCCTCAAATCCTTACCATATAAATTTCAAAAGAAAATCTTAGAAGGAAATCCCGAAATGAAGAAAAGTGGCTTTGAGGCAATGGATGCCAAGTGCAACTTTAATTGAATTTAATCAAGACATTTTTCAAAATAGACAGAGTAGAGGTATTGCTGTAAGAAATTTTAAAAAAGAGAGCAAGAATTAAAATTTTCTGATAGGAAGAAAATGTTTTCACTGAACATGTATGAGAAGGGCTGACTGCTTTCTTTATTTTTAATCTGCAAAACTATTAAAAATAAATCAACTACCTAAAACAAACTAATTGAACTAATTCTACTCCTATTCTAACCATATACATGAAGATGACTAGGTATAGTCATATTTCCAGTGTAAGCATTCTCTCATTTTTATTCCCGCATATATGTATAGTTCAAATGTTAGTAATAAACATACAAACCTAACTAAACTGAGGAAAATAAATCTGAAATCAGAATGTACAATTATTTTTAGCAACTTAATTAAAATCTCTTTCTCTTGAAATTTCCTTTCCAATTGAATACCAATTGGATCATAGGAATCTGGATGGATTTCTATTAAGGATTGAGAAATGTTCAAAAGAAGAGATAACAGGTTAGGTTGTAAATATGAGCTTTTAAATTAAAAGGCCTGAAAAAAAATTGTTAGTATTATATACAAATGTTAAATCATTGACAATTTTCCTTGAAAGAAAAATTTCCAAACAATTTTCAAATGGGTTAATGAAAAATGGATGGAAGTTTTTCAAATAAAATGGAAAATTATTAATTAAATTGGATTGTTGGCCAGATTGTAAAAATACATTCTTTCATTGATATTGCCTTTGAGAAGATAGAAGCTTTTGATAAGTAATGAACATCAATTGACATTGACATGTTAACAGCTCTTGATGTTCATGGTTATAATATAAAACTTCAATTTCTCAATAAGGCAATTCATCAATTGAGTGTTTGATAATAAAGTGTTCAATATGCCAACGGAAAGTGTGAAAAAATTGAAAAATAAAATATGAAAATAAATCTTATTTTCTACAAGATAAGTGAAGAAACAAAAATAAACTGAAATCATTATTTGTACAACTAATGTTACAACACAATTGAGATTGTTTTGAAATAATTTCCTTTTCACAAGAATTGGTCAGAATTATGGAATTTGAGTAATTTTGAATTCCAACTTGTGAATTAGAAAACGAATTATGATTATGAGTAGGAATGAGAGCTTGATCATGATATGAATCATAAATTGGAATGTTTCCTTGAATAGTGAAATCATGAAGATAATTTGTTGCTATAAAATGAGGATAGGTTGGAATAATTCCTAAATTTAAGCGTTCCTCTTTCTCAGATGTTATTTGAATTTTATCATGAGGATTTTCTTGGGAAAAATTGAAATCAACATCCTCAATATTAGAGTAATTATCATAAATGACCTAACAAGATTCTCTAGAATTCCCTTCAATCTCATCCAATATATCCAAACACGAAGGAACAAGAATTTCATGTTCATTAATGGCAAAAGAATGATTATTAATTGCTTTTCTATCTTGAAAAAACTTAATGTTAATTCATTTAGATCAACCTTTGTATTTTTTGAAATATCATTAATACCAAGAGGGGAAAAATTACCATCATTAAAAATATCAGGATAAAGGGAAAAATGTGAACCTGAAACAATGTATTTAAAAGTGTCTCTGTTTGAGAATTCTTGTGCATTATGCTCATTGTAAATTTCAGATTGCAGATCATTCCTTTGCGTGCTCATGCTTTTTTGAAGAAGGCTGCTTTGCTGCTCTAATTTCGGCATTTGCTCATCATGGAAAAATTCAGAAATTTGTACAACAATTTACATGCTATTATTTACTTTGATTTCTGCTTGTACTTGTTGATTTGTGATCTGATTTTCTAAATTGACCGCAGAGTAATTTCCAGATTTGAAGGTAGCTCTTTCTCCAAAATTGTTGTTGTTGTCTTCTTGCATTTGAATAGAAATATTTTTGAAGCTTTGTGAAATCAGTTTATCACAATTTATTTGTACATCCAAATTGGAATTCTTATTTATGTTGGAAGAGAATGGAACAAAGCTTGAACTAATTTCATATGGATTGGGAATGGGTGGAAGAGAACAAATATATTCAAACCAATCTAATGATTCTTCTTCCGTAGGTTTATCTTCGATTTTGAATCTTAAACAATTCAAATGAAATCGAATATTAAAACCATTAACAGACTCATTTTCAAACCTTCGTAGATCTTCAATTTCTTCACATACCTGTTCATAATCATAGCCGTCAAATTTACAAATGAAAATTTAACAAATTGATCCCAGCTGTGGATTGAAGCAACTGGGAGAGTTCTACACCAGCTTCTGGCTTTTGCCGCAAATGTGAGAGTAAAAATTTTGCATAAAATGCCTTCATCAATTCCTTGAAAATCATAATTTGAAACATTTTGAATAAATTGAAAGACATGGTTAAAAGCAGAAGAATTTCTCTTACCATTGAACTTTACCTGAGACAAGAGTCTTACCACTTCGGGTGGAGTATTGGAAGATGCACGTCCATGGATACAACTCCAAATTGGAATTTTAAGAGGAGCCATCACAATAAATAAAATATTAAAATTGAAAAGACTCCAATACACAAAAAATCTCATGCCCTCCTTCTAGCGCCAAAATTGTTAATGCCTCGAAAATCGCTGCAATAACAATGGGGGATAACCACTCGGTCCGGACCTTAAAGCAACTGCTTTTCCGTTTCGCGTGGTGGCTCCAACTAGGTCCAGTTACCTTCTCCCTATAGCTATTGGTTTATGATGTATCTTTCACTACCAATAGTCAGGGATATCAGATCACTTTTTCTTGCTGATTAGGCAAGAGAATGACCCTTAAGCTGATTTGGGTTCAGCTAAGCCACAACTAAAATCTTGCCTCTTTGAGAAGAGGACTTAAAAGAATGTAGAATTTAATCTAAATGCAAGCTTATTCTATGATGCAAGCAAAAGAAACTAATCTAAATCCTATCTTAATTAGGCAGATATAGATCTAACCCAACTAAGAGCAAGATAATTAAAGTATTGAGATTTAAATATGTTTTGTTTATAATGAATATCAAGTTAATGAAGTAGTTCAATTAACTGATATTATGGTTACAAAATCACATCCTATTGAGACCTCTTAACTGAAATAATAAACCAACATTCAGGAAGTAGTTCACAAAAATGATATTAATTATCAAATCAGTAAATCCAATAATTGAATAATGATATGTGGAAATAGTTCACAACACATTACCATTCAATAAATCAGTTTTATAAGACAGATTTCTGAGTAAGTAGTTACTCAAAAATGAGAAATTAATTCATAAAAACGGAGATACATAATAACAACATTGAGACAAATTACCCATATTGACAATAGTGGACAGACATGAATAAAATGACACATTCATGTTACCAGAAAAATAAAATTGATATTTGAAACAGTGGTATTAGAAATACCAATTTATTGCATCCATTTCTCTGTCCCTAATCTCTAACAGCTCTTTACATTGCTTGAACTTCTACTTTCAAAGCTAAAGCCACAATAGTGCAAACTTTTCCCTTCATGTATAATTCAAGATACAAAGGGAAAATCCTCAATAGTCCCCAGATCTGAGATTTTCTCTCCTCTCTCCTACAACTCTAAATTCCTATTACAGTAGTGCTTTTAGAAGTCTAGAATTGCAGAGGAAAACAACCCCTTATTGCATTCTATAATCTGCTATTTATAATATTTGTGAAGGAATTCTTGAGAGGAAAGTTTGTTGAAGAGAAATCTGTCAAATCCAATTTTATTTGCTCAAAAATCCTGATCTTCAATTGTTGGAGCATTCTCATTGATTGAGATCCTTTTCTCCATATTTCTTCCACTGTTTTCTTGCAAAAAGAAATCAAAATAAATTAAGATGCAATCAAAATATCATTTCTCACAATTAAATCAAATCCAATCAAATTCTATTTAAATAAATAATTGAATTTAAAATATAAGCTCTCTATTGATATTTGGGGTGGTTTAATTGGCCAAAAATATTATTAACCAATGGATCTGCAATTAGAAGAGGCGTTGGACAAATGAAAATGAAGAAAATAACTCAAAAAATTGATTTTGTTTCAAAATTAGGAGCTTGATCTTCTGCCTGATTTTTGACCCAATAAATGATTAAATCTGTTAGTGAAACCTCCTCAAAAATATTCTCATTGATTTTCTCTTTCCAATGAGCCATCCCGGGCCTCATTTGGCCAAGTATAACTCAATCTATGAGCCTCCAAAGTTGATGGATCAAATGTGGCATGAATCTGGAAATTTTGTTACTGGGCTAAAAATGAGAATTTTAATTAAAAAATTTCATCCTAAATTAGAATAATAATTAATTCTAAATTAATGGTTAATCATACACTAAACTAATTGTTAATTAATATTAATCTATTTATTAATTAATATCTAACTAACTAAAATATTAACTATTTATAAACTAATTAATATGAATATAAATAATAATTAAATTTAAATTAAATAAATATTGCATATTCACTAATTTGATTAATTTAAAATTAATTATTTAAATATTAATATTTCAACTAATATTAAACTAGCACTACCTACATCCTTTATTCATATGGTAACATACTCATATAAACCATTAAAGTAACGACTCATATGGTAACATAAACCATTTCTAAAAATAGAATTAATACGTAAGCCCAAAACGAATGTCAAAGTTTGACTTATCGCATCAGCGGAAGTGTGGTGTCGGGGGCATAAAGTTTGTATAAGATGAAGACTCTCGATGCGATGGAGCATTCGCATTGAAACTTTAAACACACGTTTTTAAAACTTTGGTTAATGCCCCATTGCCCTTTGGTTAATCAGCGATCGACATCGGGAGGTGTCGGGGGTTCCAAAACTATGTCATTTAAAAAGTCCCGATGCGATTACCATCTCCGATCCGATCACCTGATGCGATTAAGAATTTTTAATATATATATATATATATATATATATATATATATATTAAACTTTGAGATTTAATATTAAAGACCAATTTTTTATTTGGTTTTATTTTATGAATTTTAGTTTCTAAACTACAGGCACTTGGATGTTTTGGTTTCCGAGATTAATGATTATTTTGAAAATTGGAATAAATTACTAAAATCCCGATTCTTCATGATTTGGTTGTATAACTAAAAATGGAAAAATGTTAGAAAAACTCACTACGGGTTAATATTTAAAATGAATGCATTATTGAACTAATTTATTTACAAAATGCAATATTGTATTTTTAACCTAGGCCGGATAAATTATGAGACTTCAAAGGAGTACCATTTTCAATGCAGTTGACCAAATGAGGTGAAACAAGCGCCAATGAGAAGCTTATAAAAAATTGATTTTAACAAAGCAATCAAAACAAGAATCCAAAGAAAATGAAAAATTAACAAAAGTATAGGATAGTCAACCAAATAAAAATCTTAAAAGGCGTTTAGCCAAAATTTTTATAGGAAGCGTCCTCATTATTAATGTGTTCACTTCAAAAATGGGGGGGTTGTGTTTTTTTGCCACAACAGGAACGTAGATTTGATTTAATGGTTTCGGGTTTTAATGCCGATGAATATTTGACATGTAATTTTTTAATCACCTAACAAATATGTTTTGGGAGAGAAAAACATCTTACATGATGTTAAATTCCACGCGTTGTATTTGGTTCTGAGCAGATTCCTAAATTTCATATCTTTGCACAACATGCTTATATCCTTAAGTTGTATGACGGGACAATGAGTACCAACCTATGCAACAAACTAGGTGACAACTCTATTAATTAATAATTCAGTAAGCCAAAGGTGTGTATTTTATAGAGTACAAATACCAGGGATGTATATTTTACAGGGTACAGGTAGGTTGGAAATCCACATTAAGTAATGTTATTAAATTATTAATCATCATAATTGGGTATGTGTTTGTTCTGAATTTCCAAAATTTAAATATGAGAACAACAACATAATGCCTTACATAAAACAACGACCACCAATGTAGATCCTTACTAAAACAGACCAGTGTATGCCCCGTATTGGTCAGAAACTGTACGAATAATTAAGTGAATGAAAGTTGTATTTTTTTTTAATGCAATAGAGCCTATAAGTTGCAAGATATTTTATGAATTGATAGGTTGCAAGATACTTTATGAATTGATAACCTGACTGGGATAGTACTTCAATCGCTATTCTTTCAGAATAAGAACAAAAATAAAGGCACTCATTGAAATTTAAATAAATTAATTAATATATTTAAAAAAATAATTTTTCTTAATAAAATAAATTTTATATATTTTTGTTATGAAACCAGCTCAAGAAAAGATAGAAAAGATAGATCAACGCCTTAGAATTCAGCCTCTTCGAGGGGGCAACCTCCTTTACATTACATAAATGAACAATTCTTGGATGATACAAATGAAAAGACCTCCTTCCTATATATAGAAGTCTAAGGGGTTATAACATAATCAGAGCCGACATAACAATAATAATGTAAGGGCACAATAATAACAATAGTGGGCTTCTATGAGGCACAATAGTAACAATATGGGCACTACATGGGTACATCAATATAATAAGTGGGTTGTACTAATAACAATAAGGGGTTACACTAGTAGTATAGGGGCCTAACATGCCCCTCTCCTTCAAAAAGCATTGTCCTCAATGCTTGAGTAGTTCTTGATGCTTCTGTATAAAATTCTTTTCCTCCCATGTGGAATGTAATTTAGGAGTCTGCAAAAAGACCAACTTCCTTAGATCATATCTCCGCAAATATCGCGAGAAAGGCTCTGAAATTTGGACCCAAGGTTCAGCGCGATTTCTTCTCAAATGGGTTTTTTTGCAACTTCTGAAACGTCACAGAAAAAAAGTTATAGCGAAAATGCCACGATGACCTGTTTGGAGCAACGAAACCAAATGTTATGAAACTAGCTCAAGAAAAGATAGAAAAGATAAATCAATGCCTTAGAATTCAGCCTCTTGGAGGGGGCAACCTCCTTTACATTACATAAATGAACAATTCTTGGATGATACAAATGAAAAGACCTCCTTTCTATATATAGGAGTCTAAGGGGTTATAACATAATCAGAGCCGACATAACAATAATAATGTAAGGGCACAATAATAACAATAGTGGGCTTCTATGGGGCACAATAGTAACAATATGGGCACTACATGGGTACATCAATATAATAAGTGGGTTGTACTAATAACAATAAGGGGTTACACTAGTAGTATAGGGGCCTAACATGCCCCACTCCTTCAAAAAGCGTTTTCCTCAACACTTGAGTAGTTCTTGATGCTTCTGTATAAAATTCTTGTCCTCCCGTGGAATGTAATTCAGGAGTCTGCAAAAAGACCAACTTCCTTAGATCACATCTCCGCAAATATACTTATAGGATAATAAAAACAGGATAATAAAAACACCAACTAACATAGAGGCATAGGATGACAGAAGTACAACATGGTCCAGTGTCAAAGTCTGCTTTATGGCATAATGATAGGCATATATATCTGGGAGATTTAATATATCCTATTAATAATAATTACACCGAAGGTGTTTCTTTTTGAATCAGTTCCTTGCCAAAAATCATCTAACTTTCTATTTTTAGCCGTTGATGACGTTTGTTATCCACCGTTGGATGTGTCAAGGCGCTGCCACACACTATGGGCTGAATATGCTCTATCTTCATGACCGTGCTCTGTGGGCGCTTCACTTCTGAAGGGATCCATAGCTCTCAATTTCTCACTCTACCAAAAGACTTCATACGCAAGATGCTATCAGAGACGTCAATTTCTCATTTTGCCAAAGACTTAATTTGCAAGATGCTCTGCAGAGACGTCACCAGGAAACTCAGCGCATAGCAAATCCTAGGTACCTACGTCCCTTCATCCCGTCTTCTCTTCTCTCAATGAGCTCCATTCCGACAATATCTGAAAAAAAAAATTGTAACATTGACCCTTTATGAGAGGTGGAGAAATGTTGAAAGTTTGGTGGGCAATGACTGCAGAACATTGTTGGATCTCCTCTCATACTTACACCAAATCCTCCTCGGATTAACCAATCTATGTTATTCGTTATCAAATACAACAAAAATTTTGAATATAGATATTTAAACAGTGCAGAGGATATAAATTGACACTTTGACGGACTACCGGTACTGAGAATTCAGCTGGTTTTCAGCCTAGCAAGGGCTATGTTATGCAGGTAAATACAAGTGGCATTTAGGCAGTTTCTGAGGTAAAGTTACAAGTGGAGTGTTGAATCCTTTAGGTGGAGAGGATATTTTGAAAATCTATGAATTAAAAACGCAAGTAGACAACAGAATTATGAAAAATGCTAATACTAAACATATGAGGGATAAAATGTACTTGAGAGAAATGAGTCGTAAACATAAGTGGCATCTAGGCAGTTTCTGCAGTCGAGTTGCAAGTGGAATGCTGAATCCTTCAAGTGGAGGGAGATATTTTAATATCATAAAACCATATATATTTCATATATATATATATATATATATATATATAGATATATATATATATAATATTGAAAATCTTTGAATCATAATATATATATCTATAATATATAAAATCTATGAATTAAAAACGTAATTGGGTGGTAGAACTATGAAAATGCGAGGCTAAACATATGATAGATAGAAAGTGATTGTGATGAATGAGTCGAAAACGTTGTTTACCATATTTAATAGGGATGAGTTTTTTTGGCACACAAATTAATCGAAGAAGGTGAAAATTCTTCAGCATGATCACTTAAGTGTATGAATATGAAATATGGTGATTTTAGCTTAAACATTAAACGTTGAACATTAATAAGAGGACCAAGTCCTAAGTATCACTAATCACTAAATTAGTTTTATGTGAAACTTTTAATTTTAAAATGAATGTTCTTGCATTTTATTAAATTGGGGTCATTATAAAGTTATTCACCAAAAGAAAAATGAAAAGTCATATTAGATGGTATGATGAAAGAATATTAAATTAGAATATCAAGGAACTTAGGACTCATACAATTAAGCATTGTTATAGAAATTAGTTAACAAAATTATATTTTATTTCTAAATAAATTTCATAATCATAAAAATTTAGAGATCTACATAAATCAGTTTTGGAAGCTTCTTCCCCATGAGAAATATTGATGAATATTTTTTGATGCTTCTTCCCCATGAAAAATAGAGACAAATATCTTTCCATGAAATTGAAATGATGAACATAGGTTCAAAGGGGTAGAAAATCGAAATGCTAGAGAGAGGGATTTTTTCCCTATTTGTAATCAATATTCTCATTCAATATAGCATATTTTCTTTTCGTTCATATGATAACAGACTTTTAATAAAATGAAGCATAGCTAGAGAATCATCAGTGGTGGATTCAAATAAGGAAAATTCATTTAGAAAAATTACCCAAGGACATACATATTTGCTCCAATCCTCAATATCCAAATCATCCACCAACATTCCAAGTGCCTACTAGTATTATGAAAATAACAAAAGAAGAAAAATTATGAAAAGTGAATTGCCACTCCACACCCCAAATCCATAAAGGACACGACAACTGAAGCAAATATTTCATATTATTTAAAAGAAAATATATATTATATAAAGATTATTTTTCTTTTGGAAAAATAATAATAATGACCATGTATAACTATAAAATAATCAATGGCAAGGTTCAAACAAGGCAATTTCAATCAAGAAAATTACCCAAGTGCCTACTAGTAAACAAGAGATGAAATATTATGAAAAGTTAGTTGTGGATGGATAAAGAATAAAGAAACTGAAGCAAATACTTTATATTATTTAAACAAAAACATATGTTATATAAAGATTATTTTTCTCTTGGAAACAAAAACTAATAATGGAAGGGGTTTCATTAAAATTGTTTATTAACATAATCTTTTTCTTTTCCAATCTTGAAATGCTTGTTATATTTTAAGTATTTAATTGCTTGGAAACTTTTTCAAGTAACATAATGCCCATTATGCAACAACTTGAGAAATACAATATGGACACTCCACAATTAGAAATTGGCATTACAATACCAAAAAAGCCTTCAAAGTTGAGTTTCACGCTGACCTTTGTGAAAATAAATAAATCACTAACAATTTTACCAATAGTTTTTTTCCATCATAAACATCCATAAAAAGCTATTTTTTTTCTGTCTCCATAACTTTATATTATTTAAAAGAAAATATATATTATATGAAGATTATTTTTCTCTTGGAAAAAAAAACTAATAGTGGAAGGGGTCTCATTAAAATTGTTTATTAACATAATATTTTTCTTTTCCAATCTTGTAATGCTTGCCATATTTTAAATATTTAATTGTTTGGAAACTTATTCAAGTAACATAATGCCCATTATGCAACAACCGGGGAAATACAATATGGGACACTCCACAATTAGAAATTGGCATTGTAATACCAAGAGAGCCTTCAGAGTTGAGTTTCTGGTTGACCTTTGCAAAAAAAAAAAATCACTGACAATTTTACCAATATTTTTTTCCATCATAAACATCCATACAAAGCTCTTTGTTTTCTGTGTGCATAACTTTGATAGCCTATTACAATGACAATATAACATTAATAAATTATTTGAACCTTCTCAATAGGAAATTTAATATGTGTCATAAGATGAGGATAATCCTAGATGCATCTTTCTATTAACATAATGAAATAATGGGCTATTTGGAGTTTAGCTCCTGTTTGTATTTATGGAAAAAAGTGATGCACTAATGCATTAAAGGCAAGGAAGCATAGATAACATTTGTGAAATGAAATCATTAAATATCTTTGCTCATTTAGAGTAAAATTTCATTCTATGCATAGATTGGAAGGAAATCACCAATGCTGGAAGTGAAATGGAACAAGTTGATTACTTCTGTTCTTTGATATAAAATCAGAGTCCTTTATTTTCTTGGTTTCCCATGTGACTTAAGTAGAGTGCAATATGTATCAACCAGCTTTATGATTGGGCCATTGGGAGCCTCTTCCTTTGTTCCATATTTGAACTCTTCCACAACTATCTTGTGCATCTCTTTCTCAACATGGTTGAGCTTTACCCAATCCTTTTTTAGGGAACTGTCCTGTCCTATTCCATGAGCCTCCAAGTTACTGTAAACAGACCTATCCATGTCCTCACAACCATATGGTTGTTCTAGCCAATATCCAATACTTACATGATTAGCATGGCTTTTATCCTTCTAATCTAGTGTTGATATTGCATTATGATCTGGTGTTCATATTGCATTAGCAAGATTATCTGCAGGCCCTACATAGATTTTTGGGGAACCACACTCCCAATCCTTAAATTTGGGACAGTTGTTGCAACTACACCTATCCATGTACTCACAATTGTATGGTTGTTCTAGCCAATTTCCAATAGTTACATGATTAGCAAGGCTTTTAGCCTTCTAATCTAGTGTTGATATTGTATTATGATCTGGTGTTGATATTGCATTAGCGGGATTATCTGCAGGGCCTACATGGCCATGCTTAAAATGTGCAGTAATAGATTTTTGGGGAACTCCACTCCCAATCCTTAAATTTGGAACCGTTGTTGCAACTACACGGGCAATTCACATATTTTGGCAATAATTCATTTAGGATGTTGTATGCATAAGTACAAGACAAATTTGCTACTTCAATCACAATGACCGAAGACAAATCTTCAAAATTTTGGCTAGATGATCTTCCAAAATCTTCTATACCTTCGGTGTTTCTTTGCACCTTTAAGGGCAATTGCTAGTAAATACACCACATGGCCATAAGAAGGAAGAATGGTATGAAGTAAAACTTTAACTTAACGTGATATTAAGGATGATATTAAGGATTATTGCTTTGCACATCGAAGTTTGTAAAATATAAAATCCATTAAGAAAAACATATATATCAAGAAATTTGGTTAGACATGAATATAAACGAAACCAATGCATTCGTAGGAAATGTATTCCAAGGAAGATTCCGATAAATGAATTTGTTGGAATCTAATTTGAACGAAGAATAGAATGATTAAAGGTTGCAGGAAAAACAAACAGATTATTTAGAAGTCAGGCATTGCAGGAGTTGTCATGCGTTTCTTGGTTGGTTTTGCTTAATGTTTCGGCCCCTTATCGCTCTCGTTCTCTCTCCCTCTCCGCCCTCCACTTTTCTTCCTTGTCCGCCCTCCACTTTGCCACAACCTTTTGGGGCAATGAAATATCAGTGATATGATCTAGGGGTAAGTTCCAGTACCTACGCCTGCTTTCTCTGTCCGACAACGGATTCGCCCGGTTTGTTTCACGTTTGTTCTGCCTCGTCCCGGCTGTTCCGTCCTTCGAATCAGGAGGAGGATGGGGGCCGACGTCCCTTACAATATTTTCTCCAGCGGGGGGATTCTCCTTTGCATCTCTATTTTCTTCCTGTGGATTGACCTGCTGCTCTTCTTCATCTCTCATAGTATCTGCATCGAGCATGTTCACGTCTTCTTGTCCAATCCCTGCGCTGCCTTCTCCGCCTGCTCCCTGAAGCCGATAGACTGCATCGAGCATGTTCACGTCTTCTTGTCCAATCCCTGCGCTGCCTTCTCCGCCTGCTCCCTGAAGCCGATAGAGGTTGATTCGATCCATTTCTTGTTCACAGAAATCGGCTTCGGTTGTCAAATTTTGAATTACTTCATCCATTTTTATAAACACGTGGGAGTGTTTCAGTTTCTGTTTTCTGATCTCTTGGACTGCCTGTAATTTGTTGCTATATTCATACGTTGAAATTGTCTGATCTTTGAGGCTCTGTAACATGACAACTGGCAGTTAAATCATTATTTGCGATGTACTGAATATGATTCGGTTTCCTATCCAATGGCAGTAAAATAATGAAGTCCTCTCTTTGAATAAATTTGTACATCTTTCACGTCTTCAAGTCTTCAGTGCTGATGGTGGATGACCTAAAATTTATGGTTGTTAGTTCAAAATAGAATTCGTTGTGGATGAAAGACCTTTTAACGCCACATGTTATAATTTAAAATAAAATATGACAGTTCTAAATAAACATCCTTCTAAAATTATTTAATTGGTAAATTATTTTATTGACAAGGAATATGTGTAAATTTCGTTTCGTTAGACCGAGTAGCTTTTAATGGCGGATTGGATTATTTTGGTAAAAATATTTAAAAAAAGTTTTAAATTAATTTTTTGGAATTTCGGTGTTTGGAATTGATTTGCAGTGGTTTCAAATATATTTGGGACAAGATCATAAAATAAGTTTAAATTTTATTACTTCGTTAGTTGTTTACTTGAAATACCACTTTTAAAATTGAAAATGTGTGTATAATTTTGAGAATTAAAAGTGTGGATAATTTAGATTTATTAAATTGAAAGTTTTTAAGTAGGTACCATATAACAAATCAAAAGGGTTTTCAAATTATTTTGTGAATTTTGATTTCATGGTTTGGTTTCCACATTTATAATTTTGTGACGATGATGATGATGATGATGATTAACGTCGACTGAGACTAAACTTTGGTTTATCGGACCTAAAGAAACGAATTATTTAGTTTGATTTAAGATTTTATTCCTATGTTCAAAAAGCTTGGAGAGAAGCCTCCCGAGCTCATTGTAATTTTGACAACGTAAAAGGCTAGGAAGGTCAGTGTTGTAACAAAGATTTTGAAACTAAGATCTAATGTGGTTGTATGTGGGGCACTCTAAGAGGAAGTGATTTTCATCCTCGATGTTTGTATTCTCACAGAGATGGCAGAACTTTTCCATCCATGGTGTTTTAGGAACTGCCCAACGACCCATTTCACTATGGAGCTCATGAGAGTTCGTTCTAATCTTGGCGATATTAATTTTCTTCTTTGAGCTAGATAAAACAGAGAAATAATTTTGATCTTCTAGGGTGCGGTTGATGACCTCCTTATAATATCTTAATTTTCTTTTAACTGCTAAATCTTTCTCACACCACATTTTTTCTTTGAACTTAGAAGTACCAATATTTTTAATGTTATTAATGTTTTGCAATGCTACATTCTCGTCGATCTCCCAATGGGTTAACCAGGACTTGGTGTCTTTATACCAACCTCGTTTGAGCCTTAAGTGGTTTTGGTTAGAATTTAAAGCTAGCTTAGGAAGTCTATGGTCTCCTATGTTATTGAGTTGGTGCTTGTACAACAAAAGCCTATTCATAGCTAGGCTCTCGATATGGGAAAGACCCACTTCTATAAGGAGAATAGGATGGGGTGTGTTGCTTTTAGTTTTGAGGTTATACATTATAAAACGCTTCTGGATTTGCTCAATATTTCTCCAGGATTCTCTAGAGATGCTACAACCCCAAACCTCACAACCATATAAGATAACCGGAGTGACTAAAGTTTCAAAGAGGAACTTCTTTCTATTCCACATTACGAGGTTTGTCGTTTTACAATTGTTTTCAACACCAAAATAAGCTTTCCATCTCCCCATTAATCCTTTTCTCAATGTTATAGTTCCAGTTGAGCTTGTGATGAATATCAATTCCTAGGTACTTGTAGGAAGACACTTCCTCCATGTTACTATTGTCATACATAAATTAGCGTAAGGTCCTTCTTGGATTTGATAATCATAACTTTTGTTTTGTGAGCGTTAACAATCATACCCATGGTAGGGCAGAAACCCTTAAGAAGTCTAAGTTTCTTATCAAGATCAGATGGGCGCCTTGCGAGAAGAACAATATTGTGAGCATAGAGAAGAAGGATGATGACTTTCCCAGCTAAGATCGTGCCAGCACATCTTGCTTCCTCTAAACAACCTTCTATCTTATCGATGTATATGAAAAATAGGGTAGGGGAGAGGGGGCAACCTTGTTTAACTCTGAAATTACACTTAATATCTTTTGACCACCCCTCATTGCTCTTTAACTTGGAAATTACATTCTTGTATAACCTTATAGTGGCAGCTCTCAACTCAAAATGAACCTTTAGCTCTTCTAATCTATTCCAAATGTTGTTTCTAGGAACCGCATCGAAAGCCTTTCTAAAGTCTGAACGCAGCAAAAGAGATTGGATTTATCATTGTGGCATTCCTCCGCAATGATCCTACGCATAACAAGGTAGCCTGTTGTTGAGTGCTGCTTTCTAAAACCCGCTTGGCCTTTAGCCCGCTTACCTTCACTTTCAAGCCATATGCTCAACTTCCTTTCCAAAATAATACCATATAACTTGGCTAGGATAGGGTTGATCATAATTGTCCGATAATTACAGGGGTTATTTGTATCCCCACTTTTAAAAATAGGGACAATGTGGCTTTGAGTCCATGGTTTAGGGAACCCTAGCTTGACCGCTTGGTTGAAAAGCTTATGAATGTGGGGGATGAGGACATGACCTCCAATTTTTAAGATTTTGTCCTAGTAACCTTCAATGTCCTTAGCTTTCCCATTAGCCAAGAGATTAACCCCAAAATCAATGTCTTCTAATGAGAAAAATTCTTTCGTTGTGAGGAGGGTTTCAAAGTTATCCATGACATTTGGAGGTTCATAAAGCTTTTTAAGATAGGAATTCGAGTCATGTATAGCAATTTTATTATTATATTTAGTTTTCCTAGTTAGAGTCTGCCTCCAGATTTTCTTAGGAGCTACCTTAGAGAGGTGTAAGAGATTCTCTTGTATTTTACAAATATACTTTGTTTTTTCCTTTTAGTTAGAGTTGTGTATATTTTTATCTTGCTAATTTTAAGAGATTCATCAACAACCTCCTTAATTGCTCTCCTCGCACTTGCACAATCTTTGTCATACCATGGGTTGGTATTGCTATTTCTTTTATTACTTGAAACTTCAATTGAGAACAGTTAATAGAATATGAGAGGGTTGTAGTAAAATTATGATAGAGATCTTCTATGTTGTCTATACTAGATAAAGGAAGCAAAATAGTTTTTAATTTATTTAGAAAGAGATCTTTTTTATTTCTATAAAAGATTAACTTCTTTTGGCTATAAAGATTATCTTCTATGGGATCTCTATTCATGACAAAATTGATAGTTATAAGTAAAGGCCTATGATCAGAGTTAGGCTCGTGGTCGTTTAAGATGTCAAAAAATTTTATTTCGTTGTGTAGAGGGAGATCGGAGACAACATAGTCTACCACGTTGCTACCAAACCCATGGATGTAGGTCATCTGCCTAGAATTGGGCCACTTCTTTAGACCGTTGCAAATTATAAAATCTAAAAAATAAAAGTATAATCCTCAAATTTTAAATTCCAAATATATTTCGAAAACTTTTTAAAATTTAACTTCTTAATATCATATCTATAACAAAAATTGAATGTACGTATAGAGATTATTGCAAATGTTAAATATTTACATGTTTATTAATTAATTTTGAAAATAAATTTGGAAATAATATACTTAATATTATTATTATTTAAATTTATTTTAAACCTAATATGTGTATTATGATTTTTATCTTTTGTTTGATTTTATTTACAATGCCATTCAACACCAAACCTATAATGTATCATTTGTTTGATTTTATTTACAATGTCATTCGACAACAATAGCCTATCATGATTTTCCTAAAAATCCGTACACATCCATGCATGATCTTCAATTCACATGGATGGAGAGGAATTGTCTATAAATTTATAAATTTTCCATATAAATCTATACAAATAATAGATTAAAATGAACAAATATATTATTAAAGTTTACTAAAAAAACCATTTACAGATATAATTATTCTTATTAAAGTTTATTTAATTTATTTTAATTTAATGATATTTAATCTTTGTTCAAAGATGGGACTTAATTCATACTTTCGAAATTGAATAACTAAACTGAGCCACAAGAAACGCTAGCTATGTGACCTTGTTTGTGTCAATTTTAATTTATAATTCTCATATTATCTTTGTAATTATGTGCATTATATTGATGATGATGATGATGGTTAACGTCCACTGAGACCAAACTTTGGTCTATCAGACCTAAAGAAACGAATTATTTAGTTTGATTTAAGATTCTATTCCTATGCTCAAAAAGCTTGGAGAGAAGCCTCTCGAGTTCACTGTAATATTGACATCGTAAAATGCTAGGAAGGTCAGTATTGCAACAAAGATTTTGAAATTAAGATCCACTGTGGTGGTGCTCGAGGCACTCTAAGAGGAAGTGATTTTCATCCTTGATGTTCGTATTCTCACAGAGATGGCAGAATATTTCCATCCATGGTGTTTTAGGAACTGCCCAATGACTCGTTTCACTATGGAGGTCATGAGAGTTCATTCTAATCTTGACTATATTGATTTTCTTCTTTGAGCAAGTTAAAATAGAGAGACACTTTTGATCTTCTAGAGTGGGGTTGATGACCTCCTTATAATATCTTAATTTTATTTTAACTACTAAATCTTTCTCACACCACATTTTCTCTTTCAACTTAGAAGTAACTATATTTTTAATGTTATTAATGTTTTGCAATGCAACATTCTCGTCGATCTCCCAATGGCTTAATTAGGCCCTAGTGTCTTTATACCAACATTTTTTGAGCCTTAGGTGGTTTTGGCTGGAATTTAAAGCTAGCTTAGGATGTCTATGGTCTCCTATGTTATTGAGTTGGTGCTTGTACAACAGAAGCCTAGTCATACTAGGCTCTCGATAGGGGAAAGATCCACTTCTATAAGGAGAATAGGATATGGTGTGTTGCTTTTAATTTTGAGGTTATACGTTATAAAACGCTTATGGATTTGCTCAATATTTCTCAAGGATTCTCTAGAGATGCTACAACCCCAAACCTCACATCCATATAACATAACCGGAGAGACTAAAGTTTCAAAGAGGAACTTCTTTCTATCCCACATTACGAGGTTTTCCGTTTTACAATTATTTTCAAGAGCAAAATAATCTTTCCATCCCCCATTAATCTTTTTCTCAATGCTATAGTTCTGGTTGAGCTTGTGATGAATATCAATTCCTAGATACTTGTAAGCAGACACTTCCTCTAAATTACTATTGCCATACAATATAGTGTTTGTATTTGTGTGTATTATGTTATATGGTATTTTTAATTAGCAAATTATTTGTTTAAGGAGAAAAATAGCCATACTAAAGGAATATAAAAGGGAAATTTTGCATATTTAAATAATCTTTGCGATTAAGAAAAAGCTAATTTATTGATCTGGAATAGAATACAAAAGATGTCTAAATGAATTCCTTAATTATTTATTTAAAAAATAACATATGAAAGGGAAAATGTCCTCATGTAATCTTTGATATTGTGGGTATTATGTTGTAGGGTGTGTTTAATTAGCGATTTGTTTATTTTGGGAGAAAAATAACAACAGTAAACGAATATAAGAGGGAACTCTGGCATATTTTAAATAATCTCCGAGATTAAGAAAATACTAATTAATTGATCTTTGAATAGAATATAAAAGATGTTTAAATGAATTAGTTCAATTATTTATTTAAATATAACATAGGAAACGGAAGTCCTTATGTAAATTGGTATGTTTAATTGGTATGTTTAATGACAAATAATTTAAATGGTCAAATATAGTCTTTAATATTTGAAGAAAAATTAAAACCTTTTTTAGCAAAATTAAAATATAGAAATTAATATAAATGGTAAGTCATAAATATAATATAATCTTAGGAAACTAATTAATTTAATTTTTTTTAAGTTATTCAAAATATCTATAGGGAAACACACTAGCGAAAGCATGTAATTTAAAAAAAATAAAAATAAAAAATTTACAAGATGCTATTCATTTTAAAAATTATATAAAAAATTAATTTTATATTAATCAAAAATTATAAAAAAAATTATATTAATTAAAGATTATAAAATATTGATTTTATTAAAGAAGAATTAAAAAATATCTCTTAAAATATTCATAATAGTATGTATTGAGTATAGATTTTTACTGTGGAGCAATACTATATTATGTGCATTCATATTGAAAGATATATTGAGGAAAACATGACATAATATACTGAGCATATAATAGAGAGTAAAGAGTTTCGAACTGAAAAAGTAGTTTCTCAATGCATATTATTGGTCTTTTCCAAGACATGAGTTTCTTGTTCACCATTATTAGTTTAGCATTGACCAATGCAGCTTATAATGTTTAACTTTAAAAAAACAAAATTGTATATTTAAATGTTATTTAAAAAACTATTATTCAAACATTTGATTGGTTTGTAACTTGACCGTCTTATTGTATCCTTTAGATAATACAATTCTATGTGGATAAGTGCATCACAATGCCATAGTTTATGGATATGGTTGGGTTCATACTTATTTACATATTTACCATTAGATACTTTCCATTAATATATTTACCATAAGATACTTTCCATTAATTTAAGAATTTTTTTACATAAAAAAGGACATGAATGAGATGAGACTTATTTTCCACCATTATTTATGTTTTCCTTAGCACTTATGTATGAGTAAAACTTTAAATTTATAAATGTACTAATGATTACTATCCACCAAAAATTATGCGTCCTTTACTTGAGCAAGGAATAACTTTATCTAATTCATACCTCAATTTATTAGTTCCTCCAAAAGTAAGACTATATGATTCTACTTTCCTAAATGACTATTAATTAGCATTGAAAAACACAGGTTATAATTTTTTTTATGCAAAGCTTTCCAATTTTACTTAAAACATAATTTATAACTTGACTGGTAGGACTAGCTTGCCTTGAACTACTTGTTTTGGCCTAGTGGGATGTTCTTTGAATTGGACGAAATCTATTACATAAGACAATTTTTTATGTAGTTCTAGCCATGCATATTTTTTCTACAATGGTACGCTTCAAATCTTATAAGAATAACGATGCTACAACATATCCCAAGGATGATCAATGATGAGAAAAATATTGCGTTTATGAGACCAATTTCCTTGTCTGAGATTCAAATGGTGGCAATGAACATTCCCTAGAATAAAGCTCCCGGTCTGGATGGATTTACATCAAACTTTTTTCAGACGTTTTGGGGATTCTTAGGTAACAAATCCAAGAAATATTGGAAGAATCAACGAAAAATGGATCATTGTACCTAGCACTAAATGCAACATTTCTTTAGCTCCAAAAGAAATTTGTTTGAAGATCCCAAAACGTTTCCGACCTATTTCTCTTTGTAATGTGCTCTAAAAAATTAGCTCATATGTCATTGTTTACAAATTGAAATCTCTTCTTCCTCTCCTAACTTCTCAAACTCAATATAACTTCGTAGAAGGGCGACATAATTGAGATGGTGCTATTATGGTCCAAAATATTATACATTCTTTGAAGGTATCAAGATGACCAGGTATGGTCATCAAACTTGAGCTATCTAAGTCTTATGATTGACTAAGCTAGACACATTTAGTCCAAATTTTAAGAGCTTATGGATTTTCAGAACATTTGATAGCATGGGTGTCATTTCTTATATCATCAGTCTTCTTTTCCATCCTGATTAATGGCTCACCTTCGCAAAATTTTTATCCAACAAGGGGACTGAGGCAAGGTGATCCTGTGTCATCATTTCTCTTCCTTTTATATATAGAACACCTTGGTTGAATTTTGCAGAAAGCTAGTGAATTAAGATTTATCTATGGGCTTCACTTATATTGTGTTGATCTCCCAATCTATCATAAACAATTTGTTGATGATTTTATATTATTTGGATTGCATACCTCTAAAGAGTTGAAGAGAATACGTATAATTTTGTAAATTTTTATGGAAGCATCAATTATGGTAGTGAATAATAATAAAACACAAATTTTTTTCTTTAACCGTCGAGAGATGGTTCAACTCCGGTTAAGTCAAATTATGTGTTTTTGCAGAGGCCATTTGCGCTCCAAATATTTAGGAGTACCACTTGTAGTATATTATAACATTATTTCTACATGGGAATAACTCCAAGAAAATAATTTTCGAAAATTAAATAATTGGCATTTAGGGCACTAAACTTCCCAAGTTGTCTAGTACTGACAAAAGCAGTATTGCAAGAATTACCTAATTATCAACTATCGGTAATGCAAACTCCAGTTATAGTGTGTAATCAACTCAGAACAATTTCGAGTAACATCCTATGGAAAGGATCTGTTAATATGCACGGGTGGGCATTGGTTGGGTGGAATAAGTTGACTAACCCAAAGTTGAAGGGTTGATTAGGTCTTCATGATCCTCTAATAATCAATAAACCATATGCTATGAAGTTATGTTAGCTATGGGTTCTGGGTGGTCCGCAAGTTTGGAAATAAATATGGTCTCAAAAATATTTGACCTTGAGCACTCAGGCTGAGAGGCTATGTTTTGAAGGAGCGACCAAAGGTTTAGGGGTATGGAACAAGATGTTTGAGCCTAAGGATATTGTGAAACAACATGCACTCTGGGAGATCAGAAAAGGGATGATGATACCTTCCTAGGAGGAATCTTGGCAACAATATCCATTGATGCAAGAGAATGAGAAGTTTTTATCTAAAACAATTCCCTCACAAGAACAAGGAGCTCATAAGGTAATGGATTTTTGGAATAAAATAGATAAATATTAGTGCTGTCCACACAATGGAAAACAAAACGCGAGAGGGAAAAATCAAGGGAAAAAAAAGGGATTGTCAGTCACAAGAGTCAAAACTATGGAATCATATATGGATGGATTGTAGTTGGCCGAAAATCACAACCTTCTTATGGGTCATTGCTTGGGGGAATTTCTTAACATGGGATCAGTTTTGAGGGAAAGGATTTGACGGTCCACCATTTTGTTTGCTTATTTCTCAAGAAGAGGAATCTGCAGAGAACCTTCCACTTATGTTTCCTTTTTCTCAATAAATACGTGATTTATTTCAACAATCATCGAGGCGTGTTATCCTCAATAACACAATAATTATAACATGTTTAGAATATTGGTTCGAGCGAAAGTTCAAACACCTGATGGTCTCAAGGGCCTTGCATCTAGCTCTAGGTTTTATGCTTTAGAATTCTTGGAAAGAGAGGAATCTAAGAATATTTTAAGTAATACAAAGGTGTATGCCAAACCTATAAGAAGTTATTTTCAAGAACCTTAGAGAAACTGTGTTGGCATCCCCTCCGGCTATCGAGATTTTCAACTTGATGAGTTCAAGATGCTCATTTTGAAGGGACTAGATATCCAAGCTAGTTGGGTGACAACTAATTCCTCTTAGGTTGTAAGGAATACTCTCTGATGCAATTTCATTTGTCCCACCCCAAAAATATTTCAACAACTTAAGATTTGACGACGCATTAAAGGGAAATTTAGGAAAAGAATGTTTTAGAGAGAACTCTAATCCCATACATTTTTTCGCTTCCTCTTGTGGGACGAATAAAAATGATTTAGCATAATTTATGGCACTTGGAAGAGGCCTCCAAAACGTTGATAGAGAAGGCTAGAGATTACTTTAGATCCATGGAGACTCTCAATTAGTAATCTCTTATATAAGTAAATTTTTACTTCATCAATTGTCAGATAAAATTTTCCAAAGATAGCGCCTAAAGGAAATGATTAGCAATATTAGCGAGTGTTTAGCAAAATTTGACTTTGTAATCCCCATGCAAAAACAATAGGAAGGGAATAAGGTGACAAACTACTTGGTGAACTGTGGTAGTTCAGAGAGACAAGTCTCTATTGATGAATCATGGCTGGAGATGAAATGAGGAGAAGGACTCCAAGAAGTAAATAATTTGATAGAAGATGATAAATTAGTTTCCAAGACCTACGTCCCTGATGGCGGTGAAAATACGCCAATAAATTTATGGCAAGGTTATTAATGGTTACGATGTCAAATATGGTGATGAGGCTCTCTCATGAACTAATTCTTTTGATCAATGTTATGATGTGCATACACGCTTTTTGTATGGGTAAAGTAAGAGCAACCCTCAGTGATAGAGATAGGCTCTACACTTGGCCTCGCATGGAATGTGCACGGTATCTCCATGCTTCATGTACTTTTGGTCACCTACCTAAGTCCTCTCAAATTAATTGCTTGCAGTAAGGACTTGGTGGCTTTGTTCACTATGGGATTATGAATAAGGTCATTCCTTTTGTCTTCTTCCATATGACGTGCTCCTACCATGGTGAATTCGTTGCAAGAAGGGAAATATCTAACAAGTAGGGAAATATTATTTATGAGCTCATCATGTAATAATGAATTGGGATGGATGAGATCCGGTTCAACCTGTACACTTGGCCCTTGTCGTGAAGGTTGTATGGTGATAACGACATTCATCACACTTGTCACATCACGTCTGCAATGAATTCTATAGGTTGTACTCTTCTATCAGGGTGGAAGAAAGGTGGTTGTCTCATTGTGGTGATGATCGCATGTCACCTATAGACTCATGCATCTCTATTTAAATGGTGGCTATGAGATATGTGGGTCAGAGCACTTGTAGGTCAGTTTCCATTTATATCCCCTCAATTGGTCATACTAGGGTCGCGATGTTGTCTTCCTCATTTTTGGATTTTATAGTGTCTAATGGTCATTTGCAGTTAGGCATTGAGAGATGCCCAAGGTTGTTTTCTTTCTCTTCTAAAGAGTTAATGTTCTTTGTATGCTTTTTACACAACTTGGGGACTAGTTCGTTCTTTGAATTGGTCACAATATTTCCCTCAACATTTCTCCATAACAATGACCCCACTGGGATTTTGTTTAGATATCTAGTGCTCATCTGTGGGGTGTGGTACCTTGACACCTTCTCCATTTTGTTTTCAAACTCGTTATAGTCTTTCTCAATCTTTGGTTTTGCAAGTTGTTTTAATTCTATCTGTTTCGATTTCACCAACATTTAGGGGCTTTGGGTAGCTTGAATATTCATTACCTTGTATTTGTAATGTCTATCAATTACTCCTCTTCCACTTACCTACATGTTCCTCTTACCTTACAGTAAGCTTACATTTTGAATCCTTGTGGGATTGCACTCTTGCGAGGTCATTTGTTAGGTAGTTGTTTGTTTCTCTATGTTTGTTGTTGTTTAGTTTGTTTGCAAGTACTATATGTCTCCAGGCCAAAGATTACCCACCCATCGAGGTGGTGTTCCTGAGGCATCATCCTCAAGACACAACTCTCTTCACAGGTGGGAATCAGCTACGAATTATTTTGATGCAACCCTTCTTAAGGTCATAAACGAAATTTTAAGTCTAGAAGCTAAGGAATTCAAGGATCACAAATATTTCTCTAATTCAGAGATCGATGGCAGTAGTTTTAAATCGGTTCCTGATCTAGGAAACTTTCCAAGTAGAAGACTTTATTTTCTTCACTCTATCACTCAAAATCATGAAATGGGTCCATTGCTCAGCATGGTCATCCATGAAAAGAAAGTTGGTAACTATAAACTCTTTCTTGACCAGGAATATTGCGAGACATAAGGTATATTATTGATGATATAGTGGTAATATTGAGTCCTGTGGAATTTTTTGTGGCCTCAAAATCAGACACTGACTCAAATTATCATCAGGAAGAGGAAACAATCATTAACGCTGCATCTCTCAACATCATTCATGCAAATTTTGAACTTACTATGAACACCACCCATGCAAAATCTTCCACAGATTCACCAATCATCATTTTGGACTAAAATGTCCACCAAGAAAGTGGTTTTAGTTTTTGACATTTGAAGGAATTTACCTTCTTTAGTGATCTTATTTTATTTTTTTAATTTTGTAAGAGATTCCAGTGTCTCCTATATTACCTTTACTTTGGCTTCTTGTATGCCGACATTCTACAGTCTTCTAGATACTATATAAGGTAGATACTTTTTGTAAACTTTTCTAATGGTAGTTTTCGCTATGTGTATGGTAATCCTTGTGGACTCATAATTATCCAGGTCAGATGATGAAATGAAGGGATCCCAATGTAACATCTTTGTTAATACGTTTTGATATCAATAGAAATACATTAACAGAATTTAGAAAAAAAAAAGTGACGATCAAAGGTTGTCCTATTATAATTTTGCCACATATCTATGGTCGCGTAATCTTCCACTCCTTGACGCATGATTTCTTGATATGTTGTTCTAAACCTCCATTATTTTTTAGTCCATGTCATTCTAATTAATACCCATACCTTAAATATGAAGTATTATAGGACTATTTTACGTCAAATCATTTACATATGTGGACATAACTTTATGATCTATGTAGTATTTAGTATTTTATGGTGAGGTTAATGCACACATGAGTTCATGCCCTTCCCTGCAAATAATATTGGTAGAGGGATACCACATAGAGGAAGGGGTGTGGGTATGAGAATAAATAGAATGCCAAGGTTATCCATCCATTTTGATGGTGACTCTAACGAGTTGACACAATTGTTACAAATTGGAATTGTTAATCTTACTAGTTAACCTATCGTGTAGGCTCGTCAACCCTCTATCCATAAATAGGCTGGCATCAACATCCCTATCCCTGCACATGTATCAAAAGAGATGGTGATTCCCGCTAATGATGGTTGGAAAAAAATGATGTTCCTCAACCTATGTAGTTTATCTAGGGGTGTCCCACTATTTATCTACCTCCTCCACCACACACTTAATATAGACATCCAAACTTCTAGAATTTTTCACTTCATGAGCCATTCTCTTTACTCAACTAATGGCTTAGTCATCTTATCTTACCATTCAATCTCCTTAACTTATAATTAGTCAAAGAAAATAAAAATATCAAACCACTAAATCTGACTTTTCCCATCTCCCCTCACATTTTGTAACCTCTCAAGATCACCATAACAAATAAGAGCAATAGGATGAGAGTAAAATTAAAAGGAAGATGCCTCTCCATTGCAAATATGGCTTTTAGTGTGCATATATTTTTTGTCTTGATATTCGGTGATTGAAGATGGTTTTTAGTTTTCAACACCATTATTTTTTTAGTATATGTTTCAGTTTACAACATGTATTTTTTTTTTAGCACTCTCCCCAATTTTGGTATAATATCACACACATATTCTTCTTGGGACAACATATATTTTTTGGACAGTATTATTTTGTGAGAACACTATGATATGCAGCCCACATATGTTGAGGATATGAGTGCACACTTTATGGTAATACTATATGGATAATTTATACATGATTCTAGGAGGTACGAGTATATTTACGTGATAATAACGATAGGAGGGACAAGGTGGCAATGTTTCTTAGTTTTTTCTTTCTTATTACAATTTGATGCATGTTCCACATGCCCTTTTTTTTTTAATTGAATATCGGATATTATTTTACATGCTCCTACATAAGCATTTTTTTTGGAAATATTCACACATGGATTATGCTTATTTTAATTTTTTTTTTTTTTTTTTTTGATAAATAAGCATCGTCAGGAAGTGAAATGATAATAGATATCATTTTCAAGACTAGAGGGACTTACCTACTAAAACACAAATTTAGTAATGTTAATTACATATCATTTTAATTCCCCATTCAAAGAACACATTCTTGGTTCCTAATTATCAAGATTACAAACTAAATTAAAAAATTGCCTTGGTAGTTGATCTTGTCAACTACATTGAAGGCTCTTAAAGGAGAATGCATTCTATGAAAATGGAAATGAGAGAATATTGTAAGGAGAGATATGCATTAAATATTTTTCAGTTTTCATAATTTCCTTTGATTTCATGTTCTTTCGGTCGAAGAAGAAAAAATAGAAGACAACTCCACTCAACCTTCTTGAATATAATTCTAGGTATCTTGAATTGTCTGCAATTCATTTGTTAATAGAACAAATGGTTTCTCTTTAAGCAATGTTAATAGCCATAGATTTCGCAGAGAAATTAAGTTGTCCAAAATTAGATCAGATTGTTTGGAAGATGTTTTAAAGTTGTAATTTCATTTTTCCCTTTCCAAAATATTTTTATATGATTTGAATTATGTTGTAGATATTCTGGAATTAAATTTAGTGAAAGGTTTTCTCATAAACCCACTAGTTTAATTTGTTGTAGTCACATGTTATTATATAAAAATCAACATTTTTTTTCGCTCCATTTTCTGTGCATATTTCTCCTTGGTTTCATGTATTTATGAGCAATATTTTCTTAAAATTTCTTTATAATAAATGTGCAGCATAAGCTCTACAATATTTTAAAATCATAAGGTTTTGTATTACTAACTAGTACACTATTATTTAAATATGATTTATTTTACTATAAACAATGCTATCTTGTACATGATTTACATTTCTTTGTATATTTAATTCTATTTTAAGCATTATTTTACTTCTTCCTACAAATATTCCTATTAATACTGATTTTTTTTGTAAATCCTCCTTAAATAACCACTAAAACTACGGGCATTAAGCAACCTACAATCTAGCCTATTATGTCACTCAACAACTAAAATTTGTGGGAGATGATTAAGAGAAGCATTAAAAATTCTCTTTGATCAACCTAAACATTTCCTATTCTATATAAAATCACATATTTTCTTAGGTTTTCTTTAGTATGGAAATGGTCTGTTGTAGAATGCGAAGGATTAAAGCCCTTGTCATGTAAACCGGTCGAGCTAGAATATGTGAAGGGTGATTTCCGGTCTTGAAACCGCCGTTGAATACCGAGAGTAAAAGAGACACAAAAGACCATGTACATATCTTTTTCTTCTTTTTCTTCTGTGGACGGATAAGCATACAATTTAGATGTTGTATAATTTTCTCCTGAAGGTATTTATGGAAACAATAATCTAAACAATGCTTTAGACGTATTGGTTGTTGGGTGCCGAGTTACAATTCAATTCCTCAATACTTAATTGTCAAACCAAGGATGTGTACGCTTCGAGGCATAACACAGGTAATGCCAAAGATTCTGGATTTTCTTTTGCAAGCCCTACCTTTATCCCTCCAATTAAATCACTCAGATTCTAAAATAAAAAGCCTTCTAATCTTTTCTTGCACTTGTAAACGCATTGACACTACACCGACACTGATTTCTCACTCAGAAAATAGCAACCAAAGACTTTGATGGAAAAAATACTTCAAAAATCAATAAAATCAGAACTCATGCCACTCCATCAAGTAAAAAAAAATCAATTGAAAAACTCGAAAGATTCTCAAAATAAATCTATTCATGTAGTAGGAAAACAGAGCAAGTCTTTTTTGTATTACGATAACTCTGTTCCTGCACTAAATGATATTTTTCTTTCATTGGAATAACTTTGTTCCTATACTGGAACAACTCTATTCCTGTAATGGGACGATTATGTTCCTGCACTAAAACGACTATGTCCCTATACTGGAATGAATTTGTTCCCACACTAGAACGACTTTGTTCTCATATTGGACGGAACCTGGTTCTGCACTCAACAATCTTATATTCCTTAACCAACAAAAATACTGTAATATCAAGCTCGAAATCAAAAGGTACGAAAAGGAAAATTTGATTTGAATGAAGATAAAATTCCCAAACCATCACATGCTTCTTTGAAATATAAATTGCAAAATCAAATGGAAATTTTATCAAACCTCAATGTGAATGTCAAACTCATGTGCTTGAATAAAGAAATTACCTTACAAATAAGTCTTACTTATATTCCCATTTGAACTATTTAACATTGTGTCTCGAGTAAACCCTTATATCTATAAAGGAATTTGATTAAGACAAAAATGTTCAACTTGTAATCTTCGATTTGAATGATAACAATATTCAATTCCTGTACTTAAAGACTTTAAATAGACAAGTGATTAACTAAGCCAGGAATATGATTTAGATCTGACAATTTCCACAAAGAAATTAGTTCCCTTACACAATCACAATATGCATTTATCTAAACGAGGGTTTCTTCCCTCCTTACTGCAAAAGAATGAATTCTTAACAAAATCTATGCTAATAACTAAGAAATGTCAAAATAAATGGAATCTTGCAAACCCTTTATCCTTAACTGAAAGGTGATTTAAAGGAAAACTTCCCAGACCACAATGCTTGTTGTGATTAAAAAAATGAACATAAAGAAATTCTTTCAATGTAAAAGAAAGAAACACACTTCAGCACAAAAAACCTCAAAGGAAAAGAAACACACAACTCCTCTTTCAATCACTCACACACATCATTCATAAGAAACCTTCACACTAATCACTTCTTGTACTTAATACACAATATAATAACAATGGGAGAATGAATTGGGTCTAGGCCCTAGACAAGTATCGCATTTCCCTTTTTAAGGAAAATGATTAATCTATGAGAGCAGGATTAACATCACAAGAAATAGACAAAATAGATACATGAACCTAACATTTTCCTTCCTTTATTAAAATGATAAAATTCTTTGCTCAGTACATGATATATAGTGACAGATCCAGCTCCCAAAGGGATTGTGGTGATACAATTTTTCAATATACAAAGCCAAAAGTTTTCTACGATATTACTACCCTACATTCTGATCAAAATTTGATCTATACAGATTACTCGTCTCTCATCTGTGTCAAACAATTAATAAAAATATGTAGTTGTTGGTAACCGATCCCATCTTTAGAAACCCTCGAACGCTCCAAACCCTCTACAGGAAAATGAGAACAAGTCTTCTGAGGTAGGTGCGTGCCATTTCCTCTAACAACTACGATGGAATCTAAGTTAATCCTCTCGAATCAATCAGCCATCCATATCTGGTGCAGGAACCGAAGTAAGTGCAGGAATATCAGGATCTTGTACCACAACCACTTTGACTTTGAATTAGTGATCATACATTGCCAAGCCATAAGGTAATGTAAACGATAAGTTACATGGAAAATATATAAACTGTTGGAATATTAATTCCAACTGCAGGCGCTGTGGATAGCGACGTCAAAACTGTGAAACAACAGTTAATACAACCCCAAAACCGCTCAGCAAAACCACCAGAGCATATCGGACCGCCTTCGATCAGAAAGTAGTTTCCATATAATCGAGCCCGATACGATTATACTCAGCCACGTGGTCCTCTATATACGTCAGCAGGTCTGACATTTCGGAGCCTAACGTTCAGCAGCAAAAGGCCTCCCGAAATCTCCGTCCACCGTCCGATTTGCTTCGTCGTTCTCCGCCGTCCATCAATGAAACCTGCATACCTGCATACGAGCCTGCAACGAATTAAATACATTGCGTGGAGTGAAATAAAAGTTTGTTTGACCGCCAGTCCTGTCTGCAAAGGAATTAAATGGAACTCTTCCTAGTTCGTAGAAAGTTGGTGAATATTTATGTTTTTTCACGACATGTATTATTATCATATCCTTTTTAAAATGTATATGATATGCCTTCATGTAGTTGACTTTTTTTTTAAGGGAAACAAAGGAGTTTTGCACAGAAGTGCAATGTGTTAATGAATATACAACGAATGTAACAAAATGAGCTTGCGGCGACGAAAAAGCAGGTGGTGTTGCACAAGAGTGCAAGGTGAAAAAAGAAACGAATGCATATATCTCTTTTGTAATGTTTTTTTTGTGTAGACCACGCATTGTGAGCATGTTGTAAAACGCACAGCAGTGCGAAACATAAAGACCAGGTTTGAAATGTAAGTTTTCTTGGTTGCTCAAACAAAGGGAAGAGCGAGTGAAGAATTGTATGGTGGGAGTAAAATCATTTTTTTTGAATGTAATGTAAAACTTACTGTAGTATATGTAAAATGTTTTTACACCAGTAAATGTAAAAGGGTTTTACAGCAGTAAAAGAAAAAGAGATTTTTACACACCAGCAGTGTAAAATCTGAGGAAGAGACAGAGTTTCTTTTTGTTGGTTAAAATGTATTTCTGGTAAATCCCTCTGAGTGAAAGAGGAAGGAATATGTATCAGGCATTATATCTTAATGAATAGAAATCTTTTTCTGGGTATGTAATACTCTGTTCTCAGTCATTTTTTAAGCTTCCCTCTGCACAAAAGATCTTGTGGCAGCAAAACAGAGCATTGCCTCTGTGTGTGTTCAGTTTGTTTGTTTTTGGGATTTTACCAGAAAAATCCCCAACAGTGGTATCAGAGCTGGTCCAGGCTCTTTGATGGTGACAGAGCTGGTTCAGGCTCTTTAAAAGTGTCAAAGAAACCGAAGGAAAGAATCTTGTTGTAGCAGCAAGTCTTCTCTAGCAGAGTGAAGTCTTAGGCAAAAGGATTCAGGTATTTCTCAAATTAATTTTGTTTTGTGTTGCTGTTGAAGAAACAGTCAGTTATTTTAAGATAATCAGTCAAATGGCAAGGTCAAAGAAGAAAGCCTCCAATCCTCCTAAGGTTGTGTCTCCCTCTTCTATTAAAATAGAAGACAATCTATTTGAAAGCATTCTATTTGAGGCTTCAAGGTTCGATGGGAACTTTGATATATGGGAAATAAAAATGAGGGCTTTCTTAAAGTCTGAAGGGATTGAAGTTTGGGAATCAGTGATTGATGATAGCAATAAGGATAAAGAATCCAAGGAGTATAATGCACAAGCAGCAAAAATAATCTTGGATGGACTGCCTGATTCTATAAAGAAGAATCTAGGAAAATATTCATCAGCAAAGGATATATGGGACAGACTTCATGACCTTCATGCAAAGGGAGCACTGACCATGACCATCAGTGAAGAAGAAAATTCTGAACCCATCATAGAAGCTGAATGTGAGAAGGTTGACGTCATCAAACTTCAAGTAAAAGAAAGGGATGAAGAGCTCGTCAAGCTTAAGAAGGAACTTGATGAAAGCAACAGGAAGCATCACGAAGAAGTCATATCAATGACAAATTAGTTGAATAAAGCAAAGAAGCAGGAAGATGTCTTGACAAGTCAACTTGAACAAAGGCACAAGAGAGTGAATAAGCTTGTAGAAGAGATTGGACAGTACAAGGTAGAGGTCTCCTCCCTTAAGTCTGAACTACAAGAAGCCAGGAAGCAGGCACAAGGAGCTGAGAAGAAAATGGAGTGCAGTCAAGCAGAAATCTCCAAAATGAAGACATAAATTATCTCCCTTAAAATAGCAGCAGCTGAAGCTACTCGTAGCAAAGAAGAAACTGAGGAACAACTTGCAAAGAAAAATAATGAATGTGAAAGATTGGAAGAAGAAATAGTCCTCCTCAAGAAAAAGGTTGAAGGGATGAACAAAATCATGAAGAGCTCTCAAGCCTTGGATGACATGCTCAGCTATCACAGATCTCCATCTGATAAATCAGGACTCGGGTATGTAGGTGAACCCTCAAATAAGAATGAATATGCTTTAAGCAAAGGAGATGTGAAGAAGCCAGAAAGAAATTGTGATGCTCCTAGTTCCAGCAAAGGCAAGGAGAAAGATCATGGGTACAATAGAAGAAATCCTACTCCAAGCAGAAAACCAGCTCCAAGAAGAAATGTAGCTGATGTCAAAGAGGCAAGATGCAATGGTTATCATCAAAGAATCTCAAGGCAGCAAGGCTTCAGAAGTACATCAAGGAAACCTCCATCTCCCAGGTACCAAAGTTCATTTTATGGTTATTGTTACTCTTGTTCAAACTTTGGTCATATGGCAAAAGACTGTAGAGCATTTCATAGAGATAGATGTTGTAGTCTCTGAAAATCTCCAAGAAATAATTTTACAAGAAGAAATCATGAATTCTTATTCATGAACAATGTAGAATGTTTCAAGTGTCATAACATTGGGCATATGGCACGTGATTGTAACTTAACATGGGCTCTTACACAAGCTAGACCCATGCAAAAGAAGAAAGTTACACAAGTATGGAGAAAGAAGGAAATACAACCTGAAAGTCCCTTGAGCTCTCCAGCTGATCTAAGTTTCTTTTAAGAAAACTTTGCTGAAAAAAAGACAATGCATACATTAAGGGGGAGCCTGTAATTATTAATCATTATTGCTGAACTGTTTTAACAGTCATTCTTTGATGAAGATCTTCTTATAAGGGGAGAGATATGGAATTAAATCTGCCATAAAAGCAGAGAAAAAAGTCTGCAGGGCATGGAGACTGCGTGGAGGATGTATTGCAGCGCAGCAGAGCGCAAATGATTTTTTTTTTGTTGTTAATCCCTCTGAAATGTAATATGTAGCGGCGTTGAAAAATGTATTTTTTTTATCACATATGCAATGCAATATGCACAGAAGTGCGGAGAAGGAAAAGGGGCAGCGTTGAAATGTGAAGTGCAGCAGCGCGATAAGAAAAATGAGAAGCAGGAGACCCGCACAGCAGTGCGAAGGCAGAACATAGAACAGGGGCAGCGTGGAAACTTTTGTGTGTGGAGCACATGGATTAGAATGCACAGCAGCATGGAAATTTTTTTTGTGGAGCACATGCATTGAAATGCATAGCAATGGAACGTAGTTTTTCCTTTTATGTAATATGAGAGAATATACTCACAGCAGAGTGAGTGTAATACACAACAGATGGAAATGTTTTGTATTGGCAATGAAAATGCAAAGCAGTGAGAGGAAAATGAAGGAGGAGCATGTAATGTAGAAAACGGAAGCACGCATTAGTGCAACCATGAAATTTTTCACACAGCAGTGAAAAGGGTAATGTAAGTCTTGTTTTTGTTGTTGGAGAATATGTAGTAAAAACACACAGCAATGTGAATATGAAAAATGCAGCAGCATGAAGTTTTTTTTGTTAAAAAAAAAAACGAAATGTAATGGGCAGCAGCACATGTAAAAGAAAATTTTCTTTACAATAGTAAATGTAAGTGCAGTGAGTGTGTTGGTCATTGAACTGAAATGAAATATATGCAACAGCAGTGTGAGGAATTTTTTTTTACGCACAACAGTGTGAATTGCAGATGCAACGCAGCAGCGAGTAAAAACTCAGGGGAGACAGACTCTATGGTTATGGGTATGGACAACAGTGCATAAGGAAAAGGCAGCAGTGTGATGGCAAGAAGGTGAAGCACAACAGTGCAAAGAAAATGAAACCAGAGAAGTGAGAATGAAGAAATGTGTTTTTACACATCAGTGTCATGGTGAATCCCTCTGTCAAGAGGAAGATGCTTTCTAGCATACACTGGTGAATCCCTCTGTCATGAGGAAGGTGCTCTTCAGCACAGTCTCAGGTAAATCCCTCTGTTAATAGGAAGACTATTTTGTTGTTTGTGGAACTCCATGAAAAGCAGTATTGGTGAATCCCTCTATGTGAGGAAGATATTTTTGTAACAGCAGTTGGTGAATCCCTCTATGTGAGGAAGATGTCTTTGTAACAGCAGTGTTGATGAATCCCTCTATGTGAGGAATTGTTTGGGTATGTTTGAACGCCCAGCAGTTGAAATTAAAGGGGAGTGTTGGAATATTAATTCCAACTGCAGGCGGTGTGGACAGCGACGACAAAACCGTGAAACAGCAGTTAATAAAACCCCAAAACTGCTCAGCAAAACCACCAGAGCATATCGGACTGCCTTCGATCAGATAGTAGTTTCCGTATAATCGAGCCCGATACGATTATACTAAGCCACGTGGTCCTCTATATACGTCAGCAGGTCTGACATTTCAGAGCCTAACGTTCAGCAGCAAAAGGCCTCTCGAAATCTCCGTCCACCATCCGATTTGCTTCGTCGTTCTCCGCCGTCCATCAATGAAACCTGCATACCTGCATACGAGCCTACAACGAATTAAATACATTGCGTGGAGTGAAATAAAAGTTTGTCTGCAAAGGAATTAAATGGAACTCTTCCTAATTCGTAGAAAGTTGGTAAATATTTATGTTTTTTCACGGCATGTATTATTATCATATCCTTTTTAAAATGTATACGATATGCCTTCATGTAGTTGACTTTTTTTTAAGGGAAAAAAAGGAGTTTTGCACAAAAGTGCAATGTGTTAATGAATATACAACGAATGTAACAAAATGAGCTTGCGGCAACGAAAAAGCAGGTGGTGTTGCACAGGAGTGCAAGGTGCAAAAAGAAACAAATGCATATATCTCTTTTGTAATGTTTTTTTTGTGTAGACCACGCATTGTGAGAATGTTGTAAAACGCACAGCAGTGCGAAACATAAAGACCAGGTTTGAATTGTAAGTTTTGTTGGTTGCTCAAACAAAGGGAAGAGCAAGTGAAGAATTGTATGGTGGGAGTAAAATCATTTTTTTGAATGTAATGTAAAACTTACTGCAGTATATGTAAAATGTTTTTACACCAGTAAATGTAAAAGGGTTTTACAGCAGTAAAAGAAAAAGATATTTTTACACACCAGTAGTGTAAAATCTCAGGAAGAGACAAAGTTTCTTTTTGTTGGTTAAAATGTATTTCTGGTAAATCCCTCTGAGTGAAAGAGGAAGGAATATTATCAAGCATTATATCTTAATGAATAGAAACCTTTTTTGGGGTATGTAATACTCTGTTCTCAGTCATTTTTTAAGCTTCCCTGTGCACAAAAGATCCTATGGCAGCAAAATAGAGCATTGCCTCTGTGTGTGTTCAGTTTGTCTGTTTTTGGGATTTTACCAGAAAAATCCCCAACATAAACCTATTTAACCTTTTAATTAAGATAATCATACATATCCATTTTCCCAAAAATTCATTAAGAGAAACCAAAATGCATGTAGAGAGGCCTTATATAGGTTGTAAAACAATGGCTAGGGTAAGGTAATTTGGGGTAAAAATAGGAAAATTTCGACAACCAACATTGGTGAGGACACACACGTAAAGATACTAGAACAAGGGTCATAAAATGTTTTTGAGAGATCAAATTTTCTGATCCCACCCATGGTAATGATGATGACGACGTTGTGCATGCTCTCTTTAAAAACGCAGGTAGGAGAACAAAAATCCTCCAACTTTTTCGTTACAATTTCAAGCTAATTTGTCTCTCGGATCTCAGATTCGGTTCCACCATATCTCTGTACATGTGCTCTGGCTATGAAATTTCTATTGGTGGCAAGAGAAACTTACGTGCACATATTATGTCTTTGCAATTTGAAGTCATACATAAGATCTTAGTTGTTAAGCCTACTATTGAGGCTACCCGTGGATGTTGTATTCGATTGATAAATCAATAAAACCCCAATTGGCCCTCTACAAAACATTGATGGGCCTAACATTGAGAAGGATCACATTATCTAAACTATTTAGATCTACATTTGAAGAGATGCACACGCAGGAACAACCGCACAAAATATTTACACGAACAATATAAAAGACAAGAACACATCTAAGCTACAACTAATCTAATCAAATTCTCATAGCTCTTACATCTTCTTGGCCTTCCCATAATTGAATAAAGCTCACATAGGGTTTGATAACATGATAAAAAATTTGAAAAGAGAGAAAGATTACACAACACAAAACCACACTCCATATTTTATTGATCACAGTATGTATATATATATATATATATATATATATATATATATATATATATATATATATATATATATATATATATATATATATATATATATATATATATATATATATATTAATTCACTAACTTCGACAAATCTAGATCCTAAGAAAGTGGATCTACTATTGGGACATGACACAACAACAACTCATACATGGAAAACAACATCTTTTGGATTGACGCCTAGGGACTCACAATAACAACTCACAACAACTTGAAACACGTGGAAGCATTGCTTCGAACAACTCTATATAATATGGAATCATGATTTTTAAAAACATTGCAATATCATGTACTATCAAATCATGATTTTGAGATAATTCTTAATGTAAGAACATTTTCCATCCGATATAAAATCAAATTTCCTAGTTATGAGTAACTACGTGAATACCTAAAACTTTGGAACCCAAAAATTTGGTTCCACTTTTCCTCTTGATTTCATTGTGATTAAAATATTCATCCACTAAAAATTGTATAAGCATTCTAGTAGAGTCAAATGTAACCACCCTCCTCCCATGTTTACCCAAGTTAACCAGTCCACTAGGGTAAACATGTTATGAGGGGCTATTATGATATGATTCAAATCCCCATGTATAGTTAAGGAAATGGAGCTCACATGACACAACCAATCTAACCCTCTATACATGGTACAAAGCCTTCAGGAGCAAACCAACCTTTCAAGGTGACCAACCCCTAAGGTAACTTGACATTTAACTTACCTAGAGCCTCAGTTTCTCCCATGACATGGGCATGCATATGACTGGGACCCTCCTGCCCGTCCCACAACAAGGGAATGCCATCAAATGGGGACTTTTTTCGGCTAGTTCTGAGCGAGTGACCTTGGATTTTGTGCCACTTTTTCAGTTCTAGGTCTCAGGTCACTTTCCATAACTTCATGAAACATCCAAAACTGAAAGATAACATTGTAAAAATGAAACTAATGCAAATAATTAACCAAATAATTGATCTAACCCCTACTAGCTATGACAGGCATTTCGTCAAACATGTCACAAATATGCAATCTATAGGTCATATCAACAAATATGAGCATATGGGTCTCATACTTATCTAAGAATCGCTAAGAAGAATTGATGTCTTATTAAAATAGTTGCATTATTATCTATTATGTCATATATGCATTATTGCTATGTGTTATTCTCTCGCCATTGTTTATGTTATGTTCTTAGAATTCGTATGCAAGTAATTTTTGTACGGGGTTGAAACCTACGCAAAAATAAATAAATTATTATACCATAGATCATGGATAAACTAGAAACCTGAGTGTATAACCAAAATAATGAAGGGATCTTCATTCACTGTAGGTCAAATAAAAAAAAGAATTAATACCCTCATCCAAAACAAAAGGAGGATAGGCGTTGGATGCAAGCACTGTCTCTGACAATACTTTTGAGAATAAACCTCTAAATTGAGGTAATAATCCTCTAGGAATTTCTTTCAGTTAATTCCTGATAAAAAATGCAGTTGAGTAGTTGTGATCACAACCAACATTAGCTTAATACATAATGATAGAAAATGAATCAAACCAATAAAATCCAATAATTACAGGACACCGAGACAAGGAATATTTATCCATAATCTTACCTCGACATCTTAGCAAAAATCACAGTAGGAAGGGAACAAATCCTCGGAAGTTAACAGGAAAGTGTCTATAGCTTTTTGGAAGGGCATTATGATTTCTCTACATGTAGGGTGGATTAGAATCTAGATATATGATTTGAATTATAGTAAAGACACATGATTTAAACATTTGGGTAAAACAAGGCTTCATACCTTAAACAAATAGCATACCTCGACAAATAAGGGAAATGTGAATTCTCAAAATTGATGTGACAGTTATAAACACAACAAAGTTAAAGGAAAACTCATTACGTGTGGGAATGGAATCTTGACAAAAATTCCCTCACAGCTAGAAGCATTACACTAGAGTTAAAAATAAAAAAACAATGTTAGTTTAAGTGGTTTTGCAAAATGTTACAGGTGGAAAACAGAGAGGTTGTGAAGGGTAAGGGGAGTATACTCATTAGTACCTTACTGTGGTGCATGAGTTCAACCTCCAACAAGAGAGGGTCCAAAAGGATGTGGTGGAATGAGAACAACTAGGCCTTTGTGGAAGTCATCTAAGTTAGCTTGCCAATATCAATAGGAGTTCAAAATAATTCACTTATTGATGAACAAAGTTTATAGGAAAATAAACATAAGCAATATAAAAATAAAACTTTACTTGCAAACTCCAGTAACTTGAATAAGTTCTAAAGCAGGGTTATGATATTAAAATTAATACCTGGTACAATGCAAAATTTTACCCCAAATGTGATGGGTAAGGAAAAACTTTGAGTAACTTAAGAAAATACGTTGCATAATAACTCAAATAAACCAAACCCTAGGTTTCACTGATGGGGTGTATTGTGATAAATGGATGAAAACTGTGTTGGAGTCACGATTTCCGTTACACCAAAACCCGCAGGTGTTAGTAAACAGAGACATCGCTAGTATTAAGCAGATGCCATGAAACACACGGGGAGCATTGAATTATCCTTCTACACCGCTATTAACAGGGAACATTGGATTATCCAATTCCCAACAATCTCCCCCCAATGCGAGTGAGGTGTGTTTCAAACTAGAGACCTTTGGCTCTGATACCACTTTTTGGTGTCACGATTGTCGTTACGCCAAAACCCACAGGTGTTAGTAAACAGACACATTGCTAGTGTTAAGCACATGCCACGAAACACACAGGAAGCGTTGAATTATCCTTCTACACCGCCATTAACGGGGAGCGTTGGATTATCCAATTCCCAACAAACTGCATATAAACAAAACCAGTGAAATAGGTACATAAATAAGGCAATACAAAAGTCTTACCATTAGCAAAGTCCAGTAGTATGTGACAAAGAAATTCCATTGAAGTGCCAAGACTTCGTAACAGGTTCTAACTAAAAAAAAATCTGAGGTACAAGCGTTAGGTTCTAAAGCTAAGATCATGGTGCAAGGCTAGGTGGTGAGCCACCGCTGTAAGGGTGATCACACATAAACTTGGCCAAGTTTCCCATGCCTCAATGGTAAAATAATTTCTTGATGTCCATAGTCAAAACCCATGAAGAGAGGCACACAAAGTAGTAGGAAGACAGATGAGAAATGAAGTTTAGGGTTTGCAACCCAAAGCTACACCTTTGGATAACCTCGATTAATCTAAGCCATGGGAATTTGATCTCAAAACTCATTGATTAGGAATACAAAAGATATACCATTGAATCCTTCCATACCAGAACAACCATGTTCCTCAAACCAGATCATAGTGAACCAAGTGATTTATTATAGTTGCTTCAGCCTCTATAGCCTCCGCAAGTATCACCCCATTCCGAGAGAAGAAAATACCACCGGGAGAAACCCTAAGAATAAGAGGGCAACAACTGGAAAACTAACAAATGACGAAATAATTTTGAACCCTATAATGGTTAGGCTTTTGATTGAAACATCACGACTTTGAATGTTCTTGTCTCATCATAGCCATCAAAGCATGGTTGCAGAAATCACATGCCATCCATGCAATAGGAAGAGACGTGTCAGAATTTGATTGTTAGAACAAAAGGTCCTAGGACGAGAAGATATGTGACCTTGATTCGAAACATGTTCCATTGAATAAAAAGTTTAAGTCCATATTGTTGAGTTATCATATTATTATCTATAAATTGATCAACGGAATACCTCACCCCTCAAAGGGTGCAAAGCATATGATCCATAGTACTTAAACACTTACCGGTTCATACTCGATATAAAAATAAATGAAGTAATTCAAAATTTGAAAACAAAAGGTGATTTATGTGAACAGGAAATGGATCGAGTCAACCTCGACCAGCTTCGGCTTCAGGAAACCGTTCCCGGAGGAGACACAGTCGTAGGCAGTGGAGGGACTGGAGAAGAAGAGGTGAACATGCTCGGTGCAGATACTACGAAAGATGAATAAGAGAAACAGGTCAATTCAAGGGACGAAAGTAGAGATGCATGGGACAATCTCCCGGCCGGCGAAAATATTGGAGGGGAAGTTGCCCCCCATCCTCCTGATTGAAACGATGGAACAATGGGGATGAAGCAAAAATACGTGAGACAAAGTTAACAAATGACAATATTTTATGTAGTTCTAGCCATCCATATTTTTCCACAATGGTATGAATTCAAATGTTATAAGAATAACGATGCTCCAACATATCCCAAGGATGATCAAGAGTGAGAAAAATATCACGTCTATGATACCAATTTCCCTGTTTGAGATTGAAAGGGTGGTAATCAACATGCCAAGAATAAATCTCCTGGTCTCGATGGATTTACAACCATAGTTACCAAATTCACCCGAATCGGGCAAAAAAATACGATAATTCATGGATTCGGTACGAATACCGTATTATTCGTCCAAATTCGATTCGTTTCTCAGGTTTGATCGATAAAGGTTACCTAGTTTACCCACACAGACAATTGTTCATTCAATAAGAACTATCAGCGGGTTGAGATCATGGATGCTCATTCAATAAGAACTATCAGCAGGTTGACATCATGGATGCACGGAGGAGCTGTCTGAGATACTGCATGGCTTTCACTTCAGATCTGGGATTTCTTTGGAGAAATGCTTTTGGAGAGATGCTTTCAGAGAGATTCCAAAAAGAGGTCGACCAGTGTAGTGCTTTCTCCCATTCTGTCACTCAGTATACCAAGCCCAATAGGGGAATGCACTGGGGAGGTGAATAGGTCAGTTAGGTAATGCTCAAGACCTCCCAGGGACAGAGTGATGGCACTGGCCACAGCTTGTAAATTTGAAGATGTTGCTAACAAGTCTGATTGGATCACAAGCCCACATAATGAGAGGAATGTTGTGAGATCTTGAAGTAAATCTCCAACTTCATATAAACCTTTGTTAAAATCTTCTCCAACTTCATATAAACCTTTGCTAAAATCAGACATTAGTAATGTCTCCTCCATCCAGGAGCTTCCATTCAACAAAAGTGCAGTGCCAGCTTCGAAGTTGTCAATTGCACATAATTGCAGCTTAGATTGAACTAGATCAATGCTCTCAGGTTGTGGTCCGTGTAGCACAATCTCAACATCAAACAATCTTCCAACACTTCTGCCAAGACACTGCATCATTACTTGTTTTTCGAAGGCTTCGGCATCCGATTTAATTTATGAAGCTGGGGACTTGCGCACTTCTGCCAAGACATTGCATCATTACTTGTTTTTCGAAGGCTTCATCATCCGATTTAATTTATGAAGTTGGGGACTTGTATGGCGTCCATGCATAAGGAAAGAGCATTGAAAAGCATCTTGAAATGGGAAATTTACAAGTTTAAAAATCAATGAGTGATGGGGAAAATTTAGAAATTATAGTAAGATGTGAAAGTTTACCAATTTACCATTTGACGGTCTAGAAAATAGGTAAAGAAAGAATTTGTTATACCGTGAAGAAAAACAATGATAAATTTGGTAGGTTATTATATATTTGTTAAATGTATTTGTATTTATTATTATGAATATTTTAGATAAATAACTGTTCGAATTAGGAATATATTTTAAAGGTAAGTTTTGAAGGATAGAGAAGTTTTGTTTGACTTTCAATTTAAAATAAATTCGGAAAATAATAAACAAAAATATTGTTTTTATTTAAAAATAAATAAAAAATTAAGATGTGTATTGTCGAATTTTTTCGAATTTAATATTTTTGATTCGAATTTTTAACGTATCCAATCGAATTCGAATCCGAATCCGAATTCGAACTTGGTAACTATGTTTACAATAGTCTTTTTTAAGGCGTGTTGGGTATACTTAGGTAAGGAAATCCAGGAAATAATGAAAGAATAAAGATGAAAGGGATCATTGTATCCGACGCTAAATGTAATGTTCCTTTCTTTAGCTCTAAAAGTAGGTCGTTTGGAAAGCCTAAGGTTTCCAAAATTGTTTTCTTTTTAATGTTCTCGACAAAATTATCTCATATGCCATTGTTTACAAATTGAAACATCTTCTTCCCTTCCTGGTATCTCAAACTCAATCTGGTTTCGGAGAAGGGTGACAAATTTCAGATGGTGTTATTGTGGTGCAAGAGATTTTACATTCTTTAAAGGTATCAAAACGCCCAGGTATGATCATCAAACTTGACCTATCTAAGTCTTATGATCAACTAAGTTGGACATATTTAAACCATATTTTAATGGCTTATAGATTTTAAGAACATTAGATAGAATGGATATCATCTCTTATATCATCAGCTTTCTTTTCCATTCTGATTAATGGCTTTCCTTCACAAAATTTTCATATAACAAGGGGATTAACACAAGGTGATCCTTTTTCACCATTCCTGTTCATTTTAGTTATGGAAGGACTTTGTCAAATTTTCTAGAAAGCTAGAAAATCATGATTTATCTATGGGATTTTCTTGTATGCTATTGGTCTCTCAATCTCTCATCAACAGTTTGTTGATGATTTTATATTACTTTTATTTCCTGCATCTAAAGGGTTGAAGAGAATAAGTAGAATTTTGCAATTTTTTATGGAAGCATCAGGTATGATAGTGAATAATGATAAAACATAAATGTTTTCTTTAACTTCCTAGAGATGGTTCAACTCAAGTTAAGTCGAATTCTGGGTCTTAGCAGAGGCCACCTAGCCTCCAAATATTTAGAAGTACCACTTCTACTATATTATAACAAGCTCTCTGCATGGGAAGAACTCCTAGAAAAGAATCCTCGATAAGCAAAAAATTAGGAATTTATGGCATTAAACTTCCCAAGTCATCTAGTAATGCCAAAAGAAATATTACAAACATTACCAAAGTACAATCTATCAATCATTCCAACTCTAGTTTTTTGTATAATCAATTGAGAACAATCTTTAGTAACTTCCTAAGGAAAGGATATGCTAAAATGCGCAAGTGGGCATTGGTTGGGTCGAATAAGTTGACTAACCTAAAGGAGAAGGATGGATTAGGTCTTTGTGATCCTATGATCCAGGTGGATATTGGTGGCCACCTGCACATTCTACTTTGACCCCTACTATTATTTTTTTCAATTTCCTTAATTGTAGCAGAAAACTAATTTTGGTAGTTTTTTTGGGTCTTGATATTAGCGGAGTTGTTAGGTCTAAAATGGGACTCCTAAGGAAATTATAAAATAATAGTGGAAATAATAAAATAATATTAGGTTACATCATCAAATTTTAGAGGGAAAAAGAAAAACTAATTTTCAACTCATATTTTCAACTTATCTCCCTATGGGTTTACTCAATTTTCTAGCAGAAACACTCATTGGATTCATAATTTGATTACTTATCCAAGGAGTGCCCATGTTTCAAACTTTTGATGGACCCTGTTACATGCAAAATGAGAAATACATGAAAAATATGATTGCAATCACCTTTTTCATGTATTTCTCATTTTTCGTGTAGTAGGGTCAATCGAAAATATGCAACATGGCTACTCCTTGGACGAGGAATTAAATTTTCAATCCAACGAGTAATCCCACTCAAAATTTGAGTAAAACCTTAGCGAGATAAACTGAAAATATGAGTTGAAAAAGTAGTTGTATTATTTTATTGTTTTTTAATCCTTTTAATTTTTTACTCCAAAAATGGTGAATCATCCCCCATGGTTGACATCATCATCTTGAATCTTATTAGTTCTTATAAAGTTTATTTTGGTTGTACCTTTTTCTGAGAAGGCCCATTTTAAACCTCAAAAATACTTTAATGACTTCTGGTGTTGTTTTGAGGCCCTAAACAACATTTATTTTTTTAAAATAGGCAAACCCTTTGGATAGGGAAGGGGTTTTCAGTCTAAATTTCTAGTCCCTAGATATATATTTCTAACCAGGTATCTTATGCATCAAACAAAGAACATACACCAAAACTATGGCCCCGAGAAGTTGATGTACTAATTTACCACAATGATGGCCATAAACTTTTAACGCTTCATCTCCTAATGTTAGGTTTTAGGATGTTGATGGTTTTCGATTGTTTCTAAATAATACATAGGTCTTTTATCTTCATTTTGACATAGTTCAGAAGGCATGTGGTTGCCACATCTCTTGTGAGAGATAAGCTACCATCGCATGAGATAGTTTATTTCCATTCTGTATGTAAACGATTTTCAATAGTTTGTTATTAACAAATTGAAGTTCTTTTTCAAATGTATATATGTGTTTCTGTTCATATATTTATTCCATTTGTTTCATTCAAAAATATGGATCATGTTGAAAAATGTAGAAAGAAATCCCAATTTTATTTTGTCTTGATTAAATTGAGAAAATTTGAATTTCCACATCAGTAGACAACTTGGATGCAGTTAACTTGTATGACATGGATCTTTCCACCTAGTTAGATCAATGAATTTTAGTTAGAGGAGTTATCGTTCAGTTAAGCATGTGTGATTTCTAATTTGTAGAAACCAAAGTGAGTTAATTCAAGTTGTTTTCAGTGAAACTAGTTCAAATTGTTGGAGGAACTAGTGGAAAGTCCGTTGTGTTGTGGGACTTTAGTGAAACTTAGTGAACATACATTTAACTAATCAATCAATCGAAAATATGTAGCTCATGTAGAGAATTCGAGTTCCCCAGTTGTGGTGGAGATTCCAAGGCAATGTAATATTTGTTGTAGACTAGTATTGATGGTACAAATGTTGCATGCAGTCAGATGGTCGACCTTGGCAATTTCACAATAATTTTGGAAGAATTTCTGAAATAATAGGGGCCAAATTCCTCAATATTTGGGCAAGGAACTAGGGTCTGAAGTAGAGGAAAAAATTGACTAAGTATAGGTTACATTCTTCACTTGTAGGTTGTGCTAGTTGAGCAAAGAAATTGTAATACATCTCTATTCATAAGATTAATGCAAGTGGGTATAGGGGTTTTCAGCATATTGCCTTCCGATGGAAAAATATTGTGTGCATGTATGTTATTTCTCATTGCATGTTCGTTATGGATGTTCGAAATTGTGAATTGAATTCCGTAGAGTAGTAGAGTAGCTTCATGTCTGGTGATTTTGATTAAAACTTCATGAGTAGCTGAATATATACCTCAAAATTTCTATAATTATAAGGTATCAAAGTAGTCTGCTATTTCTCTATTTCTATGTGCATGTCTCCAATGGTGCTGAGTATAAGGAGTTAGGACTTGAAATGGTTTAACCCTTGCAATACTGGCCTCACTGACTTTGATGGCCTTCCATGGAGGAAGAAAAGAAAGATGAGGGGGTAGGAGATCCTTTCAAAATATTTATTGAAGAAGCCCTTGAACAAAAAAGGAAAAAAATGATGGATAAATGTTTTGAGATCCTTCGGAAGATGCCCATCGGTGATGCATATTCATCCAATAATCACTTCATATGTGTCACCCCCTTTAAGGTACCAGTAAACTTCGATATCCAAATATTTCAAGGTAAAATAGATGCATTTATTGTAGATAAATAATTGAATATATTAGAAGGATACTTTCTAGTCTATAGTTTCATTTATAGGGAGAATATTACATTTTCAATGCTTAAGGTTTATCCCCGTGTCAAGGACTGGTGGGAAAATTTTTATGAGAAAAGGGCTAAGGAATCCTCTCTATTTACAGTGACCCCCTATTAGATCTGTTTTTGAGATGTTGTCAAGGAAGAATATTACCCTACAATGAGCTATGAGGACAGGTACATATAGAGGACCAAACTATTACAATAAAGGGGACCACGATGTGCATGGACTCACAAATATTTTTCATACTCGATTCAAAAGATTTGGTATAAAATATCCTGAGAAACATTTGGTGCTCAAGTACTATGGAATTATGCACAAATAAATTTAGGAAGAAATGGAGTTCTTGTACATCTCCTCACTCAGTGCAATAGACCAATATGATGCCAATATTAAAGAAAAATTTAAACAAAGGAAGCACAACTTTGGATCTGTGAATCAGAAGTAGGGCAAGAGTGCCCCGAAACTATAGAACAAAGTACAATGCCAAGGTGAGGTGACCCAAGTCAATCCTTAGAATCCGCAAGCAAAGAAAAGACCAAGAAGACAAAGAAAGATACAGGAAAGTGATGTGAGCTCGATAAGTGTCCCACTCATAACACAAATGATTGTTGCATCAAGCAGTTATTGGTGGTTGAGCTGAATTCAACTTCAGAGCCAAATGCATGTTCTAACTCTGAGTCAAAACTTGATAATTGTTATGGAAAGCGGAAGAAGATTATTGATTCAGATATTAGTGCCACTGTTGCCACCACTAAGATCTAGAATATTGAGAAAAAAGATCCAAAGGTGGTTGAGCTATCTTCCACTCATGTATATGGTTGAAGGGTTCGCCCATTAATTTGATTGTCAGTAGGAGGATCTAAAACAACCTAACTTCTGCGGAGGTCATGAAGAATTTGGGCCTACTAAACACACCACACCCACAGTTGTAAATGATCGGGTGTCTTGACCAAGGACGATATCTTTGTATCAACCAACAATGTCACCTTCCCTATGACATCAAGCCCTTCACATATGAGGTGCTATTTACTGTTGCTCCTCTTGAAGTTTTTGATGTATTATTATCCGAACCATACTTGTGGAAGCATCATGTTGTATATTATTCTAGGCCTCGCACTATTATTATTACATTGGTTTATAATTTATATAGGATACCAGATGTATCCCATGTACTATCATCTATTTAATCTCTGCTAAGTAATGCAGTAAGATAATCTCTGAGATAGGGTTCTTTTTCCCTTTTTTATTCACTCTCAGAGTAAGGGAATACCGTGGCCACATCCATGGCCCCTGGTAAAGTTTCCTCCATGCAATCGAAGAAGGTGGACAAAGTTGTGGAAGAATACATTGTAATATTCTCCTCACCCACAGGGTTTCCCTTACACTATCAGGTCAAGCATTCGATTGATCTCACCTATGCAGCACCTCTGCCAAAATTACCAATTATGGAAAATGAAGAGATCAAGTGGTAGATCTAGGCGTTTCTACTAAAAGGGCACATTTGGCCAAGTTTCTCATCTTGTGGGAGCCCAATTGTGCTTTCATAGAAGAAGGATGGGAACTGGAGGCTTTGCATTGATTATCGAGCATTAAATAAAATAAATGTTTGGAACAAGTATCCAATCCCATGGATTAATTACTTCCATTACTATCTCAAGGGGGCCAAGCATTTTAGCAATATTAATCTGAAGTATGGCTACCCCGAGGTTTTGATAGATCCCATAGATGTATGGAAGACCACATTGAAATCTAAGGAGGAAATTTTTGAATGATTGGTCATTCCTTTCAAGTTGACAAATGCCCCTACAACGTTTATGAGGATGATGGATGGCATTTGTCTTCCCTTCACTAACTCCTTCGTGGTTGTATATATGGATGGGATTTTTATATTCATCAATATGTGGGAAGAGCACTTGCAACACGTTTGACAAGTCCTTCAAACCCTGTGACAACACAAACTATGTCCCAACCTAGAGAAATGCACCTTAGCATCAGTTAGGTCCAATATTTGGATTACATCTTAGATAAGAAAGGTGTGCATGTGGATTCAACTAATATCCAAGTAATTTAGTATTAGTAATCCTCGACCACTCTAACAAAGCTTCACAAATTTTAGGCCTTGCTATTTTTTATTGGAGGTTCGTGTTGGGATTCTCCCATATCACTTGGCCTTTCACTCAAGTTACCAAGGGTGGAAAGAAAGAAATTTTTTCCTAATATGAGTCACAACAAAAGGAATTCATTAATTTTAAGAACTGCATCTGCTCTGCATTTGGACTCACATTTCCAGACCTGCAACAACCATTTGAAATTGAGACAGTCATCTCCGTTGGTATGGTTCTCACCCAACAAGGGCATATGGTGGCCTATCACAGTGAGGCAATTTATGATACGATTCATAAGTACCCCACATATGATAAAGATGTGTATTTTTGTGCAATATTTTCGACAATGGAATCATTGCATTCTGGGGAAGGAGATGATCATCCACACATATTACCAACCTCTTTAGTTTATACAGATATAAGGGAAGTTGCAGAATGATAGCCATCAGAAGTGGTTTACACATCTACAACAATTCCACTTGAACATTAAGTGCAAGAAGGGAAACACCAATGATGTTGCATATTTCCCCAGCTGGCTCCCAGTTATATCCCTAAATATTATTCTCAACCCTTGTATCCATAAGATATCTAGATGGCCATAACTGTACAAGAATGGTCGAGAGTTCACCAACACTCACTAGATGCTAGTGGATACAAAGAAAGTTCAATATTTCCACCTCGAAGATAAATTATTATGATGATTGGGCCATCTTTTTGTTCCTTAAATCAAGCATGCCAAATTGATTTGGGAAGTGCAATAAAATAGAGTTGCATGACACTTCTCTGCAAGGAAAAATGTGGTCATGCTACAAAAATATTTTTATTGCCCAAAAATCTAACTAAACGTTGGAAAATATATCATATATTTCACTTCTTATGTAATTTCCAAGCCAACCATCAAGAATCAAGGCATGTACACTACTTTACCTACTCCCATCCAACCCTAGGAATCCATTTCCATGGACTATCTGTGAGGCCTCCATTCTACCAACCATGGTAATGACTATGTATTTGTGGTCATGGACAAAGTTTCTAATATGGATATATTTCCGGCTTGTAAGAAGAGTATAATAGAAGAGGACACTACCAAACTCTTCCTTGAACCACTATGGATACATTTTGGAATCCCGTAAACCATTATATTAGGTTGGGGTAAGTGGTTCCTAAGCACATTCTGATCAAGCCTGAGGAAATTATTGGACACTAAGCTCACCAAGTTGGATGCATTCCATCCCCAAACTAATGGTCATACAGAGGTGGTTAACAAGATGATAGTGCACATGCTACGTTTTTACAAATCCAAGCATCCATAAACATGATATTAGATCCTTCCTTATGTGCATCATAGTTATAACAAATCTCTCCATAACTTGACTGGTTACAGTCCTTCTAAAGTGGGCCTGGGTTTTCAACAATTGTGTTTGATTAATGTTGTCATGCCTCATGCACCTACATAGATAGAATTCAAACATGTATAGTCTGAGGTTGGTAAAGTAATCTGGTTTCTTGAGCACATCAAATACAATTTCGATATGAAGGTCATCGGTTCGAAACTCTGTAGGAAAAAAATCTAGACATGTTAAGTGTTGGTGTGGCCCAGGCTGGGTGCGATCACTGGATGATTTTGATGGATTAGATTCCCCTCGATAATGGTTTCTCAAGCCACAGTTCAAGCCTAATGTAATCTCTGATGAACTCAAACCACTTCACAAACAAAAATACAATAAAATATTTCAACGCGTTAAAAGAAAAAAGAAATTTAATTACTTATTAAAAAGTGTAATAAAAAATGTACATGTAATTTATTCAATTTGCAACATAATATTGGTTAGAGCAGTTTAAAAAATATTAATACTAGTTCAAAAGTTCAATATGTTTCATAACTAAAATATCTTATTCAAGTTGAATATTTCATTGTCAATTATGTATATATTATACATGGTGTGAAAAATGACTATGTAGATACTGTATAAAGTAATTGAAAAAAAAATTATGCGATTATAATTTTTTAAATTGTTTCACTATTCAACATTTTGATCCTTGAACAAAAATATTTTACTTATAATTTTTTTCTAAAATCTAGCAAATATTTGTAGGAATTTAAAGTTTAAAATGTTTACCCTACACAATACAAGTGCTCAAGGGGATATTTAGGGCATTCAATCCATTTATGCATTAAAAGCTACAACTAAAAAAGGTGTGTGTAAACAACATAGATATAGCTTAATCACAAATATTTGAAGTATTGGGAGAGATCAAACCTGTTAAAGTGATCTTCCTTTAAAGTTTTACACTCTAAAATGTTGTTTACACCCCAAGTGATTTGATACCTCTGAGCCTTTGCTAAATCAATGAATAAAATAGATCTATACTAGCGATTAATAAAATATAATAGATGTCAGAATAGTTATGCCTACTTTAAGGTATTAAAAAAATCTTAGATTTTGAACCATATTGTAATGATATATTCCTATTTCTTTATGTAATGTATTGTTTAAACTTATATCAATTCTAATTCATAACTAGCATGTATCATTGTTATTGTCCTTTTTCAAGGTAATGTTGCAATTCATGAAAAGTTAGCTGTGAGGAAAAGAGAATCAGTGCCAATAAATAGAAAATGAATGGAACATCTTGAATAGTTTGCATAACCTTTTTTCTCAGAAAAAATATGAATTATAAGTGTTTAATTATAATATGAAAATATATTTAATTAAAACATCATGTATGAAGGTATGTTTTATGACAAATTTTCATGGGAAATGCTAATATTTTAACAAAGTTTAGAATGCATAAATGTATTCAATGTCTTGAAAATAATTTTGATCTCTTGGATTATATATATTGTTAGATTTCAAATACAATTGAGCAAAAAATATTTCTAAATGGAACTAAAAAATATTTCTAAATGGGACTCTCACTGATTTTGGTTGTAACAATAGATTTGAGAGCTAATGACAAATCTATTGTTACAACCAAAATCAGTGAGAAATAATGAAGATGGACAAAAGCCATAATAAAGTACGATGGTTACTAGAATAATGTTTTTCAATTATTTCTTAACAAAATAAGTCTTGAATTACTACAAGTCGTAAAGACATTAAAAGAAAAATATATCTATACAAGTGAGATTTATTATTTTATTTTGAGTCATGCCTAGTAGAGGGAGGAACCCTCAAATATAGTAGTATCTAACTGTGTCTAAGTTGCAATGCTAACGATATAAATGGACCATCCAAGTTGACAATAATTAGTCACTTTATAACCCTCTTTGCATAATATTGGGGCTAGAAATGAGACAAACACTATGAAAAAAAGGGAGACTGTAAAGGATTAGAACCTGGAAGTCACAAGCAACCATAATCTCTAAACTATAAAATAGTGAGAAAATTCCTTACCTGTAAAGAAACATTTTAGCCTGTGATTTCTCTGCAATTGATGTGATGGTAATATATTAATAAAATTTAAGGTAGGGTTATGGATTTACCTTAAGAAGACCTTATGAAAGGAAGTAGTTGTCTCTCGTACCTTGCAAACATGTAAGTAATAAATAGTTAAATAAGAATTGCGAATTGGGTTCGATGTTTGAGAAATGGGTTTGAAGAATTCACAAAAATAGGGAATTCTCCAAGATCTAGAAATCAATACTTGTGGTACTGTGGTTGTAGAACCAACTGATATCTGCACCCTAGAACCAAGGTCAACTGAGTAGATTGGGGAATCTTGTTAAGTAAATAATGGAGAGCAGTCTCAATCAGTAAAATGGGTATGGAAGCAAGTATGGAAATATATGTGATTTTCCTATCTGCATTTCTCCTATAGTTTTATGGAGTCTTACCTGCAAAGAAAAATAACCTACAAATATGTTTTAGGAAATCAGATATATCTAATTTGGAGAAGGAAAGTTGAAAAGAAGCGAATTTAAGTGTATCACCTTAAAATCCTATTATTGCACCACAAGGCTAACTAATATTCAAATAAGATGATTGACAAATGTGGAAACTATTGAAAACTAATCCCTGACATGGAATTGACTCCTTAGACTAGCTACATGTAATACTCTAGCAAGAATTTTCCCAAAGGAGACTTAACGGGTGAACCAAAAAATCCAATATGACATTCCATTAGTTCTTATTTAGTTTGAAAGAGAGAAGCCCAAAAAACAAAAAAAGAACTCAACTACATAGAGGTAATTTCACCTTGACACTACATTCCAATGCTAATACCTCCAACCGTGGAATTCTCCAGGAGAAGAACTTCCTACATGCAAAATTTGAAGAGGGTTAGATTGAAAATAAAGGAGTAATTAAGATTGGTGGGGAAAATACTTAATATTAAACTACCCGTGTCTATGCTTAGATTGATAAACTTACCAGAGTGGGACACATAGTTGAAAACCATGGAAGAAGAACTAGTTGCAAAGAAAAGTTCCTCCAAAGGCAAAGATGAAACTAGTGGGAGGCAGTGTCGAAGGGTGAGAGAGGTAGTTACCACTGTAAATCTACTTCCCACTAGGATCATCTGATCCCAACCCTAAGATTCTATCGGTGGAGATAGTGACAGATGTAAGAGGCATAATTAACCACTAAACCAATGCGATGCGTGATGATAGACTCTAAAAAATTCTAAAAGGGTTAGGTATAACATAATAATCTAAGCGATAAGGTGGAATATATGATGGAAACCTGTATGATATATGAAAATAAAATTACTTATTTACGCATAAGTTTATATTCAGGCGTATATTAACAATGTGTTGTCACATAAAAAAAATTGTGCATTACCATTTACTATACTTCTTGCTCCACTGCGAGCTCCACCCCAAAAACTATAGAGTCTTTGCCAAAATCTAGGCCAAGTTGAGAAACTCCCAACAACTCCCCAACACTCACATGTGACTCATCCTGATTCACTCAACTATTTTTCCTCTGATATTCACTGTAATGCTATTGTGGGCACTATTGAACTACTCCAAAAGATTTGTGACCCTTCTCTTCACTACACACTTCCTCCAACAATTATTATGTCATAGGTTGTGTAGACTTCTACATCATTGTTGTTTCTCTCTGTCGAAGCTCTTGAAGATTCTCATCCATTTCTTGGGATAGTTGGAGAGCCTCATCCTTCCATAGTTGAGTTGTCTCTATGAGAGTCTTCTCTTCCTTCCTCAGCTCCTCTATATTCTTCTGGAGGGAATTTCCCTTAGTGATTTTTGCGAGCTTCTGTGAGATTGGTAAGGTTCTCACAGTTGCCCACATATATTCCAGCTGCTCCTAGTTCTATTGAATATCCTATTGTAGTTTCATCACATCTAAATCTTCCTCCAATGAAGTCTAAATCTACAAACTCTCATTCAACAACTTCCCACACTCTACCACTACTGAGGAGATGTCGACCACTACACCCTTTAGGTCAACCTCCCTCTTCTCTCACACTTTTGTTGGTGTGGTTGGATGTAACTTCATATGTAGCTCGCTAATATTCATCTCATATATAAATTTTACTTTCACGATATTCTCCTTATATTCTTTCACTCCAAATTCGAGCTTCATAACCTTGTCCTCCATTGGTTCCTCTTCTCGTACATCAATGTCTGGAATCTCACGACATGTTGCTTCAACCACCTCCTTCAGCTTCATATATTGTTGTGTTGCCTGATCCCTCTCATCAATCAGCTAATCAAGCTTCTATTTCAGTGAGGCTTGCTCTTTCTCTACCTAAATGTTCAACTATGAAATGTGTTTTTCACATGGCTCCATCTCATCTATGATCTCTAGATGCATCTTATGTAATCTCTGAAGTGGCACTTCTGCAATGTTCACGTTCACATACCTCCACTCTTTAGCCTATTTTTGTAGCTCAGTGGAGTCAAAATGTAGGGCTCCAACAAGTATCGGTGTTATTTGCGATGCAAGTGTAAGCTCTATTATTCTTTCCTCCCCAAGCTTCTCCTCTACCTGCACTAGCTATCCGACTTCCTATGCCATTATCTTCAGTTCTGCAATGTGCTCCTCGACACTTGTTAGAAGTGCGTCATAGGAATCCTTTAACTTGTTCCATGATTTTTTTTCTTCCTAGATTATATCCCCAATTTGATCCAAGTCCCCATTAGTGGGGACCACTAGTGTTATGTCCTTTGTCTTATCTACCTTCTACTTCATTTTTCTTCTTGTGGCAGCTTTGACACCTGCCTTTCTCTTTTTTGCAATAGCTTGGTATGTCTTTGTCTTTTATAACTCTCTGTTCTGCTCATCATCTTCAAGAGGATCCTTGTGACTCTCATCATGTTGCTCCTCGTGTTCTGTCTCTTATTCATCTTTACCCTTCCCACTCACTTCTTCATGCTACAATGTTTCCTCCTCCATCACACTATCCTCTGTTTGTGTCTCTAGCACAGTCATCCATTCTGTAGGCCACTTCTATACCTATGTTCGGAGATCGTCTTCAATCACTAAATATGGCAGGGGTTGCCATGTTTTATTTTTTTCCCTGTGAGCCTGTATGTAAAATTTGTGAAAATCAGCTTTAAACTTCTGAACGAAGCTATATTGCTCGTATGGTCTTGGTGAAAGGCAAGGATGCTGGTTCACCAACATGTGTAAGTCCATATGGTATAAGAAAAAGAACATCTTGTTATGATGTGCTTGATCTAGTTTAATGGTAGACCACAACAAGACAAACCACACAACTTCACAAACATTTGAGGCTATCAGATGGAATTGTGAATATTTTAGCTATCTCCATGTAAGCATCGCAATTATCAAAATTAACCATGCGTAATGAAACCGAGTACCTTTCTCCTGAGCCTTGCAACAGTCATCCAAAAAATCTTGGCATAGATATGCGGCCCAATTGTACTGAACCTCGTTAGTGAATTATGCAGCTAATGAAACCACCGCTTCAGGGACTTCATTAGTCTGGTACTTTCTCAAGATCTTTCCAACCAATATGTGTGCTAGTAAGCTAACTCATTAGTGGAATTTTGAGGCCTAAAATGGCCCCCCTAAGAAAAATGTACAATCAAAATAAACTTTACAAGAACAAATAGGATTTAGGATGATGATGTCAACCATGGGGATGATTCACCCTTCTTGGAGTAAAAAAGTAAAAAGATTAAAAAATAATAAAATAATAAATCTACTTTTTCAACTCGTATTTTCAACTTATCTCCCTAAGGTTTTACTAAAATTTAGAGAGGGAGTACTTGTTGCATGCAAAATTTAATTCCTCATCCAAGGAGTACCCATGTTGCATACTTACGATGGACCCCATTACATGAAAAATGAGAAACACATGAAAAAATGTGATTGCAATTACAATTTTCATGTATTTCTCATTTTTCGTGTAACAAGGTGCATCCAAAGTATGCAGCATGGGAACTCCTTGGATGCAGAATCAAATTTTACATCGAACGAGTGTTGCCACTCGAAATTTGAGTAAATCCATAGGGAGATAAGTTGAAAAGACGAGTTGAAAAAATAGTTTTTTCTTTTTTCCTTCTAAAATTTGATATTGTAATCCAATCTTATTTTATTATTTCCAATATTATTTTATAATTTCCTTAGGAGGCCCATTTTAGATGTCAAATCTCTCCTAATGTCCCTGGTCATTGATTGAGTTGATATCATAACCTCACTTTCCTTTCGTCCATCCAAACTTCTTCTTCATGTTTTTTGTTATGCCTATGTCTTCATATTTCTCAACAAAATCCTCTACGGGGTTCCTCCCTTGATAAAAAAGTCTTGTCATTCTCCATATCAATATTGGGTTGATAGTGATCCTCTTCCCCATCCACAGCCATCCATCATGCACTAGCATGAGCAGTTGTCTCACACAAGCCGTGTTCCCGAAACTTCTGTCGAAGTGCGACACATTCAACATATTAATCAAACATGACTGTGCCAATCCAGCCACCCACTGTTGTGGCTCTAACCTTTTCACATCACTCTTAGCGTATTGCACTTGTTTTAAGTCTCTATCTTATTCGAAATACACATATTTCTTTCTATCATTGAAATCATAGTCCGTGAACTTCAGCTACAAAATCCTCCTAATGGTTTCTCCCATGAATCACACTGACTCTGGTAATAGAGGTGTGATGGTACCATACTTCGTGTCCTTCGTCGCTTTCGCTGATTTTGCATCTGGTTTTCTTGGTGGAATATATGGTGGGAGAGGCGATGGAAATGTCATGCCATTTGTCTCCATTTGTACTTTCTCTACTTCCTCCTCACTAACTTTCACTTGTTCGGGCTCTTTCTGAGGCTTGACGAGTCTTGTTTCCTATTTCTTGTTCGTTCTCTCCTCTTCGGTCGTTTTCTTTCGCGGGGATCTCCACTGCATGCATGATGATGATGTTGCGGGTGGTGATACAACTGCGAGCATCCCAGATGATGTTGCAGGCATATCAGATGTTTCTTCCATGATTCCGTCTAATCCCTTCTCCTTAAATATGTGAATGAAATCAGTAGGATTCAAATGAAAGCAAGAATTTATGTAACTTCTTCGTAATAGGAATGCTTGAACTCTCAATTCAAAAAAGTGCCAAATCTGGGTGGGATGCAGCTTTTTATAACAAATCTGAGTTTCTAACCCCATCATTAGCTCAGATTGTGTTCATTAATTGCATATCTATCATTATATTGAGTCAATATGTCCTCATAAATGCACCTTTTCGCATGTTTCAACATTAACTTACCCTTTTAACAATCATATTGTTCTGGCAGCCTTTAATGCATCCCATTTTGTACTGAAGAAACCCCTCTTTGACGTAATGAAGGCTATAGTGAAGTAACTTCCTACGCCAAAGCTCTCTCTACATTGTAGTTTATAGTCTAGTGCCCACTTTCAACTACATGTGGCACTAAGACATTTTTCTTTCTTCAGAGTGAAGTTAGAGGGATAGGGTGGTCCTTGTATAGTTTCAACCTTCTTCCATTTACTCTTCCTTGAACCAATTCTCCATTTAAATTTTCTAATTGAACCGTGCCTCCATAAGGTATATGCTTGATATTGTATGGGCCCAACCAATGCATTTTGAAGTTTCCTAGAAATTTTTCATACTTACTATCATAAAGGAGAAAAATGTCTCTTACTTGAAACTACTTTTTCTTAATATATTTGTCATTCCAGGCCTTTTCTCTTGCTTTTTTTACCTGCTTATGGAATCCTACTATAAATCTATCTTCCTCTAAAGCAATCAACTGTGATATTCTTTCCTCCATTATATCAGGGTCTACCATATTTGTAAAAGATGCAATCCTCAATCTAGGCATGATGTACTCCATGGGCATCACAGTTTCTTTCCCATAAACTAACCAGAAGGGTGTCTGATCTGTCAAATGTTTACATGTGGTCCTATAAGCCCATAAAATTGTTGGAATTCTAAGGTCACAATCATCTATATTCACATTGCATACCTTACTAAGTGCATTCCCCAAAATCTTATTAAATTATTCTACTATTCCATTGTCCTGAGGGTGATAAGGGGTACTCTTCTGATGATAAACTTGGAATTCCTCATTCAATGCTTCAATAGTCATATTTATGAAGTGTGACCCTTGGTCACTCATCAAAATATTTGGACATCCAAATCTAGACAATATGTACTTAAAAATAAACTTTGCAGGTTACCCTTGGTCACTCATCAAAATCTTCAGACATCCAAATCTAAACAGTATGTACTCAAAAAATAAACTTTGGAGTAGTCTCAGTGCTGCAGTCCTTTACTGGTTGTGCCTTGGCCCATCCTTTCATGTAATCAGTTGTTATAATTATGTACCTTGTACAAATCCTCTTTCGAGGTTGGTTGATGGGTCCAAAAAAATCAATGGCCCACTTATCAAAGGCCTGCAATGTAACTTGTGGTACCAATGGCATCTCATCCTTTATGGCAGGATACCCTATCCTTTGACACACATCACATGTTCGATAGTACTCCTTCACATATTTATGTAGTGTAGGCCCCCACAATATTGCTCTCAAAATCTTCAGCACAATAGTTTTTCCTGCATAATGTCCACCAGTTCTGCCCCCATAAGCCTCTTCTAGAATCATTTTCCTTTCATGTTCAGGAACATATTTGCGCAGTATCGCATCTAGTCCTAACTTATATAACTGTCCTATTATCAATGAAAATTCAGTTGCCTTAACCACTAATTCTTTCTTTTGCTACGTAGTATACTCTAAAGGAGTCATTCATGTGGTAAAAAGCTGAGTGATATCTACGAAATGGTCATCTTCCACTCCAATTTCAAATAAATTCACATAAGGAAGATTATATTCTATGTTGGTTGGTTCTTCCCCTATTTCCAATATTGACAAATGTTCAGGTCCTACGTTCAGTCTCCCTGGTTTAACAAAGATCTGAAAGTCATATTCTTGGAATAATAGTAACCATCTGCAACTCTTTCCTCCTAGGAGAGGCTTATTAACCAAATACTTCAATGTAGAATGATTTGAAAACATTTTAAAGTGTGACCCTAGAAAATAGTGTCTAAACTTCTGCAAAGCATACATCATGGCCAATCCTTCCTTTTTAGTAGTGGTGTAATTTGTTTCCTCTTTAGATAAATTTCTACTTGCAAATGCTATAGGATGATCAATCTCTCCCACACCAAGCTGTGTCAAGGCCAATCCCAAATCTATACAAGAGGCATTGACATGGACATGAAATTCCTTATTCCAATCAAGGTACACTAGTATAGGTGAAATTACCATTTTTTCTTTCAATATGTCGATGCTCTTATGACATTCTTCATTCCACTGAAAAGTTACATCTTTCTTCAACAATTTCTCCATATGCACAATGATTTGAGCATACCCCTTTATGAACGTACTGTAATACCCATTATGTCCCAACATAGTGTGAAGTTGCCTTATTGTCTTACATGTAGGCAAGTTCACAATGATAACAATATTAATAGAGTCCACTATTCGTCCTTTCATATAGACAATATGTTCGAACAATATGCTGAAAGGTACATAAAATATGCACTTATTTAGGTTCAAAGAGATTTAATATTCCCTACATGTGTTGAGCATAAGTCTCAAACTTTCAACAGATTTTCTCAACAATCCAAATATTGTCCAATCATCCAAATATTGATCTAGAAACATATGGATGTATTCCTTCAAAGTTGTGACTACCACCCTAGAAAATATAGCAGGGACATTTTTTAATCCAAAAGAAATCATTGTGTATTGATAAGAGCCCCATTCTGTAGCAAATGTGGTCTTATGCTGATATTCAGGTGCAATTTTGATTTGATAATAACCTGAGAACCTATCTATAAATGAGTAAGATTCTTGACCTCCTATATTGTCTAGCACTTCATATGTGAAAGGGGTAGGGAAGGGATCATGTAAACATGCATCATTCAACCTTCTCAGATCAACGTAGATCCTAATTTCTCCTTGAGTATTATTTTCTTGCACCACCATAAGGCTCACCCATTTTGATTCTTCTACAGGTTCAATAATCCCTGCATTTATCATCTTATCAAGCTCTACTTTCACTTTCACCTTATACTTCAGATTCAACATGTAAGGCTTTTGTTTGACTAGCTTCACATCAAGGTTAAGGGGAATCTTCACAACTCCTAGATCTCCTATTATACCCTTCATCTTTGAAAAATTGGTGGGAAATAGTTCTTGATATTCATGAGGTAATTATGTAACTTTATTAACTGTATCCTCATCCCAATCGTCTCCTATTGTTGCAAACTTGGGTTCCTTTTATGATCCTATGTAAGGAAACTTTAAGGATAGAAAATTTTCTTGAAGTTTAAAAACATTGGTGAATCTCACTAATCCCTAATATGCAAACTATAAAATGTTTATTGATATATTTGTAAAATTATTCAAATTTATAATGATTTTATATATAGTCTCTATATAATGTTGGCGATTTTTAAGGTAAAATAATTTTATATTCTAAAATTTGGGCGAATCATCTTTTATAAAAATTGGAAATTGGCGAATCTCTTTTGTGGAAAAATTCACGGAAAATTAGCCCACTGGGCGAATATTAGCCCATAAACTTTTCCATGATCCTATGTTCACCTTCTTGGTCTTTAATGGCTTCGATATGTCTAGTATCTCTAGCTAAGGTCTAGTTACTTTGAGGCAACCTTCTTAATCTACTATATCGATGTTGCGAGGATATTCTTCTTCTTTTTAGTAAGGTTATAATACTCCAATGCATCTTCTATCTACACAACCCAATTAGGTTGCTACCATGTCAGTGTGTTTACATTCTCAAAGATCCTCTTCTTGACTGTCTGAAGGGCCAAATGTATGTATGGGAAATCGTCCTCAAAGTTGAATGTTAATATGAAGCCATCAACCATGTTTTCCGAATTCATGGTACCATGTCAAAGCTATGTTTCTAGGTACCAGTTATTAGGGTTTGTCTCTAATGTATGAATGAATCAATGTATCCATTCTTACTGTGGAATTTCCTTCCTGTCGGGTCCTTGCACTAGGAAGCGCAAGCCCCTCCGGGACCTTCCCTTACACAATACTGCTATTATATATGTAATTATGCATTTATGCATCTCGCCTATTAAACGTACGTACTTCGTCCAACCTACGAGGGCAGTACTTACTAGGAACAGACTCAATGATAAACGCCTTTGATAGAACACCTTGCATGAGAACCCATGTTGCAGTGCATACTTGTATATGCTTCCTAGCATTAGTTTCGCCATCATATTTTATCTCCATCTCTGTATCTATCTATCAAAACCTTATCCCCATTAGTCTTCAACATTCTCACCAACCTCCTATATTCGTCTTGTGTGCATTCCACCATTTACCATGGGTAGCTTTTAAGGCTATATCCAAGGTTGAAAACCTTTGATTTTATGGAAGTTGTTATTCATAATCATTAAGAAAATTATTTACATCACCTAAGACATCATTTGAAGGTAGGCTACATATCTCAGATATCATATAACGAACAGATTTGGTAATTATTTCACAACATCTTATAGATAATTTATGCAACCTATTTTTCCAGTTCTCCAATTCTTATTGTGAGTCCAAGGTACAAAAACTATCACACTCTCTACTCAACTTTCCCTCTATAGTAGGGTTAACACAATCCTATTCCTTCATTGTCATTTGATAGATATTGTCTATGTTATCTGCACAATATTCTTCTTTGACTCATTCTGTATATCTGACTCCTTCTAATGGATCCAAGGGAACAATTACTCTCATATTGTTTCCTTCAAATATCATTTGTCTCTTCTTTAAATTAATTATGGTCATATTTTCAAGTGGCCATTCAATTCCAAGAAATGCAGGATAAACGTTACTGTCATTGGCGTTCTCTATTACTTCAAAATCAACAGTAGTGCGAACTCCTTCAATATCCACTATGACACTTGATAGTCTTCCTAAAGGGAAGATCTTTTGTTGATTTTCCTTACCCCTTAATTTCCACGTCTGCTTCATCAAAACATTATAATGAGATCCTAGATCTAGAATAATTTGGTCCATCTCATATACTCCTATCTACACACTAAGCCTCATCTCTCTTCCATTTCTCTTCTTCTGATGAAAATTATTGACTGTGTGGTTCTCACTTCACGATGTTTCTTTAAATTTATAGGAACCTTCCAACTCCTAAAGCCCTTCTACAACTGATCTCTTAACAATTTCATACAAGTATGCACAAAATAATTTAAAATACCTACTTGATTTCTTGGATCCTAATCTTGTTCGGAGCTCGATTCTGTATCAAAGTTGATGACACGTCGCAGTTACTTTGATGTGCACTAGAGGTCGAAGCTCCAAAATCCATAAGAATTCACTTTTCTTCCATAAATAATTATTTTTCTTTCTGAATATAAAAGACATAATCTTTCTCAGCAGTCTTTTTGACCCATCAACTTTTAGATTCTTTCTTTTCATCTGCTTTATCACTATTGGTTGCAGCTCCACTTCTAGTGACAATACTAATTCAAGGTTCACTAGTCCTAAATTCAAAAATCATCATTTGAATATTCTATGTTGGATTCTTATTCATTTTTTCTTGCATATTCACCATACGTACAAGATATTCTTCAATTAGATGGTCAAATGATTTACGGTACTTACATCTTGTTGTGGGGTTCTAGTAGTCTCTCGCAAAATGACCTAGGCGGCGCAGTTATAGAAATTATCTCTCCATGTCCTCGACTAGACCCACCACCTCAACCTCTTCTTGGTAACCTCGTCGACCACCGCGCTATCCGTTATCCTCATGTCTGTTCTCTTATTCTTGCATTATATAAGAATCAACATCATAGTCGATCATTAGTTCATAAGCCCGACAATTATTCTCATCATGTCCTATTGATTTACATAATTTGCAATATGCATTCCTTAGAGTCTGTACATATTTCTCTAACAACTAATAGTCTTTTGAATGACGTTGGCCTCTAGGTTTACATATTTTTCACCACAGACTGCACCCTTCATTCAAGGGATTCGGTACTGCACTAGCCAGGTAATCCCTGAAGATAGGGCACTGTTCTTTAGAATGGCCCTCTGATCTGCACTTCATACACTATACTTCTTCTATAACTTCTTTTCCGTTCGCGATGTCCAGTATCTGTAAGGTTAGGTTCGCCAACTGATTCTAAATCTATTGCATGCCTGCATTAGTATCGCCTATAGGCAAATCTTCCAATTGTGATCATAATCTCTAGAGCTTTGGCTTGGATTTCAATCTTTTGTTGCATTAATGACAATTTGATATGTGGTAGAAGTGAAGTTATAAACCATTCTTGATGTTGTTGTAGATCTTTGTTGAAGCTTACATGATCCAATAACACTTTAAATCTCTTATGAGACTCCCAAACAGACTTAGTAATTTTATGTTTGATCTCTTTCAATTTGGTGATGCACTGCAACTCAGACTTTGACTTCTTAAACTCTCTTACTAGTGTTGTCTTAATATTTACAACAACAAAAAAAATCTGATTGTTTGAATACTTCATACCATGTTAATGCTCCATCTCAGAGAGTCGTAATGAGCTACGCTTTCTTTACATTCTCAACATTGATCTACTTTGTTGTCCATATAGCTTCACATAAAAACCAAAATTGTTCTAGATGCTCCAATCCAGTCCCCTCGAAAATATGTAGCTTAATATCATCAACTATATTCCTTCTTGGAGGGGGAGGCAGAGGAGCAGGGTTAGGAGGAGGGAGACAAGGAGGGGGAAAACCAAAAACATCCTGGCTATTACTGGATTTTGGCTTCTGTGAACTCTCATACTTGAAGGGTTAATACTACAAAGTTACCTAGGGGTTATCATGGAGGCTTTCTTCAATTTTAGATTGACTCAAAAGAGGACTATAATTAGTCTCTATACAGGTCTTCAGGTCTTTTCCACGATATCTCTTTCTGCTATCTACTCTATATCTCTTTCCACTTCACGTTACTCCAATCTCTTGCTCAAATTTATTCTCTCTTCTTTCCAACATAAGTAACTTGTAATTTGATTACATCTGTAAAACTCCCTTTTCACATAGAAGCATATTAATCCAAAGCTTAAGATATTTTAAATACTCACCTCATGGCCCTTTGAAGAATTTTCATTCCGCTTCGTTGTAGGACATGGTCGATTATACCTTGAACTTAGTAATGAATCCTCCCAAAATTCTATCAATCCAGAAATCGACAACCCTTGAAATCGTAATGTGAGTGCTCTTAACTTCTTGTATCAGTTCAGGAGTCCACATCATAGGTTCTTCACCCTTAAAAAAATTCTTCTTTTCAGTTAACCTCGATATCCACTTGTACATCTCAATAGGAAAATAAGTAAAGAAAATATTGTATTGATATGTAAATATATACTTCTCTAATGATGTGTCAGATGTCATACTAGGATTTTTGTTTTCTTGATCCGCAAATTATCGCTCTTTCAATTCTATCTAGTCTTGAAGTTCTTTCTTCGACGAGTGCCACATCCACATATCCCTTAGAAAGATCTCGATCTGGGAAAAAAACCATTTGTTGGGCTGATTTTGGTGGACCCATGTTCGATCTATATTGTGCACCAGCAAAACCCCTAATCACTGGCCCTTTTTGGAAACAACCTACAGGAACATCACAATCTCACTCGAAGTGATTATGGGAGGATGCAGAATTAGGTTTATGTAGCCTTGGAGGGCTAAGGGATGTGGTATTATTATGATTAATTATTATTAGAATTTATGAATCACTTCAATGCATTAAATTAGTCACTTAAACATACCATATAAAACCATAAATCATCACTATGCTGAAGTAAAATGTAACTGTAATAACTACAACTCTACAACAGATAATAAGCAAAGATACACCTCAAGAAACAAGAACTACATCCACAAAAATTTTGATTAATAGAATAAATATTTATACAACAACTAGTCTTGACTTGTGCACTAAGTTGCAGGCTGTCTGTGCACTCATTTGCAGGCTGAGGCCTTTGTGCATTGTTGGGTGTGGGGCCTGATTATCTTCTTTATTCAGAGGTATTGTTGCACTGAACCCCAGTTTGTAATGGGGTGGAAACACTGCCCATTTTTTCGATGCCATGGGGGTCTGGGGGGGCCTGACGTAAATTTTTATGAGCCCCCCCCCTGCTAGGGGTTTGGGGGAAGTTCCTCCGAAGCTAAAAATAGATCTAAAAATTCCTTGTAAAATATTGTATTTTCGTAGTCAAAATCTAGGTCGTTCATTAGGTAAATGATCTAATGGTAGAAGTTATGTTTAATTTAGGGTTTTTTCCCTAGAATTCAACCCCTCAGTATATATGAAGTAATTGTATTTCCACTAAATATATGTATATCCTGAGTGAAAAATAGAGAGGAGACTATGTGAGAGCCAAGAGGAAATTACAATGGATCAGCTATAGGTGGTATCTCTTCATTTTGCTGGATAATATAAATGGAAAGACTAGTTATTTCTTCGTGGATGTAGCTTAAATTGGGTGAACTGCATATATCTATGTCCCTCTCTTGTTTTATGCATTTTCTGTGTTTTTGTTTCTACAATATTTTATGTGTTCCATTTCTCTGAATTATATAATTTCCTAACACGCACTCAGCGGCAAAGCCTCACCTTCTCTACCAAATTACAAAGAACATAATTCACCCATCACATTGATCTGAATCAAATATGATTTATGTTTCCCTTATTATTACTTTACCCTATATATACTATGACATCGAAGGGCTACATCATGAAAATACCATGGAGCCCCTAAAACAAGCGACTATGGTACCCAACACCATTGATCCTTTACAATGTCGTGCACTTTTATAAAAAGGAGGGGCTTCGACCAACCCTGACACCCTTTTACTGCGTGGTATATTCAAAATGCTCCATTGGCAGTCCACTTTGCATTGTGTTGCATGCTTTGCCCCCTAAAATGTGGCATATTTTCCAAAATCTAGGCCAAGTTTGGTTGTGCCCAACAGTTTGGATTTTAAATATTATATTTAATTAAAAAATATGAAAGATAATATTTAATTGAAAATGTAGTTTTATAATGTGTAAACCATGTTTTTTTTTCTTTTATTTTGAGTTATAGATATTATGATTAATAAACAATTTTTTTCCTTAATTTTTTACGTTAGGCTTAAGAAATTCTAGTAAATGCAACTTGTCATAAGCACATCCATAACCCATGTAGATAATGTATATTTAATTTGAAAAGTATTATTCTTAAAACTAAATTATAAATTATAAATTATAAACAAGTGTTGTAAATTGAAAAATTAAAAGGACTTGTATAAATTTTCAGTGTGTAGTAATTAGTAGTAAGTTTGCACATTTACATAGTCCCTTGTGGAGACCTTTCTTGTGTCTGCATCTTCAACCATTAAACATATTCAGTCTAACAATCAATGGGGCTATCAATGTGACTAGGGAATATTATAACTATGTGAAACATGGTAAGAATATTTTAGAAATTATGGAAATTTGTTATATTAAACAATTTGAACTTGGTTCTTGTTCATTGAATTTCAAAAAATTCTAAAATCTTTAATCAATCAAATTAAATTCAACAATTGAAAAATAATGCAACATAATTGAATATGATAAGCAATATATTTAAAGAAAAAAGACTCATTGATTCATGACAAGCATGAAAAGACTATACAAAAGAGATTTTCTCCCCAATTCCTCCTAGATGGTGGGCATCACCCTCCCTTCACGAGTTGTGGAGCTGCAAAATATTTGTCACATAATCAGGATAATTTTAGGCATCTCATTCAGAATGAAAAACATGGTAAATTTTATATAGACTCTATACTTTGAATATTGAATGAATTACTCATAATTTGTAAATATAAATTTTGAAAATTTAGTTAGTAAATTTTCAAATATTTTAGAAATTTATTTTGATTTTATTTATTCAAAATTGAATTTATATCGTGAAAAATAGGGAGGGAAGAGCGGATGGAGGGTTTCGATGATAGCTAGGGTTTGAGGCTGAACTGCCACGAGCAGATCGGAAGAGAAGACTAGGTGCAAGGGAGGCCTACCCCTTTTGCGCTTGACCAAATCAAAGAATTGCAGATATAGGCGAAGGGTAGGAGGTAGAAAACAAAGGGATCTGAAGGAGAAATGGTAGCTGAAGCAGGGAGGGGAGAGATCCCCTCCTACAAGAACATAACAGCAGGGGAGTCAAGCAGAATCAGAGTACAGAATGGTTTAAGGAAAAACAATAGAGATACCCCGGTAATGGGAGCCCAATGGCAAGCGAGATTAAGCAGCAAATGTCTCCAAAGGGAATAAAAAAAACCCAAGTTCATAATTCCGAACAATAAACTCGAAGAGTATAGAAGCTATATGAGAGATCATGCTTTAATTTGTAAGTTCATATGGTTTTGGCCACCTGAGAAGGATTTTTCCAAATGGATATAGCAGAGATGGAAACCTAAGGGGCATATAGATCTAAACTTTGGGGCAAAGGGTTTTTTCACAGTTATATTCTCTAATCTGGAGGATAAGCAAAGGATTTTTGAGGGAGGACCCTATTTCATGAGCAATGTTGGTTTATTCATGCGGCAGTGGGAAGACTGCTATAACCCAAATAAGGAGAAAATGTTAGTAGCACCTATTTGGATCAGACTTTTTGGACTACCAATGGAGTTTTGGGACCCAGAGATCCTAAAAAGAATAGGTAATGCAATCGAGACATTTGTTAAAGTAGCTGAGACTACCAAAAGAGGGAGATACACATATTATGCAAGGATATGTGTATACATGAATATAACAGAGTCGCTTACGGAATTTATCGAATTGGAATACCATGATGAGGTCTGGCAGCAACCAGTGGATTATGAACACATCCCATTTTGTTGTAGAAGATGTCATGAATACGGCCACCTCTTCAGACAATGCCCTTTAAATACTGTAGAGGAATCAACTGAAAATAAATAAGAAGAGAAGAAGGCAACAGAGGTAATCGAAGGGAAAGAAGAGGGATTTAAAGAAGTGCCCACCAGAAGAAAATCTATAAAAGGATCGACCCTGTTGCAACCACCCATCAAAACAACGTCATTGGAAAAACAAAAAAAGTTTAGAGCCCTTCAGGAAGAGGAAATGGGGACGGAAAAGGAAGATAGTGATGAAGAACCTATGGAACTATCAAAAGAAACAAAAGAATAGGACACAATCCAGAGAAACATGGAACAAGGAGGGGTAGAGGAGAACACGGACCTGATAAACGACCAAACCCAAATGGAGGTAGATCCTCAAAAAGACAGAGGAGGCGAAGAGGAGCGAATAATGAGGAGACTGTTACAGGAATGGAGGCTTTTAGATGAAAGATTTATACCAGAAGAGCAAAAGCAGTTATATAAAGAGATGTTCCAAAAATACAAGGAGAAAGCAGGAGTACTTTCAACAAGTCAACTAGAACAACTACGAGTGCAAGGAACTCAGAATATTGGATTGGGCAGTACTGGAAAAGGAGGAAGGAAAAGAGGAAGGCCAATGAGCGAGACCATCTAAGTGGTGGGAGAGATGTTGGTTAATTCAGGAAGAGTTATACCTCTCTCAGAGGTATTTCAACAACCATCAAAAATACTAAAGTAATAATCACAAGCCGGAATATCAGAGGTCTCAATAGCAGGGGAAAACTGAGATATCTGAGGGATAGGCTGAAAAAAGACAAACCAAGTATAATGATAATTCAAGAAACCAAGATTAGTACTCAGAAAATGGAAGAAATAACGAGAAGATTTAATACTCGCTATGAGATAATGGGACAGGATGTAGCAGGCAGTGTAGGAGCACTAGCAATCTTATGGAATCTTGAGGAAGTTCAATTCGAAAACTGGGTAAGCATCCCTCGAATCCTTTTAGGAACTTTTAGAATGATAGGTTCATCGGAATGGATGGTCCTTACAGGGGTATATGGTCCGCATTTATCAAATGAGCGCAGAAGATTTCTTCAAAATATGAAAACAATTCGAAGGCTATACCCGGAGATGCCATGGATTGCAGGTGGGCATTTTAACATGATTACAACCACAGCAGAAAAAAATGGAGGATCGAGAAGAACATACCAAGACATGGAAGCTTTTGGCGAAATGATATCGGAGCAAAGATTGGTTGATATCCCTATAATAAACGGGATCCATACATGGAACAATAGAAGAGGGGGCATAAATCAGATTGCATCCAGATTGGATAGAATTTTAATATCGGAACAAATTATAAATAGGGATATATACATTGAAACAATGATCCTTCCAGCAATAGGCTCAGACCATTGGCCAATCAGGCTAGAAATTGACCTTAAAGCGAGCCCAAAAAGGCACCCTTTTAGGTTTTAAGCATTCTGGCTTAGGAATCAACAGTTCATGCCAAAGGAGGAGGAGTGGTGTACCCAAATCCAACAAAGAGGACAAAGCAAGATGCATATTTCCAGCTAAAACTAAAAGAACTCATGGAAAAAATAAAAAAATGGAACAAAGATGAATTTGGGAATATATTCATAGAACAGCAACATTTAGAACAAAAAATGAGAGAGCTGCAACAAGAAATTATAACAGAAGGCAGAAGTGAGGAAATAAGTAAAAAGGAGGGCATAGTGATAAGCCAAATTGAGGAACGCAAAAAACAGGAAGAGATATTATGGAAGCAAAAGTCTTGCATAAACTGGCTTCGTGAAGGAGAAAGGAATATGAAGTTCTTCCACCAAGCCATGATCCAACATTGACAAAGGAATAGAATATTTTCCATCAAAAATGAGGAAGGACATTGTATAACCCAGCATGAAGAAATGGAACAAGCTCTTGTAGGACACTTTAAAGATATCCTTACCGAACCTCAAGTGAATAGAGAAGAAGCTATAGGAAGGATATGCAACGAAATCCCAAGAATGATCACTAGGGACCAGAATTTAGCTCTGATGAGGGCAACAACCCTGGAGGAAATGGAGGAAATCGTGAAAGGGATGAAAAGAAACAATGCTCCAGGACCAAATGGATTTACACTAGAATTTTACCAAGCAGGCTGGCATCTCCTAGGGCAAGACATCCTGGAGGTGGTAGAGGAATCACGTAGACACCAGAAGGTATGGCCTGGCCTAAACTCAACTCTTTTATCTCTTATTCCAAAATCTGCTCATTCGGAAACAGCCCAAGGTTTCCGCCCTATTGCTCTTTGTAATGTAATATATAAGATTATTGCAACTCTAATGGCTAAGAGATTGAAACCAATTCTATCTAGTATAATCTCCCTGGAACAAATTGGGTTTGTGGAAGGGAGACAAATTCTAGACGAATTGGTGGTATCTCAGGAAGTGATTCATTCTCTGAAACAAAAAAAGGAAATGGGCATGATGATAAAGTTGGATCTCTCAAAGGCGTATGACCGTCTAAATTGGAATTACCTCAAAACAATTTTAATGGCATTTGGCTTTTGCAATAGATGGGTAAACTAGATATATGATATGATATCCACCCCTAATTTTTCCATTCTCTTAAATGGATCACCAACCTCGACTTTCAATGCCTCAAGAGGATTGCGCCAAGGGGATCCTTTATCCCTATTCTTGTTCATTATAGCAGCGGAAGGATTGGGACGATACTTCAAAAAAGAACTAAGAAAGAGAAAAGTCAAAGGATTGAGACCATGGGGAAACAACTTACCAATTACTCATCAGTAGTTCGTTGACGACATTATGCTTTTTTGTGTTGTCTCTCTAAGAGAAGTTAAAAGGGTTAAACGGATTGTGGACCTCTTTATGGAAGAATCAGGTACGGAAATTAACAAGGATAAATCATGCACATTCCTCTTCAATACTCCAGAAGCGGTCAAAGCCCATTTGACTAGAATTCTAGGTTTTCACTCTGGAGAATTACCCACAAAATACTTGGGAAATCTATTAGCTTTGAATCCTCTTAGGATAGAAAATTGGCAACAAACCATTGAGAAACTCAAGAACAGACTGGCTAACTGGTCCTTCCAATCTTTGAACATAGCGAGAAAACTAGTGCTTCTTAAATCAATTCTTCAAGCAATTCCCATCTACCCTCTCTCGACAATGGTGGTCCCTAAAGGTGTATGCACAAAAATGACAGAGATATTCAAAAAATTCATATGGGGAGGACCAAAGCAACAGAAGAAATGGGCACTAATATCATGGAAGGGCCTAAAAAAAATAAAGAAGAAGGGGGACTAGGTCTCAGAGACCCTTATATTCTAAACCAAGTTCTAGGAGCGAAGCCGTAGTGGAGATAGATGAAAGGTGGAGAAGATTTATGGAAAAAGATATGGACCCAAAAATATAATATGCCCACAACTACTGAAGGCATTCTTGAACTAGAGGAAGTTCCAAGAGGATCCACAATCTAGGACCTGGCTAGTCAAAACAGAGATATCATAGACAAACATGCATTCTGGAAAGTAAGGAATGGAAATATAGCTAAATTTTGGGAGGAATCCTGGCAGCAAAGAGAAAGAATGATAGAGATACATGACCTGCAAAACACATACCAGAAGACTAGAGCGGAGGGGCTAAACTATGTTAGTGAATACTGGAAAGAAGAAAGGCAAGATGAAACCTGGCAAACCTGGAAGAAATCGAAAGAATAGGACAGAAATATTAATCCTGAACAGAAAGCTCTTCTTGTAAAAGAAATGGAATCAAGAAGAATTAAAATTAGAACAGGCCCGGATATACTTCGATGGGGTAAATCCACAAAGAGAACCTTAACTATAAGGGAAGCCTATTCTCTAACAACCCGACAGGAGCAAGAAGAAGATACACTTGTGTGGAAACAAATATGACAGAACAATTGGTGGCCAAAGGTAACCTTGTTCACTTGGTTAGTAGGAAAATGGCGTATCTTAACTTGGGATCAGATACAGAAGCGAGGATTCCATGGAACGCCCAGATGTAGTCTCTGCAAATAGGACAAAGAAACGCAGGAACATCTTTTAAACTCATGCCCTATTGCCCAACAGCAATGTGAAGAAATCAGGAACCTTTTTGGAAAGACAAACCGGGATCCTCGTGACACTAAACAAACAATTTTTCAATGGGGAAAGGTCAATTCTCAAGCCTTGTGTTCAGGAGAGCCTGGCAATGGGATTTAATATATGGCTAATATGGAAAGAGAGAAACCAAAGAATATTTCAAGAAAAATACAATCCTCCAGAGATGATATGGAAACGAACTCAAAAACTTATAAGGGAGACTATACTAGCAGAAGCCTGGGAAGAAGAAGACTGGAAAACAACTCGAGAAGAAGGTCGAATCTTAACCAGTCTAAAACTGGAACAAGGCATGATTTATCCTCAAAAGCAAAAAAATCAGAGCATTCACAACCAAAGCCCAACCAAGTTTAAATGCCCTCATGAAGACTTCATCAAATTAAATTTTGATGTGGCATCTAAAGGAAACCCAAGGCCAGTAGGATTGAGAGGTATTTTTAGAGATAGTCAAGGACGAACCAAATGGGTTTATGCTGATCGGGGAGGTATAATGAGCAATAACGAAACTAAATTAATGGTAGTCTACCAAGGCATTAGAATAACAATCCGAAACGGGTATACAAAGTTGGAAATTGAGGGAGACTCGAACCTAGTAATAGAGATGCTCAGAAAATTGAATAATGGGAAGGATTGGGAGCAGGTAGCAAAGAGTTGGAGGAAGACCAGACTAATTCAGGACCTAGCAGGAATAATGAAATGCATTAACTATAGGATCATCAACCATGTTAGAAGGAATGGTAATAAAGCAGTGAATTTCCTAGCTAACTCAGGCTGTAATGAGTAAGATGGGAAGGTAGACATCATATGGCCAACTCACTTGGAAAAGACATGATGGGAGACCCTCAATTTAATCATTATCGGGGATAATAATGAGATTACAGCTTCAAGATAAAGGTTACAGATGGCCCCCGATCAGGGTGGACAAGATGACGACGTGTGGGATTATGATTATGGTGGGAAGGTGGCAATGCAGACCACCTCTCAATATAATTATCCCACAGGATGCTGAGACAGCCTGCAGGCAAGGTAGAAACCCGAGGCGTGGAGATGACAGAGTAGTGGAGGAAGAAGGAGGAAGGAACAGTGGCGAACGGACGATGGGACGTCCGATAGATAGCAGTAGATTAATAAGAGCAGGCAAGGGCAGAGCCGAAGATAGTATGATACTAATGAGGTGGACGAAGGGACCGAGAAGCTGGCCAGTATTCTTTGCGATTCGTCTGAGAAAGGGGCAGAAGAAAAAGACAGGAAGAATGAAAAAGGCTGGAGTCGAAGTTAACAAGGTAGGAAGACAGACAGGACAGGACAAAAGCATGCAAGAAGCACTGTTTGATACGAAGTAGGGTCAGCCAGAGACAGAAAAATGGATGGCCTGGGAGGAAGAGAAAACCCCTGAGCATAAAGACCAATTTCCTTCTAGTAAAGGAGGGGTGGGGACGGCCAAAATGTCTGAGAAAGAGTAGCAAGGGGAGGGAATGAATTTGAATAGGAAAGTCAAGGAGCCCGGAAGAGAGGAATTCACAGGGAACGAGTACTTCGATGTTGGGCAGGGGAGTCAGGCAACTACCAGGAACAAACCAATTCGCCCAGGTCGCGGAAGAGGACGCAGGGGCAGAGGGAGAGCTCGAAAATCCGGCAGACAAGATTTTAGAACCCCTTCGCCAGTACGTCAGAGACAAGGTCGTAAAACTATGAAACATATGGTGAAACATATGGTGCAGGAGGCAGGAAAAGCCTACAATGAAGGAACAAACATCGATATTTGAAGGCTTATTCAGGAATTAGAAACAAATGCAATGCAGGAAGACTCGGAACCGGAGATGGAATACTGGGGCAACCGGATCCCTGATCCAGGAAATATCAAGGGACACATGTCCTTATACAAGCAGGACTTACATGTATATTGGGTGGTAAAGCAATTACTAGCAAAGGCAATGGATCAGGTTGCAGTGGAAATGGCAGAGATGGCTCAGGGCATACCAAATGTAAGGAGAGAAATGAAAAACCTCCAAATTACTTTGCTCATGCAGGACAGTAAGCTGGAGGAAATTCAACAACAGTTAAAGAAGCTAGCTACAACGACCCGAGATGAAGATACTCAACCTGAAATTATGGTAGATTAATCCTTCTAGATTGTTACAATGGTTATCTTTGTTATTTCTCTAATAGCAAGCTCTCCTTTTTTGTTCTATTTTAGTTGTTAATGTCGATAGGAAACGAGACTAGTAATTTTGACAGTGAAGTTTACTTGGCATGGATTTGCAGACTTTATCTTTTTTGTTATTGGTCGGCTTATAAAGACTTAAGGTGGCCAACAGACCCGGTTTCCATTCCGGGCGGGTTGAGGCCATGCAACGCTTGTACTTATTTCAACCTGGATGAATAGAAAAACAAAGGTCCTTTTTTAGCTTACAAAAAAAATCAATTTATATCTAGATTTAAAATTATTTAAATATTTAACATAAATAAGCTAGCATGAACAAATCCCATTGTACCCTTAACTTATTTGGAAATCTATAATTTCTCATTATATCTCTAGAATATTTCAAAATCTATCATAAAATTTGGAAACAAATTTAAATTACAAAATATTTAAGCATCTACATTCTAATGAAAAGAAGGTCTATTATAACTATATTATGAAAACTCCCATCAAAAATACTTATTATAATAAATAAAGCAAAAGCAATTTTCAAAATATTTTATAATTTGCAATTGAAATAAAAATAGCCATTTATCAAACTATTAAGTCTTAAACACAACTAAGGACATGTCAATGGTCTGTTCGGGAGAGCCTAGCAATATAAGATTATATATTGTGTAATCTCTTAAATATCTAAAGAAAATCAAACACTCAGATATTTATTTTTGATGAACATCAAAATTTTCAATTCAAAATGTCAATGGTGAAAATACTTGTCCATTGCAATCAACAACGAAGACGAAAAAAATCAAATGTGATGGACGACATTTGTCTGCACTATCCTAAACTCAAGATTTTCCAAGGAGTATTAGAAGAAGATATGAAATAGAAAGAATTAGAGGAAGATAAAAAGAATACAAAAATATTTTTGAAAACTTAAATAACCGCCTTTTGGAGCTTGATAAAAAATTACGAAACATGTTCAGCGTAAAATTTTTTAAATGCATTCTTTTTAATGGATGTATATGGTTTAAGAACATTTTATTATTCCTTAACTAAAACACCAAGAGGCTTAATTTATCATGGGTGCACCATTCAGCCAACCCAACCCAACCCAACCCAACCCAACGATGTTCTAGTTGTCAAGCCAATTTGTTTTAAGATCTATTTTGAAGAATTTTGCCAGAAAACTGTTATAATACTAAATTTGTACTTTTATTAAATAGTGTTGTTATAATATTAAAGTGTTAGTATTTAAGTTTAATTAAATCATCTCATTTCAAGTGTTATTTGGAATTTATTATAAAAAATATTGTGACAAAAAATATATACATATATATATATATATTTAAATTAATTTAAATTTAAATTTAAAATAATTAACATAACTACGTTTTGTAGTTGATATAAGTTGTAGAAATAAATTTATTTGAATACATAATGACATAGTCTATTTTAAATTCAAATTTAATTTATCTATTTCTAATTTTTTTTTAAATATTAACAAAAAAAAAATAGTAACCATTACCATCACGAATAAGACCTAAAATTAATGATTTCCATGATCTCCCTCACACTGAGTTTAAAAAATTGTATATTTGTAAAGAGGACAAGTGTGCCTCTGATAATTGATCCACCTATCCAAACATTCTATATCAAAATCTTTCCCACATTTAACAAGATATAGAATTCGAAAAGTCGGCCAGAAGTGCGTAGGAATGTCCATTTCTCAGTATCTCAAAATGGCCATCAGCATTTCCTCCATTTTAAATTTTGGGAAAATTGACAACGGTTGCCCCTATAGCCATAAGCCCGTAGACAAAAGTATTGAAGCCATATATACGAAGCAACATAATGAGACACAAATACACCTTGCATGGTCACATAATGGTGCACAAGATGGAGGTCATGGCAATAAGTTTTATTTGTGTGGATACAACCCATTTGTTGCGGTCGGTGGTAACCGAATATAATTGGTGAGCTTAAGTCGATTGTAGATTCTCGAAATATTTCTGGATCTGATAGAAATGAATGCGGTTAAAAAAATTCATTGTAGATTCCCGAAATATTCAGGGATTTGATAGAAATAGGAGCCCGATGAATACAACCTGTGAGCTTAAGTTGATTGTAGATTCCTGAAATATTCTGGGATCTGATAGAAATGAGCGCTGTTAAAAAAGTCCATTATAAATTCCCGAAATATTCTAGGATTTGATAGAAATAAGCACAGTCAAAAAATTGAAAAATTGATCGCGGTCTGATCCTAAAATACTCTGGAAATCTGCAATTGGCTTAAAAATGGCCAAATACAACAGCACTATTTTAAAATACGGATGGATTTTCGTTGGAGGTTTTTTTAAATGTAGCTGAGTTTAGTACACTGGACATGGAGGAGATCATAGGGGCTCATATTTACCATATTCTTCATCGGTTCCAATCATAAAAATCCTTACATTCATGTTGTTAAACTTGTGGAGGAGATGGGTAGTAGTGAATACAAGAACATACATTAAAACCTCGATGTGTTTCTATAGCCCTGAGGAAGTGTCCCAACATATTTGCGGTGCTCATGACTATGTCGATTGGAATTCTCCATGTTGGACGCCCAATTGATCAATAAAACTGCAGTTGCCATCGGCGAGCATCGGAGATGTGAATGGTTGATATGAGCTCTAGCGATATCTCCCTGACTATATTCTTCTAAATTTCCATATTCAATGATGACAGGTAGATTCACATGGTCGGTCTGTAGAGGGTTGTCAACGAATTCAAATTTCACGAAACTATTTGATTTGAATGTGGTTAACGAGTGGTGAAATAAATAATTTTAAAGTTAAATCTATTATTTTTTTATTCGAAACTGAAAAGTTGTGCAAATACTTTTCATGTCATGTGTTGTATCTTGTATGAGAGAGAAAATTATCTTGAAATAAAATATTTTCCACTCATTTAGTTAAAAATAAAACAAACACATTCTAATGTAAACCAAACCCGCGGGCGTAATTAAATGATTTATATTAAATAGTTTTACATTAAGAAAAATAAAAAATCAATATATAAATTAAAAAAAAAATCAAACTAATTTAAATTTATTTCAAATTTAAATAAATATATATATATATAAATAATCATTTTATTATTCTTATTATATATATTTAATTTTTGTTATGTTAAAAATAAAACAAACCCATTCCCAGACCAAACCCGCGCCAGTAATTAAATAATTTATATTAAATAGTTTTACATTAAATTATTGAAAAAAAAACATTATATCAAAAAACTTTAAAAATTTATTTTAAGTTTAAATTATAATATATATATATATATATATATATATATATATATATATATAATCATTTTATTTTATATATATAATCATTTTATACAGCTTGAGTGGGCCTAATGGTTAAGAGCATGTGTTTCCTTGTAAAAGGTCACAGGTTCAAAACCAGAGGGGGGTAGAGTATGTATGCCTTCGTAGACTTAGCAGTCAAATCGCTGCGCGGAGGTGGGTCCCTTGTCCCACAAACAAGGAGGTCTCATACACCAATTTGGTGTCTGGCTTGGCTGTGACCTTAAAAATGGATATTATTATTATTATTATTATTATTATTATTATTATGAATGATGATGATGGTGGTTAACGTTCGCTAGATCAAACATTGGTCTATTGGAACTAAAGAAACAAATTATTTATTTTGATTTAAGATTTTTTTCTTATGCTCAAAAAGCTTGGAGAGAAACCTGCGGAGCTCACTATAATTTTGACATTGTAAAAGGCTAGGAAGGTCAGTATTGTAACAAAGATTGTGAAACTGAAATATAATGTGGTTGTACGCGAGAGACTCTAAGAGGAAGTGGTTTTCATCCTCGATGTTCCTATTCTCGCATAGTGTAATGTACCCACCTTCATGATATAAACTTACCCTAATATTTTTTTTTTACATATTGACCTTACAAAACTTTCAAATATCACATACGCCATTCTGGAAATATCAAGAGTTTTGTTTTGAGTTGTCGGAAAAACTTTCCGGTAGAAGTTTTGCTGATGACGGCTTTAATGCTGGCGTTGTCTACTCTTAACATCTGGCTTGGGAATTTATTTGCCATCGATTCTGTCATGTGATGGGGTATGGCTAGAGTACACTCTGACTTCGCGCCCCTTAAGCTTCTCCCCTCACCGACGGTGTGGATGCATGTAAGCCCATCCGAGGGCTGTGCTAGTTCGATGTACTCCACCCTTGTTTATCCGGTAGCGTGGAGTTTCCCAAACCATTTGCACAAGGTTTGTTTCAGATCTGTCTCTTCTCCTTGGCGTCGAATCGTCCAGAACTCCTTCGTGCCGAATGAATCCAGATGGTGTATGGACACCGTCGAGCTCTGGACGGTAATCGACCTCGTTTTTGCAGTTATCCATGCAAGTTCTAAAATTCTTCGATTTATTTCTCTTTCTAGGTTATTCCTTATATTTTCTGTCCAAATCTCTAATAGTTTTCTTTGCTTGCCTTTGTTCTATGATTGAGGGGTCATGTTGCCGGCCTCCAGAAATCACTGGAGGTTCTAAACGATGCTCCTCAGGTTTCCCAGGTTCTACCTCTTCTGCGTTGGCTAACGGGTAAGTTTCATGGAATTCTTCTCCTGAAGGTTTTCGATTCCTAGTTCTACTGAAAGTTGCCCATTTTGGGTTGTTGAAAGGAAGGGGCTCTTCCAATTTATTTGTTTTAAAGGCCCTCTCGCCCAAGTATTTATGACTCCTACTTCTTTCATTGTATCAGATTGGTGGCGAATTCTATACGCTAGTCAGGGTTTACTCTACTCTTTTAAGGGATAAATGAATTTGTTTTCAGAATTATTTCTCAGAACTATAGCCGCATTGTCAGATTTGATATGGCCTCAGGCTTGCTCTTTAATTTACTGATACGTTGTATATTTCATTCATTTAGAAAAAGAACAGTTATGGATATAAATCCTATGTTGAATCCCATTGTAGCTTACTCCAGTTTACCTTTTCGCTGAGCACAATTTCGTATATTTTTTTCCAGTTTTCTGTTAGGGTCCTTGAGACCTGAGTATATGTTAAGTTTTAAAATGCATGCCAAATTTTCCCGAGCGTTGCGGCTTCTTTTTATGCTTTAATGTTCTAACCCTTTCAGGGTTCCTTGACTTATAAAAATTCCTATGGTTTTTACTGTGTGTTTAAATGATCAGTTTTTTTTTATTCCATGGAACGCTATTATGTATGTTCTGCGTGTTTTATGAGATTCTGCGTATGCAATCTCCAGCACGGTTAATGATGGTTTAAGTTTAGCAGGTCTTGATGAATTTTGGTATTTTCTTTCAAGTCTAACCCTATGGTACTGCTAATCTTTTTGAGCGTACAACATTCATGTTTTCCCTTATGCTTTAATCCACTCCTCAGAGCTTCGGTTATGTTGTTTCTAACTTTATCATGAATGCTTCGCTTTCGCATGTTTATATAGCTACAAGATTCGTTCTGTTGTCAATGTTCATATAGCTACATGTTTTTCCCAACTATCAAATGTTACCTATAGCTACATGTTTTGCGCTATTGTTATATATTAATATAGCTGCATGCATATAGGGAAAGAAATGGTTTTGGTTTTGGATTCGTTATGCATGCAGAATATGTTTTTCCTCTTTGCATATTCTTTAAAATCTTTCATAATTATCTCTCCGCTAGTTGTGCTCTGAGGGTTTGAATATGCCCTCTAGGTTTTCCCTGCATTTCTTTTTGTTTTGGCATAATTAAGGAAAGAGCTCTTATAAAGTCATTCCGTTAACTACTATATGGATTCTTGTCTTCTACAAGGTCAATCTTTTGCTAAATCTGAGTTTGATATATTTTTTGAAGTTTCTGCAATTAGTTTATGGATAGTTTTCCTAAATACTTCTCTTGCAGTTATTTCCAGTTCATAAATAAGAAGAAAAATCTTACACAGACTACTAACTCACACGTTTTTAAAGATATACAGAAGAGGACTCCCATTTCTCCTCTCAAATTCCTCCACTATTCACTCTAGAGAAAGCCTTCCGCACCTCTTTTAATAGAAATATGATACATGATAAAATTCACACAACAATTTTCCCTCAGAGGTTTCTTTACATACCTGGTTATTCGGCTAGTAAAGATCTTCTTGAAGGTTCACCCGAGCTTGGGACTTTTTCTGCCTCTCAACTACCTGACCATGAGATTCATCTTTCAGGACCAGAATCTCCCCCCTTGCTTACTTGCTAGACAACAGTGTTCCGCAAGTTACTTGCACAATGTGTAGGGCTATTTGATCATCACCAGACTTAGCCTCCTTTCTGCTTTTTTTTCTGCCTATCCCTACAGCACAAATTTCTCCTCCCCTCCCCTCCTATTCTCTGGAAACTCTTCCAGTTAGGGGAGGTACTTAGGGTTTCAATCACAACAACTGTCTTTTCCCAAAGAGGAAAACTTCCTCCTTGAGAAGTTACCAACTTTTTAAAAGAAACATTTCTTATCTCTCATAATAAAAACAAATATTATTAAATTTCAAACAGATAATAATATCAGGTTCAGTTTATATTTACCACAGTAAACCAAATATTTACATTTTTTCTTGGGGCATTACATCTCCCCCTCCTGAAATTGGACATCGTCCCGATGTCTTTTGGCCATGAACAACCCTGGATAAGCTCTTTTCATGAGTTCTTCATCTTCCCAAGTGGCCTCATCAGGCCCAAAGTGCTGCCACTACACTTTAACTTGGGTAATAGCTCGTTTCCGCAGCATTACTTCTCTCTAGTCGAGGATGTTCAGCGGTTTGACCAATATTTCTCCTTCCGGCTCAACATGAAACATGCAACATCTTAAATCAGTTTTTCTTTAAAAAAAAACTCATTTAGATTGATCTACCAGAGCTATTCCTTACCTGTATATCCTACCAGCTGATTACATTTTTAAGATCATAAACATATTTTTTTAACACGGAAACATGAAAAATGTTGTGGACCCATATATGACTCGGTAGAGCGGGCTGGTAGGTTGCCGACCCGATTCTTGCCAAGACCTGAAAAGGTCCACAAAATCGGGGTGCCAACTTAACACACCCACTCCATTGTAACGTGCTCTTTTTTGCTCGAATTCTCACATACACATGATCACCGACTTGATACTCCTTAAACTTCCTTTTCCGGTCAGCAAAGTTCTTTTGCCTATCCTGAGCTACCTTTAGATTGGACCGTACCTTCTTAACCATTTCCTCCATTTCCTTAAGCATTTCGGGACCTAACATCAATTTGTTTTCTGGTCCACCCCAACTTGAGGGTGTGCGACACTTCTGCCCGTATAATACTTCAAATGGGCTCATTTGCAATGATGTATGATAGCCGTTATTATACGTGAACTTGACCAAGTGCAGATATTCTTCCCACTTGGTTGGTTGTTGCATTACATATGCTATTAACATTTCTTCCACCACCTGGTTCACCCATTCAGTTTGTCTGTCAGTTTGAGGGTGATAAGCTGTACTGAAATTCAGCTGAGTCCCCAACTCATCAAACAATGTTTTCCAAAAGACTGATGTGAATTTTACATCACGGTCTGAGATTATTTTTTTTGGTAACCCATGTAGCTTAAATATATTCTGCATGAAAACATGGGCGATCTGCACAGCTTTGTAAGTAGATTGCATAGGTATAAAATGTGTTGACTTACTTAACTTGTCCACCACCACCATGATGGAGTCGTTATTTTTCTTTGACTTAGGCAACCCCGTTATGAAGTCCACAGAGATGGTTTCCCACTTCCATTCCGGAATGGGTAATGGTTGTAATAACCCCGCAGGGTGTTGGTGTTCTGCTTTAATTTGTTGGCACTCCAGACAACGTGCCAAGTATCCAACCACATCTTTCTTCATACCTAGCCAATAATATTCTTTCGAGAGTGCAGTCATCATTTTCTGATATCCTAGGTGTCTACCGTAATGACTCTTATGATATTCATCCAAAATCAAGTTTTTAATGCTGTTTTGATTGGGCACATACAGCCTTTTCTTGTAATACAACATTCCAGCAGCATCCAAAGCATAACCTGGCTGTTTTTCTTTGCTGGTTGGGTGCTGAACTTGCTGTTTTATTTGTTGATATGTGGTATCTTGTTCTGCTGCCTTTTTAATCATTTCTTCAAAGGGGCTTTTCCCTTCACTGCAAGAAATCTCATATAGACATTGCAATTTCCGACTTAAAGCGTCCGCCACCCAGTTCTCTTTCCCTTTCAAATGCTTGATCTCAAAATCAAAACCACTTAAGAAATCCACCCACCGTGCTTGCCTAGCATTTAAGGTGGGCTGGCTAAAATAATTGGTCAGACTGTGGTGATCCGTCAATAATAGAAATTTTCTTCCCATAAGATAATGTTGCCACATTTTTAAAGCGTGAATGACGGCTGCCAACTCTAGATCATAAGCGGAATATTTCTGCTCATGCTCTTTTAATTTTCTTGACTCATAAGCTATTACCTTCCCTTCTTGCATTAACACACCTCCTACCCCTTCCTTACTTGCATCCGTGCACACCACATAATCTTTACTAGGATCGGCTATGCTTAGAATGGGTGCGGTGGTGAGCAGATGTTTAAGTTGTTCGAAACTTTTTTGACATTCAGGGGTCCACCTAAAGGTTCCAGAGCTCGCAAGAACTCCTCTACCACCTCATCATCATAACCTTGAAGTTTGTCGCAAAATGACATCCATCGCGCACGAGTGAACAGTTCCACCACCTTAGGGTTCTCCCTTAGTTTCTTTGAGTCCGTCGGTTCCTTTCTGATGAATCCACCCGGCATGGTGAAAGCCTGCTATGTTAACCGGAGGTGGCGGGTGCGTATCAAAAGATGGCCTTTCAGATTTCTTTGGGACAGAGCGTAGAACTACACCTCTATCACGAACACAATTCGTGAAGATTATCTACAGATGAGCCTTGACAGGGGCTCAATTATAAATCACATCCTATAGAAAACCCCACATATACTTCAACGACAATTCATACAAACGGAAGACGACGCTTGCAATTTTATGCTCAGACTGTAGTTTTACATTTTTGAAGACGTCGACTTCGCCACCCTTTAAACCAATTGCATGGGAGGAACAGGTTCAGGCTTACCTTTTCCAATTCGCCACCTTTGACGTGAAGGGACCAATTTTCCTCGTGGCAGTGAGCTTCCTGTAGCGTATCTTTCCTATAGAAGTAGCGCACGGGTTCTGGAGAGCACAGCAGTGGTTCTGCGCCTTCTGTGCCACTACCAGACGTTCGAACAAGCCGAAGACTTGGAGTAACGAGCTTCAAAGAAATTCGGACGCTCACTTGACTTCAAAACGGCTGATGATAAATGAGTGGAGTGGCGATCTAGCCGGTGGATTTGAATCCCGGCCGAACTCATGGTGCGGGGGTGAGTTGTCCCTGCCGGACCGTTGGACGACGTCACCTACTCATTTCACTGCAAATCTCCCTGACTGCCGCATCATTCCCTGCAGATCTGCCGCCGCAATTTCCGTTAAATCGCCGCTTCTCCCCGACTGGACATTCCTCACGTTTCTATTACCCGTTTTGCTTGCCACGACCACCACTTTCCAAATCCGACTAGACCATCTGACTGGTCATCGTGGCCAGTTGAATGGCCATTCGACTGCTCAGCCCATTCATTTCCATACTTGCAAACATTTCAGAGTATTATTCATGTAATTTGACGAAAAAAGGGTGAGGCACTTACCTGTGTGGTCGCGACATGATTTTCAGGCACAGGCCCGGGGGTCCTTCCTTTTCGCAGACTGCTGATGGTTACGATGCTTATTACCTGGCTGCAGGTGGTGAATGTGCCCGCTCTATGTGTTGCAGGCGTCGTGATGGTGTACACTCTAGCTGGCTGAACTGCTACGAGATTCCTGTAGGATGTCCTGTAGCAGTTTTTCCTCCTCGGGTGCATGCTGAACGGTGGAGACGGTGGCATCACGGTCAAGGTCACAGGGCCCTCGGATGGCTTTGATAATTATTGCATGGTATCTCTGCATCTTTTTTACCATTTGAGAATCGCTTCCTCTGATAATTCAGTGTTCTGATTTGACTGTGCAGGTATTTCCATTGCATGGCAACTGGGGTGGTAGAAGGAGGTGACAGCAGTGCGTGATGGAGAAAATATTAGCTTGCATGCCTCCGTGCCGAACCTCGGGCATTAGATCTCCCCACACAATTAGTTTTGGTCCATCCAAAACTTTTACAGGAAGTTTCCTGTAGAAATACAGAACTTCCTGTAGAAAGTCCTGCAGCTTCCTGTAGAAGACTAAACTGTGATCAAATCGTGCCCAGACCTTGGAGAAGATGAGTGCTTCCGGAGGGGGTGCTGGTGAGGTCACCTGGTTGTTGTTGGGAAAAGTATCTATTCATAACGCCCCTATCCCACTCTAAGGTGTGACAGTGCCTTAGCAACAAACAAGGAAAACTACTTGAGTATTCTTCTTTATGAAATGTAAACGAAGAGGAAGGATAAACTAACCTGTGTCTTGCGCTAGTTTGTTGATCCAACCGCTCCTCTCTTCAATAGCTCCCAGATCCCTGCTCCCTTACCGGCCCAGCTTCACCAAATTCCTGCAAGATCACAGAAGAGAGAAACTACACGAAGATATAGATTTACATTCATAAAAAGCTTAGGATCAAATTAAGCTAAACATGCAAATATAACAAAACATCATTGATACACAGCATGTAGGAGAAACTCAAATAGTTTTATTGATATGATAAGAAAGTCCAAGAGGAGATACAACCAAGTGAGTCCCGATCCAGCATCTACCTCCCAACAAAGGAATCCCTTCCTCATCTCCAACAAAGCATAAATCACCCAATGTACTAATCTCAATCTCAAACCAACAGCAATTCTCTGCAAAGTACAAAATTCCAGCCTCTGGATCTCTGGGATGAGGGATCCATATATAGATGTAAGCAGAGAGGATGAGTCAGCTTATGTTTTGACTTGTGGCTTCTCTCTGTCAGTTCTTGCTTCCACTTGGAGACTGAGAGCCTCTTACACATCACTGGTCGAATTCAGTGAGGCAAGTGTCATTGAAGAAGATTCTGGAAGCTTCCATTGCCTCTCCACCTCGTTGAATGACTCTGCCACTTGTCATTTCCCGCTCAACGCACCTGGGTAGTGCATTCAAGTGCGTTGCAACGCACCTAGACAATGTATTTGGGTGCTTTGCAATGCAGGCATCTAGTGGAGCATCTGAATTGATCCTGATTTGACTAGTTCTGAGTAGTTTTTGGTGGAGAACTTCTAGGAGAAGCTATCATTGGTTGACCTTGTTTCTTTAGGAGCTGGAACAACATCTTTAGGGACTTAGGATCCCTTGATTTATGGACATTTCATGCTTATAGTTGTAAGGCACAAAAATGTCTATAACACTGGTAGCATAATAAGGACCCTTGTCTTTGAGTTGAGGGACCTCTTTTCCTTCATAGAATACCTGCAACCTGCATGAATTGCCACATTGTGAAATTGCTGTCCCTATTTTTTTGTTTTTTTTTTTTTTTTCGAAAGACAGCAGGGGCGCCTCCATGAGGTTTTCACCCTTACCATCTGCCTTGAGCGCCTCAAAGAGGTTTTCACTCAAGGGTATTTTTTTTTATTTTTTTGAAAGACAGTAAGGATGCCTCAATGATGTTTTCATCCCTACCATCTGCCTTGGGAGCGTCAGAAAGGTTTTCACCCAAGGATCTTTATTTTTATTTTGATTCTTTTTTTTTTTTTTTAAGATCTTCAGGGTATGCCCAAAACAGAGGTAGAACCCTGATCGATGACCAGCACTGATTTTTCCACAGTTTTGATGAATTCTTTCCTTGACAGAGGCTTTCTGTAGATCTTGAACCCATGCCCATGGACAAGCATAGGGATGGCCTCCTCATCAATGGTTCGAATAAGAACAGATCCATTGTCATTACATTTTTTCACTGCATATGGTCCCAACCATCTGGTTCTCAGTTTCCCCGTGAAATCTTTATGCCAGGAATCATACAATAGTGCCCAATATCCCGGCTGAAATTGCTTGTCATTGAGGTGTTGGTCATGCCACACCTTCCTCTGAAGTTGAACCACTTCTGAGTGAAGAAGGGCCTGCATTCGGTGCTCGTCCAATCCATTCAGCTGCAATAACCTTTCTTGTTGGGCATGGCTGAGATCTAGGTCCAGCTGAGCTGCCATCCTCAAAGTGTTGTACTCGAATTAAATTGACAGCAGAGCTCTCTTCCCATAGACCAGCTCATAAGGTGTGAAGCCGGTTGTGGTCTTCCAAGTGGTGTTGTAAGCCCACGTGGCCTCAACTAGGCGATCTGCCCAATCTTTTCTACTGCTGCTCACCACCTTGGTCAAGATCCCTTCCAATGCTCTATTGGTGACTTCCACCTGCCCATTTGCCTGAGGATGATAGGGGGTGGAAGTCCTATGCTTGATTTTGTGATGAGCTAGCAGGTCTTCAATTAAGTTGGTGGTGAACTGGCTTCCTTGATCAGTGACTAGCTCTCTTGGGTAACCAAATTTGTAGAAGATGTTCTCTCTTAAGAACTCGGCCACCTTTTGTTCTGTCGCTGCTTTGATTGCCTTGGTTTCTTCCCACTTTGTCAGGTAGTCTGTGCACACAATGATGTAAGACCTCTGCCTCGAAGGAGGATTGATTGGACCCACAAAATCCATACCCCACTTCTCAAATGGCTCAAGAGTCACTTGAGGTTGGAGAGGCATTTCATCCCTTGGAGTCGGTTTCCCCATCCTTTGGCATTGGTCACACTAGCTGAGATATCTTCTAACATCTTGATGAAGCGTGGGCCAATAGTAGCCTGCCTGCAGGATTTTGAAGGCAGTCCTCTTTGCTGCAAAATGTCCTCCACAAGGCCCGTCATGACAGGTGAGGAGGATATCAAAGACTTCCTCCTCCCTTACACAACGCCTTAAGATCTGATCAAGGCCAAGCTTGAACAGGTTGCCCCCGATCCAAGTAAATGAGGCACTCTTCCGTATGATCCTGCTCTTCTCTCTTGAGGATAAGTGCAGAGGGAACTGTGCTGAAACAAGGTAGTTTGCTATATCAGCAAACCATGGAGAGAGTACTGAAATAGCAAACAGATGTTCATCGGGCATCATGTCATCCACTGTTCCATCCTCATCTGCAGGTAAATCCAATCTAGACAAAAAGTCAGCAACAACATTTTCTTTACCTGGTTTGTCAACGATAGTCAAATCAAACTGCTGCAACAAAAGTAACCATCTAATAATACGAGCATTCACATCTGGTTTATTCATTAAATATCTAATTGTAGCATGATCAGTATGTACAAATTTTTGATAGCCAGTGATATAATGTCGGAACTTGTTCAGTGCATGGACCACGGCCAAGAATTCTTTCTCAGTTACAGTGTAATTCAGTTCTGCCTGGGATAAGTTTTTGCTGACAAAGTAGATGGCATATGGAAGTTTCTGTTCAACTTGTCCTAAGACTGCCCCTATGGCTTTGTTTGAGGCATCAGTGTGGATGTGGAAAGGTAGGGCCCAGTTTGGACCTCTCAAGATTGGGGCAGACACCAACTTGTCCTTTAATTCATTCAGAGCCTTCTGACAATCGTCAGTCCATTTAAACTCAACATCCTTTGCCAAGAGGCTAAACAATGGCGAGGCTAGCTTGCTGAAGTCTTTAATGAATCTCCTATAATACCCTGCTAATCCTAAGAAACTTCGAACATCTCTGACCTTCTGAGGGGGTGGAACCTTTTTTATGAGAGCAATTTTGTTAGGATCCACTTGTAACCCTTGGCAAGAAATGGTATGGCCTAGCACGGTCCCTTCAATCATCATGAATTCACACTTTTCAGGACTAAGGGACAGGTTCATCTCAATGCACTTGGTTAGGACTTTTCCCAGATTGGACAACGCTTCCTGGAAGTTGGACCCATAAGGAGTGAAGTCATCCATATAGATTTCCACCGAATCATGGACCAGCTCAGAAAAGATGCTCAAGACGGCTCTCTGGAAGGTGGCAGGAGCATTGCATAGTCCAAAGGGAAGAACTCGGTAAGCGAAGGTACCCCAAGGACAAGTGAAGGTGGTCTTATCTTGGTCTTCCGGGCTGATTTGGATCTGGTTATACCCGCTAAACCCATCCAGGAAAGAGAAAAACTTCTTTCCTGCCAGTCCATCCAACACTTGATCTATGAAAGGTAGAGGAAAATGGTCTTTCTTGGTAGCTTTGTTCAGTTCTCGATAGTCCACACAGATTCTCCACTTCCCATTTTTCTTGGGAACCAACACCAAAGGGGACACCCATTCGCTATCCGAGATAGGGTAAATGAATCCTACATCTAACAGTTTTTGTAATTCCTCCTTAACGATGTCCTTAAGAGCTGGATTCATTCTCCTTTGGGGTTGCCTAACAGGTTTACAGTCTTCTTTGATGTAGATGTGATGGGTATAGACCGAAGGATGAAATCCTTTCATCTCCTTATAGTTCCAAGCAAAAGCATCTAGATGACTGGCCAACAGACTACACAACTCCTTTTCCTGGGAAGGAGATAGGGAGGAGCTGATCTTTAATGTTCTCTCAGGACCGAACTCCACATTTTTTACTCTGGGAGTGACAGGGTCGGTCACACAAAGGTCCACTAAGGTGCTGGCTTGGGTGTCCTCCACTAATTCTTCTAAGGGCAATGCACTGGGAGGTGGAGTCTAGATCAAGGTCTCAATCAAATCATCCTCGGTTGGGAGGCCTCCCCTAGTGGTGTCTAGGGTGCACAAAGGTGTTGAGTACACCTCATCCTCTTCTCCTTCCTCCAACCAAAGTGGTAAGTCATGCTCTAATGAGGGTTGGGCAGGAGGGTACAGGACTGGCTTGGACATAGGACCATTTTTTATGGTCATGTTTCCTGCACGGCAGCATATGTAAGCATCTGCAGTGGCTAACCAAGTCCTTCCAAAATAAGAGGGTATCCGGTAAGCTTTGCCTTTGGTTGCAGAACCAAGAAGTCTGCAGGGTACTCCCAAGAGTCAACAGAGACCAAGACATCCTCTACAATCCCTTCGGGAGTCACGGTGGAGCGATCTGCTAGTTGTAGGACTGTTGAGGTCTTTATCAAGGAACCCTGAAGGTTGAGTTTGAGCATGGTATCTCTGGTCATCACATTAATGGAAGCCCCCAGATCAATCAATGTGTGAGGTATGATGGTGCCATTGATGTGTACATCCACTACAGGACTCCCAGGATCCAGACACTTTGGGCAGATAGCCTGCCCCAACATAAGATCAGACAGTTGTCCTATGACATTGATGGTTGAAGCATCTCTCCTTCGCCTGCCTGGGTGTCTAAAACACTTTTCCTTAACCAGTTTGTTGTATATCGGTACATCTTTGATGGCTTGGAGAAGTGGTATTTTCACACACAACTGTTTGAGCTCTCCGAGAAGCTCATCCTCCTCTAGGTTGGGTTGTGTGGTGGCTGTTAGTCTCTCAGGAAAGGGTGGAATGGTGTTTGGTTCACTTTCCTGTTTATCTTCCTCGTCCTTTGGGGGAGGAGGTTGGAGATCCGGAAGAGTCTTTCCAGATCGCAGATTGATCTCCTGGATCTCCACAGCATAGGTAGGGCATGATGTTTCCCCAGTATATACCTGTTGGGCCTGTCTGTTGTTGGGGTTCGGGTTCGGTTGAGCAGGCATTTGGGGTTGCCTTGGAGGAGCAGGAGGTAATGGTTGTGGTTGAGCCGGTGGTGGAGGCAAAATGGCGGGAGGAGTATTGTACTGGGGCCTCCACCCCGGTTGAGGTGCATTCCACTGAGGCTGTGGCTGGGCATGTAAGTGAAATGAAGGAGTAGTGGGCTGAGTATGGTACTGAGGTGGGTAAGACCATGGAGGAGGTATAGAACAGGAAGGATGAACAGGGGGTCCCCAGGAAGGCATAGGAGTATATTGGTTGGGGCTGTAATAGGTTTGGGATGTCCCTTGCATCCCCTGTTGGTAAGGTCTAGGTCCATGTGGCCTCCTTTGGTTGAGGAAATAGAGAGGTTCAGTGGGCGCTTCTGTCCCTTGATACATGGCTTTAAGCCCAGGTAAGGTTGGGCATTGATTTGTGGGGTGGTCCTCCTCACAGACAAAGCATACCTCAACCGAATGTAATGGGCACTCATTCTTAGGGTGTTTCCTTGTACACCTAGGGCAGAAGATAGCCAAAGCCCTCTCAGCTTCCTCTTTCTTCTACTGGATTCGGAATGTATCAAGTTGCATGGCGATGGTCTGTCTCACCTCACTCTTGAGATCCTCTAATTGATTTTCAAACTCATGTTTGGAGAAAGGAATACCATCTGAGAGGGGGTTTCCTCTACCTCTTTTCCGGGCTGCCCTAGAGTGGTTTCTAAACACAGTCTTTATGTCCTCATAAGGCAGTTGGTAAATATCTCCTCTAGCTAGCATGTGAAGGGTATCTAAGAGGTCTTCAGGGACTCCTCGGAGCAGGACCAACTTGAGGGATTCAGGGTCAAGTGTGCACCTGGCCCTTTATAGCTAAGTTGGAACCTTTCCTCGTAATCTTCTAAAGACTCATCATTCCCCATGGTCATCCGAAAGATTTCTCCCTTGGTTTCCTTGGACCTACAGTAGTCCTGGTACTTGGTATTGAAAGCTTGCTGCATCTGGGCCGAAGTGGTGATATTGTTCCCAGGTAAGCCCATGAACCAGCGTAGGGCTGCATCCTTAAGGGTAGAGGGGAAGAGTTTCAATTTTTGCTCATCTTCGGTATAGTCATAGGTTCGGCACAGGACGGAAAACTCAAATAGGAAGGTATCAGGGTCTTCAGTAGTCAGTCCATGGAAGTGAGGTAAAGCGGAGGGGCTGATGTTCTTCATTTTCATGTCCCCATTGGTCTCTCGGATGGGGAAGGCACCTTCAATTCTCTCATCTTCTCCCCTATTGTCAGCCATAGCTTCAGATGGAGTGGTCTCTAACTCTTCTTCTGCTATAGGATCTTCGTATATCTCAGGAGGTTCACCTATAGGTTCTTCTGGATCACTGTCACCAAAGAAGAGAGAAGGGTGACTTAGTGATGTGGTGGGGGTGTTAGGTAAGAATTTGCCTGTTTTATCTCGATTTCTACGAGGCATGAAATGAAAAGACTTCTGATTGCTTTTGTTTTTCTGGTACCTGCAAAACTAAAATAGATTGAACTGCAACTAACTATCTTGCTGAAATGGAAATGCGGAATTTAAATAGAAGCATGAAAGAACTACTCTATTTTGCTCAAATGAAATTGCAGGAATGAAATGCTAAGCTATGCTTTGCAGAATTGAAAGGCTAATCTACGCTTGCAGGAATGAAATTGTGGAATTGAAATGTTAATCTATGAAAACATGAAATGTCTATGCTACTTTTGCAGAAAGGAAATTGCAGAATGGAAATGAAATACTACTTAGCAAAAGGCGAGAGTAGGAAAGTAGAAGAAAAGCAACAATCACCAATACTCTGACGCTTCCCTGGCAACGGCGCCAAAAATATGGTGGGCTCCAGTACTGTAGCAATAATGCTACAACTCCTGGAGCTTCCTTCTTTAATTTTATCAACCCGATAGTTCGTAACAAACTTGGAAGCGATGGTGCTGTATGCACAAGTACTAGCTCTTGTCGCAGCTGTCACTTGGTCAGCTGGCACAAGTCCGCTAGGGGCTCAAGCCAACTTCTATGAGATCTCAGAAGAAGCTGTTTAACTGATGGACGAAAGCTAACTCAAAGGAATCTAATCTATCTACAAAAGGGAACTGAAAGCCAACAAGAAACGCAAACCCTAGCAAACCCTAATTCTACCAGCTAGTCCTACTGATGCAAAGGTGGGAATGCAAACTACTGAAAGAGATGCCATTACTTCTAGGAAGGTGAGATGCATGTGTCTAGACTACTTTTATCTGAAGAGAGCACTTTTTATATTTTTGTTCCAATTATTAGAATTATCATGCATGTGCTTTTAACTAGCTTTTTACTGTGCAGAGGTGGATCAAGGAGGGAAATGCTTGGAAGAGGTCAGGAAGGCTCAGAGAGGGTCTAAGGAGTCCCTAACATCCTTTCAGAGAGTTTCACAAAGTTTGGATGCCAAGCAACCGTGTTTATGAGCTTCTACAGGAAGTCTGCAGGGGTTCTACAGGATGTTCAGAATTTCTACAGGAAGTTCAGTAATTCCTACAGGATGTTCTACAATCGGATTTTTGGGTGATGGGTGAGTGGAAGAGGCTGCATGGATGGATAGGGAGGTAGGAGGGGAGTTTGTAATGACTCAGCGACAGAGAGATGAGATGATGAGGGGGTGTGCTAAGCTGGTTTGTCTAAAGGAGGGTAGAGGGAATGGAAGGCCGGGAAGGTAGGATAATGTGGGTAGTAGAGTAGCTGAAAGACAAGAGGTCTAGTTGGGAGATGAGTAGTTGGCCTGAGCAAGGCTTAGAAGGACAAGAGAGTGAGGGAGTAGCGCTGCACAGTGCAAACGAAATAAATCATCCATGTCCTGCACATAACTGAAATATTATTAACCTATTCTAACTGTTTAATAAAACCAATGAACATCAACGTTATTCTTAAGGAAAACCATGTATAGTACTGAAACAAGGAAATATTCCAAGAGATCTGAACGCATGGACACTTCTACAAACAACAATATTGCATCAAAGATTGCATGAACACGTAAACCAATGTTTTTGGTGGGCAGCACAGTCTGCAATTCCAACCCCTAGAAAGAGGTGAAAATGAGTGTGCAGGCAACCCCTTTTTTTAGAACTTTTATCAACTCCAATCTCTTCACTCTACTCTAAACAGCTGAAGCAATTTTGTCTTATGAAAATGACCTACTTAACCACACCAAGAAATCTAACTCAGCAAACTGCGTTCTGAATGCATGTAAAGGAAAAAAAACATAATGCTGAAAGAAAATATAACAATACAGAAGAAGGAGACCTTAGGCTCTTGGGTTGGGCCCAACCCCGAGAGCTATGGCTCCTTTAAGAACTCAGAACTGAACTCAAATCTGCCTGCTTTCCATTAAAAGAGAATAATCATAAGTCAAATAACATGCCAATAATGGCTACAAAAGAATAAAACAGAGCTAGCAGCTCGTAGTCCAGAATGTGCAACAAGGTTTCAAAAGTCCTTTTCAAAGGCTAAAGCCCTATCATTTATACATCATGAGGCCCCAAGCTAGCCTCCTAAATCAGTGGGGCTTGGCTAACCAGACTAAGAGTGAACAACTGCTTCCTCAAAATCCGTTTGGCTGCCTTCTAGATCCAGTTGTGGTGGCTGTCAGAGCTCGGAGTTGGGGGTGAAAATCCCGAGGAAGGCCATTTAATGTTGTGGACAACCCTCCTATGAATCCTCAACCCCATCTTGGCTGTCTCCTAACCCTCATCTGCGTGGTTTTGCTCCATTAAACGTCAAAAAACCTGAAATAAGCACGTGTTAGCCACCTAGGAATAGTGACTGCCCTTATTTGTACAAATGACATAAATATAATAAAAAATGATGCATAAGTTATGAAAAATGAAGGGTTGAGCAAGGGTAGTTAGGCCAAATGAGCCCAAAATGTTACCAAATTTGGGGCTCATCACTCATGTTCAAAGGTAAACTACTGACGAACCATTGTACTTTAGCCTTTTCCTCTCGGATATAAGGCACATAACGAAGCAATGAAGTAAAACGAGTGATAAATTCATCCATAGTTTATTGTTCCAATCGCAGGTCATGGAATTCTCTTGCTTTTTCGTCATAGAAACATTCGGTCAGGTATCTTTCCTTAAAGTATTTTTGAAATTTTTCCCAAGTTATATTTTGTTGACTTACTCCTCTTACCATCTTAACTACTTCCCACCATAGGGTGGCTTTTCCCTCTAATTAGAAAATTACCAACCGTGCCTTGAGGTTGTGATCATATTCATATAGTTGGAAGTATTTGTTCATATTAATCAACCATGCCTCAGCTGCTTCCTCCTGTTCTCCATCAAAGTGTGGCAGTTTGATCTTACGGAACTCCCCTTGCAACTCTATCCATTGCCTTTTTGATGTCTGTTGCTCGGAAGCATTATCAAATCGTTCCTCCTCCCTTCCTTCTGACTCTTCTAGTTCTGTGTGGTGATTCTGCTCCTTTGACACCCTTTGCTGCTTAGCGCTGGGATTCAGCGGTTGCTGGTTCTGCTTGTCAGAAAAGCTCTTTATGATCCTTTCCTATTCCATGGTTAACCTCGCGTTATCCTCCTGCAATTAGGCCATTTCATTTTTCAACTCCTGTACTGTCTCTAATATTGCAAGATTCATATTGCAAGCCTCCTCTCCAAGTTGTACCCATAAATTTTGGGTTATTTTCAGGACCGGTTGCAAGTTCCTGACCCACCACAAACCTATGTGACACACTATCTGCTCTTCTCCTATTGATGATCTTCTGTTTTCCTGTACTTAACGTAAGATAAGTAAGGGAAGAAGGGTCAACGCATTAACTGTTTTTCTTTAACTACTCAATAGAGATGAAAATAAATTGTATGCACTTTATTTGTTTTATCTATTTTATTTCCTAGAGGCCACAGTTTTTGACACTTGGCTCTTATACCACTTGTAATGTACCCACCTTCATGATATAAACTTACCCTAATAATTTTTTATTTACATATTGACCTTACAAAACTTTCAAATATCACATACGCCATTTTGAAAATATCAAGAGTTTTTTTTTGAGTTGTCGAAAAAACTTTCTGGTAGAAGTTTTGTTGATGACGACTTTAATGATGGCGCTGTCTACTCTTAACATCTGGCTTGGGAATTTATTTGCCACCGGTTCTGTCGTGTGATGGGGTATGGCCAGAGTACACTCTGACTTCGCGCCCCTCGGGCTTCTCCCCTCATCGATGGTGTGAATGCATGTAAGCCCATCCGAGGGCTCTGGTGGTTCGATGTACTCCACCCTTGTTTATTCAATAACGTGGAGTTTCCAAAACCATTTGCATAAGGTTTGTTTCCGCTCCGTCTCTTCTCCTTGGTGCTGAATTGTCCAGAACTCCTTCGCACCGAATGAATCCAGATGGTCTATGGACACCATTGAGCTCCAGACGGTAATCGACCTGGTTTTTGCAGCAGTCATCTTCTGGTAAGAGTTTATCCATGCAAGTTCTTAAATTCTTCAATTTTTTTCTCTTTCCAGGTTATTCCTTATATTTTCTGTCCAAATCTCTAATAGTTTCTTTGCTTGCCTTTGTTCTATGGTTGAGGGGTCATGTTTCCAGCCTCCAGAAATCACCGGACGTTCTGAACGATGCTCGCTAGGTTTCCCAGGTTCTACCTCTTCCGTGCTGGCTAACGGGTCAGTTTCATGGAATTCTTCTCCTGAAGGTTTTCAATTTTTAGATCTACTGAAAGTTGCCCATTCTAGGTTGTTGAAAGGAAGGGGTTCTTCCAATTTGTTTGTTTTAAAGGCCCTCTGGCCCAAGTCTTTATGACTCCTACTTCTTTTACTGTATCAGATTGGTGGCAAATTCTATAGGCCAGTGAGGGTTTACTCTGCTCTTTTCAGGGATAATGGAATTTGTTTCCCGGAATTATTTCTCAGAACCGTAGCCGCATTGTCGGATTTGATATGGCCTCGGGCTTGCTCTTTAATTTATTGATACACTGTATATTTCATGCATTTAAAAAAAAAGAACAGTTCTAGATATAAATCCTGGGTTGAATCCCGCTGTACCTTACTCCAGTTTATCTTTTCACTGAGCACAATTTCGTATATTATTTTCTAGTTTTCTATTAGGGTCCTTGAGACCTAAGTATATGTTAAGTTTTAAAATGCATGCCAAATTTGCCTGAGCGTTGCGGTTTCTCTTTATGCTTTAATGTTTTAACCCCTTAAAGATTCCTTGAGTTATAAAAATTCCTATGGTTTTTACTGAGTGTTTAAATGCTCAGTTTTTTTTTGATTCCATGGAACGCTATATGTTCTGCGTGTTTTATGAGATTTTGGGTACGCAATCTCCAGCATGGTTAATGATGGTTTAAGTTTGGCAGGTCTTAATGAATTTTGGTATTTGCTTTCAAGTCTAACCCTATGGTACTGCTAATCTTTTTGAGCATACAACATTCACGTTTTCCCTTATTCTTTAATCTGCTCCTTAGAGCTCTGGTTATGTTGTTTTCTAACTTTATCATGAATGCTTCGCTTTCGCATGTTTATATAGCTACAAGATTCATTCTGCTGTCAATGTTCATATAGCTACATGTTTTTCCCAGCTATCAAATGTTAACTATAGCTACATGTTTTTCGTTGATGTCATATATTAAAATAGCTGCATGCATATAGGGAAAGAAACGGTTTTGGTTTTGGATTCGTTATGCATGTGGAATCTATTTTGCCTCCTGCATATTCTTTAAAATCTTTCATAGTTGTCTCTCCGCTGATTGTGCTCCGAGGGTTTGAATCTACCCTCTAGATTTTTCCTGCATTTCTTTGTGTTTTGGCATAATTAAAGAAAGAGCTCTTATACGGTCATTCTGTTAATTAACTATATGGATTCTTGTCTTCTACGAGGACAGTCTCTTGCTAAACCTGAGTCTGCTATATTCTTTGAACTCTCTACAAATAGTTTATGGTTAGTTATCTACAGACTTCTCTTGCAGTTATTTCCAGTTCATAAATAAAAAGAAAACTCTTACACAGACTACTAACTCATATATTTGTAAAGATATATAGAAGAGGACACCCATCTCTCCTCTCGAATTCCTCTACTATTCATTGTAGAGAAAGCCTTCCGCACCTCTTTTAACAGAAGTATGATACATGATAAAGTTCACACAACAGTTTCCCTCAGAGGTTTCTTTACTTACCTGGTTCTTTGGCTAGTAAAGATCTCCTTGAATGTTCACCCGAGCCTGGGACTTCTGCTGCCTCTCAACTGCCCGACCATGAGATTCGTCTTTCAAGACCAGAATCTCCCCCCTTGCTTAATTTCTAGACAATAGTCTTCCTCAAGTTACTTGCACAATGTGTAGGGCTATTTGATCATCACTAGACTTAGCCTCCTTTCTCCTTTTTTTCTGCCTATCCCTATAGCACAAATTTTTCCTCACCTCCCCTCCTTTTTTCTGGAAAATCGTCTAGTTAGGGGAGGTAGTTAGGGGAGGTAGTTAGGGTTGCACTCACAGAAACTGTCTTTTCCCCAAGAGGAAAACTTCCTCCTTCAGAAGTTACCAACTTTTAAAAAGAAACATTTCTTATTTCCCATAATAAACAAATATTATTAAATTTCAAAAAGATAATAATATTAGGTTCAATTTATATTTACCACAGTAAATTAAATATTTACATTTTTTCCTGGGGCATTACACATATATGGCAGGTCCTTTCCATCCATGGTGTTTTAGGAACTGCCCAACAACCTGTTTCACTATGGAGCTCATGATAATTCATTCTAATCTTTGCTCTATTAATTTTCTTCTTTGAGCTAGTTAAAATAGAGAGATAATTTTTATCTTTTAGGGCTGGGTTGATGACCTTCTTATAATAACTTAATTTTCTTTTAGCTGCTAAATCTTTCTCACACCACATTTTTTCTTTGAACTTAGAAGTAACAATATCTTTAGTGTTATTAATGTTTTGCAATGCATCATTCTCGTTGATCTCCCAATAATTTAACCAGGCCCTTGTGTCTTTATGCCGCCCCCGTTTGAGCCTTAGGTGGTTTTGGCTGGAATTTAATGCTAGCTTAGGAAGTCTATGATCACCTATGTTATTGAGTTTGTGCTTGTACAACAGAAACCTATTCATAGCTAGGCTCTTAATAGGGGAAAGACCTGCTTCTATAAGGAGAATAGGATAGGGTGTATTACTTTTAATTTTCAGGTTATACGTTATAAAACGCTTCTGGATTTGCTCAATATTTCTCCATGATTCTCTAGAGATGTTGCAACCCCAAACCTCACAGCCATATAAGATAACAAGAGTGACTAAAGTTTTGAAGAGGAACTTATTTTTATCCCACTTTACTAGGTTTGCTATTTTACAATTATTTTCAAGACCAAAATAAGCTTTCCACCCCCCATTAATCCTTTTCTCAATGCTATGGTTCCAGTTGAGCTTATGATGAATATCAATTCCTAGGTACTTGTAAGAATACACTTCCTCCAAGTTATGTTATGTTATGTTATATATATAACATTATTTGTATTCCTCCAAGTTATGTTATGTTATCATATATATATATATATATATATATATTGTTATGTTTTTGGTGGGTTATTAATTTTTTTTAGTATGTAAAAATAACTATATTAACTGTAACATCCCTGGTAACCTTTCAAGAAAATGCATGGAGTTAGAATTTTTTTTGGAATTTACCAATGTTTAACTTTCTAAATTACTTTCTATATTCCTTCAATGATTATTAGAATAACCATCACCAATACATAGATAAATATTTAGTAAATTCATAGTGAGTTACAGAACCATTAACTATCTTTTTTGTAGCGTATTAACTTAAATTTCCTGCTATAACTATGCACAAATTCCATGATTCTTTTAAATCAATTAGTAAATCAAATAACTGATAATATAAATAACACATCACCAAACAAATTAACATGATAAAAATGGTGCAACGAACTATCACATCATTATACACTGATATACTTTGGAAACCACATAGGTTGAAAACCAACAAACATTTAATTTTATTATTAAATGTTCATGAGAGTGTTCACTTCTCACTAACAAGTTATAATATAGTTCATCCCTTGACCATTGACATAAAATATTACATAGAAAAATTATCTTAGATGCAACATAACTTGCTATGAGATATTGCAATCATCATGTTGTCATTTACCTATGAATCCTCAATCTCTATGGTTTTTTGGTCATTGTTTCCATCAGTGGGTCATCCTGCAATTGGAATTCCTCAATCTACATGGACTAACAAATCTTTATTTGCCACAATGTTAAACATAAACTATCATTTTCACAAGTAACCGTCTTTCCTGCTATTGTTTTTTTCAACAGACTTGATATCATGATTAGATAAATTATTAATAAACTAATAATCAATCCTTATTAGTGATGCTTCATCATCTATTTGTGTGCATGTATAAAACATAAATAAAAATTTAGGAAATGAATTCTTTAACATCATTGCACATGCATTAGTTACAAGGAAATCACTATCAAGCATCATATTTCCAACAACACGCCATCACAATATTGCATGCACTTTCATATTCATTCCAAAGGAAAGCTAAGATACTAGATATTATTCCAATGGATACAAATTAATAACAAGTATTGAATAAAACTATCTCAACAAGAAATTGTCTTTATTTATCCTATTATGTTTTCTATTCCAAAGGGATTGACACAATAGAATTATATACTTATGCATGTGAATGCACACTCTTTTCCAAAAACATATTTTCCATGGGAGACCTATTCAAAATGGCTATTAATAAAAATTCAAGCTCTATTTCAAACGAAGTTAACATAATAGTTATAATTTCTTGCATGTAACTACTTGTTCTCTCCAACAAAAAATGACAAGATATCATTTTCTTCTTGCATGTGAAACATATATTTATTTCCAAAGGAAACTAACTAAATCTTGAATGGAAAAAAAAAAAAAAAAACATTTCTTTTCCAAGGGATAAAATGAACAACATTTATTATTTCATGCATGCAACGAGACATTTTATTCTTACCAAAATATCTAGTCCAATAACTCTACATAATATTCTTCCAAAAGAAATTTAATACCATAGCTAATCTCTTTAGGTGTGCAAGTGCATATTATTTTTCCCAAAAGAAGGCTAACACAATCAATATTATTTTATTACACCTTTCTTTTCTCGAAAAATTTAATACCAAAACTATACTTTTCCATGCATCCAAGTGCATATGTTTCTCTAAAGAATCTTCCAAAGGAATCTTAACACAGTAAAACATGTGATTACCAGTTATCTAACTCAATAATGCATTTCAAGGACATGTTTTTCTCTTCTCTTATTTTTGAAGAGTTCTAGCACTATATCTATATATATATATATATATATATATATATAGAGAGAGAGAGAGAGAGAGAGAGAGAGAGAGAGAGATACCAAGGAATCTAATACACTAATTATTATTTTTCCAAACGTTAGTTAGCTTAATGGGTATTATGCATTATCATTTAACACATTAGACAAATTTGTAATATTTCCTCAAGAAATATCATGAATAAGAAATCCTTCCCAAATAACACAACTAATCGACTTTCATGCAACGGTTTTATGTGAAGTCTTTCTTAAAAAGTTACTTATGAATTTTTGCACAACTCAAGCTTGCCATGCATGTAAAGTCACATATTCATTTCTAGTCGATCCAATATACTAGATATTATTCCTATGCACATAAACACATGTATTTTCTTTAAGAGTTCAATATTTCTCTTTAAAACTTTAATGTATATACATCATGAAAACATCCTTGGTAATTTTTAAATTAAATAACTTAATTCCTTTTCAAGAATTATCAACATAATTGTTCTATTTTTTATGCATGCCAATAAATTATTTCTTTTCGAGAAATATCAATATGATTGTTCTATTTTTGTGTATGTGAATAACTTATTTCTTTTCAAGAAATATCAAACATAATAGTTATTTGTTTATGCATGAAATTAATTTATTTCTTTTCAAGTATATTAACACAATAATTATCTCTATATGTAAATAAACAAATTTTCTAATTCAACTGAAATATCAAATAGAAACACTTTGTTTCACTCTATTTTTCTTGTTTTAGTCATAAACTTTGGAGGCAGCCGCCAAACATTGTAAATTATTATTTGAGAAATAAAAGAGTTTTTTTTGTTGGGAACTAGCTCATTAAAAAAAAAACTTATTTTTTTATACACATGTCATGGTTTGGAAGATTCAAATTTATCTTTGCAACACATTTTTCTAGATTTAAATATTAAATAATTTTCTCTTTTAGCCATCACCTTTGGACACGGTTTTTGAGAAGTTTCAAATGAATTTTTAATCTTTGGAAGAAGAGTTTGGTAAGAACCAGAAGTTTAAAATGTTTTCTTCCTCTTTGGAAGAAGAGTTTGGTAAGAACGAGTTCATTTACAAAAGCCTCTTTCTATTTTTACATAGGCATCATGGTTTTAAAAATTCAAATGAATATTTACAGTCAATTGTTCTAGATTTAAATATTAAATAATTTTCATTTTTAGTCATCAACTTTGGACATGTTTTTTAGAAATTGAAAACAAATTTTTCAACTATGGAAGAGGCGTTTTGAGAGAACTAACCCAATTAAAAATATTTTTTTCATTTTTTACACATATATCACAGATTCAGAGAGGTGAAGGCATATTTGAACCCTATCTTCCATTATCTCATGCAATTCACATAATTATTTAGCTATGAAAATCTTTTAATAATTGAATGAAAAAAACACTTATTCCTTTATGCATGAAATTCCATGGAGGTTTTACCAAGAAAATAATCTTGACAATTTATCATATGGAATTTTTCAAGCAAATAAATTCGATTATTATTTCATCATGCATCATATACAAACACACTAATAAATTTCAAAGAGCACAATTATTTATCTTTTAATGCATGCTTGGAATCTATCCTTCCTCTCTCTTGGTTTGATTCCTCATGTATTTTATCATTAGTTCTCATATTTTCCTACAGATTATCATAAGTAGAATTAAGAAAAAGAAATAGTTCTTTTAAATCCTAAAAGCGTTCCATAAATCACTCCATAAATCATATTTTTCTAAATTCTAAAATCACCCAATATATCATCCATAAATATTTCATGTTTTTTCAAGGTAGATTTCTTTCTGCCTTATAGACAAAATATTAAGAAAAAACAATAGTTTTTCTAAATCCTAAAAGCATTCCATAAATCACCCCATAAAGAATATTTTTCTAAAATCTAAAATAAATCAATAAATCATCCATGAATCTCTCATGTTTTTTAAGGTAGATTTGTTTTTTCCTTATGGACAAAATATCAATTATCCATATATTTTCTAAAACTATGACTCATTAGTTCTAAAACTAAAAAATATACCAACATGGAAATACAATCTATTTAGGTAAAAAATTATAATTATTTTCAATATAAGAATTAAGAATTAATTCTTCTAATATTCTAGTAATTAAGGAATTAGAACAATATTCTTCATGTAATATCAATATAAAAATTAATAATATTTAATTATTCAAGAACATCTAGTCCAACGATATTATATTAATAAATTTAAAGACTACTTCAATTGAAATAAATTAGTGTATAACAAGGGTGGTGTGAGAAAGATTTAGCGTCTAAAAGAAAATTAAGTTATTATAAGAAGGTCATCAACCCCACCCTTGAAGATCAAAAGTATCTCTCTATTTTAACTAGCTCAAAGAAGAAAATTAATATAGCAAAGATTATAACGAATTCTCATGAGCTCCATAGTGAAACAGGTCGTTGGGCAGTTCCTAAAACGCCATGGACGGAAAGGATCTGCCATATTGTGAGAATAGGGGCATCGAGGATGAAAACCACTTCCTCTTAGAGTGCCCTGCATACAACCACATTAGATCTCAATTTCACAATCTTTGTTACAATACTGACCTTCCTAGTCTTTTACAATGTCAAAATTATAGTGAGCTCGGGAGACTTCTCTCCAAGCTTTTTGAGCATAGGAATAAAATCTTAAATCAAAATAAATAATTTGTTTATTTAGGTCCGATAGATCATTGTTTGGTTTCAGCGGACGTTAACTATCATCATCATCATCATCAACAAAAAAAAATTATAAAGTAAAATATTATAAATTTTGTTTTAATAAATGGAAAAAAATTGATTATAATTTATTTAAATATATGTTTAATTTTAGGCTTAGTTTTATTTTGATTATAAATGCCAACCATCCCATGAAAATTAAAAAAAATGAGAAACACCTTTTAAGTGAGTAACATATTGTTTTTTAATTAAAATAAAAATGCTTTAATAATTTATACACAAACTTTTAACGCAAGTAATATATTGTTTTTTAATTAAAATAAAATATTTTAATGACTTATAAAGCTAAACATTAGAAATTGCCATCGTCAACACTAAACTATTTGTGGTCAAAGAAATTAATTGCTAAAATCTTTACAATTATAATTTTTGGTTTGGATCATTTTGTAAATTTTAAATTAATTTTGTAAATTTAGAAAATATTACTAATTAAGATATTCAATTTTTAATTATCAATAAATATAAAAATAAAATAACCATATATATAAAAACAAATAACCATATATAAAAAGAAATATAAAAGAAACTTTCGGGGAAATCACTAATATTATTTATATTATGCATATTAAAAATATTAAAAAGATGTGAATAACATGATAATGTTAATGCGATTATATTGAAAAATAATATGTAAATATTTTTGTTTTCTTGTGAGGGAAGACCTATAAATTATGTTACATGACTGATAAAGCTTAATAATCATTAAAATATTTATATCTGAGTTAATTTATTATTAAAAATCATTTAATTTATATCAAATTCTGAATTTATATAAATCACAAAGTAAACTTTACAAAATTATTTGAAAACCATTATTTGATTCATTATTACCATACTAAAAAAGTACTATCAAATTAGTGAACCTAAATTATACATACATTTTTAATTGTCAGTCCCATATTAGTAAATCTAAGTTATCCATTCGTTTTTACTTAGAAAATTAAAACTATCCCTACATTTTTAATTCTAAAAGCTATCTTCTAAAGTAAACAAAGCTAGCGACGTAATAAAATTTAACGTTCTTCTATGTTTTCCTCCAAAGGATTGGCTTAATACAATTTGTAAACGTTTCGTGTAAATAATTCAAAGCTAGCTTTAAACCCTAGTCTAGAAATGCAGTGTGTTATGAAACCGACTTTACACTAGTCAATAAAAGACTTCACATATTAAATAATTTCAGGGATTCTTTTGCAATTTTTTATTTTTATGAAACGGAATTTACACTGGTCAATAGATTATTTTGCAATTTTTGGTTTTTATTTTTAACCAAATTTACTTAAAAAACGGTTAATATTTTTATTTTTATTATTAATGGTAAATGTTGAAATTTTTATTTTTATTAAGAAGTTGCCCCTAAGAAATGGTGAATATTTATATTTATATTAATAAGATGCATTAAATGTCCACATAAATATTGCCTACCTTAAGGCAATAAAGGAGCCTCTGAGATTGGACCATGTTGTACTTGCGTCTTCTTGTGCCTCTATGTTAGTCGGTGTTTTTATTTACGTATCAGCTTTAATTTATAATTCACATGTTATCTTTGTAATGGTTTGTATTACGTTACATGGTGTGTTTAGCTAACGATTTTTTATTTTGGTAGAAATATAAAAATCTTAAAGGAATATAAAGGCAAATTTTTAAATAATCTTTTGAATGAAGAAAAAATTAGTTTATTGATATTTGAATGGCACATAAATTATGTTTAAACAAATTAGTTTAATTATTTATTTAAAAATAAGATATAAAATGGGAAAAGTTATCATGTAATTACAAATGAATTCAAGTACCAAATTTAAGTTTAATAGATTTTTACGAGAAAAATGTCAAACTTTTCTAAACAAAATTTAGGAAGCAATATAAATGGTGAGCTATTAATATAATATAATCTTATCAAAATATTTGACTTGTTTCAAAGCTAATCACATATTCAATATGGAAAAATGGAATTTATATTAAGAAAAGTAAAAGATTTACGGTGGAGGATGTTATTATTCTAACCGTATTAATTTTAACAATTTTAATATTATAAGGAAAAATGTTTTTTTATGGTCAATTAATTCAAAATTACAATGATTTATATGAATAAAAATTAAATTAAAAAATTAGTTTAAGATTTTTATTTTATTTTATTTATTTATTTATTTTATTTTTTTGAGTTATATTTTAACATACTTATGATAGAATGTATTGAGAAATTATATTTTCAATAATTGATTTATCTGTTAATCACTATTGGTTTAGTATTGATTAATGCAATTTATAATATTTAATTTTGAAAAATAAATATTTATTTTTCAATTTTATTTAAAACACTGTTATTCAAACATTTAATTGAACCACAAATTTAACGCCTTATAATAATTGTAGTATACTCGAAGTAAGATGTAAATAAGTATAATTAATGGCAGTTACTTCCTACCGTTGTTTACGTTCTCTTTAACGTTTATGTATAAATAAAATTGTAAATGTGTAAGTTTACTCATGGTAACTATTCCTCAAAATTTATGTTCAGAAATAATCTATCCACTTCACATCTCAATTTACTAATTATTACCAAAATAAAAATATAAAATTCTATTTACCTATAACATAGATATTTCATAATCCATGGGCGAGAGGAGTGAGCTCTGAGAAGCGGATTAGGGTTCCTGTACTCACTTGCAATGGCAGGTCTGCAGAACAGAGGACTCCAGAATCAGATCGCGACAGCGCAGATAACAAACGACTGGGGGTTTTGACCGGCGGTTACAATGAACCCCCATCCGGGGGAAGGAGGGACGCCTCCCTCAAACGGCAACCAGCAAGGGAATCCTGAGGGTTCAGACAAAGAACAAGAACATAATGATGGAAGCATAGGAAAAAGTCAGCAGCAACAGACTAAACAGGCATAGCAAGATAAACCGAAAGTCAGCTCGTCCACATGCAAGCCAGTAGCCGCACACAGACCAAAAGTGGAGCTACCCAGTCACCGTATCAATGCCAGAATTCAATACATGAGAGATCATGCTCTCATAGGCAAATTTATCGGAATATGGCCAAACGAGAAAGCGTTGAGAGCATGGATAAATGTCAAATCGCATCCAAAGGGGCACATACCCTTGCATCTAGGGCCGAAGGGTTTCTTCACTGCAGTTTTTAACTGTTTGGAGGATAGGAATAGAGTTTTTGAAGGAGGGCCTTATTTCTTTAACTCTGCTGGGTTATTTCTCAGAGAATGGATTGAACGGTTCAACCCGGATAAAGAGGACCTAAGTTGGGCGCCGGTGTGGATTAGGCTGTACTCTCTACCATTGGAATACTGGGAAGAGGAGTCCCTCAAAGCCATTGGTAAGGTTCTGGGCGACTTCGTCAGAATAGCTGAAGATACAAAGACACAGAGATATACCTCGTATGCACGGATCTGCGTCTACATGGACCTGAAACAACCTCTGCCCGATACGGTAAGTCTCTTTCATGAAGATGTGGAATGTATCCAGTTAATCGATTATGAACATGTTCCCTTCAGATGTAGGAAATGTCATGACCTAGGTCACCTCTTCAGAGACTGCCCATTAAATAGCAAACCTACGATTCAAACTGAACAGGAAAACCCATCGGTAGATGGTTTCACCAAAGTGACAAATCGCAGAAGAGGGAATAAAAAACCAGCAGTTACTATAAAGACACCTCCAGGGAATCAATCAAAGCCATCTACTAGTAATAGCTTTGCAGTATTAGATAATGAGGATTTGCAAGATCCAGACAACTCAACCTATAATAAAAGAGGACCTACTCAGGAAAAGGAAAAAATGGATAGATCCCAATCGAAAGAAAAAGAAAAGGAGATAGATCTAGAAGGTAATCAGCCCAAGACAGCCTCCAAAGACTGGAGCCTTCCTGAAATGGATATAGATGGCACAAATCCCAGCATAGAAAATGAGAAGGAAGGCGATGGTCACTCTCAGGAACCACAAATCATGGAGGAGGATACGGAATCAATAGACATTGGTGAGCTAGATATCTTGGGATTAGAACAGGCATGTAAAACAGGGAACTTCGACAAAATACCTGACAGACAAGTGGACAACCTAGTGGCAGTCCTCAATAAAGCCCAGAAAAAATATTCTCTAGGGGTTCAAATTGGCAGCCAATGGGACGGAAAATTCATTACCAAAGACAGCAAAAAAAGGGGAAGGAAAACTACCTTAGAAAGAACCATCAAGATTGGAGAAGTGCTGGTAGAATCAGGCAGATATGCCAAGCTAACCAAGTATTTCAACATCAATCCCAAGCCTTCCCAATGAAGTTGATCTCATGGAATATCAGAGGGCTTAATTGCCCAAGGAAAGGAAAACTCTTAAAAAACATGTTAATGGAAGAAAAACCAGCAGTTCTTTTTCTACAGGAAACAAAATGCAATTCGACAGTTTTGGAAAAAATAGCAGCCAAGGCCTGGCCAGGGGGGATAGTAGCAGCTGTTGATGCTCAGGGCGCTTCTGGAGGACTTGCAGTGCTTTGGGATGCAAGAAAGATTCAAATGACCAACATACATGCAAATAAAAATTTCATCCAAGCAATATTCCATATAATAGGAACCAACATCTATGGGCACATCACTAATGTGTACTTTCCTCAAGAAACCCAGCACAAGAATGAAATATTGGAGGCTTTAACAAATCTCAGCACCGATAGGCAATACCCGTTATGGATCGCTGGAGGAGACTATAATATGATCGCTTCGGTGGAGGAAAAAAAGGGAGGCAGATGCAGAACAAACAGGGACGGATCTCTATTAAAGGATTTCATACAGAATAACTGGCTTATAGATATTCCTACTAATAATGGCCTCTACACCTGGAACAACAAAAGGACAGGTCCAATGCAAATAGCATCGCGTCTGGATCGTTTTTTAATCTCTGACAATGCAGTTCATGTAGGTGGAGAATTCACAGCTTCTATTCTCCCTTACTCCGGTTCCGATCATTGGCCGATAGCCCTCCAGTGGAATCGTCCTGGCTGCCATATTAGACGTCCCTTTAGATTTGAGGCTTTTTGGATGTCTCACCCGGACTTCAACGAATTTGTTAGAGCAACCTGGGTAAAATGCAATTTGACGGATGGTACAAAAATGGCTTCATTCCAAAGGAAGCTGAAATATCTCAAAGGGGAAATTAAAAAATGGAATCACTCTGTCTTTGGCAACATTTTTAAGGCTAAGGAAATCCTCAATCAAGAAATGAAAGTGGTTCAGCAAAGAATGATAACTGAAGGACGCTCGGAAGAACTAAGCAAGAAAGAGCAGTCCTTAGAGAATCTACTCCTCGAGCGAGAGTCACAGGAGGAAACTCTCTGGAGACAAAAATCGAGAGTTAGATGGTTGAAGGAGGGTGAGAAGAATACAAAATTCTTTCACAAATCTACAGTGCAAAGAAGAATGATTAATCAAATTTCCCGGGTCACCAATGAACAAGGAGGAAAAATCGAAACACATGAAGGAATAGAACAGGTGTTCCTCAACTACTTCAAGAAGATGAATCAAGAGCCGGATATAAACAGAACAGAAGCTATCGGGAAAATCATCAGCAATATTCCCAAATTAATCACGGAAGATCATAACACTCTCCTTCTCAAACCCATAAGCCTCCAGGAAGTTGATGATGCTGTCCATCAACTCAAAGCAGGAAAAGCTCCGGGACCCGATGGCTTTACTTCAAATTTTTTCCATCACTTTTGGGATCTGGTCAAATGGGAGGTGTGGCAGGTGGTGGAAGAATCGCGTACCCTCAGATGGATGTATCCAGGACTGAACGCAACATTCATAGCTTTAATCCCTAAAGAAGAGGAATCCTCCACTCCGGATAAATTCAGACCGATTGCTTTATGCAACATCATATACAAGATTGTTTCCAAAGTGATAGCTTCCAGATTGAAGCCCCTGCTTCCACTTATCATCTCTCCAGAACAAACTGGTTATGTTGAAGGAAGGCAGATTACGGATGGGATAATTCTAACCCATGAGATAATCCACTCTCTCAAGCACACAAAAAAACCAGGTATGTTGCTCAAACTCGATTTATCTAAGGCTTTTGATAGTATCAGTTGGGAATATCTGCAAAAAATCCTTCAAGCCTTTGGTTTTGCCCCCTCTTGGATTAGATGGATCAGTAGTCTCATTTCCTCTTCGTTCTTCTCTATTCTCATCAATGGAATCCCCTCACCCACTTTTCGTCCTTCTAGAGGCATTCGCCAAGGGGACCCTATCTCGCCCTTCCTGTTTGTCATTTTGGCTGAAGGTTTAGGACGTAGCATTAAAGAAGCCCTCCGTTCTCATCACCTCAAAGGTCTAGCCTTCCACCAAGCCCCTGCTTTTTCGCACCAGCAATTCGTCGATGACAACCTGCTTTTTGGTCATCCGTCTGTTCAAGAAGCTCGAGCCCTTAAATCTATTCTTGCAGACTTCTCGGAGGCCTCTGGAGCCCTCATTAACAAAGTCAAATCCCAGATCTTCTTCTTCAACACTTCGCCATCCATCCAAAGACCTATTGCCCATATCCTTGGCTTCTCCATTGCTTCCCTTCCGTCTAAGTATTTGGGGGCTCCTTTATTTGCCACGGCTCTCAAGCATGCCTCATGGAACAATCTTTTAGAGAAGCTGGAAGCTAGATTATCCCTGTGGATGCATAGAGCGCTCAATATGGCAAGTAGGCTAGTACTAATCAAAGCAGTTCTTCAAACCATGCCTCTTTACCTTTTCTCCATATTGGCAGTGCCCAAATGGGTCCTTAAAGCTATCAAACAGCTTCAGCGAAACTTCCTTTGGGGTAAATCGGGGCCAAATCGAAAATGGGCATTAGTAAAATGGGAGAAAGCATGTCTTCCCAAAAAGGCAGGGGGAATTGGATTAAGAGACCCAGAACATAGTAATATGGTTATGGGGGCCAAAATCTGGTGGAAATGGCTATCCAATCCCACAACACCTTGGGCCTACCTTTGGACAGCGAAATATGCAAGCAACAAATCCATGGAGGAGAGACTTAGAATGTCAGAAACTAGCAAAGGATCCGTGATATGGAACTCAGCCATTCAACACAGGGATATAATTCAGAAACACAGCTTTTGGGAGGTGAAGGATGGCCACACGGCTAGATTTTGGGAAGACTCATGGCAGCAGCTCCCTAACCTCAGAGACACAATTCCGGGTATTGCTGATCAAGACATACAACATCATGAGAAGGTGAGTCGTTTTTGGGACTCACACAACGCTCAAGAACATAGAAAATGGAAAGAGGCCAGGCACATAATACCACATAGCCCGGAGCAAGCTCAACTCTCCCTCTCCACTGAGCTTCAAAAAAGGAAAATACTCACTTCGGCAGGCTTGGACACCCTCAGATGGGGATATGAGGAAAAAGGCACTTTCACAACCAGGGAAGCTTATAAAATAATTATCAAAGAAAAGATAATTAAAGATCAATTATGGGATAGGATATGGAACCCATCCATATGGCCGAAGGTCTCAACTTTTCTATGGCTTATCTCTCACAACAGAATTCTCACATGGGACAATCTCAGGAAAAGGAATTTTGCTGGACCTTCCATTTGCCCAAACTGCAAACAGGAAGAGGAATCAACATTACATCTTATGCAATCCTGTCCAATGGGAAGGAAACTCTGGGAAAAAATTACCTTCCGCTGTCAGAAGGATGGAAGAGTGACTGGAGACATCAAAGGGACTCTCCGCACCTGGCCCCAAGAGCCGTATAAAAGCAAACTCTTAAACACACTCTGGCAGCTCATACCGGGATTACTTATGTGGAATATTTGGAAGGAAAGAAATAGAAGAATATTTAAAGATCAAGCACAACCAATTGAACAAATTTGGCATGGATTGCACCAGAACATTAAAGAAACTCTGTCTATTAAAGGATGGTCTAAAGAGGACTTCCCATCTCTCCCGCAGGAACAAGCCATATGGGACAACTGGCAGATTCAATTACAACATCCGTTAACAACAAAGGATAACTCTTCAAAGCATCTAGAATCTCCATCAAGTTGGACACCACCACCAAATAATGTATACCAGCTTAACTTCGATGGAGCCTCGAAAGGGAATCCAGGAAAAACAGGATTCGGAGGAAGCATCAGAAACTACCAGGGAACCCCCCTAATAACCTATGTTGGCTCAATTGGTTGGAATACCAACAATGCGGCAGAATTGGAGGGTCTATGGAGAGGATTAAATTTGGCACAGGAACGGAGACTCTTTCCTCTTATAGTGGAAGGGGACTCTCAAATTATTATCAACATGGCCTCAAAGCTTATGCAGGGATCTCAGGTATATAAGGTTAGTAGCAGTTGGAGATTGGCCACTAGACTAGAGCTTCTCAAACAATGGCTTACCAATCACCAAGCAATTTCCTTTAAACACATTAGAAGGGAAGGGAATAAATTGGCTGACTTTCTTGCAAACATAGGAGTGGAAAGTGGAAAGGAATTCTTTGAAGGCTCAATCTCCAGCATGGTTTCAGAGAATCAACTCTCCATCTTCAAGACTATAGTTACTAGTGATATGCAGCTGCAGGAGAACTCACACCCGGATGCGGGTGATTTAATGAGCCGTTAATGCCCATACGAGCGACGCCGGCATCGGGCATCATCGTGGAGCAAGTAGGCGATTTATGGCAGCGCATTAAATCCCATTAATGAGGAATTGGATGTACAGCATGCGGAGTAAGTTCTTCAGGATGATGAGCATACAATTCATTTCAATTGCCCAGAGCTCGACATTCTCTCTGGCTCATTCTAGCAGAGACATTCCCGGTCGAATTGGTTCACAGGAGTTAGGTGCAGAGCTGAGCATTTGGAAGCCATCATGGCTCCATAGAAGCCCGCATCTGGCCAGCCTCAAGCATTTAATTACGGTTCTTCTGGCTCGCATCTGGTATGGTCAATGTTTTTTCTTTTGGTATATAACTGTAATAGGTCGTGTTACGGTGTCTGTTGAAGCTGCTTGGGCAGGGTGTGGGACTCATTCAGACAATTCTGGAATTTATTTAGGGGTTCTGATTTCTATCTGTGCGGTGCTTTCCCTGGGCGCTCTCTACTCTGAGTACTGTTATCCTCTGTTTATTTCAAATTGGGGTGGGTCGTTCTTCTTCCTCCTTCAACCCTTTTGTTCTCTCAGTTTATCAATCATTGATGCTATGGCCCGACGTCGAGGAATTTCCCGGAGGGGTAGTAGTTCAGGCACTCGTGGGGGTGTTAGAGGAAGGGGAGGTCCTGTTCCACGACGCATTTCCCCGCTAGCTTCTGTCTCGCCGGCCTCACCATCATCTGACCACTCTGGTCTGTCCCTCTACAGTTCTTTCCACTCCTCCCGTTTCACATTTAAAAGCAAGCTAAACAAGCCTATTATCTCTACTATTGTCACAGTCATCTTCTCAGAGGAAGAAGATGACCTCTCTGGCTCTGATGAACAATCCATGGACAGGACTCTCTCTCAGAATTCTAAGGATTCTCAAGGAAGCATGGCAGAGGATATCCTCAATCTTCCAGAGGTGCAGCAGGCCGAAGGTCATGAAGAGGACGCGCGTCTTCAACAAACTCCTTCACACGAGGAGCTCATTCCTTGTGCACCGGCGCAGTTCTCAGGCACTGTTCTGTATCCGGTGATGCCTCCTGGTCGCAGTATTATGGATGTCGAAGACAATGTGATGATTGAATGGGTCAGCTCTCCTTGCAAAGCCAACGATGCAGATGCAGAATTACCACCTCAGGTTGAAACAATCAACGGCGGAGAATGATGGAGCAGATCGGACGGCGGTGGAGGATTTCGGAAGGCCCCTTTTTGCTGAACTTTACGTCCCGAAAAGTCAGAAATGATGACGTATGTAGAGAGCCACGCGTCAACAGGAGATTATATCGGGCTCGTTCATACGGAAACTGCTTGCTGGTCGACGGCGGCCCGATATGCTGGTGGTTTCTGCTAAGCGGTTTTGTGCTACCGTTGTTGTCCACATCCGCATTTTTCTGTATAATTCTCCATTGTCTTCTAGTTTTTGGTTTTTGGTGGTGGTGTCTAGTTCTACAGAGTCTTAGGCTCTCGTTTTTTATCTATGTAAACAGACAGTTAAGAGCTGATGGCAGAAATTTTTTTGATAGAGGGCTGGCTTTAGCCCCCTCATAGGTTCCAACCTCTTTGTAAATATTTTCCTCTTTTATTTATACATAATAGAATAGTCTTTACTCAGAAAAAAAAAAAAAAAAAAAAAAAAAAAAAAAAAACATAGCTATTTCATAATAAAAATCAAAACTAAAACCAGTTATATAATAAATGCATCTTTCATAAAAATAAAATACAATACACACCTAACTCTTTACATAAAGTGGTGAACCCACAAAAGTATACTATTTCACAACATGGTATTAGTTAGCATCACATTTGATAGTTGCTTACCACATTAAGATGGCCATTTTATAAAATCTAAATGAAATTTTATGAAATTTAAATATATAATTAATTATATATATAGTTAATAATGGATAATTTTATTATAATTAGCAATATGAAAAAGAATATTTAGGAAATTAAGAAAGGAAAAAGAAATAACAAAGGTAAACAAATTTAGATTTATACTAAGATTATTAGTTAGTTTTTTCTAGTTGTCTTTTATTTGACATGTTTGCTTCATAAATTGTTGTCTATGGTTTATTAATTATGGAAAAAATTTGTTGGTTGACATTTTTGTTTTTCTTTACTTTTTTTTTTTTTTTTTTAATCTTTTTCCTTTTATCTCTGGTTTACCCCACTATGACATAAAGGGGGGTTTTAAGACAATAGTTAAGATATTTTTTGAGTAAATAGTCTTAACCTGAGACAAAAATGGTGTAGATTATCTTAAATATTGTCTTTGAGTGTCTTGAAAAATTATCTTTATAAAGACAATATAGAATACAAACATCATTGTCTCTCAAGAGACCATTCAATTTTCTCTCAAGAGACTATAGTTATGATAAAAAACATATTTTCTCTATAGAGATAATATGTATTTAATTCCAATTTTTGTCTCTCTAGAGACTAAAAAATTCTCTTTAGAAACAAAATAGAATGTGAATCTTTTTGTTTCTTTAGTGATTAATTCATATTATGGCACAATGGAATCGACCTTCGAACCTACTAAGTTAGGTGCTCTTCCCTTGAGCTAAAAGAAATGTTAAGTCGTGCAACATTGCTAATGTACTATTTATGAGAAAAATCAATATCAAGGAAACAATTTTCTTATGTATAATTTTTTTACAAATGATAAACATTACTGCTCACAAGGAAAATACATCATCCCCATTTACATTTGACCCTTCCAGAAAGAACAAAAAAAATGTTAACAAAAGTGTATTCTTGCCCCATGTTTCCCCTAGATGAAACCCAATAGTTGCAACTTCTTCCTCCCGTGACACCTTTTTCTATCCTCCTTTTTCTATTCTTTTCCTTTCTTCTTCTTCTTTCCTTATTTCCTCCTCTATCTCTTTCTTCTGCCTAAGCAAGTAATCATGCATTACCTTTTATTCTTCTTCTTTATGTGAGTGCTCCTTCTCTCTTTTCCATTATTCTTTGTTCCAATTCTTTGGCTTGAACCTTCTCCTTTCCTTCTCTCTATGTTTCTTTTCGTACTTGACCTCAATGGCATATTTCATATCAGATCAACTTTAAACTTTCTACTACTTTCTCACACTAGATCATGATTAATCCTCCATTTGGACGTTGTAGTGTTCGCTTAAGTAGTTGTAGCTTGTTGTAACTCCTCCATATATACATCTAGAGCTTGTAGAATATGGGAGGGACCTGAACCATCTCTTGGGTGGTTCTTCCTCAATGCATTGAACCAATTCTTAATATTTTCATCCACTGAAGTATTCATTAGTACATACGCCCAAGTGTACTGTATCTTATCACAATGTTTCTTTCACAACTTTCTAACATTATATCTATGAAAAATCCTAGTTCCAAAATGAAGGTGCTTGAGGTCTTCAATTTCAGTTTCGACCATCTTAAGGATCTTTAGCTCATAGATTCCAATCCATAAAGGAAGAGTTTCCCAAGGAGCCTTTTTATTTTTATGGAGTTGTGTAGATAGTCCATTGTTCAGTTGATAGGCTACCTCCTGCAATACCATCTTATTAGTGACATACCTTGACATGAGGTGAGGGGTTGTCTAGCATCTAAAACATCTGATGTATGTTCCTTATAGTAAGGAAAACTAATATGAAATATCATACAGTGCCTCCTTCACCTGATTGGTCATGCAAGGAAGATCGATATCATAGATTGTTTGGTAAAGTATTGCAAGTAAATTCTCTACCAATTGGTCATAAACTTCTCAGAAATTGTTATTTAATAATCTGCAATCAAAATAGACATGTAGTTTTACTTGTGGATTCTATTTCCATTTCATTCCCATGAATTCATCTTGAGTGAAGATCCCATCTAGCAGATAAGAAGACATGTAGAATTTTGGTGCTTTATTTGCGTGTAAGGCTACTTTGGCCTGATTTAAATGATGGTTTAGTTCATAAGAAATGATATCTACCCAATTGAAAGCTCTAACTCTTGTGGCAACTAGGTTGAGTAGGAAAATCTAATCCTCCTCAAATATTTCTACATTTTTCTGTCCATGCAGTTTCAAACACATTTCTATGATATACAAATATAATTTTCTCAATGTTGTTATTGGGTACACTCTCTTGGTATTTGACTCAATCCAGCAAGCTCTTGGAAGCATGATTTGAGGATTTCCTTAGTGTTGATATTTTCCTATGTTGCATAAAACCGAGTATTTGCATACCCTATAGGCTTTACAATCTTATAATAAGGATGCATATCGTGTGTATGGTAAGTGCTAATATCATTACTGCTTTCACTGCTTAGGACCAAATTTGTATTATCCACATGCAACATGATCCATTTAATGGATTCTACACAAGGCATCGCCAGGAATCTGCATGTAATTTTGTGTATTCTGAACCTTTTGATGTTGATGTAAACCTCCCTATCTTCCAAATTTTCTCTGAATTTATTTTGAATGAAGGAATATTTTCCATGAGACCTTGAGATATTTTTCTATGAAGCACTGTGTTTATGAAATAATAGCAACTATAGTCTTGAAAATTTCCACAGGCTCTTCATTACTTTCTTCTTAGGTTTCTTTTGAGATAGATCGATGGGTGGTAGGAGGAATTGTTCCTGAAAATGATGAGAGAGTAATGTAACTTGTATCTAGAAAATTACAAGTGGAAATGCATTGTTGGAGAACAATAATTAGATCCAAAAAAATTACATATCTAACACTTGCAAAATACTCAAAAGAAAGCGATGAAGGGAAGATTAGGTCTAGATGGGTTCATAAGCATATCAATGTTGAGACAAGGTGACGAAAATAACCACTAGGAGTGAATATTGTGGCATGAAAAGACGAGGGTGCATGTCAAGAAAACAGTGGATAGACTAGGCCTTATTGAGGGTTGAGGAGTCATTGTGCACTAAAGGAGAGAGAGACAAAATCGAGAAGCAGATAAAGAATATTTAGAAGGAATAAGGAGGGAAGATTGTTGCTTGAGAGTGAATTGTGCACTCAAGAGGAGCTAATGAGGCTACAGGGCACTCAAACAGTGAGCAAGGGGTCAAGTTGATGCTCGTTCATCTACTATGCATTCTAGAGAGGGCTTATTTCTTGCGAGGGCACAATTTTCCAAAACATTGGATCCTTGTTTCTCAACAGTGTGCTTTGAAGGAGAACTTGTTTTGTTGGGCGCAATTTTGATGAGAAGTGGGACTTGACTTCTAGAAGTGTTCTATAATTAAATATTGGCTGAAATCTACTATGTAAAGTCCATCAACAAGTCTGAATCAGAATAACAATGAAGGGAGAGGTCTGGATTTATTTTATAATATTTGTCACAATAATGAGTGGAAAGTTAAAGGTCATGGAATGTCAAGAGTCACAAGAAACGCCACTTGCCACATCAAGATGACAGATGTAATAGGAAATATGGGTAAAAATGCCACTAAATAAACTAAAACATATTGAAACACCAACAAGGAAAAAAAAGTGACAACAAAAATAACAAAAGAAAGCAATAACAACACTAAGAAAAACATATCGAGAAACCACACAATTGTGATGAAGATAAAGTTCCTTGATGTGAGAAAGTGCGCCCAACCTAGAGTGAAGAATGATTGTGAGAATTAATGATATTTGGGTTATTTATAAATAGATTCTACATGTAAGGAAAGTTTACACATGCCCACCAATTATCAACTGATGAGAGAGTTAGTTGCATGAAGTGAAGTGGGATCTTAGTTTCTAGGAGTGTGCCCAACAAGCCAAAAAGGAAGGGAAAATGCATCAAGCACAAGAGGGCGCAGTCACTGATGCCAAGGAGTGCATTCCAACTGGGAGGGAAGAAGGTGTGATCATTGAGAACAAGGAGTGCACTCAACTAAGTGAAAATAGTACACCCCACAGAGAGTAAAAAGTGTTCTTTTGCATGGGAGGGTGTAGTTTCCACAAACATTTTCCTTTTTTGAAATTTATGCTTGGAAAGTGCACTTTCTCTAGGAGAAAGTTGTGTTTTTCTTTATTTTGTGTGTCATGCATGTCATGTGAATAACGTTGGTGACTAAGTCAAAGAAATCTATGTCTTTTCTATCTTAGAAATATAAAACAAGTGTTTCAAAGGATGATGAAACTTAGGAAACTTTGACTTAGGAGGAAATATGACACTTAGAAACATTACAAGGATAGTCGACACTTAGAAAAACATGAAAAATAACAAGGTGATGCAAGAAGGATTGAAACGATAGTTCATGTAGGCTTCAAAATTAAATTAGTCAAATAATTTTGGAGGGTCATTGTTGCAGTGTCAAAACTTGATGACACACTGGGAGAACTCGAACTTCTTTCATTTGGTCCTAATTTTATGCACCAAGTCTCAATTCTTGAAGAAGTATGCATTCACTCAGTCGATCACCTTAGCTTCCCCATTCCATCCATTTAAAGATATACTCTCTTTCATTCCTTACTCGATGTAACATAGCACAAGCTTACCATATCATAATTGTTTTGATTCATGACCAGGGTAATATGTGATCACAAGTTGAAGATAACAAAAGTATTATTTTTCATATTTGGTGTTGCTCTGCTACTAGAAACCATGTTTAGTACCCTGGTGGTGTCACTATAGGAACATAAGTATCACTTCAATAGTGGTGGTCCTATTCAGTACACTAGCAAAGTTGTTTGCTTCACCTCCTTATGTAGGAAATTGTTGACAGTGTTGGAAATCTGTCAACCAAGGGGGTCTCCCTAATGTGAAGTCCCAATTAGAGCTCACACCATTTGTAATAGGATCTCCATCTGGAGTGTCATCTTGGTTGCCATATATTCTTATATATTTTCCTTGGCTTTAGCTATTAGCAAGAGAGAGAAGCGTGTATGTTTCTTTTTTTAAAAGCAAGTAAGTGTTCCTGTTGAATTTTCGGTTGTAGTTGTATCAAGGTTCTTCTACTGTAGAGGGAGGAAAGGTGAGCCTCTAAGGGAGAGGTAATAGTACCACCCTAATAGAGCTGTACACAAGCGAAAAGAGAATCACCTAATGTCAAGTAGAATATTTCACATAGATGCAATGATTTCTACCACCATTACAACACATTTTCAATAAGATAAGCACTAAAATAACCAAAATAGTTCAACTACTTTAGTATAGGTGAAAGAAAACAATATTCATAAAGATCGACATAATAGTCTTACAAATTTTCACAATCCATGCAAGAAAATGTGTATACCATCACACTTCATGTATTAATTACAAGTGCCAAGAAACATGAATATAACGAACATTTCTTTCTCCAAAAGGGGAGAATTGGAGCTGTGACTTGCTCCCTAAAAGTATTAACTCTGTCTCTTTGATGACTTATAAAATAATCCGAGGTGAAAATTCCTTTGCATGTACAATGATGGTGTATATATAACAAATGGGGTGATCATTCACCTCCCATGTGTCTCTTGGACTACCCTTATGAGTGTTTGACTTCTCTATGACCTTTCAACTCCCACTTGAATTTTCACATTATATAGATAACTCTTGGACTCCCACTTTACATTACATTTTCAATATATAATTTACATAATTCACAACTGATATGGCACATGATGACTCATGAAATGAAATGACTGATGACATGGAAATGTCAAGCCAATCTTTGCTGCTGCTTTGTCTTCATTAAGAGATGTCCAATACTTCATCTTCATGAGAGGTAGGATTTTTTTCTTCACATCCGCCCTGCAAAGGGTTGTGCATGAGATGGAGTCTTATTGTGGTCTTGATCTTTGATCTTTTGTAGCAATATGGTGTCCCTTTGTCTTCTTGCCTAATGATAATATTATCTCTTCAAATCCATATGTGTCTTCTAGTAGGGTCCCCTTCTCTTTTTCATCCGTCATCATTGTGTCATGATATGATAGATTAGCTACAATTGAAAATCATTCATGGCAAGCCAACATCAGTCCAAAAAACCCTTAATCTAACATATTTCATGAACTCACTTGTTAGGGATGAACTAGTGATTGGTTGAGTAACCAGCTAAGGGATTACACAGTTCCATAGGCCAAGGTCTAGGATTGAGGCTTGAGATTATGAAATGCATAGCTTAGGATGGCCAGGTTCAATATATTTGATAGTTGAGGGGCTTAAGAGTTCAAGGCTTGGGTTTGAGGCTTGAAGATGCCCAATGCGCAGCTCTAGAAGGACAGAGTCCAAGCCATTACACAGTAGAGGGAATCAAGGACTAAGTGTGGAGGATTTATCCTTGAGACTATGAAATGCGTAGTTCTGGAGGTCCATTACGTAGTAGATGGACTCAAGGACTCAGTGTTGAGGCTTGAGCCTTGAGACTGTGAAATGCGTAGTTCTGGAGGTCTATGTAGAGGGATTGCACAGTTGAGGAACTCAATGACTAAGGTTGGAGGATTGAGCCTTGAGTTTACCCATTGCACAGTTCTAGGAGGCAGGGATGTTGGGTGATTTCAAAATTGCATAGCTTAAGAGCTCAAAGATGTGGCTTGAGGATTGAGATTGTGCAATGCACAATTTAGGCTAGGATAGAGGGAAATATTTTGTAGCTGTGGAGCTGAGGGGCTGGGTTTGAACACTAAAATTACGTAATGCATTGTTCTGGAGGGCAGAGACTGACCAATGCGCAATACCAAGAGGCAAGGTTGTTGCTTGAGTACTAAGACTACACAATGCACAGTACAAGAGGGCTGACTTAGTGGCCTGGAAAAGGGAGTTTTCACAATTTTGAGTAAGTGTTAAATCAGTGAGAAAAATTGAACCAAACCAAGTAAATACTTGAAGAGGATCACACACTTAGATCACCTGATAGCACGACAAGGAGCACTTAGAACAAATGAAGAACATACTTATCCGTAGTGCGGCAACTTTGGGACAATTCTTTCCGAGTGTGACGCTAACGATACATTTTTGCGACAAAATGACAACACTTGTGCAACAATGCTTGAAACTTTAGAGATGATTGTGATATATGTTTACATGATAAGAAAAAATCATTATCATAAATATTTCCCCTTCACACAAACAGAAACTCCACTTTAAGCGATAAGTGACACTTCTCGTGCGAAAAGACAACATATGTGATATGGAAAGTAAAGTATGAACGAAAATATCAATATGCAAATGACGGTGAAAGAAACACATGCTAGAGTGAAGAAAACATGAAGATGACACTCATTAAATTAAAATCAAGCAGAAGCGATAGTTGAAAACATGAAAATGACACTCACAAGAGAAAATGTGTGCAAAGGAGAAGGTGTGAAAAATAGAAGTACAAATGTAGCCGAAAGTGAGAGGCAACCAATGAACATGCACACTAATTATCGACATGGGTTGAGCATAGCATGAACACTGTCTTAACAGAACGTGCTAGTCTCATTGAAGCTTGCATGAAAGAATGCGCTCATGAATTCATTATGGACTGAGCACGTGTTAGTAGGTGACTTCGATACTTGCTATCCAAGAATATTGACCGACCAAGAGTTGATTACATGAAAAATAATCGCAAGATCCATAATAGGCTCCAAAATGCAAGTATAGGAAATATTTTGGAGGGTGTTTGTCACAGCGACAAAACTTGGCGACATAGTGGTATAACTCCAACTTGTCTGCCTTGGTCAATTCTTTTGTACATGGTTTAGTTCTCCAGGGAGTATTGATTAATCCTTTATATTGCGATGGCTTCCTCACTTACCACGTGCATAAACATATTCTCCTTCATTCCTTTACTTAGTTAAACGCAAAGACAAGATCGGTGATCGTACAATGTTTTTAATTACGAAAGGGTAATGAAGTTCATGAGTTATAGGTTTCGCGAGTAAAGCTTTTCATCTCTAGTGTTTCTCTGCTACCAACATGCTTCGATAGTACCCCGGGAGACTCAATTTAGGGACACAAACATTATTCCACTACCAGTATGTCTGCATTTTACCCCAACAAAGTTTCTTGCTTCACCTCTCTTCACAAAAAGCCTCTCTCATTTTACCTTTATTTATTTATTTTATATAGGATTGTACATTGACACTTATTTATTTCATGGGAAGAAGAGGGATCTTAACTTATTGAGAGCATAAGAGGTTTTCCCTTTAGATAAGCATATATAAGACCTCTGATATTGGTTTTCTCATTTAGATTTTTCCCTTTCCCTTCTCTACTTCATTGGATCAACCTGAAAACATCGACACATAAAGACCTAAGTGTAGGGATGAGGCTTGCATAAATAGACATGGGAATGATGGTTTGGCACAAGGATTTCATTACAAAAGGATCTTATTTTCCATTGGAACATCATCGACCAAAATGTGTAACCAAGACAAGGAAGAAGGATAAAGAGTTAGCCAAATGTTGTAATGTCACAAAGTCCTTTTTCTTTTGGACACACTACCTTTCGAGCCCAAAGGTGACACCTTTCATGCAATGTCTTATTAACAGAATGGAAAAAAAAACATGATATAAGAAGAAAGAAAAACCAAAAGACAAGCAAAAGGAGGCTAAAACAAAATATGATTCAAGACAAAAATAAGAAAACACAAGAAAGACTAAGGAGAAGACATGCATAATGAGTGCAAGAGAGGGGAACTAGAATGTAACTAGTCCTACTCCTAACCTAAATAGTCTGAAGGTCAGGGTCAAGTGTAATGAAATTTCCAATGAAGCCACCGTATTTGTTCCCAACCTACATATACCAATATACAAGAAATTAAAACGGATATAAAATAATGTGCAATGGAAAATATAAGAGCTTGAATAAATTGCACATAAAATTGAAGGTCTTTTTTGTGAGTAGAAAGATATGTGATAAACACTAGTTCTACCCAATTTTCGATGTTACCTTTTCGGTGAAAATTTTAATTACACAAACCTCAAGGGCTTCTTGGAAAGGTATCTTCATCTTAACTAAACTCCTTAGAAAGCACGAGGAAAGATCTAAACTTGTTATTTGTGATGAAGCTTGCTAGGTAAGATTTCTCTAACCATTCAATGATTAGATCATAAAGTTCATGACAATCCTCATGAAAACTATGAAATATTTGAACAGATGAATTTTCAATTAGAGGCATGGGATCACGATGAGAATCATGTGAGGGAGAATAGATCTGAAAAAATTCAGCAAACTTGTGGAGATATTGAGGACTTCATATAATCCTCAGTGAAGGAAGAAGTGCCCCAACTTCTTGAAAAGTATATGGAAACTTAGATAAACCATAAGGATTAGTGAGTGTCAAACAACTGTCATCAGATATACCGTTGGGAAGATGATAAAATGAAGGACGGTTAATATTATGTTCAGATGGACCATTTTTGGTGTGAGCTTCTCAATTGTAATATGATGAGGATAGGTTAGTCTGAAATGTTTTTGAAATGCTATGAAAAAAAAAATCATCCTCTTCAAGTGACGAATGTAACAAAATATCTCCTTGTAACTCGTGACACACCATACTAGCATCGTAATCATCGAAATAAGTGAAAAGGAATGAAAATACAACAAACACATGAAACCATCCTAGATATGACGAGTAAAGAAGAAAATGATTCACTAAATAACTCAAGCACTTGCTAACATTCAACAATATTTCTAGTGTCATCAAGGTATTCACAAGAGAAAATAGGAGTTGATTATCCACCATAGCACTTAACAAATATGAATTCTTCGACCAAAGGTAATGTTCAAATTGATCTGCTTAACAATTTTTCACATTCATAAGGGGAAAAACTCTCAACCAATGGCACTCTACTAAAGGAAAATGTTCATTAGTTGTAGGTGAGGTTGAGGTAACATCTATTTGTAAATTAATTTTCTCTAGCATTTCCTTTAATATATCTTATGACATAGTATTCTTGTATGGAACTTCTTGAGTATCAGTCTCCTTGGATGAGGTTTTATATTGACAAAAATTTTATTCTACAATTTTTTTGTTATTCATACGGAGTGAATTAGAAGTCAATATGATTTCTAGCACATGTTTTTTTTTTGTTGCATTCACTCAACTGCCCTCAGTTCTATGTGTGTTTCGAACTTCCATTTTCTATGCTAACTTGGGTTGAAGTGAATAGTTGGTGTTCTTTTATTTTTTGATCTACCATCGGTTTCGAACATTGTGAGTTTTTCTTTTAATCTTCTTAGGAGATTCTACGATAGGTACTTAGATGTAAAATATAAATGCCCTTGTGTATAATTTTTCTTTCCTTTCTTCTTATTTTTCAGTAATTGATTTTTCACATTCATAAAAGGTATACACTCTCAACCAATATTAGAGACAAGAGATTTTCATGAGGATGAATTCACTATAGCATTATGATCAAAAGCCTAATCTCAAAAATTGTGACGATAAATCCAAAAATCCATCGAGAAGGATTTTTCATCTAGTAGAACAATACGACTGAAAGAATTCTACAAGAAAATACATATCTGAGATGGTTAAAGAATCTTACCACTAGGATTGCAAGAACTTGACATAACCATCGACGAAAGTTGAAGTGCCTCGACTTCCTGACAAGTTCCGTAACTTTGAAAAAATAAATAAGAACAATTTATAGGCCGAGTTAGATTACAAATTGCATGTGGATAACGACTATCAATTATGTTAACAAGAACACCATTATCTCAATGGAAGCTATCTACGTCAATGGCTCGATCATATCTTTCAGTTTCAATAAACATATTACTCAAGTCATCCTTTGATCGCGCGTGTGAAGATGTATGAAAAAAAAAGTCTCATGATCACAATGGTTTAAAGAGTTTCTCCCATACAAAACAAGAGATGATAAGGGATGGAATGGATACTCTATAATTTCAACACTTTCTTCTTCATCATGGATATTCTCACTATCTTGTGTCATTTGAAGATTCAACTCATGAGAGAAGAGACATGAAGAGAATTGACAATCTCCATTGCAAGTTGATGCATCGTAAACAATAAACCACACAGGATATCGAGGTGAATAAGAAGAAGTATTCATAAATAAATCTTCTTTGACCAAAACGAATTTAAGATTAAATATTTCGAAACATAATCTCCTTGAGAAACTGAAATATCAATTGGTGCACTTGGGAATTCATCATCAGATGTATCAATGAAGTCATCCTTATCAGAATGATTATTTCCCAAGGCTTGAGATTGATTAGGAAAACTGATCTGGTATGTTGATTACCAAGATTACCAGATTCAATATTAGCGAAGAATGAGGAAACACCATCTTCACAAGGAGGATTTTGAAAAAAAAAGAAATATTGAAAGAATCTTCACCTTGTTTCTCCTCTACCTACGAAATGTGACTATCGTGAACCTGCTCGCAATTTAAACAAGCAACTTGAAAATCAAGAGAGTGAAAAACTAGTTGGTGGAGAAGATTGATTAAGCGCATCAAGGTACAAAGAGTTATGGAACGTAGATAACAGAAGATAAAAGAAATATGAATCAGATTCAATAATAGATTTATAAGTATCGATACCATCTCGAAGAATGAAAAATTTGGTTTTCACCATAGGCTTCATGAGCCATTTGTGAGGGCAGACATATAAATTATGTTACATGACTGATAAAGCTTAATAATCATTAAAATGTTTATATCCAAGTTAATTTGTTATTAAAAATCATCTAATTTATATAAAGTTCTGAATTCATAAATAAATGACAAAGTAAACTGTACAAAATTATTTGAAGACCATTATTTGATTCATTATTACCCTACCAAAAAAGTATTATCAAATTAGTAAACCTAAATTATCCATACATTTTTAATTGTGAGTCCCAAGTTAGTAAATCTAAATTATCCATTCGTTTTTACTTGGAAAATTAATACTATCCGTACATTTTTAATTCTAAAAGCCATCTTCCAAAGTAAACAACGCTAGCTACATAATAAAATTTAACCTTCCTTTATGTTTTCGTCCAAAGGATTGGCTTAAAACAATTTGTAAACGTTTCATGTAAATAAACCAAATCTAGCTTTAAACCCTAGTCTAGAAATGCAGTGTCTTATAAAACGAACTTTACAAATATTCCTGGTCAATAAAATAATTCACCGATTAAATAATTTCAGGGATGCTTATTGGCGTTAAACCATCTTTCACCAGCAATCAATTCTATTTTGACCTAACAGACCATAAATTTTATGTCATCCAGAATCAGCCAACAAGAAGCGATGGAGGACTTCATATGGAGGACTTCATTATTTTACAACTTGCGAATAGGAAACCGAATCATATTCACTTGTCATGTTACAGAAGCTCAAAGATCAGACAATTTCAACGTCTGAATATAGCAACAAATTACAGGCAGGCAGTCCAAGAGATAAAAAACACAGAAACCGAAACGATCCCACGTGTTTATAAAAATGGATGAAGTAATTCACAAATTGACTAGAGAAGCCGATTTCTTTGAACAAGAAATGGATCGAATCAACCTCGATCGGCTTCGGCTTCAGGAAACCGCTGAGGCAGCGGACGGAGAAAATGACAATCTCCCCGCTGGACAAAATATTGGAGGGGAGGTCGGCCCCCATCCTCCTGCTGATTCCAACGACAGAATATCGGGGACGAGCCAGAACGAACATGAAATAAACCAGCCGCGGGTACTGGACCTTACCCGTAGATCGTACATAAAAAGCAGGCGCAGGTACTGGAGCTTACCCCTAGATCGTACCACAGATATTTCGTCGCTCAAAAAGGTTGTGGCAAAGTGGAAGCGGACATGGATAGAGCTCTAGAGCAATAGGAGGCCGAAGACTTGTGTAAAACCAACCAAGAAATGCGCGACAATTCCTGCAATGCCTGAATTTTTAATTATCTGTTTATTTTTCTTCACACGCGATGTTGGTAACCTTTACTCAATAAATAAGGCATTCTATTCTTTGTTCAAATAAATTTCAAACAAATTCATTTATTGTAATCTTCCTTGGAATACATTTCCAAGGAATGCATTCGTTTCGCTTATATTCATGTTTAAACAAATTTCTTCATATATGTGTTTCTTTTAAATGGATTTTATGTTTAAACAAATTTCTGGATATATATGTTTCTTTTAAATGGATTTTATCTTTTATAAATTTGGAATGATTCTCTATCATCAGTTACATTTTTAATATTACATAATTATAGCAGTTTTGGGACTTTTTTTTGTTTTTTATCACATAAATAAGATTTTGAAGAATAACAAATTCTCTTTTCTTGAGGTCATAGGCCACATTGATTTTAGTGGACTTTAATCATCATCATTATCAATATCTCTTTTTTCCCTGATTTTTATCACAGAAATAAGATTTTGAAAAATAACAATTAAACTCTCTTTTCTTGAAATTATATGCCACATTAATCGTAATAGACTTTAATCATCATCATCATATTAGGTTAAAATTGATGCTTCATATGCTTCATACCGTTCTTCGTTTTACCTCAATATCATGTTAAAATTAATGCTACTCATTCTTTCCTTTTCACTCCTGCTCCTTTATAGCATTAACCTAGATTATTTTGCAATTTTTTATTTTTATTTTAACCAAATTTACTTAATAAAAACGGTGAATATTTTTATTTTTACTATTAATGGTAAATGTTGAAATTTTTATTTTTATTTTTATTTTTATTGAGAAGTTTCCCCTAAGAAATGTTGAATATTTAGATTTATATTAATAAGATGCATTAAATGTACACATAAATATTGCCTACCTTAAGGCAATAAAGGAGCCTATGAGATTGGACCATGTTGTACTTCCGTCTTCTTGTGCCTCTATGTTAGTCGGTGTTTTTATTTAAGTATCAATTTTAATTTATAATTCACATGTTATCCTTGTAATCGTTTGTGTTATGTTACATGGTGTTTTTAGTTAACGATTTTTTATTTTGGTAGAAATATAAAAATCTTAAAGGAATATAAAGGGAAATTTTTAAATAGTCTTTCGAATGATGAAAAAATTAATTTATTATATTTATATGGCATATAAATTATGTTTAAACAGATTAGTCTAATTATTTATTTAAAAATAAGATATAAAATGGGAAAAATTATCACGTAATTACAAATAAATTCAAGTACCAAATTTAAGTTTAATGGAGTTTTACAAGAAAAATGTCAAACTTTTCTAAACAAAATGTAGGAAGAAATATAAATGGTGAGCTATAAATATAATATAACCTTATGAAAATATTTGACTGGTTTCAAAGCTAATCACAAATTCAATGTGGAAAAACGGAATTTATATTAAGAAAGTAAAAGATTTACGGTGCAGGATGTTATTCTTTTAACGCTATTAATTTTAACAATTTTAGTACTGTAAGGGAAAATGTATTTTTATGGTTAAACAAATATATTAATTTAAAATTACAATGATTTATATGAATAAAAAATTGAATAAAAAATTAGTTTAAGATTATTTTTGTATATTGAGTTATATTTGAATATATTTATGATAGCATGTATTGAGAAATCATAATTTTCAATAATTGAATTATTTGTCAATTACCACTGGTTTAGTATTGACTAATGTAATTTATAATATTTAATTTTGAAAAATAAATATTTATTTTTCAATTTTATTTATAAAACTATTATTCAAACATTTAATTGAACCACAAATTTAAGGCTTTATCATAATTGTAGTATACTCGCATTAGGATGTAAATAAATATAATTAATGGCAGTTACTTCCTACCATTATTTATGTTTTCTTTAACACTTATGTATAAATAAAATTGTAAATATGTAAATTTACTCATAATAACAATTCCTCAAAATTTATACTCCAAAATAATTAATCCGCTTCACATCTCAATTTACTCATTATTACCAAAATAAAAATATAAAATTCTATTCACCTATAACATAGCTATTTTATAATAAAAATCAAAACTTATACCAATTATAGAACAAACACATCTCCCATAAAAATAAGATACAATACACACCTAACTCTTTACATAAAACAGTGAACCCACAAAAGTATACTCTTTGACAACATAGTGTTAATTAGCATCACATTTCACAGTTGGTTACCATATTAAGATGGCCATTTTATAAAATCTAAATGACATTTTATGAGATTTAAATATCTATATATATATAATAATTGATCATTTTATTATAATAAGAAAAATGAAAAAGAATAATTAGGAAATTAAGAAAGGAAAAATAAATAACAAAGGTAAACAAATTCAGATTTATAGTAAGATTATTAGTTAGTTTTTTTAGTTGTTTTTTTTATTTGATATGTTTTCTTCATAAATTGTTTTCTATGGTTTATTAGTTATGGAAATTTTTTGTGGGTTAATATTTGTGTTTTTTTTTAATTTTTAATTTTTTATATTTTTCCTTACCTCATTATGACATAAAGGGGGTTTTAAGACAATAGTTAAAGACATTTTTTTGTAAATAGTCTTAACTTGAGACAAAAATGGTGTAGATTGTCTTAAATATTGTCTTTGAGCGTCTTAAAAAATTATCTTTATAAAGGCAATATAGAATACAAACATCATTGTCTCTTAAGATACCATTCACGTTTCTCTCAAGAGACTATAGTTATGATTAAAAACTTATTTTCTCTATAGAGATAATATGTATTTAATTCCAATTTTTGTCTCTCTAGAGACTAAAGAATTCTATTTAGAAACAAAATAGAATGTAAATATTTTTGTTTCTTCAGTGATTAATTCATATTATGGCATGATGGAATCGAACTTCCAACCTACTAAGTTAGGTGCTCTTCCCTTGAGCTAAAATAAATGTTAAGTCGTGCAACATTGCTAATATACTATTTATGAGAAAAAACAATATCAAGGAAACAATTTTCTTATGTATTCTTTTTTTACAAATGATAAACATTACTACTCACAAGGAAAATACATCATCCCCATTTACATTTGACCCTTCCAAACAGAAAAAAAAATGTTCACAAAAGTGTACTTTTACCCCATGTTTCCCCGAGATGAAACCCAATAGTTACTATTCGTACACAAAGCATTTGGAAAAGGCCACGTCCTTAAATTTGCAAGTGTAACTCCCATTTCATGTAGTATAGAGCTAGTAGAGCGAGGAGTAGTTGAAAGGCATATATATGTAACTATGGAATGGATTTAATATGATGTAAAACATCTATTCAAATTTTCAGTTCCACTTATTTTTTAGATAAGGATTTAAAACACCTAAATTTCCACATAAAAAATGAACTCAATCACCTAGTTATTTATTGCAATGAGATGACTATCTTACAAATTTTATAATAGATTCCTAGTGTGATAATCCAAATGATGTTATAGGGTCTTCCATCAAATAATGAAGAATGATATCAATGCTTATAAAGTTCATTGTTACCCCCTTCATTATGCACATATCTACCTTTTTACACCCAAGACTTGAAGGCTATATATCTTCAAAGAAAATGTTAAAGAAAATATAGTTCAAGAAAATAGGTAAGGGGAGTGGTGAATAAAAATCTTGGATTGAGATATTTTATTTAATGAAGAGACTATACAACGGGTCCAATGAGTTAGGTCAATTGGAAATGTTGAATGGAGCACAATCTCCAAGCAAATTTAAACAAAGATTCTCTTGTTGATTGTTGATTGTGATAGATGTCATTGACATACAAAGGGTCTCCCTGATGTGAAGTCCAAAATAGACCTCACACTGTTTGGAGTAGGAGAAACATCCATTTGTATGATCCGACCATCATTTTGAGTGATTTAGAGGTATGACTTGGCCAAATCAAATACACAAGAGATGGTAAACACAACTTTGGGGTAGGAGGTATGTAAGATTTGTGTGACACTCAATGTAGAGTTCAAAAGGAGCTTTTGCGAATGAGAGAGAGACAGGTCTCTAGTAGGGAAGTAATAGTATTATCCTAAGATAGAGATGCGAGCAAAGGAGAAATACTTGTTGATTAAAATGAAAATTAGTTCACATGATAAACAACAATCATGAAAACATAAATAACACCCATGCAACAAGATCCTTGTCTAACGAAATGAAATAGTTAATTATCTTTAGTACGTATTACATTAACATATATCACAAATGTATAAATACTAGTCTTACTACATTCATGATACAAGCATGAAAGAGTGTTGACTCAAAGAGCTTCTAATAATTAATAAATGATTCCAATTACATTGTTACATTGGTGGAACATTAGCTCGAGTAGTGGAACATGAAGCTACAACTTGATTCTCCAAAGAATGATTTTCTATGCATAACTAGATAATCCAACGCCAAATCTCTGAAATTCCAAGCCCTTTGTTTGAGTTATGAGGGCATATTTATAACAAATGACAATGAATCTTCGTTTTCCTCATGACTCTTCAACTTATATGGCCTATGGGTTTCCATATAACTCTTAATATTTTATATATATCTCATTACATTCCATGTGTGTCTCTTGGAATTCTTTACATTAGAATTATTATTTACAAAGGAAAAATTACATATAATACAGTGGCTAAATAAGACAAAACTCTAATAATACAATATTTCCTCATAGAGGAGAAAGGGACAAAAGCAATAGCTTCAACGTGGAGTTCATTTGTGATATATGAGTTCCATGCTTTGAAATCTATTGTGATAACCTTGATTTGGGTTGCCAACTCTATAACATATCGCAATGTCACCTCTAATGCATTTTCCAGTATGGATTTGGATCCGGATTGTACATTATTCCATAAAAATGATAACTTCATGTGAACTATAGTTACTACAATGCATATTGTAGAATAATTTTCTTGGTGATCTCGAAGCCTTCCTAACCTGTTTCTCACTCTATTTTCTCACTGAACTACTTTATCTCCCACAAGATGACATCCTTTCCTATTATCTCTCATAATGAACCCAGAAAATGCATTTTATCTTCCTATGCCAAGGACTCCATACTATTATGCAGTTGACCATAAGAAATTCTATTGCTGGTTGATTGTTTAGCGAGACAAGTGTAGTTTTGGATATGGTGTCTTAACTGTACTCTGTCCATCTTACCAACAAATATGTCCTTCTTGACCAACCCCTTTGGACCATTTGAATACTTGACACCCAACTCCTGTATCAAATCTACAACTTTATTTACAACGTTTAGGAGCTTCAAGACCTCTCGAGATTTCTTTTGTATTTCGACTAGGGGTGCTAGTACCTCATGTAAGTGAACCATCTTGTCATATAATTGTTTCATGGTATCATCCATTAGCCTCAATTATTTTATCACAGTTGATTGTAGCTCCACTGTGTTGATACCAGTAGAAGACAACCATTGATTCTCTGCAGTGAGATGATTTACCTATCGCTTCACCACAACAAACTCCTTCCTTAACCACCCATTCTCACCTATGATATATTATGAGTTTTCTTGTGTCATTTTCATGAAATCCACATTTTCTTACATGACTACTAGGGGTTATCTTTTGGTATTAATTGTTATTAGCTTATCTTTGGATATGGGGACTGGATGCTTAGGGTCATTTAGAGAATATCTTCTCCTTTCTTGGCTAGTTGTCTTCCTCAATAGGTCAAAGGTAACATTGCATACATCCATGAACCTATCATTTTCTTAAGGGACAATTATCATTTCGTTCAATCGAAGATTTCCACTGGTAGGAGGAGGTTTTGATGGAGTGCCTAGTTCTCCTTTAATGGATTTAGTAGCATCATATTTTTCAGAATGTACTTTTATCTCTTTGGCCATCTATTCTTCCTCCATCATCTATGCAACTTCTTCCTCTCGTGACCACTGTTCCTATCCTCCTTTTGCTATTCTTTTCCTTTCTTCTTCTACTTTCCTTATTTCCTCCTCTACCTCTTTCTTCTGCCTAAGCAGGTAATCATGCATCACCTTTTCTTCTTCTTCTTTATGTGAGTGCTCCTTCTCTCTTTTCTATTATTCTTTGTTCTACTTATTTGGCTTTAACCTTATCTTTTCCTTCTCCCTATGTTTCTCTTCGTACTTGACCTCAATGGCACATTTTCATATTGGATCAAATTTAAACTTTCTACTACTTTCTCACACTAGATCATGATTAATCCTCCATTTGGACATTGTAGTGCTTGCTTAAGCAGTTGTAGCTTGTTGTAACTCCTCCATATATACATCTAGATCTTGTAGAATATGGGAGGGACCTGCACCATCTCCTGGGTGGTTCTTTCTCAATGGATTGAACCAATTCTTAATATTTTCATCCATTGAAGTATTCATTGGTACATACACCCAAGTGGATTGTATCCTATCACAACGTTTCTTTCGCAACTTCTAACATTATAACTATGAAAAATCCTAGTTCCAAAATCAAGGTGCTTGATTTCTTCAATTTTAGTTTCGGGCATCTTAAGGATCTTTAGCTCATAGAGTCCAATCTGTAAAGGAAGAGTTTCCCAAGGAGCCTTTTTATTTTTATGGAGTTGTGTAGATAGTCGATTGTTCATCTGATAGCCTACCTCTTGCAATACCATCTTATTAGTCACATACCTTGACATGAGGTGAGGGGTTGTCTAGCATCTGAAACATCTAATGTATCTTCCTTATAGTAAGGAAAACTAATATGAAATATCATATAGGCCTCCTTCACCTGATTGGTCATGCAAGGAAGATCGATCTCATAGATTGTTTGGTAATATTGCAGATAAATTCTCTACTAGTCAGTCATAAACTTCTCAGAAATTATTATCTAATAATCTACAATGCAAATAGACATGTAGATTTACTTGTGGATTCTATTTCCATTTCATTCCCATGAATGCATTTTGAGTGAAGATCCCATCTAGCAGATAAGAAGACATGTATAATTTTGGTGCTTTCTTTGTGTGTAAGGCTACATTGGCCTGATTTAAATGATGGTTTAGTTCATAAGAAAGGATATCTACCCAATTGAAAACTCTACCTCTTGTGGCAACCAGGTTGAGCAGGAAAATATAATCCTCCTCAGATATTTCTACATTTTTTTGTCCATGTAGTCTGAAACACATTTCTACGATATACAAATATAATTTTCTCCATGTTGTTATTGGGTACACTTCTCTTGGTCTTTGACGGAATCCAGTAGGCTCTTGGACGCATGATTCGAGGATTTCCTTAGTGTTGATATTTTCCCATGTTGCATAAAACTGAGTATTTGCATACTCTCTAGGCTTTACCATCTTATAATAAGAATGCACGGCGTGTGTATGGTAAATGCTAATATCATTACCGCTTTCACTGCTTAGGACCAAATTTGTATTATGCACCTGCAACATGATCCATTTAATGGATTCTACACAAGGCATCACCAGGAATCTGCATGTAATTTTGTGTATTCTAAACCTTTTGATGTTGATGTAAACTTCCCTATCTTCTAAATTTTCTTTGAATTTATTTTGAATGAAGGAATATTTAATGTCCTTCCATGAGACCTTGAGATATTTTTCTATGAAGCACTGTGTATATGAAATAATAGGAACTAGAGTCTTCACAATTTTCACACGTTCTTCATTACTTCCTTTTGAGGCTTGTTTTGAGATAGATCGATGGGTGGTAGGAGGAATTGTTCCTACAAATGATGAGAGAGTAATGTAACTTGTATCTAGAACACTACAAGTGAAAATGCAATGATGGAGAACAATAATTAGTTCAAAAAAATTACCTATCTAACACTTGCAAATTACTCGAAAGAAAGCGATAAAGGAAGGATTAGGTCTAGATGGGTACATAAGGACATCAATGGTGAGACAAGGTGACTAAAATAGCAACTAGGAGTGAATATTGTGCCATGAAAAGAGGAGGGTTCATGTCAAGACAACAATGGATAGACTAGGCCTTATTGAGCATTGAGGATAAATTGTGCACTAAAAGGGAGAGAGAGAAAATCTAGAAGCGCATAAAGCACATTTAGAAGGAATAAGGAGGGAACATTGTTGCTTTAGAGTGAATTTAACACTCAAGAGGAGCCAATGAGGCTATAGGGCACTCAAACAGTAAACAAGGGGTCAAGTTAATGCTCGTTGGTCTACTATGCACTGAAGAGAGGGCTTATTTCTTGCTAGGTCACAATTTTCCAAAACATTGGATACTTGTTTCTCAATAGTGTGCTTTGAAGGAGAACTTGTTTTGTTGGGCACAATTTTGATGAGAAGTGGGACCTTGACTTCCAGAAGTGTTCTATAATTAAATATTGGCTCAAATCTACTATGTAAAGTCCACAAGTCTAGATCAGAATAACAATGAAGGGAAAGGTCTAGTTTTTTTATAATATTTGTCACAATAATGAGTGGAAGTTGAAAGGTCATGGAATTTTAAGGGTCACAAGAAACGCCACTTACCACATCATGATGACACATGTAATAGGACATATGGGTAAAAATGCCACTAAATAAACTAAAATAGATTGAAAGACCAATTAGGAAAAAAGAAGTGACAAGAAAAATAACAAAAGAAAGCAATAACAACACTAAGAAAAACATATCAAGAAACCACATAATTATGATGAAGAGAAAGTTCCTTGATGTGAGAAAGTGCACCCAACCTAGAGATAAGAATGATTGTGAGAATGAATGATATTTTGGTTATTTATAAATAGATTCTACATGTAGGGAAAGTTTTCACATGCCCACCACTTATCAACTGATGAGAGAGTTAGTTGCATGAAGTGAAGTGGGCTCTTATTTTCTAGGAGTGTGCCCAACAAGCTGTAGAGCCTCTACTTTGCACTTGATTATTTATCATTACCTACAGTTTTCCCTCACTCATCTCTCTCTTTTGCCTCATTTTCCTTGCAAACCAACCCAGATCATTACATTTAATGTCTTTAAGCATGATTAAGGAATTTTGCTAATGTGTGGCTGTTTTGTTTAGATTTTGACATATTTACAGGAATTCCGTGGCCATCTGATGATTCCGCAGCCATCTGATGATTCTGCAGCCTTTTTGTTAATCTCAAGGTTCCACGTGTCATTTTGCCAAACGAGCCACATGGGCACTTAGGAATCAAGGTGCTCGAGGTTCCTGTGCTATTGGTTCAACCAGCCACGTCATCTGTACCTCCGGTCAACGAGGGTCAAGTTACGGTCAACAAAGGCAGCTTAACGGTGATGCGTAAGCTGTTGGGTCACGTCAGTTCAAACGGTGATTTGTCCGTCTTACGCAGGCTGTGGGGGACATAATCCAACTCTGGATTCAATGCCCATAACGACCAGAACCTCCAGCTCATCCACGAGGCTTATGACGTGTTATTGAACCTTAATTACGCATGACAGTTAGTTTATTTTTCAAGTTTTAGCTGTACGCATTAGGCCATCTTTCAGATGCCTATAAAAACTTGCGTCTGCGTACGCTTATGGTTACTTTTTAGTTGCTGTGTTTTATGAACTTGTTATCATTTTAGTGCATTCTGTTAACACCCAGGTTGTTCCCTATGACTCCCAAGGGAATACGGCCGGGGTAACCACTAACCAATCTTTGGATCATAGTTTCTAGCCAAACTGTAATCAGAGAGGGCTCTCTCTTTATGATTTGTCTCTGTTATAATGGTGTTTTAGGCTAGCTATTATGCTCAGGTTTTGGTTTATGTTTTGGTTGAAGGATTTCTTTCAGGTCTTATGATATAGTGTTTAGATAGTAAAATACCATTGGGCAATGGAGTCTGGATTTGTGAAATGACTTGATATGCAGGATTGGTGGTGTTCAAACTGCAGAGCCTATTATGTATTTTAGACAAACAAAATTAGCTTAAATGGTGATGTATGTCAACCAATAGAAAGCAATTAAGAATTTTCTATTTAAGTTGGCAAGGTGAAGGCGAACACACTGCACAGGAGCATAACTTGAATTCCTGTGACAAAGGCCACTGTGAAAGGTGTATTCTGAAAGTGCAGCAATTAAGAATTACACTTATCTAGATTACAGCTGAAGAAAACATTCATAAACAACACAGATTGAACTCAGGGTACTCAGTGAATAAATCCTGAAAGTTATTCTTTTTCCTTGTTGCTTAGTATTGAAAATCAGATAACATATATGGATTTTAACAAAACAACTAATTAACAGAGAGAGTTACAGAGACTTATTGTATGGTGAAATACACAGGAATCCAATAGTTATCAACAGACACCAGAACGCATCCAACACTTCACAAATCTGAGAAATTCCATCACTTTCTTTATTAGACTTTTGAAAGGATTACAGCATAAGAATTTCTTTAGGAGAAATCAACAACAACCCTTGGAAGCTCATGCGAAGGGGACTTTATAGCAATGCTTATACAAAATATCTCAGGTATTGAGTCATCTGAGAGAGAAAATATCTTCATAAATGCGTACAGAAAGTAGGAAAAGAAGTTATTGCAACTCTGAATGCAGCATAAATGCTCTTTATATCTGTCAGAGGGTAATTTGACCTTTGGAGGTCATTGAGTCGGTTGAGCTGTTTTGCTTTAAAGCTGAATAATGCGTCTTTATTTCTTGCTGCGCTGTATTTTCTCGGCCATGCCACCTGTAATCTTCTATTTCTGCTTTGTTGGTCGATCCATCTGCTGAGTTGGCTCAGCTTTAATCCACCGTGCATGCTGATCTTGTTGAACTGTGCTTTGCATGACAACTGATATTTTTAAGAAACAAAATTGTTAAGTGACTCTCTGTTTACAAAATCTTCTGTATTGCATTTGTCCACCATTCTTGCGTAGGGAGTTGATGCCTGAGAATAGCATCCATTGTCTCCTCTGCCTCTGTGTATTTGAAGAAATTGGGAGCCACCCCAAACAGGTGATTGATCTCATTCATTATAAAAAACAGATTCTCGACTCTGTTGTAAAGCGACTGTCCTGTGGCTGGCCCTGTTTCCTCTGAGGTGTTGGGCTTATCATTGATCTGGCTGGTGGCAAATGTATTGACCCTTTTAGCATACTGGTCATGTGTGAATAATCTCCCTGCGCTGTTCAGTAAGCCAGGGAGTCCTCTCCTTTCTAACAACTTTTCTAAAAACTTGTTCACCTCAGTATGCATATCCTGGGTTCTTCTCTCCAAGGTCTGCACAAAGTTCCTCAGTGTGAGAACCCTTTTGACCATTTGGATAGTGTCAGTTCTGTTTGTAATTCCCATGGAAGCTAACTGAGAACTTGTTCTGTGGTTAAGTACATTGATCATTCTGGTGGCCACTTCAGGCATATTGCTCAATTGAGCTCTTGATCTGTGAATCTCCCTCTGTGCCTTTGGGATGAGCTCTAGTTGCTCATGGATAGTTTCAATATATGGCCACTCCTCATTGGTAGATTGACCAATGTTAGCCCATAGCACTATTTTCAGTTCGGCCACCACTTTATCTAACTTGAGCTCATTCTCTAGCTCTTTTATTTTGTTTTTGAGGGCTTTCACCTCCCTGTCCTTCTCTGCCACAGTTTGTTTGGATTTATGATATCTATCATTGATTTTAGCCAAAGATTCTTTGGCTGAATTGAGCTCCAACATTTGAGATTCCAGGACTTGGATTTCGTTCTTCAGATTTTGCATATCTAGGCTTTGGGCCTGCTCTGTAGTTGTTGGCGCTGCTGAAGTAGATGTTGTTGTTTGTTCAGTCTGTTGAGGAGGTGGGGCAGTGATAGGAGCAGTTTCCTCCAGATTGATGATCTGAGGAGGAGGCTGAGAAGTCTGCCCTTCTTCTCTTTGTTTCAGAGATGCCTGTAATGCTGCCTTTGCAGCCTCTGATTCTCCCAACTTCTCTTGTGCTTGAACCAGCTGTTTATAAATGGAGATCAACAAATCTGTGGTGTCCTTCTCATGCCTTTGTTGGGCTACCTCATCCGTCTGAAGGTGGATGGTAGCTGGGATCTTGATTTTCTTTCTCATGGCAGCCATGTCAGCATCCTTCAACTTCAAGATTTCCTGTATCCCTGAAATATCTTTGGGATCATGCCCAATTTCAATGATTATGTCTTCAAGGGACCTTATTCTGTTGTCCTTCGCCTGGGATGATGCCTTCTCCAATTCCAGTTGAGAGGCTGTGGCATTGAGGCTGCTCTTTAGCTTATAATTTTCCAATGTTTCATCTACTAAGGAGACATACACCATCTCACCAGTCTGTTTATGCAGCTCAATTTTGTCCATTGGGTGTATGTCTTTGGCCATGACCTCCAGGTTGGTCCTGAGGTAGTCTGAGGCAGATTGAGGCTGCAGTGCTGTGGGCATAAAACGACTCATGATCATCTTTCCTTCCCCTACATCAAAAGCAGACATAAGTCTCTGATGATTGGTGGGAGCCATGTTTAGTAGATGATTGTATAGTTGTATTTTGATAGGCTCATTCTTCCTTTTGATGTCTATAAATTGTTGTTTAATGCCTACTTGTCCTTCGTTTTGCTGGCTGGAGGAGCTGACCTCTCCTCCCATAGCCCTGTCCTGTTCCTGCTGGAAGGAACTTGCTGAAGCTTCTCTGCTGGGTGGGCCCATGCCCAATGCTTGTCTGATAGCTATGTCATCCTCTGAAAAATCATTCAATCTTTGTCTTTTTTCTCCCTGGTTAATAGATGAAGTCAGGGGAGTTTCTCTATCCCTTTTTCTGCTTAAGTCCTCCTTTTGAGGAGTTTGGAGGACCGAGGGATCAGTGGTGACTTCTGGCCTAGGAGGCACTATGTTCTGAGCCTGTTGCTCAGTGGAAGTTGGAGTATCAATTACTCTCTCCTGCTGTAAGGGTTGATGTCTGTCATGTTGCCCTTCTTCTTGCTGCAAATCTTGTTGATGTTGTTGCTCTACCTGCTGCTGCCCTCCTTTATCTGTTTGCTCTTGAGTCACTGGAGGTGACTACTCCTACTCTTGATGTGTCTGCTCTGTCTCCATTTGCTTTTCTTTGCCTCTGCTGTATATATTCTCAGTGGCCTTGGTAGTTTGCTGCTTGGTAGTTGAGGAGGATTCAGCTGCTCCCGTTTGTGTGGTTGGAAGTGTGAATACCTGTGAACAAAGCTCAAGGTCAGCCATCTTCTTTAGATTCCTTAGTGCCCTCTTGTTCAGCTCTTCTTGTGACAAGGGCTCTTCTAAGGTCCCTCTCCTCCATTTGTCTTGATTTGCATACTTTTCAATGTGAGGGATGCTATGGTGATCATAGGCAGATAACTTATATTTGAGCCTCCTTATAGATATGAAATGGTTAGGGTCATAGGGTACCCATATGAAACTGGTTTGCAGGCCAAGGGCCTCAAGCATTCTTTCTGCTTCCCTCCATCCTTGCTCCCTCTCGTTATAGATAAAATGGCCAAGTTGGCTTTTGACCTTCAACTGTGCTTTTTTACCTTTTCCTGAAAAGTGAAGCACATCAACTCTGCCAAATTGCCTAAAGTACTCTAGGGCAAATAGCCTCATAGGCACATACTTGGGTAGTTTGAAAGGAGGTAGATCACACCCATATATCCTGATGACAGTGTGGTTTTGGTAGAAGTACCAATCCCCAATGCTATAAGCTTTGGACAGCTGAAGAATCCTTTGCATATCATCAGTGAGTCTTGGAGGAGGTGAGCTCATCAGCATTGCCATAGCTGGATGGATGAACAGATCCATGAATTCATAGTAAGTGTATGGAGACTCAGGTCTAATGTGGAAGACAGAAGACCAATAGACCACTGATCTAGGATTGCCTTGGGCATCCATTCTTTTGATTGAAAAGTGAAACTTCTCATGTTGATGGTACAAGATCAAATGGTAAATGTAGGAGGTGTATCTGAACATCCTATCTCTCCTTAAGTTCATCAATTGCTCATGAATCTTGTCTGATATGTAGGTGGCATAGTCATAGCATATTGGTGACTTGCCAGGAGCAAACATAAGCATCATTACCAGCACAGTTGCATCAATATGCTCAATTGAACTATATCCCAAGATGGGAGAAATCATATCTGCAAGGTCTCTGCCCAGCTCATTGAGATATACATGAAGAATTGGAGGGCCCATCACAATGTTAGTTTTGATGTATAATTGATTAAATTTGACAATTTGAGCATCTGTGAGTTTATCCCCTTGTTTTATCAGGTTTACCAGTGACAAAGGAACCAACTTCTTCTGAGGGTTGAAGCAAAGCATGTCTCTGATAGCTTGAGGGGTAACATAGAAAAGTACTGAACCAGATGGGTCAACAACAGCCCTCTGAGAAACATCATATTGTTCAGCACAGAGGTGGATTAGTTCAGGGAACTGGTTGACCTGAGGGAGCTTGAAAGTAGGGAGGAAAGAATCCCATAAGCCCAATATATCTGTCCCATTTTCATGCTTGGTTTTCAACTCATTCAACAGATGAATGTGGAATTTGCTGCTCATAAGCTTCTCTTCTGTAATTTGGTAATCCATATCTGCCAAGGTTTTCCATTTCAAGTTCTTTTGAGGGGCATTCAGAGGTTGAACATTTAGTACTACAGGTGTCTCCATTGCACAGGAGGATTTTGAATTAAGTGCAAAATGATTTTGATTGAGCAGGACAGTACAGAGGAATGCCTCTGTACCAGGGAGGTGAAATTATCAGGAACAGAGAGTGGTTCTAGGAAATAGCAGTTGAAATACTATTTATAGTGCAACTAGGACCAATGTTTGGCCTTTCCCTGTCTCTCTCAGTGGTTAAATTTGGTTTGAATGAGTCTGCCGCGATTGCGCAGACAGAACTTAGTTTTTCAATGAAATGTAGGTAAAACAAGGCTCGGCTGGTAGTTTTCGAGGTGGTAGTTGAAAATTAGAGGCTCTGTAGAGGAATTCACCGGTGAATTTATAAGTTTTACCGTCTTTTAAGCTTTTTGAGTGATTTATAGAGAATTCCAGGCGTACGGAGGATAAATGATGAAAAATACCTGGTAAAACAGCGAGCAGAGGTTGTATGAGCAGGCAGGATTGGCGCTCTGGAGGTCTCCTGGTTGATTTAGCAGGTTGGCGGTAAGTCGGACGTGAACAACATGCAGCAGAGAGAATAAAAATGAGCGAAAAGAACGTAAAAACATGTTTTACAGCCATAATATAGACTTTTTGACAATTTGGCGCCTTTTCTGTGATGACGTCAGCATGACGTCATTGGTGGGGTCAAGGTCGGATGACGTCATAGGTGAGGTGGTGGGCTCTGATTGGTCCACGGGGATGGTGAAGTGGCATGCCAGGTCGGCAGGTGGTCGGGCGCAAGGGTTGACGTGACGACATGGTGGCAGTGACGTGGGATGACGCAGAGGTGACGTAGCATAGGCGGAAAAGCCGAAACCGGAAACAACCAGCTGTTTAATATCACATCTCTTATGGTACGGGGGTGAATCTGTCAGACGTACCTCCGACGAGCTGTGGCGAGGACGCGTGGCGGCCGAGTGACGTAACCATTTTATGAATATCGGACGATATCCGTCGGACGTGAGACCTGCTCCGATATTGATGCTGACCGTCGGATCCGGAGGGCTTGATCCAACGACTATCGGGGGAGTGAAATGACTGGTATATACGGCGGGTAAACGGCGGATGTCGGAGCCGCTCTGATGTGACAAGAGCCGTTGGATGCTCTAGATCAGATCGGACGGCTGTCGGGGCCGTGACGTGATAGGTGGATAAGGCAGCGGGCGGAGGGATAAATATATATTTTTTAATGTTTTTTCAATATATTTCGAAAATCGAATATATGCGCAAACTTTGGTTAAGCGGTCAAAAGTGGGTTTTTTCGGGATTTTTGGTAGTTTCAAAGGGTTTTCATGGGTAAAGGGGTTTTGTAAGGTTTTTCTTGGCAAATAACAGTTTAGTGAGTGGAATGACTTGAGAAAAGGGGGGTAGATGAGGTGTAGGTTCAGCCAAGTGGCCAGATGTCACTTTGATCCCTGACATAAGACTTATTGGCTATAATGCCAAGGGGAGGGGTATTTATACAAAATTTGGGGTTTATACACCATGGTGTTTAATACTAGTAGGGGAAAGGTGATATAGGGATTTACATAGTAAAGTTAAAGTTAATATGGATGGGGGGTGATAAAAGGGAGAAAACACTGAATTTGTTTGCAAAACACTTGGTTTTAAAGAGTAGATCAAAATGAAAAGATTTTTACACAAGAAATGTGGCTTTTGAATGAACAAGAACCACCATGAAACCATGATCTTCCTCCATGAATCTCAGCTGATAAGGGGATGTTGGCAATGAAATGAAGGGGGAGAGGGAGGTTAGTCATGCTCCTTGTTGTAACTTGATGAAGGTGAACACCTTGTCAATTGATAAACTTTGCCTTGGAAAACACAGTTCACACATCTATAATGATAAAGATAACCTTTCTGCAACCCCCAACTACTTACCCCAGTATTTGCCTAACAGTTTTTATTTCTTCTTGGAGGGTGCACTTGGACTTGCAGACCCTTACTTGCCTTTTCTTTTCTTTGGCTTTTTCTTTGTTATTTCTATCTACTTCTACCCTTATCTCTTCCAAGGTCCCAGATTAAGCTGTTGGGAGCCTTTTCTTCTCTACCTGAACTACTTGTCTGCCAAGATTAAACAGTTTGGATAGACTTTCTTCTCTATTCTACAACTGCAAATTTAAACCATGGAATGATCCAGATTAGACTGTTGGACCATCCATCAAAATCTTAAGTCCATACCTAGCTATATACATAGATTGGATTCTCTTGGAAATATGTGATCTTTGGGTTATCAAAGCAGAGCATATTTGGTCCTTTCATAGCCAATCATGAAATATGAAACCTATTGGTATAGGTAGCTAACAGTGGCTCCACATGGGGATGGTTTTTCATTTGAAATACCAAGAACAGCAGGTCAGAATGCCTTGGCCTTTTACTGCTTTTATGAACTTGAAGTTTTGCTGCCTTGAAGTGCCCAAATTGTGTGCTTTTCTTCTTGGTAAACCTCTGATTCTTTTCTCCTTTTGCTGACCAACTAATAACACTTGAGAAACTGCATTTTACAAATTTTAAACAGAAAGTAATATATACATTTGGGTATGTACAATGGAAGCTCATGCTGCACTTAGGGGTGGTATTCAAAATAGTGCTTCAGCATCCTACCATTCACAGGACCTTCATCCAAGTCAGTTTCACTAAGGATTTTTAGGAAGTAGGTGTTGTTACCTTGTACTGCTTGGACAGCAAATGGTCCTCTCCATAAGGAATCAAATTTTCCATGTTTTCCTTTCTCTTCTCTTCTTGCATCCCACTTGAGGACTTTATCACCAACATTAAAATCTTCTGCTTTGGTTCTTCTGTCAAAGGCTTTCTTTAGTTTTTCTTGTAATACCTGAACTCTGCTGAAAACTTGATCTCTGGTTTGATGCAGACATATGATTTGATTTATCCTTCTTTGCATATTATTTGGTTCAGCTTGGCTTTCTTGAAGAAGCTTCATAACAGGCACTCCTAGTGAAGAGGGGAATTTGGCCTCTAACCCATAAACCAACTCATATGGGCTGGTCCCAATTGATCTCTTGGTTGTTAGTCTATCTGCCCATAAGGCATTGACTAGTTTCTTGTGCCAGTTCTTTTTGTTCTCTTCAAGTACCTTCTTTATGATGTTTACAAGGCTTTTGTTTGATGATTCAGCAAGGCCATTTCCTTGGGGATAGTATGCAGTAGAATGGCCCAAAGTAATATGGAATTTGTGACAGAAATTCACCATTTTCTTGGATCTGAAAGCAGCAGCATTTTCTGTAATGATTTTATCAGGGCAGCCAAATCTAGCTAGTATGTTGTTCTCCAAGAACTGAATGATTACTGAATCATTTTCTTGTCTGCATGGGGCAGCTTCAATCCACTTAGTGAAGTAGTCTGTGGCTGTTAAGATCCATCTATGTTGGCCTGAAGATGAGGGATGAATTTCCCCAATGAAATCCAATCCCCATTGTTGAAAAGGTCTCTCTGTTGCAATAGGCCTTAAAGGAAGTGGCAGCAGTTGTCTTTTTCCCTCAAACACTTGGCATTTATGACATGATGTGATGAATTTTTTGACATCAGAGAACATGGTGGGCCAGTAGTATCCAGCCCTTAGTATTTTATCCACAGTGGACTTCCAATACAAGTGTCCACCACAGTCTCCTGCATGAAACTCTTGCATGATATTGTTAATCTCATTTTCAATTAAACAGTGCAGCAATATACCTTCATGGTTCTTCCAAAGTAGATTTCCATCTATCACACAAAATCTTGATGTTTTCATTTTTAAGAACCTACACTTAGTTTTGGACAGTCGTGGGGGAGCACACAGGTTTTGTAACACATAACAAATATCAGAGTACCAGGGGGATTGGTCAAAGGCTACATTGATCTTTGGAGTTGCCAGCTCTATTTCACTGTCCAGCTGATTGATGTCTAAGGCTTGAAAATTTGTTTCTGTCATTAATTTGGCCAAGCCTTGCCCTTTTATTAGTTTTGTAGGTTTTATCTCAATGTCAAATTCCAAGATGCTGGCAATCCATTTTCCTCTTCTGCCTTCTAAATTCTCTTGGGTGAGAATGTCTTTGACAATAGGGCTTGGTACATATGCTTTGACATGAGAATAAAGGATATAAATCCTAAAGTCTTTAATTGCTTTGACTAAAGCGTAAGCTTGTTTTTCCATGATTTGATACTTCAAAGGTGCATCCCTAAGAGCTTTGCTAAAGAAAGCAATTGGCTTCTCATTTCCTTGGTCATCTTTTTGTAATAAAACAGCAGCAATAGTATGTTGGGAAGCAAAAGAGAAAATGATAAATTCTCTGTCAAACTGAGGGTTGGTTAAGACTGGGGTTTGGGTGAGGGCCAATTTTATACCTTCAAATGCTTGATTGGCTTCAACAGTCCACTTCACTTTTGAATCCTTTTTCAGCATGTTGTTTAATAATCTGGTTAGCTCTGCTAGGTTTGGGATAAACCTTCTCAAGAAATTGATTTTTCCCAAGAATCCTTGTAATTCTTTGACATTCCTTGGGTGAGGCATTTGCAGGATAGCTTGTATCCTATCTGGGTCAATTCTAATGCCATCTTTTGAGATGATGTGTCCTAAGAGCTTGCCTTCTTCTAAACCAAAGAGGGATTTCTTAGGGTTCAAGGAGATTCCATATTTTCTGCATTTTAGGAAGATCTGTCTTAGATGTTTTATATGTTCTTGGTCTGATTTTGAAAAAGGTGTTAGGTCATCTAGATAAATGACTAAAAAGTCATGAATCTCCTTTGCAAAAGCAATGTCCATTGCTCTTTGAAATGTTGCCCCTGCATTTTTCAAGCCAAAAGGCATCTTGACATATTTGAAAGTTCCCCAAGGGGTTGTAAATGCTGTTTTGTCCTGATCATCAGGGTGAACTAAGATCTGGTTGAAACCGGAAAATCCATCCAGTAATGAGATCCTTGAGGCCCCTACCACCCTTTGAAGAATGTGATCCATCTTGGGTAAGGGGTAGTTATCTTTTAAGGATACTTGGTTTAGATTCCTTAAGTCCACACACAGCCTGATCTCACCTGTCTTCTTTCTTGTAGGGACTAAGTTGGAAATCCCAGAGAATCTGATTGGTGCTATGATGCCTGCTTTGAACATTTTATGTACCTCTTGTTCCATTGCTGGGAGAAGCATAGGATTGATTCTCCTTAGTTTTTGTTTAAAGGGCTTTTGATCAGGTTTGAGAGGGATAGTGTGTTGGATTACAGAGGTGTCATAGGACTTTAGGTCCTCATAGCTCCATGCAAAAACGTCCTGGAACTCTTTGAAGAGGTCAATGTATTTTGGCTTTTGGTCAGGAGGTAAGGAAACAGATAATTTAATTATCTTAGGTTTGTCAATTGTACCTATGTTGCACTCTTCAATGGCTGCATTCAGGGGCTGCATTTTTGGTTTTCTGGGAATATCATTTGAATCAAAAATGTCTTCTAGTGGGGTTAGGCCTGTTGGTAGAAAATTGTCCTTTAGCTCAATGATCTCAGTTTCAGCATTGGACACTCCCTCTTCCCAGTCAACTTGTTGAATTTGCTGGATGTTTTCTATATTGAAAATAGTTGGATTCAGCATTTGTTTTGCAGTTCTAGGTGATATTGGCTGAGCAGTCTGTTGAAACTGTATTTGTGATGGACTTGCTCCATTAAATATTTGTGATTGACTTGCTGACTCAAGCATTTGTGATTGACTTGCTGACTCAAGCATTTGTGATTGACATGCTGACTCAAGCATTTGTGATTGACATGCTGACTCAAGCATTTGTGATTGACATGCTGACTCAAGCATTTGTGATTGACATGCTGACTCAAGCATTTGTGATTGACATGCTGTCTCATTGTCAATATTTAATCCTGCAAATTCCATCTGTAGAGTTAAAAAATGGTTTATTTGCTTGTCATCCTCAAATACTTGCCAATCATTGATGTTGTTTGGTATGGAGGGTCTGTGTTTCACCTCAGCTGTAAAACAATGGTGGGGCTCAAAGGGAAACTTGCAGGTACTTGCAAAGGTGGCTAAACTATGAGCATGTAGATTTTGGGTTCTGGGAATTTTAGTAATTTGGAATTCAGAGAAAAAGTTTAGTACCTCAGCAACAACAGACCTATAAGTCCTTAGTCTTTTTTCATTGGTGACAAAGTTTCCTTTCACTTGTTGGATAACTAAATCTGAATCTCCCATGATTGAAACCCTGGCAGCTTGTAAGAATTTTGCCAACTTGAGTCCTAGTAAAATAGCTTCATATTCTGCCATGTTATTAGTACATCTGAAATTCAATCTATAGGCTCTGCCTTCTGCATAACTATTTTCTTTATTGTGTACCCAGACTCCAGCTCCTGCCCCTAATTTGTTGACCGAGCCATCAAATTCAAGGAACCATAGAATATCTTGTTGGGGAGGAGGTTTTATGATCTGTTCATGGGCTGGTAATGTAAGTAGCAATCGTGGTTTTTTCTCTAGCTTGTCTTCTAGGACAGTCTCATCATTTAATTGGATGTTCTTGACAATTAAGGCAGCAGCACTATCCAATGTTTGATTGACTGTTGTTTCATGAGTGATACTACTCTCATTTGCATCTTCCTCCTGTATGAATATCTTGGTTTCAACTTCACATTTTGAGGGAGTGGTTGTATCATTGAAGAGAATGTATGAGTCTATGTCTGAATGGACAGCATATATAGGAAAATTTTGAGGTTTTTCTTCGCTGCTGACCATGTACTTCATTAGTGTTTCTCTATACAGTCTTTTTGGTTGCCCAAACACAGAGATGGTGGCATATGACATGTCTAATTGTAGGGAACCTTGGAGTTTGGCCCCCCATGATCTTGATAACAGCATTCCATACTTAGGTGGGATATCAACAACTACCACATCCATTAGGATTGTCTTGTTTTGGTATTGAACTAGAGACACACATAAGTCTTTTATGAGACCTAGACACTTGACTTGGCTGGAGTCAAAGGAAAACAGATCCTTGTACGGTCTTGTTATGTCTAAATCCAATCTCTCCATGACTGCTTTTGGCTTGAGATTGTGAGAGGCACCTGAGTCAAACATTGCATTATGTAGTATTTTGTCATGAATATGTAAACTGACATAGAAACGCAGTACCCCTGTGACTACTGTTTTTCCATCTACTTCTGGACCAAAGAGGAGTTCTGGGGTGTCATGCAGTACATTGACATCATCTTTGTTGCTAGTGAGTTGAAGGGACCTTTTGATTTGCAATTTATAGCTGTCATGCTTGGCTAATTCCAAGAGAGGAATAGCTATTTTTATTTTGCCAATTTCTGTTTCAAGATCAAAAGGTTTTTCAGATTGGGTTTTGGGGTTATAGGTGACAGTTCTTTCCTTGTTCATTACATCTTCTTCTTGATTTTTGTTTTGTCTTTGGGATTTATCCTTCTTACTCATCTCTTGAGGAGTAACATTTAAATTAGGATGAGAAGATGAAGTGTCCAGAGACTGCTGTCTTAAGGACAATGGCTCAGTGATTTCTTCAACAATCACTTCTTCTGTAGGTGAATTTAGTTTGCCACTAGGTTGTGTGACTATAACTCTTTCAGGCTGCTGATTATCCTTTTTCTTTTCAGGCTGGTTGATATTCACAGTTCTGCTCCTTAGCTTGTACTGTTTATGGACTTCATAAACAGCAGTGTCATAGCCTTGTTTAAAGTCAAAGGATTCCCCTGATTTAGTGTGGAACAGTTTGATTTCCTCATCCTCATGATCTTCTTGTGTTAAGAAAACTTGACTTTCACCATCCAGCCCTATTAAATTAATCTCAGGATCTTCATTGGGCTCGGCTGAAGTGGAGGTTTCAGCATAATTTTCTTGGAAAGGGGGTCTTATATCTGGATCAGGGTTGGCCCTGCCAACATTCGGGTTTGGATTTCTCCTAAAATTTGGATTCCTAGGAGGATTGTTTTGTGGTGCTTCCCATGATGCTTTTCTTTCAACTGACTCCACCCTCTCACCCAATATTTTCATGCTATTGAGTATGGCATCGAGCTTTTGATCAAAGGCTGTGGGTTCTTCTTTGTATATGCTTCTCTTTTCTAACCTTGCCCTGTTTCTCTTGGCAATCAGGTTTGCTTCTACTGTGACAGCAGCCTTCTGGGTGTCTTCAAGGGTTTCAGGTCCTCTTTCTTTCAACTGATATGCCATGTCAGAATCAAATCCATCAGGGAACTTGTACAAGGCCAAATCAGGAGGAGGTCTAAGGTTTTGTGGTATTGCATTGTACACATTGTTGAATCTAGCACAGTACTCCAGAACGGTCTCTTGAGGACCTCTCTTGATTGTTTCATATTCACCAAGTATGTGCAGGGGATCTTTCTTCTTCTCCCATCTGGTAGTAAAGGCCTGATAAAGTTCATCAGGGGTCGTGATAGTATTTGCAGCAATCGACCTGAACCAGGTTCTAACATCACCTGTCAGGCTTTGGACAAAAATTCTCATCCTCACACTGTCATCATCTATCTCATAGTTTTCAAAGTGATCTTGCATCCTCTTAGCATGTTGAATAGCAAAGTAAGGGCTAGTGGAGTCAAAATATGTGATTTTGGTTTGGTAATCCTGGGGTAGAGCTGCAGGATTAGCAGGTAGCTGCAAGGGTGCATATCTATTTGCCATATTAGGAGGGTTGGGTGTATTAATAGGTGCTGCTGGGATAATAGGAACAGTGGGTACCACAGGGGTAACAGGTGAAGCTGAACCTAAAGTGTGGTTCAAGGGGATATGTGCAGTGGATGAAGATGGGGGAGGAGAACCTTGCGATGTAGATGGTGAACTAGGGGAACTTGGAACAGACCGAAAGAGGATTTTAAGTGGAGTAGAAAGGTTAGGAAAGTCTGTAACTGAGGTCAAAATAGCAGGCTGATCCTGCCTTTGTTGCTTCCTGATGTTTCTAGGGATGGTATTTGGATTATCAACAATGATGGGTGGATTTGGGTCAGGATTAGCCCTAGTATGCCGTGGATTTTTCTTAGGAGCCAGTTTCTAACTGTTTATTAGGATTTTGTGGGAAATTTTTATATCTGAAGGGACTGGATGAAGATTTTTGGAATGGTTATGTATTCTCAGAGCTAAGATGAAGATTCCCTAAACAAGCTCCTCCCTAAAACTGCTAATGTGATACAGAAACAGGTTCAAGGCCTCGTGACTTATTTCGGGCTTGATAGTAGCTATATGGAAGATATATAGTAATTAAAAATCTCAGGCACTCCCCAGTGGAGTCGCCAATTATGTTAACACCCAGGTTGTTCCCTATGACTCCCAAGGGAATACGGCCGGGGTAACCACTAACCAATCTTTGGATCACAGTTTCTAGCCAAACTGTAATCAGAGAGGGCTCTCTCTTTATGATTTGTCTCTGTTATAATGGTGTTTTAGGCTAGCTATTATGCTCAGGTTTTGGTTTATGTTTTGGTTGAAGGATTTCTTTCAGGTCTTATGATATAGTGTTTAGATAGTGAAATACCATTGGGCAATGGAGTCTGGATTTGTGAAATGACTTGATATGCAGGATTGGTGGTGTTCAAACTGCAGGGCCTATTGTGTATTTTAGACAAACAAAATTAGCTTAAATGGTGATGTATGTCAACCAATAGAAAGAAATTAAGAATTTTCTATTTAAGTTGGTAAGGTGAAGGCGAACACACTGCACAGGAGCATAACTTGAATTCCTGTGACAAAGGCCACTGTGAAAGGTGTATTCTGAAAGTGCAGCAATTAAGAATTACACTTATCTAGATTACAGTTGAAGAAAACATTCATAAACAACACAGATTGAACTCAGGGTACTCAGTGAATAAATCCTGAAAGTTATTCTTTTTCCTTGTTGCTTAGCATTGAAAATCAGATAACATATATGGATTTTAACAAAACAACTAATTAACAGAGAGAGTTACAGAGACTTATTGTATGGTGAAATACACAGGAATCCAGCAGTTATCAACAGACACCAGAACGCATCCAACACTTGACAAATCTGAGAAATTCCATCACTTTCTTTATTAGACTTCTGAAAGGATTACAGCATAAGAATTTCTTTAGGAGAAATCAACAACAACCCTTGCAAGCTCATGCGAAGGGGACTTTATAGCAATGCTTATACAAAATATCTCAGGTATTGAGTCATCTGAGAGAGAAAATATCTTCATAAATGCGTACAGAAAGTAGGAAAAGAAGTTATTGCAACTCTGAATACAGCATAAATGCTCTTTATATCTGTCAGAGGGTAATTTGACCTTTGGAAGTCATTGAGTCGGTTGAGCCGTTTTGCTTTAACGCTGAATAATGCGTCTTTATTTCTTGTTGCGCTGTATTTTCTCGGCCCTGCCACCTGTAGTCTTCTATTTCTGCTTTGTTGGCCGATCCATCTGCTGAGTTGGCTCAACTTTAATCCATCGTGCATGCTGATCTTGTTGAACTGTGCTTTGCATGACAACTGATATTTTTAAGAAACAAAATTGTTAAGTGACTTTCTGTTTACAAAATCTTATGCATTGCATTTGTCCACCATTCTTGCGTAGGGAGTTGATGCCTGAGAATAACATCCATTGTCTCCTCTGCCTCTGTGTATTTGAAGAAATTTGGAGCCACCCCAAACAGGTGATTGATCTCATTCATTATAAAAAACAGATTCTCGACTCTGTGATGACGTCATCATAAAAACATGTTTTACGGCCATAATATAGACTTTTTGACAATTTGGCGCCTTTTCTGTGATGACGTCATCATGACGTCATTGGTGGGGTCAAGGTCGGATGACGTCATAGGTGAGGTGGCGGGCTCTGATTGGTCCACGGGGATGGTGAAGTGGCATGCCAGGTCGGCAGGTGGTCGGGCACAAGGGTTGACGTGACGGCATGGTGGCAGTGACGTGGGATGACGCAGAGGTGACGTAGCATAGGCGGAAAAGCCGAAACCGGAAACAGCCTCCGGTTTCATATCGCACCGCTTATGGTACGAGGGGGAATCTGTCAGACGTACCTCCGACGAGCTGTGGCGAGGACACGTGGTGGCCAAGTGACGTAACCATTTTACGGATATCGGACGATATCCGTCGGACGTGAGACCTGCTCCGATATTGATGCTGACCGTCGGATCTGGAGGGCTCGATCCAACGGCTATCGGGGGAGTGAAGTGACCGGTATATACGGCGGGTAAACGACGGACGTCGGAGCCGCTCCGATGTGACAAGAGCCGTTGGATGCTCTAGATCAGATCGGACGGCTGTCGGGGCCGTGACGTGATAGGTGGATAAGGCAGCGGGCGGAGGGATAAATATATATTTTTTAATGTTTTTTCAATATATTTCGAAAATCGAATATATGTGCAAACTTTGGTTAAGCGGTCAAAAGTGGGTTTTTTTGGGATTTTTGGTAGTTTCAAAGGGTTTTCATGGGTAAAGGGGTTTTGTAAGGTTTTTCTTGGCAAATAACAGTTTAGTGAGTGGAATGACTTGAGAAAAGGGGGGTAGATGAGGTGTAGGTTAATCCAAGTGGCCAGATGTCACTTTGATCCCTGACATAAGACTTATTGGCTATAATGCCAAGGGGAGGGGTATTTATACAAAATTTGGGGTTTATACACCATGGTGTTTAATACTAGTAGGGGAAAGGTGATATAGGGATTTACATAGTAAAGTTAAAGTTAATATGGATGGGGGGTGATCAAAGGGAGAAAACACTGAATTTGTTTGCAAAACACTTGGTTTTAAAGAGTAGATCAAAATGAAAAGATTTTTACACAAGAAATGTGGCTTTTGAATGAACAAGAACCACCATGAAACCATGATCTTCCTCCATGAATCTTAGCTGATAAGGGGATGTTAGCAATGAAATGAAGGGGGAGAGGGAGGTTAGTCATGCTCCTTGCTGTAACTTGATGAAGGTGAACACCTTGTCAATTGATAAACTTTGCCTTGGAAAACACAGTTCACACATCTATAATGATAAAGATAACCTTTCTGCAACCCCCAACTACTTACCCCAGTATTTGCCTAACATTTTTTATTTCTTCTTGGAGGGTGCACTTGGACTTGCAGACCCTTACTTTCATTTTCTTTTCTTTGGCTTTTTCTTTGTTATTTCTATCTACTTCTACCCTTATCTCTTCCAAGGTCCCAGATTAAGCTGTTGGGAGCCTTTTCTTCTCTACCTAAACTACTTGTCTGCCAAGATTAAACAGTTTGGACAGACTTTCTTCTCTATTCTACAACTGCAAATTTAAACCATGGAATGATCCAGATTAGACTGTTGGACCATCCATCAAAATCTTAAGTCCATACCTAGCTATATACATAGATTGGATTCTCTTGGAAATATGTGATCTTTGGGTTATCAAAGCAGAGCATATTTGGTCCTTTCATAGCCAATCATGAAATATGAAACCTATTGGTATAGGTAGCTAACATATTCCAAGACTCTGTTTTTATAGTGCTGTTCTAGCACTCTTGACTGTAATTTTCTGCACATGGAGTAATAGAAGCAGTGTTGTTCTGAAGTTTTCAAATCCTTGAGTCTTCTTTGGGTATTATGAATGGAGGGCCCCTGTTCATGACTGCCCTTGTATAGTATTTCATGTTTATATTATTGCTATTTCTTTATTTTCCATTCAGCATTTCCTTTTCTTCAAACATGTACAGCTTAATTTACTTTCATTGTTATTTCATTTGCAGCATTCATTTTGACTGATCAGATTTGTTTTTCTGCAGGTTTTTAAATCCGGGATTGTGTGTGTGTTTGTGTATTTGCTTTATATCTAGTGGTATTTTCAGTTGACAGATTCAAAGTTGCTGCCTTTACTTTATTTTCATAGCTGATTTTTAGTTTAATTTCTCAAAGTTGTCTGCTAACATATGAATGATCTCTTTATCACAAATTGTTTATCTTTTAGAGATCAGAATACTGATAACTTACAGCTGGCTTTGAGTACTTTTTAGGCTAATCCTTAACTACTTTCTAATCGTGTTTTACACAGTACTATGTGTTAGAAGCAGAGAGTTAGAAAGAGCAAAACATTATAACTAGTCTTTAAAGTAGATTTTTCTCATTTTTTTGATCACTTTTCTAACTCATCTTTAGCTACTTCCTAATCGTGTTTTACACAGTACTATGTGTTAGAAGCAGGGAGTTAGGAAGAGATAAACATTATCATTGGTTTTTAAAGTGATTTTCTTACCTTTTATTTGCAGCAGCATGAATGGTGTCTAATGGCATTAGAAAGTGGTTCTTTTCTTTCAAGTCATTTCAAGTTATTTATTTCTTTCAAGCTTTTCCTTTTCAGCAAGTAGTTAGAAACCACTAATCTCACACCCTCACTTATCTAGAATTCACCTTACACACACTATCACTCATCTGTTCATAAAAACATCACTCCATCTTAGGAAGATAAATTAACCACAAACAACACCCCAAACGACAAAAAGCTCTAAGAGGTTGCTTAAGTACATATAGTACACCTTCACTTCATCAGCTTACGAGCCCCGGGTTGACAATTAATGACATCAATTTAGGAACACTAAATTGACTAAACATTTTGGCGCCGTTGCCGGGGATCGAACAACCAAATTGGAATCCTTGGCAACAACCTTGGCCTCAACCTCAAAATACTTTTCAAGCATGGATGCAAAGCATGCAAAATCCTTATGGGAGATTTGCTCAATTATATCAATATCCTCCATCATTTCAGAATCAGCAAGCCCCACAACTTCCAAATCAAGGTCAACAACTATCATTGCCATACCCTCAACAACAACAACCTCCTCCACAAAATCAAAATTCTCAACTATCACTTCAATCCCAGCAGAAATCAAATCAGCTTCCCTCTCAGCCATTACCAAATCCAAATAATAGGAACCCTCAAAATGCTTACATGATGGAAGGTCAACCATTCCCTACCTATATGGTTGTTCCTCTCAATGAAGTACAACTCAGATCAGGTAGAATCTTAGATCAACCTTCTACAAGTGTTCAGCAACCAAGCATTTCTGAGGAAGAATCTCTCAAAGTCAATAAAGGTTCTGAAGTATCACTTCAAAACCAAAATATCCAAAAAGAAAAAGAAAAAGAATCAACCTCTACAACTCCCATAGTTGAGCAACCTACACCTTTAGCTACACCTCCTTTTCCTGAAAGATTGCAAATTGACAAAGGGGTGGAAAAGCAAATATGGGTGCCTGACTATAGTTTTCTAGATGAATTGAAGAATGTATGTATCAAGATCCCCTTGTTACAAGACATTAAGGAAATTCCAATTCTAGCGAAGACAATAAAGGAGTTGAGTTTGAAGAAAACAGGAAAGAGAACCAGAGATACTAAAAGGATACATCTAGTTGGAAAAATTGCAGACATAATGATGGGTAAGATTACCATGCAAAAGTATGTGGATCCTGGTAGCCCTATTGTCAAAACTCATATTAATGGGGTTGAAATCCCAAATACTCTGATTGACTTAGGAGCCGCGATCAACATCATGAGTAGACAGACCATGGATCAGTTAAAGCTTCCTACCTTCTCTTTACACCTACCTTGCTGCAGCTTGCAGATAGATCAATCATTAAACCTGATGGTGTATTGGAAGATATTCCAGTCTCTCTAGATTCTTGGGAATATCCTGTTGATTTTATGATTTTAACTCCAAAGAACAATCTAGGAGGACATCCTCTTATTTTAGGAAGACCTTGGCTGGCCACAGCTGATGCTTTCATAAGTTGTAGGTCTGGGGACATGTATATATCAGATGGTAATTCCACCAAGAAATTAAACTTGTATCCTCCAGCAAAGGCAATAATAGAAATAGGAGAAGATGAGTGGGTTGATGATGAGGATACTATTCAACCTGTTCTAACCATCTCTGAAATCAGTGAGGATAGCCAAATTCTAAATACATTAGAAAATTTTGAAATACCTTTAGAATATGACTCTACACAGTTTCATTTAGATGCAGACATTGAATATCTCTCCTCTAGATAGATGTCTCTCTTCTAAATGGAAGAGTTTGGTAGTTCTACAGTTGAAATCCTTCCAGGAAAAACATTGAACATTAACAAAAACTTGGGAAGACCACAACAAGAAGAATTAACTAAACTGTTGCAAAAACATTCCACTGCCTTTGCATGGGAATACACTGACATGAAAGGAATCGATCCTAAGACTTGTATTCATCACATCTATATTGAAGAAAACAGCAGATCTATTAGGCAACCACAAAGAAGGATGAATCCAAACCTTAGGGAAATCGTGAAAGAAGAACTCCAGAAATTGCTCAAGGTAAACTTCATTTACCCCATTTCAGATAGCCAATGGGTTTCTCCCTTGGTTATAGTGCCCAAAAAGAATGGTAAATGGAGAGTTTGCATTGATTATCGAGAATTGAACAAGGCAACCTTAAAGGATCATTTCCCTCTACCTTTTATTGATCGGGTACTAGAGACTTTAGCAGGTAAAAAGTATTTCTCATTCTTGGATGGTTTTAGTGGGTATAATCAAATTCAGGTAGCACCTGAAGATCAAGACAAAACCACATTTACTTGTCCTTGGGGAACTTTTGCCTACTGAGTACTCCCTTTTGGATTGTGCAATGCACCCGCTACATTTCAAAGGGTTGTACTAGGTATCTTTTCAGATCTGATTCATGATTGTGTAGAGGTATACATGGACGATTTCACAGTTTATGGTAATACATTTGAAGAAGCTTTGGAAAATTTGGAAAATGTACTAGTAAGATGTAAGGAAACAAATCTTTCTTTAAGTCATGAAAAGTGTTTTATGATGTTTACTGAAGGGATTGTTTTAGGACATCATATTTCAGGAGATGGGATTAAGGTTGATAGATCCAAAGTTGAAGTCATCTCTAAGTTACCTATTCCAAATTGCCAGAAGGATGTTAGGAGTTTTCTTGGGTTTACTGGGTATTACAGAAGATTTATTGAAAACTTCACTAAGATAGCATCCCCTCTTTTCAAATTGCTTACCAAGGACTATGTGTTCAAATGGGATCCTGAGTGTCAATCTGCCTTTGAAGCTTTAAAGACTAGAATATCTGAAGCACCCATCTTAAGGGGGCCAAACTGGAAACTCCCTTTCCACATTTCTACTGATGCTTCAGATACAGCTCTAGGAGCTTTTTTGGGACAAAAGGATTTGATCCCTTATGCCATTTATTACACAAGTAAGAATTTGACTCCCACTGAGTTAAATTATACTGTTACAGAAAAAGAGTTCTTAGCTGTGGTACATGCAATCAACAAGTTTAGACACTACATAACCGGCTATGAAACCTTTGTCCATACTGATCACTCTGCCATAAGATATTTGATGAACAAACCTGTCACTAATGGTAGAGTTACAAGATGGCTTTTGCTTTTACAAGAATTCAACATTACTGTGTTAGATAGACCTGGAAAACAAAACACAGTAGCTGATTTCATGTCTAGAATCCAAAACACTAATGAAGATTCTCTAGTAGAAGATAAGTTTCCAGATGAATACTTGTTTGCAGTGACTACCAAGACTCCTTGGTATGCAGATATGGCTAATTATCTTGTTACAGGGAAGCTTCCTCTACACTTATTTCCTAATGAGAAAAGGAAAATCATTCAGGAGAGTGCACATTATTCTTGGATTTCTAATGAATTGTTCAAAACAGGGCCAGATTGTATAATCAGAAGGTGTGTTCGGGAAGATGAAATTCCTGACATCCTTAAGGCATGTCATGATGAACCATGCGGCGGGCACTTTGCTGACAAGAGAACAACCTATAAAATCCTTTCTCTAGGATATTATTGGCCTTCTCTCTTTAAAGATGCAAAGCAGTATATTAGAAGGTGTGACAGCTGCCAAAGAGTTGGGAAACCAACTCCTTCGAATGAAATGCCTCTACAGCCTCAGGTATGCATCGAACCCTTTGAGAAATGGGCTCTAGATTTCGTTGGACCAATTAATTCACCATCAAAGCAAAAGAAGTATATACTGGTTTGTATTGATTATGTTACTAAGTGGGTAGAAGCAAAAGCATTGCCTTCTGCCACTGAAAATTCAGTTGTTCAATTTCTTTTTGAGGATATTTTCACTCGTTTTGGTGTCCGAAGGGAAATTGTGACAGATCAGGGCAGCCAGTTTACATCTAAATTGATGGAGAAGCTGATGGAAGAATATAAGATCAAGCATAGAACATCCACTCCCTACCATCCGCAATCAAATGGCCAAGTGGAATCTACCAATAAAGTTCTTGAAGGCATTATCACCAAGACTATTCATCTTCGTAGAAGAGATTGGGCGGAAAGGCTCCCTGAAGCCTTATGGGCCTATAGAACTACATGGAAGAACACAACAGGACATTCTCCCTATGAAGTTGTTTATGGGAAGGAAGTCCTGCTCCCCATTGAGTTCCAAATCAAGACCTTCAAGATGGCAGTCCAATTAGGAATGAGCCTCTCAGAAGCTCAAAGACACAAAATGGACCAGCTAAATGAGCTAGATGAAATAAGACAAGATGCAATTCTAAGGACCGATCTAGTTCAGCACCAAAGATCTAAATGGCATGATCGTCATATCAAAGAAAGAAAGTTTCAGAAAGGAGATTGGGCTCTATTGTTTGATTCAAAGTTCAAAGACTTCAAAGGAAAGTTTCAAACTCATTGGCTTGGGCCATATGAGATTGATGAAGTCTTTAGCAATGGAGCAGTTCGAGTGAAAACTATTGATGAATTTCATACTCCTCTTATTGTGAATGGCCATCGCTTGAAAATCTACCAAAAGCCATTCTCAAAAGAAGAGTTTGTCAAGTTGTTTAAAGAAGATTCTGCAATCAGGTTGGTGGAGAAGGATTCTTCTCCTCCATCAGCCTAATCTTTGGTTTTTGAAAAAAAAAAAAGAAAAAAAGAAAAAAAAAGAATAAATGTATGAGCCTGAAAACCAATCTCTGATTGGCAGTCTCATACAGAAAACCTTAGGTGAAAATCAGGGTCACCTGACACCTCATGTTTTCCAAAAAAAAAAAATCTCTCTCTTCCATCTCATTTCGCCATTCCATCCATTTCATTCACCATCTCATTCATTTAATCACTCTCACTTCACCTCATTTCTTTCCATCCATCCATCCATTCATTACATTTAATTCCATCAATAAAGTCATTTTTTAGACAACTAAAGTTATTTTGTGCAGCCGGAGGGTACCACTGTAGTTTCCGCAGCTGTCTGGAAATTCTGCAGCCATTCAGACATTCCGCAGCTCTCTGCACCTGCATAAAAAAAACACAGTCTGTTTGAAAAGAAATTTACAGTTCAGAAGTCATCAACAATAAATGGAAAGGAGTCATGCAACAACAATAAAACAATGAAGGGTTAGTGGAAAATGATCAAAGGCAATCCAAGCGCGGATCTGAGGTATGATCTAAATCCTAAACTTACGGTTATCTCATTTTGCAAAGTTTCCAGGGTTATGTTTCTTGCCATTTAATGTAATGATTACCAGTCTTTCCCATCATGCGACCAAAAATCCACGTATCCCCCACACTTATCGGTCCTGTTCATCACGATTTTGAAACTCAATTGCGGCTGCTCTTCCATTAAGGTTTTCGTACCTAAGTGACATAGACTACTGTACTACGTCTCTCTACGTCATAATTCCCGCAGCCAAGTGTAAACCCATGACCGAAACCTAAGGACCTAATCGTTTCTACCCATCATTTCATAACCCTCATACTCTCGTATCATTCCATTTACGTTGTTTCATTTCCACAGTTCCCTTATTCCACTGTGCTCACTACGCTGCTACCTCAGCCATACTCTGTTTTACTTCTTCCTCTCTGCTAATTCTGGGTATCAGTGAACGTATGTTACGGCTGTTACAGTAGAGCCGTAAATTTACTGTGTTAAGGCCACTGTTGAAGCAGTGTAACCTTTTTTTCCAAAAGTCTTAGAACAGAGCCGTAGAGCCAATGGGTAAACTCTTAAGAGTAGAACCAGAGGGTTCAAAATTTCTGGAGGGATATCCTCAAGTTAAAGAAGCTTTGCAGAAAGCAAACTGGCTCCAATGCATCCAGAAATTCAGAGGTTACCACAAAGAGGTTACGAAGGCCTTTGCACATTCCTTCAGAGACAAAGACAATCAAGTGGAGATAGGGGACCTGAAGTTTACAGTCACTGAGAGCAGTATAGCACAGGCCACTTCACTCCCACAAACTGGAGAAAGATGGTTTAAAAATAGATCAGTACAAGACCAACAGTGGAAGCAAATCTTAAAGAATCCAGGTATGGATACCAGCATTTTTACAAAAGGGATTCCTGTTACTTATGTCAAGGAAGAATGGACAACTTTACTTTTATTAGTGCAAAAATTCTTTACTTGTGAGGGAAGGTTTGGAGTTTTATATGTTTACCATGCCAAAGTCATGATGCATTTCTTAGGAGATGATATTAACCTTCCATATTTTCTACTCTCAAGTCTTAGAAAAATGTGTTCAATTGTCCAAAGGAACCCAAGAAACATTGAATCACATCTGTATCATCATGGTCTTGTTAAGATGCTAGTTGAGGAACAGTTGAAAGAAAAAAGAGATACCTGGGAGAGATTTCTTGTGAGAAACCATTTTGAAGAAGCAGGAGAAACCTCTGTGCCTAGAAAGAGTAGAAGAAAAAGAAAAGAGGCTACCCCTGAAACTGTTGTCCAAGAGGAAACTGTCCAAGAACAGATTGAAGAAGAAACTGATGTACATCATTCTGAACATGAAATTGATCCTGAGCCTGCTGTGAACATTGATCAAACAGCTCAAGGAATCATCACAGAAACCCTTTCAGAACTTGCCCAAGAAGTTGCTCAAAATAGAAAAGAGAGTAGGAAGAAACAAAAGAAAGATAAAGGCAAAGCTGTAGCCCAAGAAACTTACGCTACTCCTGAGAACTCTAGTGAAGAAGATACTCACCCTTAGCACAAAGAATGGCCAAACTCCATGAAACTGCCCTTTCCAAGAAGGTGGAAAAACAAAAGCAAAAGGCACAAAAAGAAAAACAGAACATCACCACCGTGAGAAGAAGCAGCATGTTACAAAGAAAAGTAGGGGCCACAAAGGGTAAAAAGTCACTCATCATTGACTTGAGCACACCTGAAAAGGTTTCTACAAGTCCTGACTTTGAAAAAAGCCCTCCACACGCTGAGTATGTTCAGACCAGTCCTCCACGTGAGGAAAGTCCTTTTGAGCATGAACCCGAATATGAACATGGATCCGAATTTCAGTATGAACCAAGTTCAAAGAAGTCACCTGAGGTTGACCCGGATCAGCATAAAGTTTATAATTACCTGGAGACGTTAGAACAAGCAGCTGCTGGTCCAAGCATTGTTCAACCTTTGGAGCAGCAAGTTCAATCACTGAAGCAAGAAATATTTGAGCTGGAGGTACTAAATCGCCACATCAAACAAGAAAATGAAAAGCTGAAGGTACAGAGCAATGTGGACAAGATGGTCCAAGATAACACCATGCTTCATATGGGCCTGTGGCAAAAGGAAAACAAAAAGCTCAAGAAGAGATGCAAGAAATTAAACAGAGCTTTGATCAATCTAAAATTCAGGTGTTTGATGAAAAGACCAAGAGTCAATGTGGCCACATAGAGAAAGAAGAGAAGGCTGGATGTCTTAGCAGAGGCATCTCAGCAGGTGGACTGAACAATGTTTTTGATTGCATGAGGACATGCAATGCCCTCGTAGTGGGGGTATGTAGAGCCTCTACTTTGCACTTGATTATTTATCATTACCTACAGTTTTCCCTCACTCATCTCTCTCTTTTGCCTCATTTTCCTTGCAAACCAACCCAGATCATTACATTTAATGTCTTTAAGCATGATTAAGGAATTTTGCTAATGTGTGACTGTATTGTTTAGATTTTGACATATTTACAGGAATTCCGCAGCCATCTGATGATTCCGCAGCCATCTGATGATTCCGCAGCCTTTTTGTTAATCTCAAGGTTCCACGTGTCATTTTGCCAAACGAGCCACATGGGCACTTAGGAATCAAGGTGCTCGAGGTTCCTGTGCGATTGGTTCAGCCAGCCACGTCATCTGTACCTCCGGTCAACGAGGGTCAAGTTACGGTCAACAAAGGCAGCTTAACGACGATGCGTAAGCTGTTGGGTCACGTCAGTTCAAACGGTGATTTTTCCGTCTTACGCAGGCTGTAGGGGACATAATCCAACTCTGGATTCAATGCCCATAACGACCAGAACCTCCAGCTCATCCACGAGGCTTATGACGTGTTATTAAACCTTAATTACGCATGACAGTTAGTTTATTTTTCAAGTTTTAGCTGTACGCATTAGGCCATCTTTCAGATGCCTATAAAAACTTGCGTCTGCGTACGCTTATGGTTACTTTTTAGTTGCTGTGTTTTATGAACTTGTTATCATTTTAGTGCATTCCAAGACTCTGTTTTAATAGTGCTGTTCTAGCACTCTTGACTGTAATTTTCTGCACATGGAGTAATAGAAGCAGTGCTGTTCTGAAGTTTTCAAATCCTTGAGTCTTCTTTGGGTATTATGAATGGAGGGCCCCTGTTCATGACTGCCCTTGTATAGTATTTCATGTTTATATTCTTGCTATTTCTTTATTTTCCATTCAGCATTTCCTTTTCTTGAAACATGTACAGCTTAATTTACTTTCATTGTTATTTCATTTGCAGCATTCATTTTGACTGATCAGATTTGTTTTTCTGCAGGTTTTTAAACCCGGGATTGTGTGTGTGTTTGTGTATTTGCTTTATATCTAGTGGTAGTTTCAGTTGACAGATTCAAAGTTGCTGCCTTTACTTTATTTTCATAGCTGATTTTTAGTTTAATTTCTCAAAGTTGTCTGCTAACATATGAATGATCTCTTTATCACAAATTGTTTATCTTTTAGAGATCAGAATACGGATAACTTACAGCTGGCTTTGAGTACTTTTTATACTAATCCTTAACTACTTTCTAATCGTGCTTTACACAGTACTATGTGTTAGAAGCAGAGATTTAAAAAGAGCAAAACATTATAACTAGTCTTTAAAGTAGATTTTTCTCATTTTTTTGATCACTTTGCTAACTCATCTTTAGCTACTTCCTAATCGTGTTTTACACAGTACTATGTGTTAGAAGCAGGGAGTTAGGAAGAGATAAACATTATCATTGGTTTTTAAAGTGATTTTCTTACCTTTTATTTGCAGCAGCATGAATGGTGTCTAATGCCATTAGAAAGTGGTTCTTTGCTTTTAAGTCATTTCAAGTTATTTATTTCTTTCAAGCTTTTCCTTTTCAGCAAGTAGTTAGAAACCACTAATCACACACCCTCACTCATCTAGAATTCACCTTACACACACTATCACTCATCTGTTCATAAAAACATCACTCCATCTTAGGAAGATAAATTAACCACAAACAACACCCCAAACGACAAAAAGCTCTAAGAGGTTGCTTAAGTACATATAGTACACCTTCACTTCATCAGCTTACGAGCCCCGGGTTGACAATTAATGACATCAATTTAGGAACACTAAATTGACTAAACACAAGCCAAAAAGGAAGGGAAAATGAATGAAGCACAAGAGGGTGCAGTCGTTGATGACAAGGAGTGCACTCCAACTGAGTGAAAAGAGTACAACCCACTTAGAGTAAAAGGTGTTCTTTTGCATGGGAGGGTGTATTTTCCACAAACATTTTCCTTTTCTGAAATTTAAGTTTGGAAAGTGAAATTTCTCTACGAGAATGTTGTGTTTTTCTTTATTTTGTGTCATGCATGTCATGTGAATAAAGTTGGTTACGAAGTCAAATAAATCTAAGTCTTTTCTATCTTAGAAAGATAAAACAAGTGTTTCTATTGGGTCCCTACAATACTAGTTATTACCCCATTACTATTATAGTTATACCCCTTATTTATATTGTTGTGCCCCTATTACCCCCATATTGTTATTTCTGTGCCCCATAGAATCCCTCTATTATTATTTTTGTGGCTTTATATTATTATTGTTAGGTCGGCTGGATTATATTATGACTCCTTAGACTCCTATATATAGAAAGGAGGTTTTGTCATTTGAATCATCGAAGAATTGTTCATTTATGTAATGTAAAGGAGGTTGCCCCCTCGAAGAGGCTAAATTCTAAGGCGTTGATCTATCTTTTGTATATTTTCTTGAGCTGGTTTCATAACAGTTTCAAAGGATGATGACACTTAGGAAACTCTCAATTAGGAGGAAATATGACACTTAGAAACATTACAAGGATAGTCGACACTTCGAAAAACATGAAAAATTAACAAGGTGATGCAAGAAGGATTGAAATGATAGTTCATGTAGGCTCCAAAATTATATTAGTTAAATAATTTTGGAGGGTCATTGTTGTAGCAACAAAACTTGATGACACACTAGGATAACTCCAACTTCTCTGATTTGGTCCTAATTGTATGCACGAAGTCTCAATTCTTCAGGAAGTATGCATTCACTTAGTCGATCAACTTACCTTCCCCATTCCATCCAGTTAAATATATACTCTCTTTCATTCCTTACTCGGTGTAACGCAACATAAGCTTACCATGTCATAATTGTTTTGGTTCATGACCAAGGTAATATGTGATCACAATTTAAAGATAACAAAAGTATTATTTTTCATATTTGGTGTTGCTCTGCTGCTAGAAAGCATGTTTAGTACCCCGGTGGTGTCACTATAGGAACATAACTATCACTTCAATACTATTGGTCCTATTCAGTACACTAACAAAGTTGTTTGCTTTAGCTCCCTGCATAGGAAGTTGTTGACGGTGTTGGAAATCCATCAACCAAGGGGGTCTCCCTAATTTGAAGTCCCAATTAGACCTCACACCATTTGTAATAGGAGCTCCATCTGGAGTATCATCCTGGTTGCCATATATTCTTATATATTTTTCTTAGCTTTAGCTATCAGCAAGAGAAAGAAGCGTGTATGTTTATTTTTTGAAAAGCAAGTAAGTGTTCCTATTGAATTTTCAGTTGTATTTTTATCAAGGTTCTTCTACTATAAAGGGAGGAAAGGTGAGCCTCTAACGGAGAGGTAATAGTACCACCCTAATAGAGGTGTACACAAGTGAAAAGTGAATCGCCTAATGTCAAGTATAATATTTCATATAGATGTGATGATTTATACAACCATTATAAGACATTTTCAATAAGATAAGCACTAAAATAACTGAAATAGTTCAACTACTTTAGTAGAGGTGAAAGAAAACAATATTCATAAAGATCCATAGAATAGTCTTACAAATATTCACAATCCATGCAAGAAAATGTGTTGACCATCATGCTTGAAGGATGTTAAGGGAAATGTTCCCCTATGGCTTTTCAGTTGAAACCCTAGCAGACTGAAAGTTGTCTATACAGAGAAACACACATTCCACACAGCCATTATGCTAATATAAGAAAATTCTATGATAAGGGGCGTACCTGAGGTCCTACATTTGAGAAGGTCCTTCCAGGGTCCAAACCCTTCTTGGAGTTCCTTTTGCTCCTTTGATCTGCAAAACAACCAATTCAAAAAAATACTGCAGTATATGGACTGAACCTTATAAAGAAACTATCTTCATATTATAAAGAAAGGTAGTTAGTTATGAAATTTAAAGAACCATTCACATATGAATTCTAACATGAATATCATAAACATGAAGAAGACTTATATCAGGAACAAAGACACGTGTTTCTTTTATTATAGACAAATAAAGTACAAAAATGAATAATTTCACCTGAGTCGTCCTTTTGCAGGCTCCAAGCGAAGCCTTCCTCCGGATTCATCCAGCCTCAATCCTTTAACAAACTCCTTCCTTGACTTACTCCATGATATCACAAGTAGTGGATGGACATCAACACACAAGGAAACAAGGGTTTCCTGTAAAAATGGGGGAAGTGCAGGAGGCACAAGGATCTTCAGACCTGGTCAGGGAAATCTCAGCATAATAACCTTTCTCTCTCTTCTCTCCTCCCTTAGGCCTTCCCATTGAAGCCTTTTTATACTTCTCCAAAAGTATCTTTTTAGTTGCGAGTTGGTTGAGAACAATTGGGCCACATGCACTAACAGGTGATCAGCAGGTAAAACCCGCGATCTCCGCCCGAAATTAAGGATTTTTATATATTTTTAAGTTTTTTAATACATAAACGTGGGTTGGGTATATGCCTACATGCGTATACACATGTTTAACTTAGGGCAATGTCGCGTATAAAGGAAAAAGCACTGTTTTTCAAATTTTTTGACCAGGTCTGGAAGGAGGGGTTGCCCTAGGCCATGAGTGCAGCATCAGAAACCATAAGAGTGAGATTTGGACCAAAAGGCAAGCCTTGTGATCCAGCAAAATTCGGAGTTTGACCAACTCCTGCCACGAATACTCCATAACTAGCAAAGCTTCCTCCTAAAGGATTATAAGGAGTTGATAACCCCTGATACGGATTCCAAGCCGAAGCTAAGGGAGGAATACTTTGAAATGAACTAACTATGGAGTACGACCTATTCCCTTGTTGGCCGAAAAAAGGATTCCCACTTCCCATGTCACTAACCACAGGGTTAGTCCAACCTTGAAAAGGATTGCTGCTTTGTCCTATAGAAGAAAAAGGCATGGATCCTATTGTCGGGTTGGAATTTGGTATATGACCACTTCTGAAAGGAAAACCCAGGAATGAAGCCGATCCACCCATCATGGACGTGGTGGCACTAAATGGAACTGATGGAATACCCTGTGAATGGTTGCCAAATGGGAAGAATCCAGAACTAAAAGCATTGGTTTGGGAATTTCCACTCGTGGACGGAATGGAGGTAGACCCAACTGAATATGTGCTAGAAAAAGACCCAAACAAAGAAGCATAGGAGATGGAAATCGTTCCTCCCCCTTGTACCGATGTTGGAGTTTGCATAGTTTTAGCACTTGTAGTAGAAGCCATGCTTCCAGTAGTGGTCATCAACGGTAAGCGCGTAATGTGACCTGGACTTAACGGTCTATGCGTCGGAGTCCCAACGTATTGTAATACTTCTGGATGGCTAGATGGTAGGGGAGATTTCAGAGCCACTAACGACTCTGAGAGTTCTTCTACCTCTATGTTATTCTCTATTTGAAAGAGAACTCGAGAAAGAACTAGAGTGTTCCTCTCTTGTTTTGTGGAAGTGTCAGGCCTTGCTTGAACACTAATGCCCTCGAGAGGAGGATCAATCCCCGATGCGTCAGCTGCCGTGGGACAAAAACCACCGGCAGTATTACCTCTACGCCTTCTAGGAGAAGGCTCTAAACTTGGTGGTGAAAGACCACGAAGTCTTGAAGACCGTCTAGGTGATCGGTCAGCCACTTTGAATTTTCTGTTAAGATCTAACTAAAGACTCAAAAAATTGAAAGCTAGGCCAACTAAGAGCACAGAGCACAGACTATAAAGTCCCTAAAAATATCAGCCAGTGAAACAACTTCAATGTATTTCCACTCCGGGTGATTAGGACCGGACACCTAAATACAAGAAAGTGAATTAAGGGGCCTTCTGAAGATAGTCTGGGATAATGACGGCCCAGTCCTATCAGCGAAGGTAACAGAGGAAGTTATGCTGACCTCCTAACAATAGCCTACGCCGGTACAAGCCCCGAAGCTTCACAAGGGTGCCCTCCAGTAGTACCGTTGAGAGTGATGCAACGTCGACCTCAGGTGCCACGGGATTCCCCTCTATAGCCACCTGTGTAAATCCATAGGAGTAGCAACTATGGATACCAACTCGTTGGAGAAGCCAGGCAGAACAGTCGTGAGGTAAGTTCAGACAAGTAGGAGAGGGGGTATCTCTCTTTCCTGTCTTCATAGACCCTCGTGCTTAACTCCCAGATCCGGAGCTTTCCTAGTCTTCCTTACGCTATTGGATTTTCACTCACTATTCAGACTCCTATGTTTGACAGTTTAAATGGCCTTGGAGAGTTAACTCTCCACTCGCCTAATCCAAGGCCCTAAGATCCTAGAACTTTTTGGTGTATCTGACTTGATAATAAAAAGTTTTAGTGAATTTTAATTAAAGCTTGATTTTAAAATACGTTGTTCTTTAAGTCACGGGATAAGCGGAAGTGAAACTAGTGGTGTTTTGACACAAAAGAAATTAATAAAAGACAAACTATATGTAAATCCACTTGTTTTCGTTTTCGATGAAAAGAAATTACTACAGGGTTCAGAGGAACTTCAAATAAAACAAAATTTTCTTTTCTTTTTGTTAATTTAAGCTTCACACTGACAAAATTTTGTTAGGATATTCCGACACATAGGATATAGTTAAGTTCAACTTGGTCTAGTATAGAGTTAGGTTAGAGTTAGGTAAAGTGTGTTTCTTTACCGTTGTACATTTTGTAACTTACAATCCGACGGTCACGATATGTAGTGATCCGACGGTTCACTCTCACCTCGGTATTACCGACACTTGATCCGTGGCTTGACACCCGATTGGTCCATGAGTTCTATTTAAAGCGCATGGAGGGTCATTGTTCGGGTAATCCGTGCATGAGAGAAGCTTATGTGAATTTTCATTCCTTGATTAATAAATTGCCTGTAGTACCCACGTTGGGACAGGCCGTGGACTGTTTCCCTCCTTGCACTTTGAGGGTTTTAACCACGTCAAAAATACTGGTGTATTGATTTGAGATCTGGTTGTGAGCGGTGTCCTTTTGGTGTTCTTTCTGAGGAACTTACCTTGTAAATTCCTACATGGTATCAGAGCTATTTGAGGGCCGCGTCCGTTGGTGATCCAAATATGAAGCCGGTAGAACTGCATGCGGCTGTCGTTTCCTAGATCTGCTGTTTCTGACTGCTTTCGGGCCGAGAGGACTGCTCTGTTGCGTTCAGAGCATCTGTTCCAGTGAGAAACCCTTTCGTTTCACGCGAAACGGTTTCTGGTAGCCCCAGTTGTGTCTTTTTTCAGATTGGGAGGTATACAGTGTTTTATTGCAGTTTACTATTATTTTCTCTCTGCTTATTTCGGTTTCGGTTTATTTAGCCCTTTTTTAACGGGATCTATACCTTTCATTTCTGCGTATTCTCTTTGCCCTGTGACTCTGTGCGCTCTGGGCAAATCAGAAACTGAAAGGAAGGATTTTTCTCATGCGTATGCTCTTTTCCCTGCACCTTAGTGTGATCTCGGAAAATCAGAAACATTGAGAAAAATATTTAGTTTTTCGGCTAAAGCTAACTTTGAGATTTTTTTTAAAAATTTCTAGTTTTTTGGCTAAAGCTAACTTCGAGCCGCAAGGTTCGTTTTTCTTTGCATATTCGTGTTGGGTTTTGTGTTTTGTGTTTTGTGTTTTGTAGGGAAAAAGAGCTTTCTCAAGGCAAGCACGCAGACCAAGGCCCCCCCCCCCTCTCTCTCTCTCTCTCTCTCTCTCTCTCAATTTTTTTGTATAGATCAATTGGTTCAAAGTTATTTTAAGAGAGTAGAGGTCTTGGGTTCAGGTCTTCCTATGGTATCTTGCAGAGAGGGTGTTTGTTCCGGATGTGTACTCGGAAAACATAATCGGGACAGTTTTGACAAACGTGCCTCTTGGCACGCCTCAGCCCCTTTACAGCTTGTGCACAGTGATTTATGTGGTCCTCTTCCTGTTGCTTCATTCTCTGGCTGCAAGTACTTCTTAACTTTCATTGATGATTTCTCCAGACGCACTTGGGTATACTTCTTAAAACACAAGAGCGAAGTATTTAACACCTTTTTGGCCTTCAAAGCCTTTGTTGAAAAACAATCTGGACATCAAATTCTTAAGCTAATAACTGCTAATGGTGGAGAATATGTTAAAAACACATTCATCAACTTTTGCACCGAAAATGGAATTCAAATGCAACATACTGTTCCATACACTCCACAACAAAATGGTGTAGCTGAAAGGAAAAATTGCACCTTAAAGGAAATGGCTAATTGTATGCTGCAATCTAAAGGACTCAGTCTTAGTTTTTGGGCCGAGGCAATTAATTGTGCAAATTATATAATCAATTGCACTCCTACTAAGGTTCTAGAGAATATCACTCCAGAAGAAGCTTGGAGTTCCATTAAACCAGATGTAAGTCACTTTCGTGTGTTTGGAAGTGAAGCATGGGCCCATATTCCAGATGAAAAGCATAAAGCTTTAGAACCTAAGAGTGAGAAATGTACTTTTGTTGGATATTGTGAAGATGTAAAAGGTTATAGACTTATTCCATTTAAGTCCAAAAATGTTATCATTAGAAGAGATTTAAAGTTTGATGAAAATAAATCGGCCTGCGAGCCTAGTCCGGCGGATGTGCCAGCTCTTCCTATCTCTTCTACTTTTGAAAACATTTCTTCTTCATATGATGAAAGCGAGGATGATAATCCTCCCCCACCTTCTCAGGATCCTCAACCTCCACGATGGGTCCGTGCTACTCGGGATGCAGCAGGCGATCTTTCCGGTGATCCTACAGATCAGCGACGTACACGTTCTCAGTTTGAAAGAGCCTCTTCTTTACTGGCTCAAGCTCCAGTAAATCATGATCCTGACACTTTTGCAGATGCTTCAGGCCATCCACATTGGGAAGCAGCTATGAATGAAGAATATCATTCATTGATGACAAATGATACATGGGATCTTGTTCCTCTACCAAAGGGACGCAAACTTGTTAGATGTAAATGGGTTTACAGAACCAAGTATGGACCAGATGGGAAAGTTGATAAACATAAATCTCGTCTCATTGCTAAGGGCTTTTCACAGGTTGAAGGCATTGACTACATTGAAACCTTCTCCCATGTTGCCAAAATGAACTCTATCCGCCTTGTTCTTTCCCTTGCTGCCTCTTTAAAATGGGAAGTCCATCAGATGGATGTTAAATCTGCCTTCTTGCATGGGAACTTGCAGGAAGAAATCTATATGGAACAACCCATTGGCTTATTACAAATAGACTCCAGCCTTGTTTGTCAACTTAAGAAATCCCTTTATGGCCTCAAGCAAGCTCCTCGGGCTTGGTATGCCAAAATGGATAGCTTTCTTTTAGAATCTAGCTTTTCTAGGTGTCATTCTGACAATACTGTCTACACCAAGAAAGTGGGAAACTCTCTTATCATCCTTGTTCTTTATGTTGATGATCTTATTCTTACTGGTAGTGATCCCAACCTTATAAACCATGTGAAGTCCAGCCTTAAAAAGAAATTTGAAATGACAGACTTAGGACACTTACACTATTTTCTCGGTCTTCAAGTCTTGCAATCCCAGGAGGGTATTTTCCTTTCCCAGTCCAAGTATTCTTGTGATATTCTTCGTCATTTTCACATGGAAGACTGTAAGCCAGCCCCTTCTCCCTTTCAGTCTGGAGTCAAACTTTCAGTCTCTTGTACTTCTCCTGAAGTTGATGCTACCTTATACCATCAACTTGTCGGAAAACTCTTGTATTTAACCCATACTCGTCCTGATCTTTCCTTTGTTGTTGACCTTGTTGCTCGTTTTATACAAAACCCCCGTGAAAGTCATTGGAAAGCAGCTAAAAGAATACTTCGTTATGTTCGAGGTACAGTACAATTTGGGATTCATTACAGTGCCAAAGCAGCTCCTCTGTTAGTTGGTTTCACTGATTCTGATTGGGCTGGTGACCCTGATGATCGGAAGTCTACTGCCGGTTATGTCTTCACTCTTGGTTCAGGACCTATTACATGGGCTTGTAAGAAACAGGCTGCCATTTCTCTTTCGTCAGCAGAAGCAGAGTATCGTGGTGCCGTGGAAGCTAGTAAGGAAGCCTTGTGGCTTCGTCAGATCCTATCAGAGTTTGGCTTTGAGCAGCAACATCCAACCACACTTTGGTGTGATAATCAAAGTGTCATTCAGCTATGCAAAGATCCAGTCTAGCATCAGCGCAGCAAACACATTGAACTACACATGCACTTCATCAGAAAGCTCATTCATGACCATGTTCTTGAAGTGCAATATTGTCCAACGAATGATCAGGTTGCAGAAATCTTCACAAAGGCTCTCACAGAGGCGAAGTTCACTAAAGTTCGATATATGCTTGGAGTTCAGGAAGTTGTCACTAAGGGGGGATAGGCTCTAGTGCCTCCTTCCTTCTCCTATTGTGTCATATTTGTAAATCCTTCAATCCTATCCCAAGTTGTTCTTAAGGGGGGATATTAGGATATTTCGACACATAGGATATAGTTAAGTTCAACTTGGTCTAGTATAGAGTTAGGTTAGAGTTAGGTAAAGTGTGTTTCTTTACCGTTGTACGTTTTGTAACTTACAATCCGACGGTCACGATATGTAGTGATTCGACGGTTCACTCTCACATCGGTATTACCGACACTTGATCCGTGGATTGACACCCGATTGGTCCATGAGTTCTATTTAAAGCGCATGGAGGGTCATTGTTCGGGTAATCCGTGCATGAGAGAAGCTTATGTAAATTTTCATTCCTTGATTAATAAATTGCCTGTAGTACCCACGTTGGGACAGGCCGTGGACTGTTTCCCTCCTTGCACTTTGAGGGTTTTAACCACGTCAAAAATACTGGTGTATTGATTTTAGATCTGGTTGTGAGCGGTGTCCTTTTGGTGTTCTTTCCGAGGAACTTACCCTGTAAATTCCTACAAATTTAACAAAGCTATGGATGCCTAAAAAGATGTGCAAATCTATCCTAATGCAACAAGTATATGCTGATGCAAGACTCAAAACTACTCTAAAATCAAGAAACGAAAGTTGCTTGCTTATCAATTTTTATTTTGCCACTTAGAATGTTTAGATGGAATATGAGTTACCACCATTAATTTTGTCTAAACATTAAAAAAAGTTACAAGACAAAAAAAAATGCACTTTCATTCACTAAAAGGAAACCAAAACAAAACAAAGTTCAAGAAAGCAAAACTAAGTTTTTCAAAAAGTTTTCTTCAAAAGAAACAACAAAAGAGTCTTTTCAAAAATGCTCTCAAAAAGACTGAAAATTTATGATTGAAGAATAGGAAACAAACACTTTTGCAAGTTGACAACACACAATGGATGAAAACTCAACAAAAAGAAATGTGGTTAAAGATGCTCTTAACAATCAAAAGCAGCATTGGCAATAAAGACCAAACAGATCAAAAAGACAAATTTCAAGAAAGTGTCAATCAACAACTTTCATGAAACAAAAAGTGGAGGGTCACAAAAAGCAGTTTTGTCAAGCAAACAAAAAGTCACCAAAAACAAGACTTAACACAAAGATTGAGATCAATCTTCCTGCCCTGATGAATGAGGCAACAAAGATTCCCAGTAAGAAATCTTGCGTGCTTAAGCGAAAAATGATGACGCTTGCAAAAACAAAAACAAGACCAACACTTCTTACAATTAGAGAGAATTTGGAATCACATGCTTGCTGTAAAACTAACAACTCACACTGGAAAGTGACTGTTTAAGGCTGAATCAAACCAGCAGAAAAACCTTCAGAGACAAAATGATTTTAAAAAAATTGAAAATTGCAAGATATACGCGACTGTACTAATGTATAGATTGCGTGTATACATGACAGTGCCTAAGGAAACCTGCGTATACACGGGTTAACTTAAGGAAACAAGTTTATATATTCCTTTGTAAGCAAGAAAAACAGCGTATATAAAAGATTTCAAGAAAAAAAATAACAGACTAAAGAATTTGACCAAACTTACAATTCAAGAACAGACCACACAGCAACAGCAAGCAAACATGTGGCTGAGCCCTGATTGGCTTGAAAACACCCAAACTAGGAACAACAACAGTGTTGTCCCCAGTGGAGTCACCAATTCTGTTAAGGGAAATGTTCCCCTAGGGCTTTTGGGTTGAAACCCTAGCAGCCTGAAAGTTGTCTATACAGAGAAACACACATTCCACACAATCATTATGCTAATATAAGAAAATTATATGATAAGGGGCATACCTGAGGTCTTACGTTTGAGAAGGTCCTTCCAGGATCCAAACCCTTCTTGGAGTTCCTTTTGCTCCTTTGACCTGCAAAACAACCAATTCAAAAAAGTCTTGCAGTATATGGACTAGACCTTATAAAGAAACCATCTTCATATTATAAAGAAAGGTAGTTAGTTATGAAATTTAAACAACCATTCACATATGAATTCTAACATGAATATCATAAACATGAAGAAGACTTACATGAGGAACAAAGACATGTGTTTCTTTTATTATAGACAAATAAAGTACAGAAAGGAATAATTTCACCGAAGTCGTCCTTTCGCAGGCTCCAAGCAAATCCTTCCTCCGGATTTGTCCAGCCTCAAGCCTTTAACAATCTCCTTCCATGACTTACTCCATGATATCACAAGTAGTGGATGGACATCAACACACAAGGAAACAAGGGTTTCCTCTAAAAATGGGGGAAGTGCATGAGGCACAAGGATCTTTAGACCTGGTTAGGGAAATCTCAGCATAATAACCTTTCTCTCTCTTCTCTCCTCCCTTAGGCCTTCCCATTGAATCCTTTTTATACTTCTCCCAAAGTAGTTTTTTAGTTGGGAGTTGGTTGGGAACAGTTGGGCCACGGGCACTAACAGGTGATTAGCAGGTAAAACCTGCGATCTCCACCCGAAATTAAGGAGTTTTATATTTTTTTAAGTGTTTTATACATATACGCAGGTTGGGTATATGACTACCCGCGTATATACGCGTTTAACTAAGGGCAATGTCGTGTATAAGGGAAAAAACATTGTTTTTTAAATTTTTGGACCAGGTCTGGAAGGAGGGGTTTCCCTAGGCCATGAGTGCAGCATCACAAACCATAAGAGTGAGATTTGGAGCTATAACAAAGGATTAAGTACAAGTGCCAAGAAACATGAATACAAAGGACATCTCTCGCTGCAAAAGAGGAGATTGGAGCGATGACTTACTCCCTAAAAGTATTAACTCTCTCTCTGATGACTTATAAAATAATCTGAGGTGAAAATTCCTTTTCATGTACAAATATAACAAATGGGGTGATCATTCACCTCCCATGTGACTCTTGGACTACCCTCATGACTATTTGACTTCTCTATGACCTTCCAACTCCCACTTGAATTTTCACATTATATAGATAACTCCTGGACCCCCACTTTACATTACATTTCCAATATAGAATTTACATAATTTAAAACTGATGTGGCACATGATGACTCATGAAATGAAATGACACTGATGACATGGAAATGTTAAGCCAATCTTTGTTGTTGATTTGTCTTCATTAAGAGATGTCCAATGCTCCATCCTCATGAGAGGTATGATTTTTTCTTCGCATCCACCTTCAAAAGGGTTGTGCATCAGATGGAGTCTTATTGTGGTCTTAATCTTCAAATCCATATGTGTCTTCTAGTAGGTTCCCCTTCTCCTTTTCATTCATCATCATTGTGTCACGATACAATAGAGTAGTTGCAACTAAAAACCATTCATGGAAATCCAACATCTGTCCAAAAATCCCTTAATCTAACATATTTCATGAACTCACTTGTTAGGGTTGAACTAGTGATTGGTTGAGTGACCAGGTAAGGGATTACACAGTTCTAGAGGCCAAGGTCTAGGATTGAGGCTTGAGACTATGCAATGCATAGCTTAGGATGGCCAGGTTCAAGATATTTGACAGTTGAGGGGCATAAGAGTTCAAGGCTTGGGTTTGAGGCTTGAAGATGCCCAATGCATAGTTCTAGAAGGATAGAGGCCAAGCCATTACGTAGTAGAGCGACTCAAGGACTAAGTGTGGAGGCTTGATCCTTGAGACTATGAAATGCATAGTTTTGGAGGTCCATTATGTTGTAGAGGGACTCAAGGATTCAGTGTTGAGGCTTGAGCCTTGAGACTATGAAATGCACGGTTCTGGAGATCTATGCAGAGGGATTGCATAGCTGAGGAACTCAATGACTAAGGCTGGAGGCTTGAGCCTTGTTTTTACCCATTGCGCAGTTCTGGGAGGCAGGGAGGTTGCGTGATTTCAATATTACATAGTTTAAGAGGTTAAGGATGTGGTTTGAGGATTGAGATTTTGCAATGCATAATTTAGGCTGGGATAGAGGGAAATATTATGTAGTTGTGGAGCTGAGGGGCTGGGTTTGAGCAGTAAAATTATGCAATGCATTGTTCTAGAGGGCAGAGATTGACCAATGCGCAATACCAAGAGGCAAGGTTGTTGCTTGAGTACTGAGACTACACAATGCATAGTATAGGAGGGTTGACTTAGTGGCCTGAAAAATGGAGTTTTCCCAGTTTTGACTAAGTGTTAGATCAGTGAGAAAAGTTGAACCAAATTGAATAAATACTTGAAGAAGATCACACACTTAGATCACTTGACAGCACGACAAGGAGCACTCACAAAACATGAACAACATACTTATCTTTAGTGTGACAAATTTGGGACAACTCATTTCGAGTGTGGCACTAACAATACATTTTGCGACAACATTGATGACACTTGTGCAAAAATGCTTGAAACCTTTGAGATGATTCTGATATATGTTTACATGATAAGAAAAAATCATTATCATAAATATTTCCCCTTTACACAAACAAAAAATCCACTTTAAGTGATAAGTGACACTTCTCGTGTGAAAAGACAACATATGTGATATGGAAAGTAAAGTGTGAATGAAAATTTCAATATGAAAATGACAGTGAAAGAGACACGTGCCACAGTGAAGATAACATGAAGATGACACTCACTAACTTAAATGAAGTATAAATGATAGTTGAAAACATGAAAATAACACTCGTGAGAGAAAAGGTGTGCAAAGGAGAAGGTGTGCAAAATAGAAGTACAAACGTAGTCAAAAGTGAGAGATAACCAATGAACATGCACACTAACTATCGACATGGGTTGATCATAGCACGAACACTGTCTTAATAGAACGTGCTAGGCTCATTGAAGCTTGCATGAAAGAATGTGCTCATGAATTCATTATGGACTGAGCACGTGTTAGCAAGGGACTTCGACACTTCCTATCCAAGAATATTGACCGACCAAGAATTGACTACAGAAAAATTGATCGCAAGATCCGTAGAAGGCTCCAAAATTCAAGTACAGGAAAAATTTTGGAGGGTGTTTGTCACAACGAGAACACTTGGTGACATAGTGGTAGAAATCCAACTTGATTTCCTTGGTCAATTCTTTTGTACATGGTTATTTCTCTAGGGAGTATTGATTCATCCTTTATATTACGATGGCTTCCCCACTTACCATGTGCATAAACATATTTACCTTCATTCCTTTACTCAGTTAAACACAAACACAAGAACGACGGTCATACAATGTTTTGAATTAGGAAAGGGTAATGAAGTTCACAAGTTTTAGATCTCGCGAGTATAGATTTTCATCTCTAGTGTTTCTATGCTACCAACATGCTTCGATAGTACCCCGAGAGACTCAATTTAGGGACACAAACATTACTCCACTACCAGTAAGTCTGGACATTACCCCAACGAAGTTTCTTGCTTCACCTCTCTTCATAGAAAGCCCTTCTCTCATTTTAACTTTATTTATTTATTCTATATAGGATTGTACATTGAAACTTATTTATTTAAGGGAAAGAAGAGGGATCCTAACTTATTGAGAGAATAAGAGGTTTTCCCTTCAAATAACCATATACAAGACCTATGATATTGGTTTTCCCTTTCCTTTCTCTACTTCATTGGATCAGCCTAAAAACATTGACACATAAAGACCTGAGTGTAGGGATGAGGCTTGCATAATAGACATGGGAATGATGTTTTGGCACAAGGATTTCCTTACACAAGGATCTTATCCTCCATTGGAACATCTTCGACCAAGATGTGTAACCACAACAAGGAAGAAGGATAAAGAGTTAGTCAAATGTTGTAGTCTCACAAAGTCCCTTTTCTTTTGGACACATTGCCTTTCAAGCCCAAAGGCGACACCTTCATGTAATGTCTTATTAACATAATGGAAAAGAAAAACATGATATAAGAAGAAAGAAAATCCAAAATATAAGCAAAAGGAAGATAAAACAAAATATGATTCAAGACAAAAATAAGAAAACACAAGAAAGACTAAGGAGAAGACATGCATAATGAGTGCAAGAGAGGGGAACTAGAATGCAGCTAGTCCTACTCCTAACCTAAATTGTTTGAAGGTCAGGGTCAAGTGTAATGAAATTTCCAATGAATCCACCGTATTTGTTCCCAAGCTGCATATACAAATATACAAAAAATTAAAACAAATATAAAATAATGTGTAATGGAAAATATAAGAGCTTGAATAAATTGCACATAAAATTGAAGGTCTTGTGTGTGAGTAGAAATATATGTGATAAACACTACTTCTACCCAATTTTCGATCTTACCTTTTCGGTGAAAATTTTAATTACACAAACCTCAAGGGCTTCTTGGAAAGGTATCCTCGTCTTAACTGAACTCCTTAGAAAGCACGAGGAAATATCAAAACTTTTTATTTGTGACAAAGTTTGATAGGTAATATTTCTCTAACCATTCAATGATTAGATCATAAAGTTCATAACAATCCTCTTGAAAACTATGAAATATTTGAACAAATGAATTTTCAATTAGAGGCACGGGATCACGATGAGAATCATGTGAGGGAGAATAGATCTGAAAAAACTCAGTAGACCTATGGAGACACTAAGGACTTCACATAATCCTCAGTGAAGGCAGAAGTGCCCAAACTTCTTGAAAAGTATATGGAAACTGAGATAAACCATAAGGATTAGTGAATGTGAAACAACTGTCATTTGATATACTGTTGGGAAGATGATAACATGAAGGACGGTTAATATTATGATCAGATGAACCATTTTTGGCATGAGCTTCTCAATTGTAATATGATGAGGATAGGTTATTCTGAGATATTTTTCAAATGCTATGAATAACAAATTCACACTCCTAAAGTGATGAATGTAACAAAATATCTCCTTGTAACTGGTGTCACACCATACTAGCATCGTAATCATCGAAATAAGTGAAAAGGAATGAAAATAAAACAAACACATGAAACCAACTTAGATATGACGAGTGAATAAGAAAATGATTCACCAAATAACTCAAGCACTTGATAACATTCAACAATATTTCTGGTGTCATCAAGACATTCACAAGAAAAAATAGAAGTTAATTATTCACCATAGCACTTAACAAATATCAATTCTTCGACCAAAGGTAATTTTCAAATTGATCTACTTAAAAAAATTTCACATTCATGAAAGTTATACACTGTAAACGAATATTAGAGACAAGATATTTTCATGAGGATGAATTCACTACAGCATTATGATCAAAAGCCTGATCACAAAAATTGTAACGATAAATCCCAAAATCCATCAAGAACGATTTTTCATCTAGTAGAACAATACGAATGAAAGAATTCTACAAGAAAATACATATCTGACATGGTTAAGGAATCTTACCACTAGGATTGCAAGAGCTTGACATAACCATTGACTAAAGTTGAAGTGCCTTGAATTCCTCACAAGGTTTGTAACTTTGAAAAAATAAATAAGAACAATTTATAGGCCGAGTTAGATCAAAAATTGCATGTGGATAATGACTATCAATTATGTTAACAGGAACACCATTATCTGGATGGAAGCTATCTACGTCAATGGCTTGATCATATATTTCATTTTCAATAAACATATTACTCAAATCATTATATTCCTTTGATCATGGGTCTGAATATCTATAAACAAAAAAATTCTCGTGATCACAATGATTTGAAGAGTTTCTCCCATACAAAACAAGAGATAATAAGGGATGGAATGGATACTCTATAATTCAACACTTTCTTCTTCATCACGGATATTCTCACTATCTTCTGTCATTTAAAGATTCAACTGATGAGAGAAGGGACATGAAGAGAATTGACAATCTCCATCACAAGTTGATGCATCGTAAACAATATACCACAGAGGATATGGAGGTGAATAAGAAGAAGTATTCATAAATGAATCTTCTTTGAGTGGAACAAATTTAAGATTAAATATTTTGAAACATAATCTCCTCGAGAATCTGAAATATCAATTGGTGCACTTGGGAATTCATCATCATATGTGTCAATAAAGTCATCCTTATCAGAATGATTATTTCCCAAGGCTTGAGATTGATTAGCAAAATTGATCTGATATTATTGATTACCAAGATTACCAGATTCAATATTAGCGAAGAATGAAGAAACACCATCTTCACAAGGAGCATTTTGGAAAAGAGAAGAAATATTGAAGGAATCTTAACCTTGTTTCTCCTCTACCTATGAAATGTGACTATTGTGAACCTGCTCGCAACTTAAACCAACAACTTCAAAATCAAGAGAGTGTGAAAAACTAGTTGGTGGAGAAGATTGATTAAGCAGATCAAGGTACAAAGAGTTATAGAACGTAGATGATAGAGGATAAAAGAAATATGAATCAGATTTAATAATAGATTTATGAGTATTGATACCATCTCGAGGAATGAAAAATTTGGTTTTCACCATAGGCTTCAGGAGCCATTCTGGGATTTCCTCTATTGAATTTGAATTATGAAAATCGAAAGGCGGATGAGAAGATGGATTAGCAATTTGATGTGTAGATTTCCCAACTTTATTATCATCACACAAAGGCACCCTCTTTGGAACTGGAAAAGGAGAAGGAAAAGGAACAAAAGGAATAACGGACTCCTCCTCTGAAATTAGGGTGTCTCATGATTCACAAGTGTTGGGAAAGTAAAAAAATTAGGAGCTTCATATTCACTAGGAAAAGAGATGTGAACCAAGCACTCCAACTTGTGCCTAAAGAAATCCCAATCTATGCCTTCTCCAGGAAATTCATAACAAAGGTGAAGGAATCAATCAGAGTAATCCTCAATTGATTCATTAGGCTTCATTCTTAGTTGATTGATTCTTTTACAAATATCTTAGTAATCATACCTACTGAAGGCTTGATAAATCTCGTTGAGGAAATGATGAAAAGAATGGATGGAATCAAATCGTAATGTATAAAATTATTGATTAAAATGACCTTCAAGGGTGAGGAAGAAAATCACACAAGAAAAATCTTCATCATTGATTTCCTAATATTCACAAATTTTAAAATAATTAGAAATGTGCTTGGTTATGGATGTTTCATCCTCACCATCAAACTTCAACTGAGACAATTGATAAAGAGGCTAATCATGGATTGAAATTTGATAAATGGATAAATTAAAGAAACACCCTATGAGTATGATTTGGGATGGACCATTTATGATAAGAGATTCAGAATAAACTCAATGGGAACAGACTTTCATCTGGCCCTCCATGTAGTGCCAGTTTGTTGACAATGCTAGAAATTCGTCAACCAAAGGGGTCTCCCCAACGTGAAGTCCAAATCATACCTCACATTATTTGGATTAGGATCCCCATATGTAGTATCGACACTTTTTCCATATATTATTATATATTTTTCTTAGATTTAGTTGTTAGCAAGAGAGAGAAGTGTGTATGTGCCTTTGTGAAAAGCAAGTAAGTGTGTCTAGTGAATGTTTGATTGCAGGTGTATCAAGGTTCTTCTACTACAGATCGAGTAAAGGTGAGCCTCTAAGATATAGGTAATTGTACCACCCTAATAGAGGCTCACATAAGAGAAAAGATAATTTCCTAACATCAATCAAAATAGTCAACATAGATGTGACGATTGTTACAACCATTACAACACAATTTCAATAAGATAAGCATTAAAATAACCAAAATATTTCAACTAATTTAGTACTTGTGAAAGAAAACATGAATCTTGCAATATGAAAATGATTGTGAAAGCGAGATATGCCAGAGTGAAGATAACATGAAAAAAGACTAATTAAAGTGAAGTCAATAGGACAGTTGAAAACATGAAAATAAAAATAATGAGACGGAAGGAGCATAAAACGACATTTTGAGAAACTGAGAGACTGTCAATGAACATGTGCACTAATTATCCACATGGGTTGATCAAGCTTGTGTGAAAGAATGGGCTTGTGAATTCATTATAGACCAAGTATGTGTGAGTAGGTGACTTTGACACTTGCAATCCAAGAATATTTATCGACCAAGAAGTGACTACGGAATGACTAATCACAAGATCCAAAGTATGTTCCAAAATTCAGGTACAGGAAAACTTTTGGAGCGCATCTATCGCAGCAACAACAAACACATTTCTCTTCTTTCATCCTTTAGTTTATTTGTAAGATAATAATTTTTTGAACATACGTAACATGGGTGGAAGAGGGATCTACACTTATTGAGAGAAAGAGACCTTTCTCATTTAGTGACAAGTACATAAACCTATGATGATGGTTTTGTCACTTTAGGCTTTTCCCTTACCTTTCTCTACTCAAATAGATAGGGGAGAGAAACATTATTCAATAAAGGATGTTGATTCTAGAAATAAATATTATAAATGGATATGGGTTTCAAGGTTCTTCTTACGATTTTCCAACTAAATGGATTTTGTTTTCCATTGAGACATGATCAAATTTAAAAATAAATAAATGACCAAACCAATAAGAAGGTAATAAATTAGCCAAGGGTTGCATGCTACTACAGTTTTCCTTTTGCAAATTTTAGCCACACCATCTCGAAGCTCATGACCATCTTCCATGCAAAGTATTATTGAAACAAAGGATAAAACTATAAATAATAATAAGAAAAGGCATGCGAAATAAGAAATCGCAAAGAAAGAAATACAATGAAAACTAACTAAATACAACCTAACCTATCTGAAACTAACAACTTAGGAGATTGTTACTATGTAAAATGGAATTTCCAATGCATCAATAGAAGCTTCACCTGACCTTTGAGTTAAAGTGTATAATCATGTATGACCATCACAACATATAATGCAATGAGAAAGATAAAGAACAAAAACATCTACATGGAAACATGAAGGCATGGAGTGCAAGAACAATAATGTGAAATCAATAATTTCTTTACCTAAAGAAAGGTATCACAACAACACTTCTTTGACTCATATCATACAATGTTTGATTGAATGCATGAAGGGACTTACTATGACCCATGAAACTTGACATGTAGGATTTCTCTAACCAATTTGCAATAGGGTCATAAAAACAACCATATAAAAAATGTTGCAAAGGAAAGTTAACCATAGAAATATCCAATTCTCGGTTGATTTAGTAAATTTTAAGTTGACCTTCAATTAAGTTTTAGTTTTATGGCTCACCACGAATTCACCTAAATTCCCTAAAATAAAAATCTAGCATGAGCAAACAGAATATTTCTCTTCAATCAAAATCTATCTAAGGAAGGGAGGAGACAAATAGTATGCAACATAGAAAATGTAGCAAACAAGATGCACAATATAATTCCATTTTCATGCAATTGTTCTTAAATCAATATAGATGAAAAAAACACTAAATGGAAATGCAATTATTTTCTTTTCTTTTCACCAAACTTAACTTTTGAAAATGAGGAAAACTAAGCTATAAAGTCTAATCACTAATTCAAATGCACTTTTTATAATGAGGACTAAAACAACAATTCATCCAAGTGATCAATGATGCAAGGAAACAAGTTTGAAAGCGACCTTATGATAAGAAAAAAAAAGAAAAAGAAACCAATTATTAGAAAATGAAATCACATATAGATGAAAACCAAATGGAGGCTTCAGAGAGACCAAAAGGAACTCAAGAATTACGCAAGGTTAGCTAGAAGTAGGTTGATCAAAGCAACACTAAGAAAACAGGGTATTTTTTGTGAAAAAATAGGGATCAATGCAGATGCAGAAGAGATACCTGTGCTTTTAAACATAGGCATAGAGAGTGCCTAGGTCGGGTGCAATGCTCTATTAGCTGACCATAGGTTCTATATGTCCAGGGGAAGAGGATTCTGACACAAAAATTACAAATAAGACTCAATGAAATCACTTCCTGGGTTTGTTCTTGGTTGATTAAAGCCACAAATGTATGTGAAAGAGCTAAACAAAACACAATGGACAAATAAACCAGCAAGGGAATACATCATTCCCCAGTATGGTCACCAATTTTTTATGGAATATTTATGACAACGGACAGAAATATCTCCCCTAGGTGTGGTGGGCTGACCTAGAACAACAAAAAAACAAAGGACCCAATGTTTTTCTTAAAGTAAGTAGATCAAGGAATGAAACCTAGTTGGAATATGTCATATAATTTTGTTCTTCTTTAGCTTGATTTCTCTAATCCTACTTCCAGTTACCAAAATTATAACCTGCACAACCAGAAAACACAAGCCAAGAAACTACGAGATCTACATAGAATAATCTATATACTTTATTCAACAAATCAACATGGTATTCAAATACATGAAATAATGACATCACACATAGGAAAACAAAGTGTACCTCCAATCACCCCAAATGCATGAGAAGAGCACTTTCACAACAACATCATTAGGGTAGAATCACTCTCCAAAAGCCAATCTCTTGCATATGGAAGCCTATAAATATATATAGGAGTGGAGTACGTTAGGAGTTCTTATCCTTTTACCAATATTGGGATCAAGATCCACTCTTGGTGGGAGGACGAGATCTAAGGATAAGGGATGGAAACTCCAAGGTAGGATAAGACAGGATGCGAATGTTTTATATGAGGTAAATGGTTACAACAGATCTTGAAAGCTTCTGGAAATGGAGGCTTCGAGATTTTATCTCTTTTTCTTGAATTTATAGAACCAACACATGTGAAAAGGAGATCAACCTACAAGTAATCAATGCAGACCACATTGGAGAAACCTGTAGGTGAACGTGGTCTAGCAAGAGGCCATGGAGTGTTGGTCCTAAAACTAGCTCAGATGATGTAGTTTAGGGTAGAAACTCTGGGGAATGATAGAGTGATGAATAGGTATTTGTGCAATGATGATCTAAAGGGGGAATAGTATGTTGATTGATCCCATTAGGATCCCTATTGGTCAGATGTGACAAAATCACCTATAAGAAATCCGAAAACCCATTTTTCACTTTTTCAAAACCTTCCAGTGTCAAGACTGTAGGGTGACATGTCCTGATGGACACCACCATTGCACACAAAAAACAATAAACTTCTAGTTGGGATGAGTTTTACTCTACGTGAGCCTGACGTCTATTCAACCTTAAGGACTCCACCTGCTACACCTTCTAAACCTTCTCGGGTACCTTTCTAGGATGATGTCATGCCTATGTCAATAATGCCAAATGGAACCTCCTGAGTGGTGACACATGTAACTTGGATTTATCCTCTTTAAGCAGCTAAAACCACTAAATCTACTTGTCATGCAACCTTTGTTCATAATGCCACACCATGTTAATGTAATCCCATGGTTACGTAAGCTCGGCCTTAACCTCTACATGAACCTTTTGATATTCCACGGTAAATATGCTAGGATGACATATGAAGTGGGACCCTTGCTAGGAAATACAAATTATTTTCATCCTTGATGTCAAAGCCACATCTGCCCATTTCCTACATCATTCTAGAGCTTCTTTTTTTGTGCACCTTTGAATCTTTTGGGGTAAAATTGGTGGGATGAGTTCTACAAGGAGCTCCATCCCTAGCTAATGAGAATGTGTTCCATTGATATTTTTACTCTCCACTAAAGAGATCCACCACATTTGGAAAGAGAACCAAACTTTCTCACCACTTTGAACTTTCTCCATGTTTAGTTGTGCAACATAGAATCTAGGGGCATTGACATTTTACTCGCAATAACTCTCGATCGAGGAGGAAATTTGTGGAATTCAATATACTGTTGAAAATATATTTTTGAGAATTATCCAACTATGCTACTTTTAGGAGCTTTCAAGATGATGCATTGAGATAAAAACTTCTTCAATTCTTGGGACTACCCTTGAACTCAACACACCATGTAGACCAATGCTAGTCTAGTTGCCATCACTGCTAATCTAGTCAACATCAATGTTAGCCTCATTGGCATCAATTCTTACACATTGAATGCCACTAGCCATCGAGACAATGTTAAATGTCCAATAATATCCTCTACCAAATTCTTGTTGATTTTTGAATTGAGTTTCCAATAATTTGCAAATTGTTCATCAAGTAATTTCCCACCAAAAGCTAGTAGAGATAACCTACATGTGTCCTTGAACTCTAGAAACATATAGAAGTTAAGCCAGGGAATTTTGTACAATTACAAAAAAGTGTGGAGCTAATGGGAATCCTTGTTGGATAGCTTTTTGAAGAGGTATTTCCTCTAAAATTCTACCTTTAACATACACTCTAGTTTAGGAATTTGAGAAATTACTTCGTACTGCTTGAGTGAAGTAGTTTGCAAATCCTAGCCAACAAAAAGAGTGAAGCCCCATTCAATCCTAACATAAAAATTTTCAAAGTATATATTTTGAAATATAACTTCTTCCCTAGTTTCCCATTCTCAGTAGAGACATTGACAAGCCATGAGAATGTCATCCAAAGAAAACAATCTTTGATAAATCCTCCTATTCAAGCCAATTATTCTTGAGGCCATGTTTCAACTTTTGTTGGCAAATATGCCAATGGAATCCACTAAAACATTATTCAGAAGAGGTCATATTAAGTAAGGTTCCATTTTTAAAGTGTTAGTTTTTCAAGTTCCAATATAGATATCAAACAATTTGTGCGCCCATGGAATTCTCTAACTACCTTAGTCACATTGGAGAATATCATTGAAATCCGCTCTTATGCATCTAAACTTAATAACCTTGGAATTTATTACTTGGCTAGATATTTCTTTATGTAATGGATTTTTCTGATTGAAACCAAACACATTTTAGTACTTATTGAGTTAATTTTTCCTAAAGGAACATAGTTGAGGCTCTAGAGTTTAGATTATTATAATCTTAGTCTTTAGTCATCTAAGTGAAATAAATTGTCTTTTGTTGAGACAAGGAAATTAACATCACTCAATCTAACAAGAATGATGCTAAAACGTTACAACCAAGGGGGTTAACACAACCATATGAGCTTCACTAAACCTTGAAAATTAAAACAATAATGCAAAACATGCATCTTAGATTGATCTATATGTGTTTTCCTTCTAAATGTATGAAAAAAGAACATTAAAATGTAACATTATTACATTTGTTTTTGGCTTCACCTATTCTAATATGAGTTCTTATTTGAATATGAATTAGGTCTCTTTATGAGGACCATTCTTAGAAGATACTCTCTCGTATTGAATTCTTCACAATAGTCACAGTGGCCAGCTTCGTATACTACACACTTCCTAGATAATTGTTCACAATTCTAACATTTTTCTAATGGCTTTCTTGGATATGGTCTCATAATATCACAACTAATCAACTTGGTTTAGGATAGAAGGGTTCACTACTAGGAGCCTTCTCCTTTGATTAGGATGGAATTTAAACATATCATGGAAGTTCCCTAGTCACACCATGGTTTTCAATATTGAATGTTGTTGTTGGGTGTGTGATATTCATTTGCATAAATATTCCTTTATCCTATTGGAATTATGAAATATCCCAAGGTAGGAAGTTCCCCATTCTTTCTAGTGTTTTCTTTACTATTATTGGTTAGAAATACGATCCAACATGAATTTTTCAAAATTCAAATTTCTGCAACAATTCTCATTATGTTCAAAACAAATTTATGGATCCATATTGCATTCAATATTGTATAATCGACGTTTCAAACTAGCAACTATGGTTCATCATTAGGATGAAAATATATATTTTCATCCTGAATATGAACCATAGTTCTTGGTTTGAAACATCAATTATAAAATGTTGAATGTGATATGGATCCATAAATTTGTTTTGAACATAACATGAATCTTGACATCACAATTTAATTTGAATGAAAGGGCTTATAATGACTATGGAAATCTATATCTCACTACAAATAAACCCTTCTTATTGATGTGATTAAGTGGTGATGGTTTCCTTTTCTAGGGGTGTACATTGAATTGAGTGAATCGACTATGTACCGTGTTTATAGGTACGAGTGCTTAAGGCTTGAGGAGTACAGTGCCAACAGTGGTATGTGTGGTACGTTTTGTTGATGAATTGCTGTCTCAATACAATATTCCTTATAAAATAGAACACAACCCAAATATTTCATTCAATTAAGGGCATTGGTGACTTCGTTAAGGGGGAAACGGTGCGACCATTCTCATTATGTTCAAAACAAATCTCTGGATCCATATCGCATTCAATATTTTATAATCAACCTTTTGAACCAGCGGCTATGGTTCATCTTCGAGATGAAAATATATCTTTCATCCTGAAGATGAACCATAGTTGTTGTTTCAAAACATCGATTATAAAATGTTAAATGCGATATGGATCCGGAAATTTGTTTTGAACATAACACAAATATTGACATCACAATTTAATTTGAATGAAAGGTCTTATAATGACTATGGAAATATATATCTCCCTCACCTTTTTTCTCTTTCTATTGGATTGTACTTTGCAAGAATTGCAACAATTTTTAAATAATACTCCTATTCAATCAATAGTGAGCTCTCACACTTAATTGATTTGTTCCTTCTTCATTATTTTGAAAATTAAATTAAATAACTTTTCCATTCTGTTAATGAGATTAAAAGTAAATTTTATGATGACAATGACATTCTTAAGAGGAGTAGATCTACTCTATATGTTGGGAAATTAGATGCTCATGCACACTTGATGAGGAATTATATGTGAGTCTTAGAAAGGTGGTTTCTCTTATTTTTAGTAGCCACCATGGCATTCTATATGTTATTATCATTTGTATGGAAGGATGAGGTTCAAATTGCATGGTGGGGTTTGTACTAGCATGTGCATTGGCGTGGTTGATAACTCTTCTAATTGCAGTCATCCAAGAAACTACACACTATGTTCAATTTTTGTAATTTATTTTCTTATAATTATTTTTTCCACATGTTATTTTAAGGTGTTCTTTTTAGTTCAAGTCCCCATTCAAGGTTCTATTTGTTGGATATTATATCACTACCGAGGGGGGGGGGGGGGCGAATCAATAGTGCGGCACTTCAAAATTTTTCTCCAATTATTAATATTTTTACCATGCATGAATTGAAACAAAAACACATAGATTAGACAATCAAAAGAAACATGCAACCATAAAACCAATCATGACAATGGACACAAGTGTTTCTGGTGGAAAACCCATCCTAGGAAAAAAATCACCCTGATGTTGTTGCACTGCTCAATTCTTTTATTAATTATAAATAATATTATACATATATCAACTCCCTCCCATCAACTAGAAGACTCGACTTCTTCCATAGTATGCTGACACTATCAGAGAAGATTTCTTTTCTCTATTACATCTACAGACTACCATTTGCTAAAGGCCACCATGATCAGTGATCCTTGCCCAGTTATTCTTGAACTAAAAATGACCCTAAAAACTCCAATATTTTGGTAGTATCACGACAGTGAGCCTCACTCTATTTCTACTGAACTATCCAACCACCATTGGATGGAGAAAACTCGTTTGCATACTGAATCTTCCAATCAGTGTATACTTAAATCCTCCACACCTTCAGTTCCTCCCTACGAACCTCATTTAATATATTTTCAAATTGGACTCCTAAAACTTGATCAACATGAGCACTACAACAACATAGCATTTTTCAACATTAGGTATCATCAAAACCTCCATACAAAATCTCCACGCTAGCTCAAAAAAAATCTCTGCAAAACACTACACCAATCCCCAACTCATTATCACACATCTTTCATAAACATGATGGTTGAAACATACCTCATATCACTGCTGCTACAACTAAAAACTCCTTTAGAAATTATGCATAATAGAGCTCATACATTTTACAGGGTCCTCTCCAAGCTCACACACACTCCACACAACAACTAGAAAATCAACTAATTTACAATGTGCTTCCTCCAATATGTAGATGAACTCATGTGCTCAACTCAATAATTACTCAGAACTAATGGGCATCACAACTTTATTCATATGCTATATTTGATCCAAATTCAGCTTGTTGACTCAATCAAACAACTAATTCCACTATACTTTTTTATCTTTTTGACTTTGATAAACTTATGGATGCCCCATGAAATTTTTCGATCATAAACCAGAAATTTATGATCAAGGAGGTCACCATAAACCAAAAAGGAGCTAAATAACATGAGAAATGTGGAGTAAATCGCGCGATATACTCCATTTGTACCCTTGACATAGTATGAAATTGAATGGGCATCTCTCACATAGGTTCTTCATGCGATTGGAGCCTTCCATACGCTTCCATAGGCCTCTGTGCATGTGACTATTGCTAAATTTCAATAAAATGATCAACCTCTCATGTTTGAACCTCTTCTACCCATTCCGTCATTTTCTCCAGCACCAGAACACTCTTCCATGCCTTTGCAATAGGTCTACAACTAATGAAATAGGCCAACAACAGGTCTATGACATGCAAGACCTATTCTTCCAACCTTCGAACCAATACCAACATCTCCAGCTCCTCAAGCAACAACGTCAACATATCTAACACATGTAGAAGCATCTACAACGTCTGTAGCAACATCACCAACTCCTATAGTAGCAACATCAAGACATATAACTGCCTCCATCACTGGTAGAAGCACCTCAAATACAAGCAACCATATTTCACACATGTAGCATCATATGCAATGTTTCCAATACATGTAGAGACATATACAACATATAGAGAAACACTCCAACCACCTACATCAGTGACATCTCCAATCTACAGGACAACATATTTGGAATCCATCTCCTTAACAACCACAACATCATCTCCACTAGATCTGGTCATAGGTATGTTGACATCAATTCCAACTAAAAATACCATCAAACCAAGCATCCATCGCACATACACATGAGAAGAAGCACCTCCAACCTGTTGACATAAATGCCAACACTACAACGACAATAATATTTTTATGATCCATTTAAATTTCATGGTGTTTTTCAAAGGCTACGTCATTTTTCTTCCTCACCCACTTATATTTCCTCACTTTATCCTTTCACAATTTGGTTATTACTAAAGAATATATAATTTCTTTCTTGAGTCTATTTTGGTATGAAACTCAACTTACTAAGTATGGGAAAATATTAGAAATATATACAATGAATTTTATTGGTTTCCAATTATGTTTTCCCATTACGAGGAATTTACAAGTGTTGTTTCAATTCCAATATTGAATGGAATGCAGTAAGGTTTTAAATGAGAGAATATGGTTTCTATGTTTCCTCGAAGTAACAAAATTAGTTAATAAATTAGTAGTTTTTTTTCTTGTTTTATCCATCTAGATAATATGAGTGATTTCTTACAAAAATAAAAACCAGGTTATGATATTATAGCACAATAGATTTCCAGTTACATCTTGCCAGGGAAACCTATAGCGAATCTATTGTTGAAAATTTATGGCAGGATAAATAACATACATGCAATCTCTTTCATTGCAGACCAGAAGCTTGGCCATTATATTAAAATTCCTCCACGTTGTATTTACACTACTCAGGCTTTGTTCTTACATCTAAATTAGACACTCCTCTTGGTTATTTCTTGTATGCTTTATAATTGTTTCCTATATTCTGGTTATAAAACAATTTAATTTTCACAAGTTGTGGACATGCTTCTCATGGGCATAGTGAATCTGGGTGTTCCATGGTGGATGCAAGAATCTAAATATAACACCTAGAATGTGGATGATTTATCTCCTAAAAACCCTTGGACAATATTATCCCATGTTTTCATGAAAATATATACATTAGTTAGATCATGATGTGAAATAATGGTATGTGTTTTGTAGGGGGAGGATCTAGTTTCACGTACAAAATTAGAAGAGAGACCAATATAAATTACTCAGGATCTTTGTGCATATTTACATTACAATTCTTACTTCAATAATGAGTGGTGATTAAAGATATTTCTTTGAATTTGTAATGAAGGTTAAATTGGTCACATTTTATATGCTTTCAACTATCAATTACATCAATTAACATATTAATAATTGTGCATATCTATGAAGCATTCTCAAATCTTAATATTATCCTCCAGATATATTTACCCTGCCTACACATGCTTTTAACTCATTGTCTATGGTTGTCAAGGAATTAAATTTTCCACCTCAAAACTAAAATTGGATGAAGATGAGAACCATCTTGATTGGTAAAATCTCGGCCGAGAGTTTTGGCGTAGTTTTTTCTTTAATATATTTTTTCATATTGTCTTTAGAGCGAAAATATTTGGAATTAAAGACATACAGAATCTATATAACCAATATTTTTTCAATCCCAGCTATTGTCTCTAGAGATGCAACAACAAAATTGTCTCTAAAGATAAAAATGAAAGTATCTCTTAAGGGACCATAATTCATGTGTTCTATATTATCTTTATAAAGACAATAATAATAGTATGTTATATATTTTCCGTATAGAGACAATGTTTTAAGACAATAATCTGAGACACACTAAATACAATATTTAAGAACATACAAAAGTTTCTTTTTTTTTCTCAAGTTAATACAATTTAGTTAAAAATTGTCTTAAAAGTTGCCTTAAAACCACCCTCTATGTTGTAGTGCATTAAGGCCATATTTGACCATATAATTTGCACATATTCAATAGTCCTTAATAAATATAAAACTTCATTAGGTAAATAAATTTACATATGAAATAAATTAAAGAATTCATTAATAACTAGGGAAAATCTCAAGTGGTTTAGATAACTTTCAATGTTGATGACAAATTTGGAGTTTAAACCATTAAATTTGAAGATAGATTACACAAAACCACATACTTGATGGAGTTTGGGTTACACCTCAAACCCATGTTCGTTCACAAAAGAATTGAAGTTACTTTCATTCAAAACTTTACTGTTCCTAAAGAATTCAATTATTACAACTTGTGTTGCGTCACTTTTGTTGCAACATCATCTGGTCACTATTACTTGGATCCTTGTTATATGTATAATATTCCTCTGATTTCTTGAAGTATTGAACCACCAGTTTACTCGATGACTGCAAGACTTTGTGTGTTAAATGAAGAATAATATCTCTTGTTGATTTTTACCTCCAGTTGAATTTAAAGATATTTTCTTATTACTTTTTTGAGGACAAAGGATCTCAAGGGGGCATGAATTGTTGTTATTAGGGGGGCGCATATCACCACCAAAAATTGGTATGGCGGAGGGGGTGTGTGGTTATAAATTACTACCCTTGTAAATTACTATGAGGGACCATCCTAATGCCCGAAAATATTGCTACAAAGGGGTTTTAAGCACCCATCATAATTTTCTACGAGGTGGGATCTTAATGCCCCCAAAAAGTGCTATGAGTGAGGGGCTCCTAATGCTCCAAAATGTTCCTATGAGAGGGGTACATATGTCTTAAAAATTTTCCCCTTTAAATTGATTGACTTTTATAGGTGGTTCTTTTGGGGACAAGGAGTTTAAAAAAATAATCCCAAAAGTCACTTTTCGAGGGGGGTTCCAAACCACCACCAAAAGTTTCTTTATTGGGGAAGTTTGTAACTACCCTTAAAAGGTGAGTTCTTTGGGGTTGGTTCATATATCTTAAAAAAAAATCCCCTAAAATGCTTGAATTTTAGAGATGATCCTATTAGAAAGAGGTTTGGTGGTGCGGGGGGGTGGTTTAAAAAACTACCCATAACGATTTTTTGTAGTAGCTAAAGGTGGAAATAACAATTGAGAAGCGAATGAAGTTCTTGAATATAGTCTCGTGGAATCAAGGCTATGGAGGCTAAGTTTATTATGAGAGAATGGTACAATTAGAACTTATGCATGTTGTGATAGTATTGTGATTTCACTCCTCTTTGGGTTTCCTTATGGAAGGCTAGATCCCTAGAGGGATGAGTGTAGTGACAAGTATTTGTCTATGAGGTCACTCGAGTGGGTGCCCCTCAAGCCCCCTGTTAACTATGTGGAAAGAATATAACGCAACCCAACATTCTCCCACTTGTTGTTTTCTTTCCATAGGGGGCCACAAGAGAGCTTAGTTATTTTTCCAGCCCTGAAATGCCCATTGTCTCTCTACACCAAGAGAACTTCTCAGCGCTCATAGATTTTGTCGATGCATCTGTACTATTCTTCAAAGTGTCCACCTTTACCAGCAACACATTTTTGTCATCTATCATATCCCTCACAAAGTGATACTGAACATCAATGTTCTTTGTCTTTGAATGATATGCAGGGTTCTTTACGAATAAAATTTCACTTTGGCTACTACAGTCTATCCTTATATCTCCCTATACTAACCCCATACTTGAACACAATCTCTGCAACCAAACTGCTTCCTTGCTTGTATGATTGGTTGCCATGTATTCTGCCTTTGTAGTTGATAGTGCCACTACAGATTATTTCTTACTCATCCAACTGACTGCACCTCCAAATAGGTTAAACACATACCCACTTGTAGATCTTCTTTGATCCAAATCTCCAGCCCAGTCTGCATCAACAAAGCCACGAATATCCAATATTCTGTCAAATCCTAGTATTCCTTGGTAGCACAAACCATAATCACTAGTGCCACGCAAATACCTGAAAAGCCACTTCACTGCTATCCAGTGCTCCTTCCCTGGTTTTAACATAAACCTACTCAATACTCCCACTGCATGTGCAATGTTTGGTCTAGTACAGACCATTGCATACATTAGGCTACTGACTGCAATTGCATATGGAACACGGGACATGTCCTCTTCCTCTTCTTATGTCTTGAGACACTGTTCAACATATAACCTCACACCTACAGGAATAGTAACCTTTACCAGTTTACTATCCTGCATATTAAACCTCTGCAGTATTGTCTCGACATACTTCCTCTAATTTAACTAGAGCTTCCTCTTTGCCCGATTTCTTTTAATTTCCATGCCAGAAATATAGTTTTCAGCACCAAGATCTTTCATGTCAAAATTGGAGGACAATTGGGTCTTCAAATCCTAGATAACTTCTTTTTCATTTCCAGCCAGCAACATATCATCCACATACAAGACTAAATAAATAACATGGACACCAATTAATTTAAAATACGCACAATGATCTGCTTTGCTTCTAGTGAAGCCAAGTCCCCGCATAAACATATCAAATTTCTAATACCCCATCCTTGGTGACTGTTTTAACCCATACAGAGACTTCTTTAACTTGCATATCAGTTCTTTCTTACCCTTCACCACAAAGCCTTTAGGTTGCTTCATGTAGATCTCCTCTTCCACATCCCTGTGAAGAAATGTTGTCTTCACATCAATCTGTTCTACCTCAAAATCAAAAGCAGCAACAACAGATAAAAGTAATCTAATAGAAGTCACCTTGGCAACAAGTGAAAAAATATCACCAAAATTGATTCCCGACACCCGGGAATAAAACTTTACTACCAACCGAGCTTTGTATTTCTCCACCTTTCCTTCTGCATTTGTCTTCTTCTTGAACACCCATTTACTGCCAATAGGTTTCCTTCTAGCCATCAACTCCACCAGATCCCAAGCCTCATTTTTTGTGCAAAGATGCCATTTCCTCAACCATCGCCTCTTTCCAAAGTTTTCCATCCTCTAAGTCTATTGCTTCCTTCATAGTTCTGGGATCATCATCAGTAATAGATAAAGCAAAATTTGAATAGAAAGAAGATGGACTATACCTTTCTGGCTGCCTTCTTTCTCGAACTGATCTTCTCACACTCGAAGTTTGTGGCTCTTCATCTTCTGATTCTTCCTCTGCTGTAGAGTCTGATTCTTCCTCCTTTAGCTCAAAATCTATCTTCTCAGGTTCCTTTGGTTGGACTTCATGTTATAACATCTTTAACATTTCTGAACATCACATCTCGGCTGTACACAACCTTCCTTGTTACTGGGTTCCAAAACTTATAACCCTTTAAACCATCCTTATACCCAATAAATATGCACTTTTCAGATTTACTATCCAACTTGGTTCTTTTCTCCTTTGGAACATGTACATATGCATCACATCGAAATACCCTCAAATGTGAAAGAGAGGGTTTCTTACCACTCCATACCTCTTGTGGAGTCTTATCCTCCAACACTGATGAAGGTGATATTTTGACCAGGTAACATGTTGTCTCCACCGCCTCTGCCCAGAATTCTTGTCCTAACCCGACACCACTGAGCATGCTTCTTGCCCTTTCCATCAACGTCTTGTTCATTCTTTCTGCAACTCCATTTTTCCGAGGTGTATATGGAGTATTCTTTTGTCGTGCTATACCACACTTCTTACAAAATTCTTCAAATTCCTTACTACAAAACTCTCCACCATTATCTATCCTCAACGCCTTTATCTTCTTCTTTGTCTGATTTTCCACGAAAGCCTTAAATTCTTTAAACCTATCAAAGGCTTTAGATTTCTTATTAAGGAAATATATCCATGTATTCCTTGAGAATTCGTCTATAAATGATACATAGTACATAGACTTACCCAGTGATGGAACCTTCACAGGTCCAAACACATCACTGTGCAAAAGCTCTAATATATGTTTCACCCTCTTACCACCATAGGGGAAACTCACCCGATTCTGCTTCCCATATACACAATTTTCATAGAAATAAAAATCTAGAGAGCTATTACTCACACCTTCTACCATACCTTTACCATGAAGTATTCGAAGGCTCTTCTCACCAATATGTCCAAGCCTTTGATGCCACAACATGGTCTTCTCTCTAGAGACCACTAGATTTTCAGCTCCACTTTTAGGAACCACTAAATTGTTGCACCCATTAACAACAGTGCTACCTTGTATCTTGTACAAAGTTCCAATCCAAACTCCCCACATCAATACCAGTGCTCCCTGAACCATCTTGCAGGTATCTTTCTCGAACACTGTTTTTACACCTGCATCATCCAACTTGCTTACAAAAATTATATTTCTAGCCAATGCAGGAATATGTAGAACACCCGGAAGTGTTCTAACCCTTCCACCTTGCAACTTCAACTTTACTTTTCCGCGACCAATGAGCCTTCCTATCATCCCCTCAGAAGACATCACCACCATCGTATTTCTCATACTTGCAGAACCACTCTCTATGGGGAGTGAATTGAAAGGATGCACCTGAGTCAATCAACCATGCCTCATGATCTACATGTGTACTTGAAGAAGCCAAGTACACATCCTCACCTTCATCAGAGGTGGTTTTTGCCTCTGCATAGGGAGCTCATCAAATCCCTTTCCTTTTTCAGGACCTTTAGATTTACATTCCCTTTTGTAGTACCCTTCCTTTTTGCATTTCCAGCACACCACCTTTACAGGTTTTCCTGGAGATTCAGATCTTCCTCTAGATTTAGATCTCCCACTCGATGACTTATTTTTGTTTCTGTTCTGGGACCATCCTCATATAGACAAGGCATCACCATTCTGTCTCTCCATATTTTTTTGTCTCATCTGCTCCGCCAGCAAGGATGAGACTATTTCATCAAACTGCAAGGCAATTTCATTGCTACCTATTACAATAATTAGACTATCCCATGAATCTGGTAGAGAACACAACAAACTGATGCACTTATCTTCATCTGAAATTTTAATATCAACAGATGCTAACTGACTTACCACAGTGTTAAATGCATTCAGATGCTCTGTCACCCAATCTCCATATTTCATCCTCAGGTTATGCAGCTTTTTCCGTAGGAACAATTTATTCACCAGAGACTTAGATTGGTACAAAGTCCCTAACTTGTCCCACAAAGCCTTTGATGTAGCTTCCCCTGATACATTCAACAATACTGAATCTAAGACACACAATCGTATATGCTCTTTGCCTTCCTATCCAACTTCTTCCATTCTTCATCGGACACTCCGTTGATTTAGTACTTGTATCTACTGCGATCCATTGATCTTTATCCACCAACAGATCCTCCATCTTGAGTTTCCACAACTCAAAACTTTGACCATTAAATTTCTCGATCTCTATCTTTCCACTGCTCATCATCTTCTTTCACCACCAGAATCAATCTCGTAGATCTCCCACTCAACATGGTCTACCACAGGCCCGAGCGAAACCCCTCAACAACAAAGGTGTCCCCTTGAAGCCAAAATTACTTTGATACCAAATGTAGGTTTTAACCCCGTACAAAAATTACCTGCATACGAATTCTAGAACACAGAAAATAAATAATGCGAGAGCATAACACATAAAACACATATACACAGAGATTTCCCCTTGGATACCAAAATCGGTACTACTAGGTTGAATTTTCATTATGTTCCTTTCAATGTTATAATACATATTTGTTCATGCCGAAGCATCCAATACCATGGACTGAAAACCATTGCATCCAATACCATAGACCGAAAACCATCACGTCCAAAAAACATGTGCAAAAATCATGCACAAAACCATAGGTGGGTCCGCCCAACCTAACATAGGGTCCAAAACCAAAATTTTACAGGGCACTGCCCCGGACCCCATAAAGTAGGGTTACGAGTGCCCCTCAAACCCCCTATTAACTACATTGAAAGAATATAACACAACCCAAAACTAAGTAGTTGTTTCACCACTTGGGTAATGGACATCAGACTCCTATGGTTCTTTCTATGAAAATATAGTTGATAAACACCTAGATAGTTTATTATAAGTCTCAAGACAATGTAGTACCCTATTTGAATCTTGTTTAAATCCATGTGAATGAACTCGAATGAAAGAGTGAGTCATTATGGTGCTTAAAATTAAGAAACAAATAATTCACCACATGGTGCTTACTATAGGTACAAATGATAAATCACCTTAGTTCTTACTATTATATGATAGTTGAAAAATTACTTGGAAAATGGGCTCCATATTATAGTTGTTTAACCAAGCCTTTGTTGTGAATTCCTAATGATCTTGAAATCCTACGTTGCATGGTTGAATTTTGGGGGAGATATGGATAAAGGACTAGTTAAGGAGGCATTTAATGGGTTAATATGAACCACGTTTGTAGTGAAGTCACAAGGGAGTTTCCCTTAACTAAAAATTATGCTTGGAAGATCTATTTTATTTTTGAAAATAATAAGAAAGCCCGAATACTAATAAAATGGAAACTAGCACTCACTATGTCTTGGGTAATATAGTGAGGTTTCCTAATAAGTTTCATGTCACATGGAATGTTCATATGACATGTTCAAAAGTGATCTCTTTTTGTTAAATACCAGATGAAGGAAAGTAGTGTGCTTACGCATGTGCTTATGAGGCTTGTCTTGTGAATCACTGAAAACAAGAGAGGCTCAAAATTAAATTAAAAAATAAAGGTGTTTGAATAACATGGAATATGTGCAAGTATGAAACATGTATGACTAGACATATATGCACATGTTTGGGTGCATGATTAAAGGAATTGTTTGAATTTATAAATTGGATACATAGTGCAAATACCCTTCATTAATATTCATTGAAAAGTTTATGTATGCAGATGAAATGATAAATTTGTGAATATGTGAGGTTGAGATGATTTCAAGGGTTGATGAATGTTTCAAGAAGTATGCTGAGAATCCACTAGACCTCCTTAGAAATTTCGTAGCTAAGAATGGATGTGATGGTAGCCAAGTACGTAGTGAAAATAGAAAACAAAGGTAAAAAACTAAAGGAATTTGGTAAGAATTCCTTTCAGCTAAATTTAATATCTTTTGCTTTTCAAATTAATGGATGTATTGCATGGATGCCTAAGAAGAGGTATGAGTAATGAGCATGGAAAATTTTAGGGGCTAACGTTTTCCCAGTGGGCTAATTTTCCATGATTTTTCCACAAAAGAGATTCGCCAATTTCCAATTTTTATAAAATACGATTCACCCAAATTTTAGAATATAAAATAATTTTACCTTAAAAATCACCAAAATTATATAGAGACTATATATAAGATCATTATAAATTTGAATAATTTTACAAATATATAAATAAACATTTCATAGTTTTCATATTAGGGATTAGTGAGATTCACCAACGCTTTTAAACTTCAAGAAAATTTTCCATCCTTAAAATTTTCCTTGGTACTAATGAAGGAAATTATCAACACAAAAATATTTAGTAAAATATTAATAATTTCTACGTGCATTCAATTTTCATGTTAAACAAGAATTAAATTAACCAATAATACACTCATGAGATAAAATATGTTTGGTAATTTATTCAGATAATGTGTCAAAATGTAGGGTATATGAAGCAAATGTAAGGACTGCAATTGTGTCATGATTCCATGAGCATTGGCCAATAGCTTCTAAGCTTGAGACAAGTGATTCTATCATATAATCTTGAGTTTTTTTGGAAAGGAACATATAATTGAAGGATTGGGTTTTCCTAGTTAATGTAAAGATTTCATGGAATTCATGATATATCAAACATGCTTGTCATTAATACCTAGTAGGTTATGACAAAGGAAATAATCCTTCAATGTGTAAAGGTTTCTAGAATATTTTCAATATATCCATGTGTTTCTATGGCGGGATTTGGTCAAGAAACTGATATTATGAATTATGGTTCTACATACTTTTGGTGACTTAACTGCAAGCATGCTTTTATGAGACAATCAATTGAATTATTGAATGTCATGAAAGTAAATATCCTCTAATAATTTCTAGGAATTGGTTAGTGGTGGAATAAGTGATATGAATCCCTCATCATACAAAGCAGAGTGGAATCTAATTACTCATGAACTTGGAGATGTGCGTCTTTTAGTTTGACCCTTTGGTTGTTGCAATAAATGTTTTAATGTGTTATGGAATGCTTGGAATGCTTGATCTACAAATAAATAATGCAATCATAGCTTCATTTAAATTTATTTTTAAATAACTTCAAAGTAATTTAATCATTATGCATAAAAATTGTTAGATCGCTTTAGGTGATGTTATATGTATTGCAATGAAAGATTTTATATATGAACACTTATCATTATTTAGATGATAAAAAATAGAGATTGTAGTTTAACTAGCCTTGTTTATGATACAAAAGGCTAAGTACTATCCTATGCAAGAGTCAAACGTCATGAGAATAATCTCATATTTATAAAATTGAATTCCTATATGAAGCAAGTTTGGAAAATAAAAGAAAGAGGAATAGCATTTGATTTAAATTACTATTATTAATATCATATAAATTGTATTCCCATGATACAAGTGAAATGATGATCAATACATGAAGGACAAATGATGGTTGTGAAGATAAAAATAATAGGGACAATCCCATGTGGTGGCACTCGAACCCTATGACATACATTTATCGCCATGAGTTATTTTATGACAAATGTGTTGATTTACTTAGATAAATCCATGTGAATCCCTTGGTTGTAAGGCTACATAATTAATGAGACTACTTATGTGAGGAGTCCTTTACGAGGAATGGATTTCCTGAGGGACTAGGGAGGAAGAGAAGGGGATACTTGAACTTGGAGGGTTTGTAATTGCAAGTAAGGGGAGACTTCAATGGATTCATTTTTAAATATTTATGTAGATACACATCGTGATATTGAATGCATTATATATGTCTAAGAAAATAATGTGTTGAACGTGTTCTCCATCGAAGCCTTGTGAAGGAATAGACAACCATGCAAGAATGTGTTGGAATGCTAGGAGGTCTATAGGTAACTAGACCATTAGAAATGAATGGAATTTCATGAAATGGAAACTAAGGACATGTGAAATGTTATTCACAATAAATTGACATATCCCTTCTTCTATATAGTTTTTGTATAGAATGTTATATCAATAGTAGAACACTAACAACAATGTTTCTTAAATGAGGAGGGGATCGTGACACCCCTTTCATTACTCCAAAATTCGTAATATAATTAAGAACATATATTACTGGGGATTCAACATTTATGTTATGATGTAATACTCTATTATATGATGTAATTTTTTATTATCAAATAATATAAAGTGGAAAATCAACAGATTATGATGCCTTGATAATAAAATACATACCTTAAATTAATAATACCCTTAATTTGATGGCTGGGAAGATGAAGGGTCAATTTGTTTTTATAAAAATGAATAAAAAAGTTTATTGAGTACTTTTTCTCATTTTCCTTTTTGTTATAATAATTACTCCATTATTCTTCGGAGACAATTATTTTTCACCTCTATCATTGAATCAATATTCATAGATTTTGTAATAGTAATTGAATGTGTTGTAGTTTTTTTCCTTATATTGGATGGTTTTGAGGATTGGGATTTGTTCTATTTGTGTGTGGCATAGAGATAATTGAAGAATGGAGGGATGAGGGACTATAGAGATCAAAAAATAACTCTAGTGTGATATGAAAACCTACATTTCCAATGGTGAAAGTCTATAGGCCTTGTCAAGGAATGGAAAGGAAGAATTTTGAGATTCCTTACTGTGCATGGAGGAGAGTGGCCTTCAATTTTTTTTGTTAAGTCTAGTTTAAAATTTATATGCTAAATCCCAGAATTTAGGTTTTCCCTCAAGGCATCAAGATCTAGCTTAGGGTTGGCTAGCTATGAGAAAATAAATAACATAGCTAAGCCTATGGTTGGATGAAGGGTGGCTTACCGTTCTTCAATTCCAAATTGTGAAAAAAATGATTCAATATACTAATTTTTTTGTGAATGATTATTTAATTACTATTTTTAGCAATTTTATATGTACATTCATTTACCTTTCAACAAATTTATCATGGTTGTAGTTGTTACACTATTTGGATATATATTTTTATATGTATTAAATTTTGTAACAACACTCGTAGAGGAAGGTAGGATTCTTAAATTATTATTTAAACAACTCAAATTGGAATTTATGTTATATATTTATCTCTAGGAGGTTGAAGAAGGTGAATCTTGGACCATAGTGAGGGGAAATCTTGTTTATCATCTGGTCTAATTTTCATATATTGGTTCGTGAAATTTTAGGAAATATGGTCGAAGGAACTTGGGATTCCTAAATGCATCTTTAAATAGGTCATGTTGGAATTTGGGTTGTCACTTTTATTTTGGGATATTCCATAAGTAAAATTTGGACCATAGTTAGGGGAAATCCTTTTTATCATCTCATCCAGCTTTCAAATCCTTGGTCACAATATTTTAGGAGATATTAGCAAAGAAATCAATCTTCTTGGATTCTCATAAAACCATGCATCAAGTAGATAATGTTAGAATTTATGTTATAACTTTCTTCAACGAGTTTTCAGAAGTTGAAACATGGACACTGATGAGGAGAAAATTTGTGATATTTCTGGAAATATGATTATGATAAACTTGAGCTTCATGGATGGTCATAAAATCATGCATCAAATATGGCATGTTGACATTTTTGTTATAAATTTTATTCTAGGAGGTCCCATATGCCAAAACTTGGACCTTAGTGAGGGGAAATACCTTTAAGTATTTAGTTTAGCTTTCTGAATTGATACTACTACAATGTCACCTCCCCTCCCACATTTAATCAAATCCACACACTCGCCAAGGTAAACTTGAGATGAGAGTTACTATGTGAGACCTGATTTCCAAGATGCACTTATGGAAAAATGGGTCCACATGTCCAGAACTGATTGCAAATAGTCAGGAACACATGATCACAATGTTATCAACCTAATTTGATCTAACACTATTTCATTTCAGTTTTCTTTCCTTATATTTAATAGCACTTTCTATTTTTGGCAATTTTTTGGGTTCTAAACTTATGAGGCCATTTTGAGGGCCTAAACGACATTTTTAGGGAGAGAGGAGTGATGTAAACATTGCCAATCTAGATTACCTATTCATTTTTAACATCCTAAATTTGTGTAGATCTTTGAACCAAGGTATTATGAATGTCAAATAGAGATCAGATGCCAAAGTTATGACCCCAGGAAGTTGGAACTCTGAATTACTTATTTATACAAACACTTTGTTTACATAGTACCTGCACGTTATAAATAAATATATGTTCATTAATGCAATAAGATCACCAAAGAACCATAATTAACACAATGACAAGATAAACATTCAATATCAAATCAAAACTTGACCTAGATTGCCTAGAACACACTAGACATTTCGTAAAACACATGGTGAACATCTAATATATAGGACATGAATGCATATTTAAACATACCGATATGATACTTATCTGAGAATCCTCAAGAAGGTATAATATCCTCTCATAATAGCTGCAATAACATCTATTATCTCATTTATTCATTAATTATTCATCAACAAATCAAGCACATCAAGTGTTGTAACCCCTATACATCATATAAGCAACATATAATCATCAAATTAACAACATATACAAAATGATAAAATAACTACCAAAGCCACATAATAAAAAGTACAATTACTCATGGAAATACAATAGGGAAAGAGATCTTATTAATGTATGAAAATCCAACCAAGTCAGGGACTTTCATGTACTACCCGACCATAGATTGGGATGAACCAAATCTCTCTTTCATTCAATCACCCTCATTCGATATTCTAAGGATGAATGTGGGATCTCATGGAATACAAAAAGAAAACCAAATTAGGGCTTCGATAGGCCAAACTGTCTCAAACCTCAGCCAATGCTTCCACCTCATGGTTAGAAATCACTAACCATCACCATATCGTTCTCTACACAAGTTGTTGAGGGCTCCATAACATTTGTTCCAACTCGGATCCAGGACTAGTAAGTTAACCCACAGTTGTTGCAAAGCTCCAAATAATTTTTCCAACCAAGGCTCTAGAACTAGTAACTCAACCCATCAAGTGCTCTAGAGCGTTTATCCAACCATGGCTTCCAGGACTAGTAACTGAACCCAAGTTGTTTCATGGCTTCCAGAGCATTTATCCAACAAGGCTCCAAGAACTAGTAACTCCACCCACAACCGTAAGGAACATTAGAACAAATCAAAAATAAATGGGGAAAACCACAACACCATGGCTATCCAGGAAATGGCAAGGCTAGGAAAAACCACTGTCAATTTAGGAAATCCTCCATGTCAATGACAAATCATAACTAAATATGCCAAAACTAGCAAGGAAATCATACATGAAACTAAGTACTTGCAAAGAAATCCAACTATAGCTTCTCACCTTGTTGTCCCCTTGCACTTTCCTAGTTTTCCTTTGCCTTCTTTTCCAAATTCAATGAAAGTATAGTGCTCCAATAATGCTCCAATATTTCTCTAAGTGTGCAATAGTATGAGAGAGAGAGAATAGAATGAGAACACCAAATATTGAACTGACAAAAGTTGTGAACTAATCCTTAGAATCCCTTTTATTATTGAGGCCTCGTTTTTCTTCAATTTTCCTTAATTTTTCCTTCAACTTCCTTCACATGCAATTATGTGAAAATTTTCTTTCATTTTGTCCTATTTTCCATTATTTTCATAAATAAATGCCAATTAATGCCACTTTGCCTTTCCAAATCCCTTGTAAATGTCTTTGTTAATTTTTATAGCCATAAATATATCATCAGTTATCCCCATCACGATGTTTTTTCCAAACATTCGGCTTGGAATATGTCTCCCAGGATCTTGCCCTTATTTTTGCCTTTATTAACATTATTACATGAATTTTAATTCGGGTTGTTATATAATTTAGGGGGTATACCCTTAGGAAGTTGCTATATTAGTTTCCATCCAAAGTGTTTGAAAACATGCCTAAATGGCTTAATGATTCATTGCAAACAAAATGTTTAATGAAATGCCCCCATGTAAATGATGTTTTGTTAATCCTGATAATATTTGTGTATGCTATAATTGTTTTACATAAGCATTGTTATAGTTTATCTATGCATATTTGCATGTAAATTATTTGAAAAAATGGATTAAAGATGTCTTATTACAATTTGTATTCAAAATATTTGATAAAATAGCTCAAAGATAGAAATAAAAAGTTGCATGATTGAGTGGTATGTTTCAGTTGGTCTGTTACAAGTGGAATCAAAGCAATGTTTCTTATTTGATTTCATATAAAATGTTTGAGAAATTGTCCACAAGAAAATTATTAGTTAACTGGTTATATACAAAGTATTTGAAGAAACATTTACATGTAAAGTGTTTGACACAATATATTAGAGATGAAAATAAAGTTTTTGCACGTGTGGTTAGGATAAATTTAGAGCTATTTGTTAATCGTATAAAGAAGAATAAAGTTGATACCTGATATCCTTCATATAGAATTAAGGAACGAAGCATGTGACTAGTTTCATATGGACATCCATGCCAGTAATTCGACAATGATAGTAAACATGCCAAGGTCAAGGAAACATATGAATACTCCAAAAATCTAAACAACTATGTAGGAAGAAGAAAACATATGATTTTTTATCATTGTATTTTATTTTTCTTTGTAATCATTTGTTTCAGAACTTTTAAATGCGAAAGTCATAACTTATTCTATATAGAAAGGTATGGTGTAGCTAGAATGGAATTTTCACTGTATTTTTTGTTTCCTCTAATTATTCTTGGATGAAAATAATTTAGATGATTTTTGTTCTATAATTCCTCATTGGTGGGAAGATAAAGAATATAAGGATAACTTGGATTCAATTTCTATCCAATTTTTTCTCCTAGAGAATTGGAGAGCACCATATTTGGGTACATAGATGTGTTTATAGATGGAAACATGTCTGTAGGCTTTACAATTGTTCAATATTTACAACATGGTTGATGTAGTTCTAGAGTACAATATATCACCAGTCAATTTGCGTTATATAAATCTTCATACCAAATGCATTGTTGGTTCCCAAATATAGTATTTATTTTTGACATTAAAAGTTATACACTTACATACCCAGATGTGGGTGGCATTCAATGATATTAATGAGAAGCCGCACAGAGCAGGCAGTTGGCCTTGCACCTGGCTGGCGGATGGCCCCCATCGCATGCGCCTCGGGCTGGTAGACACCTTCAAAGGCATGCGAATTGACTCCGTTGCAGAACAGTATGATGGTCTCACAGTTTGGCATTTATGAGCACCTGGTTCAAGAGCATTTAGGTAAGATTTTATGTATGGCTTCGTTTTTAATTCACGCCATTATCACTGGTTTATTTCACCTCCGCGCGGAATTCTTCCCGCACCCTTGCCTGGTTCATCGTATTTGGAAGCTCACCTAGTCTTTTGATGTTATTGGGCTCCTCTGCGCTCAAATTCTCACCCGTTTGCTCCGCCTCAACCCCTTTCTCAGTCAACCTATTATCCTAAGCATGCCTCGCCGTCGAGGAATCTCGCACAGAGGAAGCAACACTAGAAATAGAGGCAGAACCTCTTGACCTACTCCGCAGAATGTCATTCCCATTGCCTCAGCCTCCCCTTCTTCTCCGCCCTCGGGTCAAGAGAGGTCTCTTCCGCACAATTCTTTTCAGACTACCAGGTTCACATTCCACAGTAGGCTCAATAGGCCTGTATTGATGGCAAGCATCACAATTATTCTCGCTGAGGAAGAGAGTAATCCTATTAGCTCGGCTCAAGCTATTTCCTCTCAATCTCAAGAAGACAACGTTCTTCAAGGGGAAATGGTCGGGGTGGTGCCTAACGCGGACAATAAGCAGGAGTACACCACTATTTCTGAGGAGCCTCAGCATCCGGTCAACCCAACTCAGAATGAGATTCTCGCCTATGGGCCGTCTCAGAGTGCAGGTTGCATTCTAAATCTAGTGACTACTCCTGAAGGCGGCATTGAAGGAAATGATGACAATGGCTTCGTCACCTGGGTAGCTTCTTCCTGCAGGTGGATAGGGACATGCCTGACTCTCCGCAGCATGCAGACTAAAGCCAGCTCTTCACCGATGGGTGGCATTCTTGCCACTTCTCTGTGTAATTTTGGCTATGTGTCTTCATTTCCAAGTCTATGGTCCTATGTCTAGTTTATGTTCTAGTTCAAGCTCGTGGCGCTAGCCAACCTGCTCTCTGTTTACTGTTACAACTGTGGGTTTGATGGGTACCTTTGTGTCTTTTTGATTAATGGCGGGCATGATAGTATGCGTCTCAATAAAATTTCTAAAGATGTTAGCTTTGCCTTGTTAGATGCTAAATAGAAATATCTCAGGGGGTCATGGTCCAAACAAAATCTTTTGAAGTATGCAATGTGAAATTAGCAGAAAGCATGAAATGTAATATCTATGAATATCTGGCTGAGCGATGGCATAGGCCTCCTCTGAGGGCTCGACCTCATTGTACATAAATTTTCTCTTTTTTTTAATAGAATTAGCATTTACGCAGAAAAAAAAAAAAAAAAAAAAAAAAAAAAAAAAAAAAAAAAAAAAAAAAAAAAAAAAAAAAAAAAGGTTAGACACTTACATAGAAAAGCATGGACACTTTGGTTTAGATAATGGAGCATGTACCTTTGATGAATAATCATTGGTTGGTTTTAGTGTAAGCTAACAAAATATAGAAGTTGAGTTTTTCTGACTGGAAAAACAAAGGTTTGATCAAAATCCTAATTTTGAGGTTGAATAGAAGGATTGTAGTAGGAAGATTAGAGATGTTGTTATGGATGTAGTAGAGATATTTTTAGTATTTGGTCCAAACGAGATGATGGTTCTTATGGCAGAAATAGAGATTTGATGATGGAAAGACAAGGTAAAATTTATGAGTTGTTTTGAAAAAATGCAAACTTGATCATATGAAAATTTGAATCACATCTTGTAATATTTGTAAGAGACTGTGTTATGTATTTCATCTTCCATAATTTCTAAATTTCTTACATAAGAGTTACTTGAGTATTATTTTTCAAAGTTTTTACCCCTTATCTTGATGAAATGGAGTATGCAAATGAAATATACTTGTATCCATCTCTGTAACATGTAAACATTATATCATTGTAAGACCTAAATAACTATGTGTACCTCTTTTCCATGTTTTCTTGATGATTTGGATAACTCATTTAATATAATGCAAAATCCTCTATCATAGAGTTGATAAACACTAGGATGAATTTACCATTTTTTGCGGAATTTTCGTAGATCATATTGGTTGTAAACTTTAGAGGTGCTTAAAATCTAGAAATTTTGCATTTAAGGTGAGTTCATAAAGAGTGTGAATGGAGCATGTAAGTGAAGGACATCCTATTAAATTGGTGATTATGATAGTTTTTATCTTTTATGGAATTTCATATTTTGGTAATATTTTTATGATCGAGGTATGAGGTGAAAACGCCAAGCTAGAATTGATATGGAATGAACTACTTAGAAGATTCTTTAAGTCATTGAGGAGAATTTTTGTGGAGAATCAAATGATAATGAAGACCTGACTTCAAAAATCCTGAGAAAAATATTCATTAAGTGGGAATGTTGAAACTATTAGCTCCTACTTGTTTTATGTGTGATTATTATTTTGGTCATTGTGAAAAATGTATATCTCTATTTAAGAAGTCTAATTCTATATTGTAACAACTAACTGGATATAGTTTAATCTATGATATTCCCTCTAATTGTCTCCACCCCGTTTTTGTAACACCATCCTCCCACAACTACAAAAGAAACTAGCCAACAGAGTTAATCATCCGATGAGAGGCCAGTATGATAGGATTCGACCTCCTAAGTCATGTTAAGGGAGTGGAATTGACATAAACACACCATACAAACATACAAAATCAGCCTTAGGACCCTCAAGAACCAGTCCAACACTTTAGGCAGCTTGTTAGGTCTCGCTAAACTTTTGGACAACTTTACCTCTAGACGCTATCATATTATGGCCATGCCAATGTCCATGGACCTCTAGACACTCTCATCGGACTACAAACCAACGTCCAGGGACTCTTTTGCTTAGTTTCATGACAACTTCACTATAAATTAAGTCACATTTTTAGTCCCAAAGCCCAGATCACTTCCCAAAATTGAATGGCATATTCAGAACTGTAAATTAACAATGAAATGACAATGAAAAAGAAATCACTTGAATGAGACCATGGCTGGACCCCTACTAGCCATGACAAGAATTTCGTCAAACATATCACAAATATGCAGGAAGATCCAAACTTGGAAACACTGAATACAGAGGTCAGGGAGTTGTAGCAACATTATGATGAAGTTAGGGCAACAATGTGCTCCATTGCACCTGCACAGTGCCTAGATAAATTATAGGATGGAAAGTAGCTCCTAGTGTAGGTAGAGGAAGCACAGAAGAAGGAGGCCTTGCTAAAGGCCAGATTGCAGCCATAGTTGGAAGGGGCTTATAAAGTCATGACAACCATCCAGGATAGTCTTAAATGCATACAACGGACACAAGATATGGTGAGGCTGGCAATAGAAGGACCATCTACAAAAACGTTAGTGGAGGAAGTCCAGCAGGAAGCTACGCAGAGCACTGCTGAGTTTGGAGTAATGGAGCTAGAGTTGGGGGATCTACGCAGCAAGATCGCAATTACAGCCGAGTGACTAGAGGGTGAGTCACAAACTTTGTGTTGGGGGCCTATTGGGATGGGGTCCCCTTGGTCAGTTTTGGGGTTAAAATAGCCCAAGTTTTGATATATTATTGTAATTAATTTAAATTCTCTATGATTTTTGGATGAGGAATGCATAGATGATTAGGAGTCAAAGGGCTCTTAGCCCCTTGTTTATGTAAATTATGAATCGGTTTTGAGACCCACCCATGGTCCTCAGACCATGGGATTGTATGAGAAAGTCGATAAATAGGTGTGTCTTAGAGAGTCTAAGGTAGGGAGATAAGATAATCCTGAATGTAATTGGGAAATACAAGAGTAGTGATAGCATAGAGAAGTAGGTCAAATAGGACGAGAAAGACTCTATAGTTGAGTTCGTAGAGGCCTAGGTAGAGTCCGAAGTTGAGTGCGTAGACCCCTGTAGCTGAGTGCACAGGGTAGTTTTCAGTCTGTAAAGATGAACTGAAGATCAATAAAGAAATTTACCAAAGAACTCCTGTGTATATTAGTTTATCTCTATTTACTTTTGTTTATAATATATGTTGTTGATGAATAATGTGATTATGGAATATTGATCTAATGAAGTGTGATTCTCTTGAATAAGTCTTAATATATGTATGTTATGCATGTTAAGTACTTTTGTGAAGACTCGGATGAATTCTGTTATATTTAATAATAACTTAAGTAGATCTGCACGAACACTAATTTAGGGTTATTTTGTGATGCCTGTAAGTGGATGAATTGACTATTAAGGGTCTCGAAAGACCAATCATAGACCTTCGTGAAGGTCTAAAGGCTATTTTAGTAAAGTTGCAGTACCGATCCATAAGGTCTTATCAATTTGTGTGAAGGCAGTTCTAAGGCACTAAAAGACATCACCTCATATTTGGATGCAGAAACTTGGTTCTTTCATCCCCCCATACTGCTTTGAGTGAGACTACAGCCTGTGCTATGCAGGTTGTTGTCAAAAGGGATAGAAATGTAGTGGTTTTTTGGTTGGTGCAACTAACTCTGAACCTAGGTCAAGACACCCTATGCCAACATTCCACATCCTCTGCACCTGCACCTGTACCGGTACTTATACCATTAGATGTACCTATACATATATTGTAGATATGTCCCATAGGGGCTCATAACTGCTAAGTGATTTACCTGTATTCGCCTTCCAAGAGCATCTTCCACTCTTTTCTCTTTGGCTTTGATGTACCTGATCTCAAAATTGAACTCACTGATTGTAGCCAACCATTGAGACTACCTACCATTCAGATTCCGTTGGTCTAACAGATACCGCAAACCACTGTAATCACTCATCAACGTAAACCTCTTGCCCAGAGATAATGTCTCCACAACTTCTATCCATGTACAATCATTGCTAACGAAATATCATGTGTCAAGTAGTTCTTCTCATTCTCATTTAGTTTTCTTTAATCATAGCATACCCCCGTCCATCCTCCATAAGGACTCCACCATGTTTTGTCTTGCAAGCATCTGTGCATACTAAAAATTCTTTGTGTGGGTATGCAATATTTAACATTGGTGCATGTGTCAACAACTACTTGAGTTGCTCAAATATAGCCTCACACTCTTCTGTCCATTCGAAATTCTTACCTGTCCTCTCTGACGATGTGATAGGGTAGACAATATGAGAGAAGTTCATGATGAACCTCCTATAGCCTCACACTCTTCTGTCCATTCGAAATTCTTACCTGTCCTCTCTGATGATGTGATAGGGTATACAATATGAGAGAAGTTCATGATGAACCTCCTATAACAGCCTTCCAAACCCATGAAAGATCTCACCTCATCCACATTATTAGGAGCTATCAACTCCATAATGGCCCCTATCGTTTCTAGATTTACTGCAATGCCCTCCTTGGAGACAACATGTCCCAAGTAGTGTACCTTCCTATGAAAGAAACTACACTTGTTTATCTTAACATACAACTAATGTTCTCTCAAAAATCTCAACATTGTTGCTAAATTCTCGACATGCTCTTCCTCATTTTTAGAATATACCAATATGTCATTAATAAGCACAATAACAAACTTATCCAAATACAAACACAACACACTATTCATCATGAAAATAAATGTAGATGGAGCATTAGTCAAACCAAATGGACTACAAAAAACACATAATTCTCATACCTGGTTACGAAAGTTGTCTTGAAAGTTTCTTCCTTTGTTGCATACTTGAGGATATCCAGATCTCAAGGTGATCTTCGAGAACACAGTTTCTACCGTCAACTGATTGAACAAGTCATCAATATTTGGTAATGGGTACCTATTCTCACTAGTCACTTCGTTCAACATCCTGTAATCAATGCATAATCTGAGAGTTCCATCTTTCTTCTTCATAAACAATACCAATGTGCCCCATGGTGATACACATGGCCTTATGTATCCTTTATCCATCATTTCCTTCAACTGTATCTTCAACTCTATCAACTCAGGTGTGCTCATCCTATAAGGTGTTCACATAGAACCAACTCAATAGAAAAGTATACCTTCCCAGGAGGTGGAAACTCTAAAATATCCTCAGGAAATACATCCTTGAACTATTGTAAAACTGGGTACCTTCTCAAAACATATGCATCCTCAACTTCCTTATATTTATCATTAGAATTGTGTACTACAAATAAGATACACCCTTTTTTGCAATGACACTTTCCTTGCATAGTTGTCACCATCTTAACTAATGTGGCTTTCTTCTTTCCCTATAAGACTCATGGTTCTCCATTATCATCCAAGCACTCAATGGCCTTGTCATAATAGTCTACCTTGGCTCTATGAAGACACAACCAATCCATGCCCAACAACATATTGTATTATCCCAACAATAATACATTCAAATGTGTTAGAGTAGGTATACCATTCAAATCAAATGAGAAATCTATTACCCAATGTTGAACTCGCTTCTTCATACCTGTAGCAAACTGCACTAACCAAGATTGTGCATGCAATTCCTTACTCAAACCACATTTATCCACCAAGTCAAGACTAACATAGATATAATTAGATTTAGGGTCAACCAAAATAGAAATAACTTAATCACAAAGCCTATCGTCCATCTCAATGATAGATTCTTGATGTTCAACCTGTTTTTTATCCACTGCTACATAAATGTGAGGAGCATTGTGACCAACATCCCCAATAGTTTGTGCGGCCTCTACACTATGTATGTTAGGCCTACCACTCTGATACTGCAGACAATCTCTCCTGTGATGATCCTCTCCACACGTCCAACACCACATAGGCTCCTTATTCTGCTCATCAGATCAATGTCCTCTATCTAACACATTGAACCTCTTATGTGGTGTACCATTCTCTTTACTACCTAAATCTTGTGGTATTACTCGCTTCTTGTCCCATTTTATTTAATCATAGCAATGCCACTTTGAATGATCATAGCAATGCACTTCGATTGATCATAGCAATGCCTTAGCTTTCGAATGGCTTCTCCAATGATCTAGGCTGATCGAGGTGAACCCTATCTTTGAATTCCATTAGTAACCTGCTAGTGAATCTCTGAGTATTTCCTTTTCCTCCTTGTGGTGAGGCACGTACCTCAACAATTCCAAGAACTTGCTAGTGTACTCATCATTTGTCATGGAACTCATCTTTAGCTCATAAAATTCCTTTGCCATATCATCAAAATATCTCTCCAACAAATACTTCTTCTTGAATAGCCGCTCAAAATCAATCGAAGTCAAATCTTCCTCATGTATACCTCCGAAATGCTGCACATATTCTGACCAAATGTATACTTTACCTTTGAGACATAATGTTGCTACTTTGGATTTTATGTTCTCTAAATAGTCATGCAACCTGAAGAAATTCTTCATACCAAGAATCCATTTCTCTGCATCCTTTGATTTCTTCATATATCCATCAAATGTAGGTTTATTTGCTTTCTTAAACTCATCTGGAAAGTATCCCTTATCACTCCTCCAATAAGTATGATAACAATATCGATCCTCATGCCTGTTAGAACCAGAACTAGAATGGTACCTGTGTCTAGCCATTCTCCTATCTGGAGTGTCCAACAGTTTACCATCTCTTACCATGTCATCGCTATCTGACATGTGGCCACCATGCAATATACTACCATATGCCCCATTAGTTTTATCCTCCTACTCATGACTGATCTGAAGTGGCCCCTGTCATTGCAAATCTGACAAGTTTTGAAGTATCACTACATTTACCTCTGCTAGCATCTCCTATGCTTGCATGATTTTTTCATTATCTGCCTTAGAACTCCTTATCTCTTCCTTTAAGCTTCTCAGTGTGGCTGCCAAATCGGAATTTTTCCCAACCTCATACTGCGCTTCTGATTCATAGGGAGAGTCTTTGTAGTTAACCATCTTCCTAGCCATTTACTATTTCTTCGTGCAAGGTATATCATTTCAGCTAAACCAAATCACAATAATCCAACGTACCTTAGTATAGCTTGAGGGGAATACCTTATCTACAAGATCAACAAATCAATGTGATACATATATAACATAATCATGACAACATATAGAAACATAGCACATAAGCATATGACCATGCAACCATCATTCTAGCTAGGGTCCTATCATCAATGCATGACCTTATCAACAACACATACTACAACCTCGTGCATGACAACCACCACTACATCACTGTACACCTGACCACATGTAACAATAGGCCACTATGGTATGATTCGACCTCCTATGTCATGTTAATGAAGTGGAACCAATAGAAAAACACCATACAAACATTCAAGATCGGCCTTTGGACCGTTACGAATGAATCCCACACTTCAGGCAACTTGCCCTTGGGTGCCACTAAACGTTTGAACAACTTGACCTATCGACACTCTCATTCTATGAGCATGGTAACGCCCAAAGACCCCTGGATGCTCTCACAGGCCTGCAAGCCAGCATCTAGGGACTCTTTTTCTTAGTTCTGTGACAACGTCTGCGAGAATTAAGCCACATTTTTAGGTGCAAAGCCCAGGTCACTACCCAGAATTGAATGACATCTTTAGAAAATTAAGTTAACAAGGAAATGATAGTGCAAAAGGAATCACTTGAATGAGACCTTGACTGAACCCCTATTAGCGATGACAAACATTTCTTCAAAAATATCATGAATATGTAATCTACAGGTGTAAACAAGAGATCTGAGCATAAGCGTCTCATACTTATCTGAGAACCGCTAAGAAGCATTGATTCCTCAACACATCTACTTCCATTTCATCCATTATATCACACATACATTGTTCATTCATTTATCAATAAAAGCATGATGAGAGCCATACATAGATTCTGTCATAAGACATATAAGTAATCAGCATAATAGCAACATAAATGCCAATGAAATCACAACCATATAAACCACATATAATCCAGTATAATACTGATATAAATACAAGTAGAAATAACCTCATATTAATGATTCAAAATCCAAACTCAGGATGGGACTTCCACGTTCCACCCAACTGTAGAATGGCTGAGCGAAATCTCTCTTCATCCATTCACACTCGTGCTATATTCCAAGCATGAATGTGGGATCTCATAGAACAAATCAATCAAAAACCATCTAGGGCTCCCATAGGCCATGCACCTCAACAGGGATTCCACCTCACAGTCGGACATCACCAAAATCATCACCAATTCAATCTTTATCCAAGCCTTCTAGGGCTCCAGAGTGTTTTTCCAACCAAGGCTCCAGGACTAATAACTCAACCCACAACTCTTACCAGGCTCTAGGGCATTTGTCTAACCGAGGCTCCATGACTAGTAACTCAACCCACCAAGGGCTCCAGAGCATTTGTCCAACCAAGGCTACAAGATTAGTAAATCAACCCAAATTGTTACAAGGCTCCAGAGTGTTTTTTTAACCAAGGCTCCATGACTAATAAGTCAAACCAAACTAACAAAATATGAGAACCAACAAAAAAAAACAATAAAAATAAACCCACACCCTCCATGTCTATCTAGGAAATAACAAAGCTAGACAATCCACTTAAATCCCAGCCATCCATATATTTAATGGATCCTAAATTTAATCAATATATTAAACTTGGAAATATTGTCAAATTAAAAATAATTTTTTTATACTATAGAAAAAAGTTTTGTATCAAAAGTCTAATATTTAAATAATTTTGAAAATTTAATAAACGTGAAATAATATAATAATTTAAAAGTTTTGATAAATTTAAACTCATAAAGGGTAGTTTAAATGTTTTATAATTTGGATTTTTTTTATTAGTTATAAATTTGAGTTACATAATATAAAATGCATTATAAAAATTCTCAAGGCGGTCAATTCTATTTATGTATTTAAAAATATAATTCAAATAATTAAATAATATAATTTTATAAAAAATTATATATTAGATTTTGATAAAATTAAAAATATATAATTTTTAAATTTATATACCATAATTTTTTTTTGTTAAAATACTAAATCCATTTATATATTTTAAAATACGATTTAATCTCGACTTTTATATATATATATATATATATATATATATATATATATATAATTTTATTATTTTTAAGTAAATATTGTATATTAATTAAAAAATTAATGGACATATTAAGTCAAGGAATGGTTTGTAATTAGAAAAACTATAATAGGTTTAAGATATTAACATTTCAAAAAATTGAAAACATGTTTTTGGTACAAAAATTAAACAATGATTACATAATCAAGTTAAAAATTAAGAAATTTAGAAACAAAAATATAAAGAAGCATTGAAAGTATGTTTTTGAAAAAAATTAAGAAATTTGGAAACAAAAATATAAAGAAGCATTGAAAGTATGTTTTTGAATAAAAATTAGATAGTAGATTACTAGTTAAAATTCAAGATATTTAGAAATAAAAACATAAGGAAAAGAAAGTAGTTTACTTTCTACTTAAGGAAAAGAAAGTAGTTGACTTTCTACCATTTAAGTTAAAAGTTATATTATGAAAATAATAGCATAAAAAAATATAATTTATATTGTTTAAATTAGTAGTAGTTAATAGGAAAATAGAATTTTATAGTTTTGTTTTAGGAAAAACTAATAAATTATGATGATGTGAAGTGGATAAATTAATTGCCTGCATAGGGATATAGACTAGTTTTGTTTTGGGAGGAACTAATAAATTATGATGATGTGAAGTGGATAAATTAATTGCTTGCATAGGGAAATAGACTGACATAAAATTTGGTGGATAGTAACCACTAATAATGCTACACATTTACAATTTTACTAATGGTGAGAAGTAATTCTTGGTAAATATATTTATTTACATTTTTTCTTATCCAATTTTTTTTCAAAGACATGCTTAAATTATTCTTGGAATTAATTGATGGTAAATATGTTAATTTATTCAAAGCCCATAATAAAATATAACTACACAAATATGTGAAAATAATACATGAGTATTCCAAGCATATCCATAAACTATAGCATATCCACATAGCATTATTTTGTGCAAAACCTAATAAAAACTTCATATTATAACTCAATCAAATATTTGTAAACTGGTTTTTTTCATAATATTGAAAAATACTTATTTAAATTTCAAAGTTAACATTATAAATTGCAAATTAATAGTGTTATAAGAAATGTTTTAGGTGATAATCACATCAAAATTCATTTATCTACGGGTTTCGAACCAGCAAGTGCGGTTCATTTTGACCACAAGATGAAGAACAAGATCCAACAAGTGTAGTTCATTGTCACAATAAGAACCAGATCATGACAGCAAATTAAATAGAAAGAGCCATTATTCAAATGGCTAGCAGCAAACAAATAAAATTGACTTGACTACAACGAAATTTAACTAGACCAAGAATTAGGAGTAAGTTCATTAATCGATTAATTAATTAATTAGTTAATTTGTTAAATTTAATCATTTTTATTTAAACCAAATACAATTAAATATATTCTTAACTAAAATTATTCATGAGCCTCAAATAGTCAACAATAAAATAATAATTATTTAATTTTCAACGCTAAACATTATACATTGCAAAATAATATTAATACAAATTCTAATGAATTGATAGAATGCTGTATAACTAAAAAACCAATATTTCCAAATTGAGCCATAAATATGCCAAAATTAAATCGAAACAGATTTCCACTTATATTGAGCCAGGGGGCAGTGCTATCCGGCTGTGAGCATAAACTACCCAGGGTATTAATGGCTGGATAGACAGGTAAATATGCCTTCAGTGAAACATATCTTGTGAAATACCAAATAAAATCGAATGTATCGTCTTCACAAACGAGGTTTACAATTATTTCTGCAAGTTATATAACGAAGCAAATTTGTTAGGAAGGGCTTCGCTATTTTCATAAGCAAACCGATACATTTTTATAAGTTTCAAACGATTTTAAACGCCAGCTGTCGTCTCGATAGTGTGGCGATTAGGTCAGTGATCATACAGTCTCAACGTATGGATATGAAACGAATTACTGGGAGTCGAAGAGATCAAGGAATAGTGGCTGAAACGCCTCCCGGGTCCCTGTGTGGGATTCGAAGAGATGAAATAATAGTAAATGAATGAAGCAATTAACAATATTAGGAAAGAAGCCGATTTCTTAGAGGAGGAAATGGTTGCAGCCAACATGGATCGGCTTCTGGAAACCTTCGACGGGGCTGGAGAAGCCAATATAGAGCATGCGGAAGAGGAGATGAATAACCCGGGTGCAGATACTACTAGAAACAAAGTAGAACAGCAGGTCGATTCCCGGGAAGAAAATAGAGATGTAGCCGACAGAAACGCAGAGGCCGCCAGTTCCCATGAAGAGGAACATGAAAATTTAGATGAACATGGTGAAGAAGTGGTGGAACGCTTCGTTCTCCATACTAGGTCTCCTGTCCTGAATCGAGATTCTTCCCCTCCTCTCCCTATTTCCGACCCCCCGTCCTCTATAATTGCCAGTCCATCCAAAGGAGGACCACTGAAGCTCCCGCCGGAACGTGGAACGAAGCAGGGGAGTCCGTCGACCAAAGCACCTGTCAGCCCGAGCCGACCCGGGGAGGGCGCGATTTTGGATCCAATCAACGAGGGGGTCGAGGGGCAGGAGGTGGCAGATGGAGAGGGAGGAGAGCGAGAACAGGCCGAAGCATCGTCAGAAACCAAGAATACATGACAAACGATAAAATGTCTGAAATTTCAAATTTTATAATAATCCGTATGCATTTGTTTATTAGGGACGCTAATCGTCTTTCTTCAAAATAAAATGAGACTTTTATCATTTCATCCTGAAACTAAATCTCCTACGATTTCATTCATGGAGGTTAATGTTTGGAACAATGGGTCTCATATATATGTTTATGATTGGAACAATGGGTTTCATATATATATACATATATTCTCCATAATAAAAAGTACTTTTTAATGCTAGTAAGAATAAAATGACGCCGACATTATTTAATCTTAATAATAAAATACCATATACACAAACCTATATGCCTACAATAAGGCCTAGTACATATTGGACTATGTATATTTTTAAAATAAAAATAAAACTTTTGTAAATAAAATGTATTATAAATTATAATTTCTAAATAAAAATAAATATATATATATTTAGTTAATATTAATTAAAAATATTATAAAACATTAAGCATCTTATTTTATTTAATTTATGGTTAATATTATGATCATTATTAATATTCTGATTGAATATTTTAGTTTGGTTATTAGCTATGATTGAGTATTTCACTTTTATTATGATTGAATGTAATTTTATATAACACCTTTTTTAATCATGGAACCACGGATAAGATTGCTAAGATCCTAAGAATATGAAAGGTTTTTATATAGTCTCAAGTTGGTGAAATTGGCTGCTAAATAAATTAGACGATTAATGAGTATGCACTCAGAGGATTAATGAGCATGCAGTCGAAATCAAACATGAGAGGACTCGCTCCTCAACCTTGGTAGAACATGTGGATGAATAGAACACCACATATGCATTGAACATGTGGATAAACAAAACACCACATCTACATTTAAGACAGGCGGGTCATTACTAGCATGGATCATTGTCATTGTCGTAAGTTTAGCGAGGGTATAGAAATTGAAAGAAGGCCAAACAATTTGAATAAGAACAATAGTTGGAAAATTAGCAATTTTTGGATACATGTCATTCTTGTTAGAAAGGCGGAGGAGACAAAGCATGAATCACACAAAACACGAGTTGCTGCTCTTCTATTGATCACACAAAACATGATGGTTATAGTGAACTCAGTGAAGGGTATTTAAACCTTTTCGACTAAACACGCGCCTAAAATATCTTGACATGCAACTACATGCAATCACACACTCAAAGTCGTCTATCAGTTAACTCGACTTAACTCAACACTCAATCACTAAGTTAACTAACTCTCTATGTTTAGCCAAATCCACATGGAGGAGTAATTATCTTATTTTAACACTCCCCCTTAATTACGACTGCTAACTACAACATGACTCATGACAACTCAAACATGCGTGCTCGTCTATGTCTCAGCTAAGCTTACAACACCCAAGTTTCTTCTATGAAACTCAAACACATATTGTGCTAATGACTTAGTAAATATATCAACTAATTGATCACTAGATTTACAAGGCTTCAAGTGAACTTCTCCATTGCTCACAAGTTCTCTAATAAAGTGATATCTAGTATCAATATGCTTGCTCTTCTGATGAAACACACTATTCTTGGATAGTGCAATCGCTGAGGTGTCGTCACAATATATTGTTGTTGATCCTTGTTGTTTCTGCTTGAGTCAATTAAGTACTCTTGTTAACCACACTACTTGACATGTTGCTGATGTTGCTGCTACATATTTTTCTTCTACTGACGAAAGTGTCACAATGGGTTGCTTCTTAGATGCCCATGAAATCACACCTGAACCAAGGTGGAACACAAAACTAGAAGTGCGCTTCCTATCATCCAAACTACCTGCAAATCGCTATCTGTGTACCTAATCAAATCCTTCTTTTTTGTTCTTGCATACTGTTATGCTTCTTAACCTGCAAAGCGAGACCCAGACATAGAAATAGCGAAGAAAAGATACCGAGACATAAAATATGCAAAGAAAATATACCCAGAGCACAGAATAGCAAAGATTTTATTATCCAGAGAGAAATGTTCACAGGCCTCTTCGAGGGGGCAACCTCCAATAGAGCAGAGCTCGATTACAAAACAAGACACAATGCTCCTCGCAGGGAGTCTCTATCCTTTATATATGACTCATACATGCAATATCTATCTAATACTACCGCCCATTTGCAACTAACTGTGGTCCCATCATTAACTGCGGGTTAACCACTTACAATTATTAATATGGGCTTTATTGACTCTAACTAATACTACCGCCCATTTGCAACTAACTGTGGTCCCGACATTAACTGCGGGTTAACCACTTACAATTATTAATATGGGCTTTATTGACTCTTGACTATGACGTGATCCCATGACATAAATAAGGGGGTTAGGGTGGGACCCTAACATGCCCTCCCCCTTAAGACTAGCCTTGTCCTCAAGGATGAAGCTGCGGAAACTGCTGAAGAATAGCAGCTGGTTCCCAAGTTGCATCTTCCGGCGAGGTGTCTTTCCATTTGACTAGGACCTCCTTAATCACGCGGCCACGCAGGTGCTTGTCTCGTGTGTCTAGAACCTGTTCAGGTTGAAGCCATATTGATCCTTCTTCATCCAATTCAGGTAGACTGGTTTGAATTCGGAAATTGTTCCCAATCACTTTCTTGAGGCACGATACATGGAAAACTGGATGGATTTTTGTTGTAGGTGGCAAAGCCAGCTTGTAAGCCACTTCTCCAATGCGCTGAAGTACTTGATATGGTCCGTAGAATTTTGGAGAGAGCTTTTGACAGCCCTTGTCTTTGAGTGAGGTCTGCTTATATGGTTGCAGCTTCAAGAAGACCTGATCCCCTTCTTGAAATTGGCGCTCTGAGCGATGTTGGTCAGCCTGTTGCTTCATACGGTTCTGAGCTTGATGAAGATTCTCGCGCAAGTGTGCCAACATGGTTGCACGGTGTTGTAAGAGTTGATCCACTGCTTGTACTTTGGAGCACCCCGTTAGGTAAGAAGTAGGGGACGGCGGAAGTTGTCCATAGACTGCTTCATAGGGAGTCATTTTGGTGGTGGCATGATAGTTGGTGTTGTACCACCATTCCGCCAGAGGTAGCCACTGTGCCCAAAGGTGTTGTTTTTCTGAAGTGAAACACCTAAGGTAGGTTTCTAGACATTTGTTGACTGCTTCGGTTTGACCATCTGTTTGTGGATGATATGAGGTACTGAGTTTGAGTTGAGTGCCTTGTATTCTGAAGAGCTCCTGCCAAAAATTACTGGTGAAGATTGGGTCACGGTCGGACACAATCGAAGTGGGCATGCCGTGCAATTTGAAGATTTGATCCATGAAAGTTTGAGCAACCAAAGTAGGTGTGAATGGTTGGGGTAGAGCGCAGAAATGAGCATACTTCGATAGTCGGTCTACGACCACCATGATGACTGATTTGTTCCCCGACTTTGGAAGACCTGTAATGAAATCCATGGAGACCTCCATCCAAATTGATGCCGGAATGGGCAATGGTTGTAATGTGCCTGGTGTGTTGACTGTTTCCCCCTTGTGGCGTTGACAGACGTCACATTCTGCTACAAAAGTAAGGATGTCCTGTTTCATGCCAGTCCAAAAAAATGATCGTCTGGTGCGAGCGTATGTCTTCTGAAAGCGCGAATGTCCTGCACTGGGGGAGGAGTGCAATTCTGCCAAAATGCGACTTTTGAGGGTGGAGGTTGGTGATATGACGACTCTGTCCTTGTAGCGAAGAATATCATTCTGCCACGAGTAGCCTTTGCTGGAATTAGGATCTGCCTGTAATTGAGAAATGAGTTGGGAGAGCTCAGGATGCGAAAACCATTCCCCGCGAGCCTCTTTAATCCAGTCTGGAATGGGGAGGGATATTGCGAGCAGAGTACTTTCCTCCTCAAATTGGCGTGACAATGCATCTGCTACCTTGTTGTCTTTCCCTTTCTTGTAAATGATCTCATAATCATAACCCAGCATTTTGGCTAACCATTTATTTTGTTGGGGGGAAGATAGGCGTTGCTCCAAAAAATATTTGAGACTGTGATGATCTGTGCGGATTTGGAAACGTCGCCCCAACAAGTAAGGTCGCCAGGTCTCCACTGCATGTAAGATGGCCATCATTTCCTTCTCATAGGTAGATTGGCCCAAGTTCTTCCCACTTAGTTGTTGGCTGGTGAAGGCCAATGGTCGCCCTTCCTGCATTAATACTGCTCCAATACCTGTTCCCGAAGCATCAGATTCGATGACAAATGTTTTGGTGAAGTCCGGTAGTGCTAAGACCGGAGTGGAACACATAGCGGTTTTGAGAGCGGTAAATGCCTGTTGTGCCTCGTCGTTCCAGAAGAAAGAATTTTTCTTGAGAAGTTGCGTCAGGGGCTTTGCTATGCGGCCATAGTTGCGGACAAATTTACGATAATAGCCTGTGAGACCCAGAAATCCTCTCAAGCTTTTCAAGGTCTTGGGTTGAGGCCATTCTTGCATTGCCTGAATCTTTTTGGGATCAACCTTGACACCTTCACGGCCCACAATGTGGCCTAAATACTCAACTTCTTCCCTGCCAAACGCACACTTAGACATTTTGACAAATAATTTATGCTTGCAGAGCAGTTGCAAGAGGATATCCACATGCTTAAGATGTGCCGCCCAAGTGCCACTATAGATGAGGATGTCATCGAAGAAGACCAGGACAAATTTTCTGAGATATGGTTTGAGGAGGTGATTCATAAGGCTCTGAAAAGTGGAGGGGGCATTACGGAGACCAAATGGCATGACCAAGAACTCATAATGGCCTTCATGAGTTCTGAAAGCTGTCTTGGGAATGTCCACTTCCTTCATGCGAATTTGGTGGTAGCCTGAGCGAAGATCCAATTTAGTGAAGAATTGAGCCCCATTGAGTTCGTCCAGCAAATCGTCAACCACTGGGATGGGAAATTTATCTTTGACTGTTAACTTATTGAGGGCCCTGAAGTCTGGACACATCCGCCACTCCCCATCTTTCTTGAGGACCATGACGACTGGAGATGAGTAAGGACTAATACTGGGACGAATGACACCTGCTTCCAACAATTCCTTGATGATTTTTTCTATTTCATTCTTTTGGGTGAACGGATGTCTGTATGGCCGCACATTTGGGGGTTGGGCCCCTGGGACCAATGTGATGTTATGATCATGTTCCCCTCGCGAAGGTGGAAGTTCATGAGGTTTGTCAAAGACCGTCCGATGTTTATTCAAAATTTGTTGCATCTCAGGATGAATTGGCGCAGACATGGTATCTACTACCTGGATGGCATTAAATTGAGCTACTACTCCATGATGGCCCTTTTTTAACAATTTTTCCATACGATGCGAGCTTATGATAGAAGGGGCTCCTGCTTGTAGCCCACGGAGGGTATGTGTGTAGTCGTTCTGCTTAAAACTCATATATAACTCCTGGAAATCCATTGTGATTGGCCCAAGAGTGCGGAGCCATTCCGCCCCTAGGACAATGTCGCAGCCCCCCATGTGTATTGCAAACATGTGGGTTTTCAATTGATAATCCCCCATTTGAATTTTGACATTTTCACAGCGACCTTCACATTTCATTGTGCCTCCATCTGCAATCTGGACTTGGAAGTTAGAAACTGCTCGTACATAACAATGCGCTGCTTCAGCGATCTTTTGGTGGATGAAATTATGGGTACTTCCACTATCAATCAAAACTATTACTGGCCGATGTTTAAGAAAACCCCTGATTTTAAGAGTTTGAGGGGAAGAGATTCCAGCTAATGCATGCAGCGAAATCATTGGTTCATCAGATATCATCTCCTGTTGGTTATCTTCTTCGGTTGCCTCTGGTTCCTCAAGGGGTGGATCTTCCTCGGTGGAGCTGTATTCAGTGGCATCGATTTGAAAAAACTTGTGCTCTTTGCATTTATGACCCGGGGAGTATTTTTCATCACAGTAGTAACATAGTCCTTGCCTCCTTCTTTCGGCCATTTCTGCAGGTGACACCTTTTGAATCTTGAGTGTTTGGGTCATATTGGGAGCCTGTGAGGGACGACCTTTAGCGGAAAAGTTGAGGCGGTTGGATTGAGCTGCTAATGCCCGTTCCACCTTACGGGCTACCTGGCAAGCCTCGTTCCATGTGGGGGGGTGGTGGAGTATAACCTGAGCTTTGATGGCTTCTTTAAGACCGCTGATAAAGCATTCCATGTAGAATTCATCTGTGAGAGCCTTAGTGCGGAATGCTAAGGCTTCAAAAGCGGTAATATATTCATCCACTGTACCCGTCTGTCGGAGCTTAGTCAGACGCCCCAAGAAAGAGTCTTCCTGTTCAAAGCGATTTCGTAGAGCTTTGGTAAATTGGCCCCAATTCCGAAATTGTCCATTGCATCGCTGATACCATTCCTTCCATTCCCATCGTTCACTGTCCAAGTACATGGTGCCCACCATAAGCTTAGACCCCTCATCTACGATATGATTAAATTGAAAATACTGCTCCATTTGTGCTAGCCATGCTGACGTGTGAGACCCGTCAAATTTATGCATATCCAACTTGGGAGGTCTCTGATTGGGTGGTGGGTGGGTGTGCCATATGTGAGGAGAGTGGCTAGATTCCCCCTCAGGGTATTCATGGCCCTTATACTCCTCCTCGTGGGCTGGCATCTTGCCCTTGTCTGTTAGGAGGCCCTCTAATCCTTTGAGAAGAGTTTGCATCTGTGCCATCGTAGAGTTGATGAGGTGCACCTCTTCTTCTAGTTTGTCCATCCTTTCAGCGGCCATTGCTTGAGCGCGAGTTTCTACCATACACTCGGCTGACGAAAATTTGGGACCGCCGAAAAATTTTTACTAAGAATTGAATGGTACCACCTTGCTTAGCTCGTCGTCCTGATTCTGATGGGCTAGGTCACCAATAAACACCCTGGCAGATCCCAGACTCTTTTCTTCTTCTTTTTTTTTTTTTTTTTTTTGGAAAACTCCTAACGGAGTTTTACTCCTTTCTGATCAATACTGCAGTCACCAAATCCTCAAAATGTCAATGCCACCAAAAGTCCTGCGAAAATCATATGCAGGTACAGGAACCCTTCGCAACTACTCCGATCTGATGGATCTGAGATATCTAAATGGTGGAACACTGCTGCTGCTGATCTGAAATATCCAATCTGGTGGATCTAAGAGATCTGAATGGTTGAACAACTGCCGCTCCTGACTGGAATAGATGATGTGTGATCCCCCAATAGAAAAGGGAACTATGGTCTTGGGGAGTGTCAGGTGCTACAGATCGCAATATACATAAGGGTCTGACAGTAGTACTCGGCCCAATGTTTCAGGGCTCTAACTAAGGAGGATCGACCGTACCCTTAGCCGTACAACCCGACTACCCTATCGTACGGGCGAGTAATCTCTCCGAGTGCTGTTCTCGGTGTACTGTAGCAACAAGACGGCCGAAGTTTTATCTATGGCGAGGTTTCAAGGGAGCTAGGGGGCTTCCTATATACCCAGAGGGTACGTGGAAGACAGTCCGTGCGCGGTTCTGTCTAATGCGCTACTACTCGAAGGGGTACCCACAGGGGTTACAAGGGAGTCCAACAGACGTGACCACCTCTTGTATTTCCTGCGTGCATGCCTCCCCAAATCCGCAGGTTTATGCGCTTAACGACAGATCCCGTGGTTTAAAGACGCCGGAACACGTCTCTAGCCTAAAAAAATTTTGCTAAAATTTGGAGATCCCACCGAGCCCTGGAAAGTGCTCTGATACCACTTGTTATGCTTCTTAACCTGCAAAGCGAGACCCAGACATAGAAATAGCGAAGAAAAGATACCGAGACATAAAATATGCGAAGAAAATATACCCAGAGCACAGAATAGCAAAGATTTTATTATCCAGAGAGAAATGTTCACAGGCCTCTTCGAGGGGGCAACCTCCAATAGAGCAGAGCTCGATTACAAAACAAGACACAATGCTCCTCGCAGGGAGTCTCTATCCTTTATATATGACTCATACATGCAATATCTATCTAATACTACCGCCCATTTGCAACTAACTGTGGTCCCATCATTAACTGCGGGTTAACCACTTACAATTATTAATATGGGCTTTATTGACTCTAACTAATACTACCGCCCATTTGCAACTAACTGTGGTCCCGACATTAACTGCGGGTTAACCACTTACAATTATTAATATGGGCTTTATTGACTCTTGACTGTGACGTGATCCCATGACATAAATAAGGGGGTTAGGGTGGGACCCTAACACATACATTATGCCACAATCTCTAGTTCTTGCTATGTATCTCAGAATTCTTTTTCCTGCACTCCAATGTGTTCCTTTTGGTCCAGTATCCATAAATCTGGAAATCAAAATCACTCCTTGCATGATATCTAGTCTTGTAGCCGTGAGATACATGAGGCTGCCAACGAATCTTTTGAATAGAGTTGGATTGACGTATGATCCTTGATCATCATTGCTTAACTTTGTACTTATTGCAGCTGGTGTAGGGACAAGATTGCAATTTTCCATCCTGAATCTTTTCAACAAATCTTTGGAATATTTATTTTGACAAATAAAAATTCCTTTTTTTTTTCTTTTTTTTTTTTCAGATTTCTCAACTTCTATGCCAAGAAAATATTTCATGAGACCAAGATTTGTCATCTCAAATTCTTTCATCATGGCTGCTTTAAATTCATCTATCTCAAAATCGCCTGTAAAAATCATGTCATCAACATATAACCGAACAATCAAAATATGTCCATGCTCATTTACCTTTGTGTATAAGGTAGGCTCAATGTTGCTTCTGCAAAATCCATTCTTGACCATGTATTTGTAAATTCTACTATACCAAGCTACAAGAGCTTGGTTCAGTCCATAGAGCACTTTCTTCAACGCGTAAACTTTGTCTTCATTACTTTCAACTTCATATCCTCGAGGCTGCTGCACATATGTTTCTTCTTTTAGAATTCCATTCAAGAAGGCTGATTTCACAACCATCTGATATACTTACCACTTGTTCCGAGTTACTGTGGCTAGAACTGCTCTTACAGTATCCAATCTGGCTATCGGAGAAAATGTTTCTCCAAATTCTATTCCCGATTGTTGCGAGAATCCTTTTGCTACAAGTCTTGCTTTAAATCTGTCAATTTCACCTTTCTCATTCAACATTGTATTATACACCCGCTTCACACCAATGAGATTTTTGTCCTTTGATAAATCAACCAAATCCCATGTGTCATTCTTTTCAATAGCTTCAATTTCTTCATCCATGGCTTGCACCCAATTTTCATCTCTAATTGTTTCTTCAAACGAAGAATGTTGGAATGACAACAATGCAAAATTTGAACTAACATCCAAATCATCATAAATATCTTTCAAACTTCTCATCTTTCTCTTACCATTGCTTGATTCATCACCTGATTGATTGATGGGAGAACCTTGATCTATTAATCTGCTTGAAGATCCATGCTGCTCTGAAAATCTTGGAGTCCTTGTTGGTGTGTCTTGTTTGGTGTCTTAACTTGTGATTCTTGCTGTTCCTTTTCTGCTACATCATCTTCTTCCATCAGTGACACTTGTGCATCAACTTTTTTGTCTACAGTTCCATTCCATGACTCTTGTTCTTTGAACACAACATCTTTGCTAATTATGGTCTTTTTTGTGACAGGGTTATACAATTTGTAAGATTTTGATTGCTCACTATAACCAGTGAATATGCATTTGTCACTTTTATCATCCAATTTTCCTCTTTTCTCCTTAGGCACATGTGCATAAGCTACACAGCCAAATACTCTGTGATGAGATACGCTGCAATACACACCTAACCATGCTTGTTCTGGTACTCTGTTCATCACACTCTTTGTAGGAGATATGTTGATCACATAAATAGCACATGCAGCTGCTTCTGCCCAATACTCATTAGACAAGTTTATTCCCTTCAACATGCTTCTTACCGTGTTCATAATTGTCCTGTTATTTCTCTCTGCTACACCATTCTGTTGCGGTGTGTACCTGGATGTAAATTGTCTTATGATCCCATTGTGTTTGCAGTAATCATGGAATGCCTTTGAGTCATATTCTCCACCATGATATGAATTCAATACCTTGATCTGTCGATCACTTTGGTTTTATGCTAAGGCTTTGAATTCTTTGGACTTTTCAAAAGTTTCAGACTTTTGCTTCAAGAAGTAAACCCAAGCCTTTTTGATGTAGTCATCAATGAAAGTGAGCAAGTAACAACTTCCACCAATCGACTGTGTCCTCATAGGTCCACACAAGTCTGTATGAACTAGCTCAAGAAGTTTCTTTGCTTTGTATGTAACTCCCTTTGGAAAAATTTCACGGTGTTGCTTTCCCAAAATGCAACACTCACAAGTACTAGCAGGTTCTTTAATGGGAGGTAATCCTCTGATCATCTGTTTCTGCTGCAACAATCTTAAACTAGAAAAGTGCAAGTGTCCAAATTGAAAGTGCCATAACTAATAATCATCAGAACATGCAACTATAAAAGAACTCCCCTAACCATTGTACTTCAAAATTAGAGGAAAGAGTATGTTCCTCGTCATCTGCACCTTTGCTAACAGCTGCTTGCTTGGGGGCTTGTCATATATAACACATTCTTGACCTTGAAAGATAACTCTGTATCCTTTATGTGTCAATTGACCAACACTTAACAAATTATGTTTGAGACTAGGAGCATAATATACCTCTCAGATTGCCTTCGGCTCCCCCTGCTTGGTCAGAATGTTGACCACTCCTTTGCCATCTACTTCCACAGTCTTGTCAATACCCAACGTTACCTTTGTTTTCACAGATTGATCGAAATTGCAACCAAATCCTTGTTTCCTGTCATGTGGTTATTCCAACCATTGTCTAACAACCACACACTAACAGAAAGTTCATGCATGGTATGGCAAGCTAAGAACATGGAGTTAGAATTCTCTGTAGTGACACTAGCTCTATGGTTCCCTTAATCAACTATCTTCTTTGTGCAATCACGAGCATAGTGACCAAATTTATTGCAATAATAACATCTCACCTTTGATTTGTCAACTCTTTGATTATTGTTGAAGCTTCTGTCGTTTCTTCCACTTTCATGTTCATGCTCTTCTTGTCCATCTCTCTGACCACCATATATTCCACTTCATCTTGTGCCTCTCGATCTACTTTTGCCTTGACTTCTATCTCGTGAAATAGAAACCTGACTTTTGAAAGTGGTCTCTAAAGTGGAATCCTTATTTTTCTCTATCCTTGCCTCATGCGATAGAAGTGATCCCATCAGCTTATCAACTACCAATGATGCCAAATCCTTGGCTTCTTCTATGGCTGCTACGACACCATCGAATCTGGTAGCCAAAGATTTGAGGACCTTCTCAACCATTGTTTGATCTTTAATGTCTTTACCATAAATACTTAACTGATTTACAGCAGTTATGACCCGATTCATGGAAGGATTGATGTCCTTTGTCTCCTTCATCTATAGAGTTTCAAAATCTCTCCTAATATTCTGCAACTTAACAATATTGATTTTGGTCATACTTGTATAGTTTGTCACCAAACTATCCCATGCTACTTTTGCTGAAGACGTGATCATAATCTTCTGGAACACTGCTCGGTCCACTCCCCGTTGGGTAAGCTGCAACGCTTGTGCATTCTTCTTCTTGACTTTCTTCTATTGTTCCCTCTCTACATTACTCAGAGCTTGTTCTTCTGTTGCATTCTTAGGTCCTGAAAATCCAAACTGGACATAATCCCAAACATAATGCGCCGACAACGTGGTCGCCATCGATGGGAATTGGGACTGGAAATTTGAGAAAACCATCTTTCTCCAAAAATCTCTTTTTGAAAAAATCCTAAATTTCTCCTTTGTAAAACTCTTTTAAAAAAAATAGCCTTTTAATAAAAACCCTAATTTAAAAAAAAAAACAAAAAACAAAAACAAAAAACTAAAACTAAAACTAAAACTTAAAAGTCCCTTTTGATAAAAACACGCTTTTTGAAAATGTCTTAAATTTTTTTTTTTATATATAAAAATTCTATATATATAAGAAAACCCTTTATAAATTGTCCTTCACGAATTAAACAAAACTTTACCTTTTAAAAAAGTCACTCTCATCAACGTGACTTTGGTTGACCTTGTAAAACCTCTCAACTTAAAACTTGACTTCAATTTTTTTTTTTAAAACGTGATCCGCTCTATTTTATCTGCGTCTTCCCTTTAACGTTTTTAGCGGGCTCTTCACAATAGCACAGCTTCGGCTGACTTTCATCAAACAGCAGACTTTAGTACACACTGCGTTTCGCGATAAGGTGGCGCTGCAAGACAATGACCAATGACAACAACTGGCCACTATTCCAGCGATATCTCCCTTACGAATTTACAGCTCTTCAATAACCCAAAAATATAATAAATCCTGTGGTTATTGCACATTGGAGTTGCATTGATAAATCTTGCTTAGCTGGGAGTTGCATTGATAAATTTTGCTCAGCTTAGATACTAATTTGTTGGAAAAAAGAAGGAGACAAAGCATGAATTCACACAAAATATGAGTTGTTGCTCTTCTATTGATCACACAAAATTACAATGAATCCAGTGAAGGGTATTTAAACCTTTTCTACTACACTTGCCTAAAATACCTTGACATGCAACTAAGGCGGAAATAGTGGGTCTGTGGGGATTACTTTGGTTCACAAATTTTCTGTAAATCCTCTCTACAAGGTTGGCTAAAGCAAATAAAAAATATTTGGAGTTCCCTCAAAAATCTCACAATCCAGCATATCAGGATAAACTTAAATTATGAGGCAGACAGATTATCAAAGAAAGCTATGGATTTGGAGCTTGATGGTTTACATGTATCTATTAAATTGCATGAGACTTGGCTCTATACTGGGAACTTTCCAATCCCTTGCTAGTACTTGGATCTCTCTATCCCAAGAATTTTTCCTATTTCCAGATTGCATACTATCATTTTTGGTTGATTCAGGATGACATTACCCAATATTTCAGATCACTGCTTCAACATCTTTTTTGAATGATTCTTGATGGCAACACTCAATATCGATCGAAGACTCTATCCATGTGACGCTTGAAATCCCATAGATAGTCTTTGAGAATATGAAGATTTGTAAGAACTTCTTAATACTTGAATATATATATGTTTTTCCATTAAAAAAAAAAATCACACACTCAAAGTCGTCTATCACTCTTAAACACTCAACCACTCAATCAGTAAGACTCTCTATGTTTAGCCTCTACATGCACGAGTAATTATCTTATTTTAACAATTATTGAGTCCATGCCCTTTCTTTTTGAATTTTTATTTTTCATCTTTTGTTTATTTTTTAACCTCTTTTGTTTATTTATTCATTTATTATTATTATTATTATTAAATTATTTATTTATTTTAATTTAATTAATTAATTTTAATTTATTATTACTAATATTTCATATAGTTAATTGATTGGGTCTTAGTCTTTATGTATTTTTATGATTTTTTGTTTTGTTTAAATTGATTTATTATTTTCTTAAATTAGGGCTTCTGTGATCCATATCAAGTTTTTTAGAAGATTTTTGGGCATAAATCACATTAGAATGATTCATTCTTATTTAAATTTGATCAGGTCTTCGTTTCCTTGAATTTAGCTAGTTATTGATGGATCTTTGTTCCTTTCTCTTTTAAATTTATTTATTTTTTAAATAGTTTATTTTAAAACATTGGTATTTAAAGAATACTATTTACTCATTACAATTAACTATATTATTTACTAATCATTACATTCTAACCATTAGAATTAACTTTTTTTACTTAAGACTATTTTATTCAATCTGCTCTGTAGATCTGATTCTCCATCTTGTCTTAAGAATAGACCACACTACGTGGTTAGAAATAGGTTCTCAATATAGTTCCAATGTGATTTCTACTGAAAGATTTCTCATTATTCAAGAAAGTGTGTGTGTGTATATATATATAAATAAAGATGTGTAATTCATTCACTTACCTTTAAAAGTAATAAAATAGTACTCTCATTAATCATATATATATATATATATATCAAAAACAAAATATTTCAATGTGCGTATTTACATGCATGTGTGTCTTTTTTGGAATTGGATTTTGAGAATTTTAATTTAATTCTCAACAATTATTAAAGAGATGGTTGGAATTTAACCTCTATGGAATACTCTAGAATATTCATTGTAATATACACAAATCAAATGTTGTGATTTATCTCCAAAATAATTATGCCTTTTTAGTCTTTTTAATTAAATTAATTAATTAAAAAAATAAAGTCATATAAAGGGAGTTATTGTTTTTTTGAGCATTTGGTATTGATAAGCCATTATTATAATATGGTTAGAATCTCAGTAATAAAATATGTGTAAAATTTTTTCATGTTTTTAAAATGTACATATATTTAACTTATATATTAATTTATTTTATAATTAAAAAAAATAAAATTAACTTATAACTTAGTTTTTATGTTTTCTTAATTTTAATAAATTTCTCATGTAGAGAATAGTCTTTCGGATTAATCACAATGTAAGGATTGGGTCAACGTTTCGAACCAACTGTTATAGACATTTTTGTGCCTTACAGCATGGAGCATGAAATGTCGATAATCTGAGGGATCCAAAGTCCCTAAACATGTTGTTCTTACCCTTGGAGGAACAAGGTCAACAAACCACAGCTCTGCAAATCAGTTCTCCACTGAAAAACACTCAAAAACAGGTCAGTTTTGGATCAAAGCAGCTGCCCCACTAGGCATCTGCGCTGCATAGCAGGTACAACAAAGGCTACCTGCGTTGCATAGCAAGTAGGACAAGGGCTACCTGCGTTGGGCGCACTTGGACATGTGGAAGAATCTTTTTCTCAATGTGCCAGTGCCCAGGAAGCTTCTAAAATGACACTTGGCTCACAAGATTCGCCTAATGATGAGTTAAGAGCTTCTAAAACTTCAAATGAAAGGTAGAAACTCCGAGTGGACTCAAGGACTGAAGAACAACTGGAGTTGAAGAGGACAACAAGTCACACATCAAGATGACTTCCCTTCACTCCAAAACTCTATATAAGGATCTCATCCCATGGGATCTGGAGGCCGGAATTGGGTGCAAAGAATTGTTGTTGGTTTACAACTGAAGAGTATTGGGTGATTGCTTGAGGGAGGTGAAGAAGAGATTTCTCTCCGTTGGGAAGGTGATGCTGGATTGGACCTCTCATGGTTGTATCACCGCCTGAACCTTACTTCCATATATTAATAAAGCATTTGAGGTTCTTCTATTCACATGTGTTTCAATGTTGTATTGTCTTACTTGCGTCTTTGATTTATGCTAATCCTTGAATCGATTATGAATGCATGCTTCTTGTAGTTTCCTTTTCTTGTCTTGTTTGCAGGATCTCGTGTAGCTGCGCCCGTGAAAAGACTTGGAGCTGGGAGCAAGCGGCAAACAAAGGAGATTGGATCGACCATTTGCGCAAGACATCGGTAAGTGGATCTCTCCCTTTTATCTCTTGCATGTCATAAAGAAGAAACTTTAGATAGCTTTGCTTTCAGCTGTTGCTAAGGAACTGTCACCCTTAGAGTGGGTTAGGGTCATTCCAAGTTGGATACTTTCCCCCACAACAGACTGACGACTCCGCTGGGGAGTGTGTCTTGTTGGTAGCTTGTGTATTCTTGCTATTCATCTCTTGAACAAAAGGGAGTACCGAATCGAACTGCATGCGAGTTCTTCGAATAAAAAGTAGAGGGCAGCTACTCTAAGCCCAGTGTTGGGCATGTTCATGATTTGAAGAGCTGATCCACAAGGACTCTTTTTTGCTCTTTAGGATAGTGTTCATCTTCCTTAATCATCCTCTAGACTATACTTGACTGATAGCTTCTGATTTGGCCAAAAACCGTTGATTTTTGAGCAAACTGTGACCCGGAATTCGAGAGAGACGAGAGTTGTCTCGTTCAGTGCAGCTGTAGCAAAGGCTACCTGCGCTGCAACGCAGGTCCCGAAGGGGCTACCTGCGTTGCATCCCTGTTTGATAGTGCAGTACCTGCGTTGATCCAGTTTTGCCTTGTGCAACTGGGATTCCCCACTGTCTGTTGCCCAGTTTTCAATAGTATTTTTGCAGCCTGTTGTCAACCTGTATACCCAGCTGAAACCGCTTTTCTTTGCCCTCATTTCGCCTCAGTTGTATGTTGAAACCGTGATTGTTCTTATTGTATTTCTTGCTTTCATTCACAGTTTCCCGTAGCGAAAGTGAACTAGTCTTGCTATGACCTCTTGGATCTAGACCTTTGAGAAAGTGTCGTTGTGATTCTAAGAGCTAGTTTATTGTTGTTCATAGCTGCTTGAGCATTTGCTTTCGTTATATGGTTCGAATTTCAGTATTTCTTGTGTAGAAACGAGTAAATCTTAAGGTGTTCTTTTGATTATTGGACAAATACTTGTTTGCTTTCGCTTGAAATTGAATTCGAAATCGTACAACAGCTTTCTTTTTGTCATACACCAACATTAAGAGAGAAGAAAAGAAATACTTGCATTGTGCATGTGCATATTGACAGTTTGCATGTCGATTTAGGAAAAGTGCATTAGTGTGTGCTCTATGATCTATTTGAAAAGATGATGTCTTTCTTTTCCTTCAGTACTTAAGGTTTTCATAAGTTGAAAGAATTGAAAAAGCTTGCTTATCATTCTTAGACTGCATTTAGGAGTTGTATCATACATCACGTGGTGATCCATAAAGGCAAACTGCTAAGCAAGATCAACCTAAAAAGAACTGAATTCATCTAACAACGCTTTGAAACATAACGAAACACAGTAGAGGTCTAGGTAGAGACGTGAACCGGCATCGTTAAACATAGTGATTTTCGATCTCTACGAAGGTGGGTGATTCCTCCTGAGGGACGATAGCACTAATACGGACTTGTGCCCCCGCGTACCATCGCGTATATTGGGGGACCCCTATAGGAACAAAGCTTTTATCCATAGGAAGCCGTGTCGGCCGCCCTACTGATCGCGATGCAGTGAACACCGCATTCACGAAGATCGACCACTCGTACCGTAAAACGTATTCTGTGGTTTCGCGAAAGGTTTGGCACACCCTTGCCTAGAACTCCAGAGTAGTTTCTTTTGGCCTTTTTCAAACTCTATAACTGAAAAAGTCCATCCGAGCATTTGTCACTTCGGGCTCGTTAATACATCGAAGGAGACTAGAGTCATCTTTAGCTTTTTCTCGACTCTTAAAAAGTGAAAAAGCAAGTTGTGTCTAAAAGCGTCGTCATAATAAAATTCATTCTAAACGGAACATAATCACCCCTTATTCCTACGTTGATCTGTGAGTTGAGAACATGGAGCACACCAGCTAAGGGATTCCACAGCATGGGACCCCTAGCCCTTTCTCCTCTTGGGGAGAAGTTGGTGCGCCCCACATGGCCACATTGTCGCTTCCAGGACTGACAATTGGCCTGCCAGTTTGGCTATTCTCAACCGATGTAGTTCAGAACACCACGGTTCCTGAACAGTCGAGTCAACAGTTAGACCAGTCTAGAGCTACCCTCCAGCCTTCCACTTCTTATGGATCTTCCTCTAATCCTTCCTCTTCGAAGGGACGAGCCGCCGAAGGCGGAGCTCCCATAGAAAAGAAGAAGGAAAAGAAGAAGAGAGAAAAGAAGCAAAAGAAGCCAAAGGCGCCTGGGGGCAAGCAAAAGGCATCTAACGAAAATCCACACACAGCATGGACCGGGCCCAAATCGCCATGTGTCATATGTAGAGAGGACCACTTCCACAGTGATTGTCCCAGTATTCCCCGGATACTAAGGGACTGGTCCCCTCGTTTGCACAATTCGGAAGCGTCAACCTCTGACAACCAGGTTGAATGCTTACCGTCGACCAGCGAAAGCAAAGGTTCTAGACAACGAAGGGGAATGAGATTCCCCTGCGAATTGTGTGAAGGCAATCACACCCTCCGCCGTTGTCCCTTTTTAGACGAAGCAAAGAGAGTTTTGGAAGATCAACCTGTTGCACCGTTGCCACTTCCTCCTGGATATCGAAAACTCGTGCCAAGTCCTTCGTTGGTTGAAAATACAGCTGCCCCGCTCATAGGGCCAGCTAAAGTGTCAGTCGCTGAAAATGAACCTACTGAATCCAGACCGAACGAAAGTCCAAAGGTCGAAACGGCAGTTGACCCGGTTCTCCCTTCAGAAGTTTCATCTTCAAATACCACAGTCGCTGAGGATTCATCTTCAGCTGACACCCCTACCGAAGAGAGTAAGGATGAAACCGTCCACATTCTTTTCATCAACACCGATTCTGATGAACATCAGGGCAATGTGCCCACTCCTTTATCGCAGGAAGGAGCATCATCAGGGTCGTACCCGGTCGTATATTCGGTCCCACCACCAAGCAACCTGGTTGTGTCCTTTGATTGGAACCAACTAGGCAGACCCCGGTTACCAGCCAGTATACCATTTAGAATTATAGTCCAAATATACAAAATGGTGATGGCTGGAACTATCATTGATGAAGGGGCGTCTGTGAGTATCCTGTCCTCTATTGCTTGGAAAGCACTGGGTTGCCCGGCACTTTTGCCCTAGAGAAGGAATCTCTCGGGTTTTGACAAAGGAACCAGTCGACCATTAGGGATTCTACCTAATGTTCCTATTACATTGAAAGAGAAGGCTGTCAATATGAATTTGATGGTCGTCCAAGGACCCTTGGATTATAACCTACTCCTTGGTCGAGACTACATACATTGCATGGAAGCAATAGTCTCCTCACTCTTTCGAATAATGTGTTTTCCATACGAAGGAAGGATGGTCAAGCTCGTAGACCAACTTTCACTTCCGGGATCACGCATCGCGAATAGTCACATACCTATCCTCAATGGTCTTTTCGATCAAGAAGGGTCTCTACCTCCGGTTCTTCTTCCTGATGAAGGCGAGTGATTCGGGAAAGGAATGCCGGAACCCAGGGGGCATGCATCATGGTCTGCTCTGGAGGCAGAAAAAACCTTGGGTGTAAAGTAGAATTTCTGCGGGAGAATATGACTAGTCCGTACCCCATCCCCTCCTTCATCTTTGTGAATCTTCCTCTGAGCCATCTTCGTGGAGAAGAAGGAAAAGAAGACAAAGAGAGACTGGGAATCTCAGAAGGGGCTGTTAGGAGTGGGGTTGTTCTAGAATAGGATTCTTCTGTCAAGGTTACTTGTTTGACAAAGGTCATTCACCTTTGTCTAGATAGGTAGGCTCTACCAAAGAAGGGGATCCGTTTGCGGCGGCAAGTAGTAACCATCTTTGGGTAAAAGGCAAGCCTCACCCATTAAAACAAATGTTTTAAAGGATAAGTAGGGGCAGCCTCCAAAGAAAAAGATTCTATTGCTGCAACAAGTTGTAACCGTCTTTGTGTACCCTAATGATAGACATCGCCGAAGAAAGAGTTTCATTTGCGGTAGCAAAAGAAACCATTCTTTGGGTAACCAGAAAGAGGTAGGCCTCTCCCGGTAAAACAAATGTTTTACCTGCAAATTGAGGGGTAACCTTGAAATTAGACTTACACCTGGGGGCATGCAAACCTCTTGGAAGGCAAGCATAGGAGACTTTTAGTTTTAGGTAGGACTAACCCCGCTAACCCGTAGATAAGTCGATACCTGGCTTGCGCGAAGAGAGGATATGGAGCAAAGCGTAGGGAGATGAAGCTCTTTAAAAAATAGGGATCTTCCATGAGACCTTTCTACATTATGACTGGTAAGAACGAGCAGTTTTGGCAAAGTTCATGCTCGTTAAAAAATAAACGCAAGATCCGAGCAGTTTTGATGCGGAAATTCATGCTCGTTAAAAAATAAACATAAGCTTGTGAGCAAGCTTCCCCCCAGTGTTCAAGCTCATTCAGAAAAAATGAACCGGTAAATAACCATTTGAGACCGTAAATTCATCAGCCATAAAAGCCTTGGTCGTGTTTGTGTACCGTCACCTCCACTTTTCATTTGGCCAATTATTCACATCCACTTGATTGTTTACCTATTTTGAGGAACAGCTGCGAAGAGTGATCTCACCTAGCCATCCTTGTAATACTGCCGTGATTGGAAAATTCCAACCTGTACCTGAAATCTGCAGCTATCCCTGTTTATCACTCGTTCCTCGAAATACGAGTCTTCTTTGAGCTCTTTTCACTGACTCGTAAAATATGAAAAGTTTGCCGAGTTTTGGCCTTCCAGCTCGTTAAAAGGACCGGAAGAGCTATCCCTCCTCTAGGTTTTAATCTTTTTGGACCTGAGGGATTATTGCACAAAAAGATCGAGCGCTTGTCTAGTTCGGCTCGATAAAGATATCGGACATTCATCCCTTCTGTATTGTTTTATACTTTTTCGGACTTAAGGGATTAGATGACGAAAAAGGACCCCTGGAGTCCACTTTATGTACCCTTTTCAGACTCTCTAAAAATGAAAAGGACCGAGTTGTCTTTGTCGCTGGGCTCGTTAAAAATATTATTAGATAAGCGACAAACTTGTCTGTAGACGAGAACGAGTTTCCCTATCGCTAGGCTCATTAAAAACATAGCGATGGGCTTGCCCGAAGGGCAGGTTATAGAACAAGCATATGTTATCCTCCTCAAGCTTGACACAAATAAAGAGGTACTGGTCAGAAATGACTGGGGAAAAATTGGGAGAACCTCAAAGCTTTAATGGTAGCAGGTCGCTCTTGAACATGACACTTTTGCCTCCGTAAATATCGGGTTGGGTTATTATCATTCACCGGTCCCTTCACCATGGTCTCGCCATACCATCCATACATGGGGTAATGCTACCGATCCATCACATCAGTGTCGTTATATGTTCAAGAGATGTCATTCAGAAAGTGTCAACCGGGTCCCATCCACTACCATACATCATCTTTCATCCTTCCATGACCGCCACCCTGAATCATATTTCACAGATCATTTTCACCATCATCACTAGCTCCGTTCCGTGTCACTGATGTGGGATTCATTAAGGCCCTCCTTTGACGGATCGCTTCTTGTCGACATCAGCTCACTATCCAAGAAGTTGATCTAGGAACACCCCCTCAGTACTTTGAAGCTTGCATGCCTCAATGGCAAGTTTCTCACTTCCGGCGATAGGTATACATTAATGACCTTCGACCGGGGGACTTTGCGTGGTGTTCGACGTCAGATCCTATATTCACGCCACGTGAATTGTGCTGCAGTACCTTGAGGGTCATCATCATTATCGGTGATTCCTCTCGCGCTTGTTAACAGTTTACATTATTGACTGGTAATCAAGCGATGTCTTTCCATGTTCGACTTCAAGAAATTCTCACATGGATCGACTTGTACTTAGTGTGAAGATCGGAATTTTGAAGACCCCGGATCTAGTTTCATCCATCTGGGCTGCGATATATATTCAGGAGATAAAAACATAGACATGTGCAGCAGGTGATCATCCTACTAAAAGGATGATAATTAAAAGCAGGGAATTATCAGTCTACTATCAGACGATCGTCTGTTTATGTACAACAAATGTATTTATAAAGCTGAGCATGGGAAATGCCCGCATCAGCTAGATCATGAAAAGAAAGTATGAAAAGATAATGTATTGTATTGTATTTTGTTACAGGTCACCTCCCGACGATTGAATGAACTTCGGATCCTCCTAATAAAGCATTTCACCCGATAGACGACCTCATACTTTAGGGGGCAACTGTTATAGACATTTTTGTGCCTTACAGCATGGAGCATGAAATGTCGATAATCTGAGGGATCCAAAGTCCCTAAACATGTTGTTCTTACCCTTGGAGGAACAAGGTCAGCAAACCACAGCTCTGCAAATCAGTTCTCCACTGAAAAACACTCAAAAACAGGTCAGTTTTGGATCAAAGCAGCTGCCCCACTAGGCATCTGCGCTGCATAGCAGGTACAACAAAGGCTACCTGCGTTTCATAGCAAGTAGGACAAGGGCTACCTGCGTTGGGCGCACTTGGACATGTGGACGAATCTTTTTCTCAATGTGCCAGTGCCCAGGAAGCTTCTAAAATGACACTTGGCTCACAAGATTCGCCTAATGATGAGTTAAGAGCTTCTAAAACTTCAAATGAAAGGTAGAAACTCCGAGTGGACTCAAGGACTGAAGAACAACTGGAGTTGAAGAGGACAACAAGTCACACATCAAGATGACTTCCCTTCACTCCAAAACTCTATATAAGGATCTCATCCCATGGGATCTGGAGGCCGAAATTGGGTGCAAAGAATTGATGTTGGTTTACAGCTGAAGAGTATTGGGTGATTGCTTGAGGGAGGTGAAGAAGAGATTTCTCTCTGTCGGGAAGGTGATGCTGGATTGGACCTCTCATGGTTGTATCACCGCCTGAACCTTACTTCCATATATTAATAAAGCATTTGAGGTTCTTCTATTCGCATGTGTTTCAATGTTGTATTATCTTACTTGCGTCTTTGATTTATGCTAATCCTTGAATCGATTATGAATGCATGCTTCTTGTAGTTTCCTTTTCTTGTCTTGTTTGCAGGATCTCGTGTAGCTGGGCTCGTGAAAAGACTTGGAGCTGGGAGCAAGCGGCAAACAAAGGAGATTGGATCGACCATTTGCGCAAGACATCGGTAAGTAGATCTCTCCCTTTTATCTCTTGCATGTCATAAAGAAGAAACTTTAGATAGCTTTGCTTTCAGCTGTTGCTAAGGAACTGTCACCCTTAGAGTGGGTTAGGGTCATTCCGAGTTGGATACTTTCCCCCACAACACCAACTAATGTGGTTCATCCGGAGGACAAGGTGAGAAACCAATCGATCTCAGAGAATAAATAGCACAAATGCATCAATGTTGAGGGAAAGCCGTTCAAAATTAGTTGTTGGTGCAACAAAATTATTAAGTGATAAGAGGTTTATTAAAATAACTAATATTTAGTTAAAAATAGCTTATCATTTTAGATAATAAAATAATATTATTAGGGTTAACCTATTCAATGTGAGTTAGGTAGAAGATATAATAATCATAAAATTAATTAATGTATCTATCATTCAAATGATAATTATTTTATATAATATTAATATTATTTAAAATAAATTAAATAATAATGTTAGGTTGAAAATAAGATGTTATGTAATGAATTGGTTAGTGATAATATTAAAAAATTATAATTTATTTACCAATTCAAATAATAATATTATGTATGAATAACTCATCATTTTAGATAATAAAATAATCTATATAACATTATTAAGGATGATCTATTCAATGTGAGTTAACATGATTAATTAATATATTTATTGATTAAAATGCTAATAATATCTAAACATAATTTATTTATATAATATTAATACTATTAAAAATAAAATAGATAATAATATTTGGTTGAAGATTAGTTATTATGTAATGAATTAGTTAGGGATAATATTAAAAATAACTTATTTACCAATTCAAATCATAATATTATGTATGAATAATATTATTAGTTAGGGTTGACCTATTCAATGGGATTAGGTAGAAAACTAGCCGTTATCCAGATGTAATGAATAGGTTAATATTATTTAAATAAATTAATAAAGAATTAATCGTTATGTAATAATTAAATTATCAATAATATTGTGACAAAAATAATTATCTAAGATTCTAATAGTTAAAGTGTATAAGGTTGTTAGGAAATATTCAAGATAAATATTATTTCCCTCTATTTAAGAATCTATTATGAAATTACCAAAACCAATAAGGTCTATTAGATGGAATTAAACATCAAAGGGTAGATTATCCTCATTCAAAAGGGGAAAAGAAAAGATGAGGAAGAATGATAGAAAACAACAGAAGAATGAAAAAAGATGAGGGTGAGGAAAGGGCGTAGGAGCTAGGAAGTGAGAACTGGAATCCAACTTTTACTCAATTTCTAGCCATCATCCCTATTGAGGTTTTTGGCATGCCTCTCAATCTCAATCACTTCCCTAAGTTTCCTGTGGTGGAAATGATCAATTTTAGCAATGACTCTGGATTCTTCAATGCAAACATGGTGTTTAGATTTCTCAGCATGTTCTGTAAGGGCCGAGGTGCGGGAGCGATTGTGTCTGATGTCAACAGTATGTTCGTTGATCTTCTACTTAATAGATCTTCATGTTTCTTCAATGTAGGGGATACCACAGGAGTAAGGAACGAGGTAGACCCCTTTTGATTCATTTGGGTCAATAGTGCCCTTCTCTTAATCCCTTTTCCCGGAAGCTCATTGTAAGCGCCCCCCTTACCCCTACAATCTATGCTCTTCTGAAGATCCATAAATCTAGTGCCCCCTTAAGACCTATCGTTAATACCATTAACGGTTCGACCTATCCTCTTGCTAAATTCCTAGCCCGAAATCTAGAACCTCTTGTGGGTTGCACTGATTCTTTTATGAAAGACTCTGCCTCCTTTGTTCAAGATTGGAAAGACATCAAATTAGATCCTGGTGATTTACTGGTGATTTTTGATGTCGTTTCCTTATACACCAAAATCTCCATCCAAGAAGCCATTGATATCATTAACCATATTATTGATAAAGGCACTGCCAAGTTAGTTGGTCTTTGCCTCACCTCTACTTTCTTCAATTTCCAAGGTGAGTTCTATGAACAAACCTATGGTGTTGCGATGGGCTCCCCCCTCTCCCCCATTGTCGCAAACTTGTTCATGGAATACTTTGAGACAAGGGCCATTGCCTCCGCTAATCTCCATCCTAAAAAATGGAAGAGGTTTGTCGATGACACATGTGTCATCTGGCCTCATGGAAGGGAGAAGATTGATCTGTTCCTCAACCACCTGAATTCTCAATCAAATTCCATCAAGTTCACTATGGAGGTTGACGAGAAGGGTCACATTCCCTTTCTTGACATTCTCCTTTCCAGGAGGGATGATGGTTCCATATGAAACCAACTTTTTCAAAAGAAGACTCACATAGAAAAATAACTCCATGCTAGTTCTCATCATTTCCCAACTAAGAAATTTGGGTTTCTCAGAACTCTCGCTACTTGGGCTCTAAGAATCTCTGATAGTGACCATGTTGATCAGGAGAAGTCTCATATTCTTGAGATTTTTGAAAACAATGGGTATAGCAGACCCCTTAGCCTCAAGGCCTTTCGCAGAGCTAGCAAAGAGCAGAAGGTTAAACTCGCTCTTGTCGATCCTATTCCTAAAGTTTATCTCCCGTATATCTAAGGAACCACGGATAGGATCGCCCATATTCTTAAGAAGAATAATGTTTCTTCCTCCTTCAAACCTCTCAATAATATTAAAAATTCTCTTAGATTGGTCAAGGATCCTATTGACCCGAAGGACTCAAAAGGGGCCTACCTCGTTCCCTTCTCTTGTGGTATCCCATACATTGGAGAAACACAAAGATCTATTAAGCAGAGGATCAGTGAACATGTTGCTGACATCAGACACAATCGCTCCCGCACCTCGGTCATTGCAGAACATGCTGAGAAATCTAAACACCATGTATGCATTGAAGAATCCAGAGTCATTGCTAAAATTGATCATTTCCACCACAGGAAACTTAGGGAAGCGATTGAGATTGAGAGGCATGCCAAAAACATCAATAGGGATTGTTGAGATTGCAACAAGATGATGGAGCTTAGTGAAAAGAGTCGCCTTCACTAAGTGGGCCCGCAGGCTATTTTTGGCGCAATTCTATTTTTAGACTATGTCTATTTTTAGACATATGGATCATGTCTATGGATTGCAGGTTGTTGTTTATGGATGATTGATCAAGTTGTGAAAAAATAGATGGACTTCTATTTTTGATAAAAGTGTGAGTGATCAAAGTCTATTTTTAGACTGGCTGTCAAAAACAGAAAAGTCAAATATTATTATCTCACAATAATATTTGGACTATAAAATTAATCTTATTCTCTTGGAGCACTTCAGTTTGAGCTACAAAGGTGGCACATGCAGCTGTCAAAAGAAAATACGCTTTTCTTATGAGTCAGTTGAGTTGTTGCATGCATGACTTCAGTTAGAACTCAATCAGTTGAGTTTGGTGGAGTTGATGGAGTTGTGTTCAGTTTAGCTTTGTTAAACTGGTTGTATTTAGTCTAACTGGCAAATAGACTAGAGATGAGTTGGGTGAATTAGTTATTAATTATTCACAAGTTATTAACTCATAATACAGCTAATGAATACATCAGTTAACTCAGTTGCATGTCAGTGCATGTTCAGTTCAACAGGGACAGGTGGTAGAGAATCAGATTGCTATCAGTTGTGACTATAGTTGTGCACCAGATCTTGCACAATCAAGGGATTGAGTATGCCAATGAGTTTGCTCACGTATTTGCCCACATTATAGCTTGTGCTCACATCCAAAAAAGAGTGAGTGACTATTTTTCAGGTGAAAAACGAGTTTGGTGAGCCATTCTCATCAGTTCTTGAGCAGGTATTGAGCAGTGGAGGCAGGCAAGCAGTGGAAGAGATTTGGAGATCAGATCTGAGCTGTATTGTGTGTAACAAAGGTGGAGATACTTGTGAGAAGTATTATGTTGTGTAATGTTACATGACTCAATCATTAATATACAGATAGTTGGGGTTTTTAGCGAGATGCTTTCCCCGGGATACATACTGTGTTAATGTGTGAATGGTCTTGATTTTTTATTGTTATTGATGCTGCTATCAACGTAGAGGAGCTTATGTATTGTGTATGTTTTCCGCAATAGTACATGATCAGGATAATCTCCATTGAATATGTGTTAAATTATTCAAAATTTCTACATGGTATCGGAGCGAGCTAGATAATTGTAGAAAAAGTTTCTACATGGTATCGGAGCTGTTGATCATCAGATCTACTATTCAGGAAGTGTTTACATTCTATTTCTTTAGGCAGAGTCTGTAATCGGGCCAGGTAGCCTCTGGATTCATCCTTCCTTTGGAAGGTGAGATATCCAGTGAATGCCCATACATTCAATCTCTGTACGAGAAATATTGTGTTCTCACGAATCTTAGATCAGAAGCGGTTGAGTTGGTAGCTGGTGGAATTCGAATTTGCAGCAGTGTTGTTGAAATGTCTTTCAACAGATTGCGAATGTTATTCCAAAGCAAGAGCGACCTGGCGCTCAAGGGTAAACTCAGTAACAATAAAGGTGAGAATGGATCTTCATCAAAGGTATCTGATGAAGAGAATTGCGCTTTGGCTGCCAAAGCAAAGAAAGGGAAGAGCAAGAAAGCTTCTCAGTCTGGTGTGAAAGGCAAGAAGCAGGATATGTCCAAGGTGAAGTGTTTTCACTGTCACCAACACGGACACTATGCCACAAATTGTCCGCAGAAGAAGAAGAACAAGCAAGCTGCTGGATCTGCAGGGGGAGAGGCCTTAGCTTCTCAGTTTGAGCTTGATTTTTCATTGATCGCATGCTTGGTTTCAAGTGTGATGGGATCAGTGTGGTTCTTGGACAGTGGTGCGTCTTTTCACATGACGGGAGATAGAGATTTGTTCTCTGATATGGAGGACAAAGATCTTGGAGTGCACATCGAGATGGGCGATGATGGTAGATACAGTGCGACCGGTATCGGTACCATTTCCTTTGAGAGGGAGTCTGGTAAACCCTTTGTATTGAAGGAAGTCATGCATGTTCCAGGATTGAAGAAGAATCTCATCTCAGTGGCGATGTTAGAAGACAAGGGGTATGATGTTGTTTTCAGCGAGGGAAAGGCCTTCCTGCGCAGCAAGACAATTGGTGAAACCCGGAAGATAGGGGTTCGAGTGAGGAACCTTTATCAGTTACATGTAGATGGATGCGCAGCAATGGCGGGCAAGGCAGAAGGATTGGTGAGCCGGGATGATGGCGAGTTGTGGCACAGGAGATTGGGTCACCTTCACCATGGAGCCTTGAAGATACTGCAGCAGATCACTACAGGGCTTCCTAAAGGCACACTTGCGCAGTCAAATCTGTGCAAAGGGTGTACTTTGGGGAAGTTTGTGAAAGCCACCTTTCACGAGAAGGATAGTCGCGCCACGACGATCCTTGAGAGAATTCACACAAACGTGTGTGGACCTTTATCAATTGCTTCGACTGCAAAACACAGGTATTATGTGATTTTTGTTGATGATTTCTCTCGTAAGTGCTGGATCTTCTTCATGCAGAAGAAGAGCGAGACATATTCAAAGTTCTGTGAATTCAAAGCACTGGTCAAGAAGGAGTCGGGGAAGAAGGTGAAGGCTCTTAGGAGCGATAATGGTGGTGAATACATCTCGAACGAGTTCAAGGATTTCTGCAAGACAGAAGGGATTCGTAGAGAGCTCATAGCTCCCCATAACCCACAGCAGAACGGGGTAGCTGAGCGGAAGAATAGAACGATTGTGGGTGCTGCACGGGCAATGTTGCATGATCAGGGCCTACCCCTTCACTTGTGGGCGGAAGCATGCAATACAGCAGTTTATGTGCAGAACCGTTGTCCTCATAGGATACTTGGCATGAGTACACCTGAGGAGACTTATTCTGGTAAGAAGCCTGATCTTTCTCATTTGAGGATTTTTGGTGCTAACGTTTACATGCATGTGACGAAGGATGCTAGGAAGAAGTTGGAGCCGACCGTAGAGGTTGGGATATTTTTGGGGTACACTGATACGCCCCACAACTATCGTGTGTATTTTCCAGACAGTGGTAAAACTATTGTGCGACGGGATATAAAATTTCAGGAGGAGAAAGCCATGAAGTGTTCGCTTGAGAGGGAGCTACACTTGCATGCAGATGAGGAGCTATTAGTTCCTAAGGATGAGCTTTAGGACATGGATCAGCCACAGGACAAGGTTGATGGAGTGGAAGAGACCACTCATTCAGCGCCAACCATCAGAGGGCGAAAGCGCTTGACAGAAGCTGAGCGACTGGCTCAAGATGCAGAGAAAGTAGGACCACCTACAGCCCAACGCAGGCAGAGACAGTCACCTGATCGGTACACTGGATACATGTCTCTTATGAGCAAGTGTGTTGTGACTGAGCCGTCCTCTTTCGAGGAAGCTGTGGAGGATCTCGCATGGGTAGACACCATGGTGGAAGAGTATGATTCTATTGTCAGAAACAGTGCATGGGAGATTGTTCCTAGACCGGAAGGGAAATCAGTGGTGGGTTCGAGATGGATCTACAAAGTTAAGCAGGCAGCTGACGGGAGTGTGGAGAAGTACAAGGCAAGATTTGTTGCCCGAGGCTTTTCACAGATTGAGGGGATCGATTATGAGGAGACCTTTGCACCTGTCGCAAGGTATTCTTCCATACGGACGATTCTTGCTCTCTCAGCGCAGATGGGATGGCACATTCATCAGATGGATGTGAAGATTGCGTTCCTCTACGGAGTCATTGAGGAGGAGGTGTACATTGAGAAACCCGAAGGCTTTGAAGTCTTCAGCAGCGAGTCGCATGTGTGCAGGCTCAAGAGAGCGCTGTATGGGTTGAAGCAAGCACCACGTGCTTGGTACACACGGATAGACAGCTATTTCACAGGACTTGGATTCTCCAAGAGCGAGGCGGATCTGAACCTATACCAGATTGTGGTGGAGGGTAAGTTGCTTATCATTGTACTGTATGTTGATGATTTGATTCTAACGGGTGATGAGCTGTTGATACTGTCATGCAAGAAGGATCTTGCTACAGAGTTTGAGATGAAGGATTTGGGCCTCCTTCACTATTTCCTGGGATTAGAAATATGGCAGCGCAGTGGTGGACTGTTTGTTTCTCAGGGCAAGTATGCTCGGGAGATACTGGAGAAGTTCAACATGCATGGCTGCAAGCCTGTTGATACTCCTCTTCCTGGAGGTTGGAGGAAGGAGGATGCCACTTCGGGAGAAGAAGTGGATGCCACTGTTTATCGACAGTTGGTGGGGTCGCTGATGTATTTGGTCAATACATGACCTGATATATGCTATGCAGTTAACCAGCTTTCACAAGCTATGGTTAAGCCTACCAAGCTCTTCTGGAAGGCGGGCAAGCATGTATTGCGCTACTTGAGAGGCACATCAGGATATGGTTTGTGGTACAGATAGGAGGATGAGGTGAAGCTATGTGGCTTCACGGATGCAGATTGGGCAGGGAGCCCAACAGACAGAAAGAGCACATCAGGAGGGGTCTTCAGTATTGGATCGACAACAGTTTCTTGGTACAGCAGGAAACAGAGATCCGTGGCACTCAGTTCAGCGGAGGCCGAGTATATGGCAGCAAGTTTGGCTACATGCGAGGCTATATGGATGAGGAAGATCCTAGTTGGTTTGTTCGGTTCTCATTTGGATCCTACTGTGATTTACTGTGATAACTAGAGTTGCATTAAACTCTCGACTAATACTGTATTTCATGATAGATCTAAAAATATTGACATCAGGTACCATCATATCAGAGATTGTGTGCAGCGGAGGATCATGTTACTTTCGTACATTCCAACAGAGGATCAGGATGCTGATATTCTGACGAGGGCTCTCACCAGGAGCAAATTCGAGTACCACCGAGGCAGGATAGGGGTTGTTGATAATCCATATCTTGTCGAGAGGGAGTGTTGAGATTGCAACAAGATGATGGAGCTTAGTGAAAAGAGTCGCCTTCACTAAGTGGGCCCGCAGGCTATTTTTGGCGCAAGTCTATTTTTAGACTAGGTCTATTTTTAGACATATGGATCATGTCTATGGATTGCAGGTTGCTGTTTATGGATGATTGATCAAGTTGGGAAAAAATAGATGGACTTCTATTTTTGATGAAAGTGTGAGTGATCAAAGTCTATTTTTAGACTGGCTGTCAAAAATAGAAAAGTCAAATATTATTATCTCACAATAATATTTGGACTATAAACTTAATCTTATTCTCTTGGAGCACTTCAGTTTGAGCTACAGAGGTGGCACATGCAGCTGTCAGAAGGAAATATGCTTTTCTTATGAGTCAATTGAGTTGTTGCATGCATGACTTCAGTTAGAACTCAATCAGTTGAGTTTGGTGGAGTTTATTGTGGAGTTGATGGAGTTGTGTTCAGTTTAGCTTTGTTAAACTGGTTGTATTTAGTCTAACTGGCAAATAGACTAGAGATGAGTTGGGTGAATTAGTTATTAACTAGCATTTGCACCTTATGTTGCAAAGGAAACGCCGTAAGGCATAGAGTGGGGAAGAATAGCATAGAGTGGGGAAGAATAGAGACATGTATAGAGTGGGGAAGAATAGGGACATGTGAATGGACATTGTTGAAAGCAAGGGTGGATGATAATGAGTTACAATTGCAATAATTAGTTATGTGTATTCTGAAAATGAATATTTTGTAAATAATAATAGGTTGTGGAAGCATTTATAAAAAGTATGCCTTCAACTACACAATTGATATCTACAGAAATAGAAGGCTAGAAAACAAGAATTTTAATTTATAAGATCCAATTTACATGGTTGGTCAACATGTAGAAACCCTTTGTGTCATCGCTCTGTCCAAGTGGGGAATAATAATATGACAATGGAATCACTATTGTGAATATGCAGAGACATAATACTATGGCATGCTTATAGATCGTTGTTGGATGAATGACTTGCAATTGGCTTTCAAGCTTCTGGTTCACCATAAGTTGGATCTACAAAATATTAGTTGGATCTGAAGAACAAATAAAGCTAGGATAAAATGTCCAAATTTATGAAATTATTAGTTTCTTCCTTCCCCACCTTTCCATTGTTGTTATTATTATTATAATACTAATCATAATATTATTATTATTACCAGATAGCTCCCTGGATGCCGTCAAACAATTAATATTTATTTTATTTTATTTTATTAGTTTCTTCCTTCCCCTCTTTTTCGCTCTTGGCATTATGACACTTCCTTTCACATCCTACAATGGATTGAACTTGCAAGAAAATTCGAGGTGAACCTTATACCTCTGCCTCTTCTGTTCATTTTTTACAGAAGGAGGTATATACATCTTTAGTTCATATTTCTAGCCATTATCAACACCTAATACATGCTTTTGTATACATGGAATTAAATTTTCATCATGTTTGAACTCAACTATTTGCCTTCCAAGGCTGGCTAAAATGGTTGTTGGGCTGAGGGCCTCCACTGCAAATATTTTTATTGACAATGGCCCTTACAGAGAGTTTATTTTCAAGCATTTTCAAGTGGCTTCTGTGGATGAAGAAAGTGCAGCAGTAGTTCTAGTAAGTTGATCAGTGTATAAAAGAAATTCCCATCTGAAGCCCTGAGTAGGCTATGAGTGAGACTTTTTGCCTCTACATAAGAGTTCATTAGATAATGTGTTCTACAAACCCCTCTCACATTCAACTAGGTATTACCACCTATATTTTATCTTGATTTAAGTATATTTCCAGTAACAATTCACCAAACTGTAGTCAGCCTATGTGATGAAACAATATCACCAAAAGTTCAAACTACACATGTTACCAATAAAATTGTTGGCTAAACCTATAAACAATCTTAATCATCCACTTCTACCTGCCTTCTTAGTATTAGGCTTTTACCAACATGTGTGTGATTAAACTGTTTCTCATCTTTTATCAGCTACCAGGTTTGACAGAAAAGAAGTGCAAATTTCCTACCTCCATTATCTAACAGATCTGCTAATTTCTGAATCATTCAAAACTTGAATAGGGCCAATATATTGAAATAACACCATGAGATCCTCAGAACTTATGCCTCCATTTATAAGCTATCTTAAATAAGCCATTTATTTTGGTAATCCAAATAACAAAAAAACCATTCCATTTCTTGCCTTTAAAACAGATATTTTCATCCAACAACTTCTAGTGGCAGGCAGAGGCAGATTCATTGAATTTTACCATTCATGCCAATCTTGGTATGCAAAGGCAGATTCATTGAAATCAGATATTTCTTTCAGCAAAATATAGCAGTGTGATGAATATGTTGGCAACGATTAAATGACCCCTGGTCCACTACAACGAGGAGAACATGATTCAATAACTATTTGAAGGCTCTACATGTACAAATGTAGTACACTGTTTTCTTCTGCCCAAGCTGCATTTATGGTTGTGATTATCACAGTCTTGTTAGGCACTAAAGTTTTTTCTAGATCATTCCCTAAATCAAAGGCAGTTACAGATGAATTCAATTCTGAACTCTGCAAGAGATTGGCTCTTAAGTGAACCGTAATAGCCATGGAAATTTATTTATAAAAAGTATGCCATCAACTACAAAATTGATATCTACAGAAATAGAAGGCTAGAAAACAAGAATTATAATTTATAAGATCCAATTTACATGGTTGGTCAACATGTAGAAACCCCCTCCACTACAAATATTTTTATTGACAATGGCCCTTATAGAGAGTTCATTTTCAAGCATTTTCAAGTGGCTTCTGTTGATGAAGAAAGTGCAGTAGTAGTTCTAGTAAGTTGATCAGTCTATGAGTGAGACTTTTTGCCTCTACATAAGAGTTCATTAGATAATGCGTTCTACAAACCCCTCTCACATACTCAACTGCATGACTACCCTATTCAAGAGCCAGCTATTCCAATAAGCATGTGAATGAAAATCACCTATACAATTTACCAATTACAACAACAACCAACCAACAAAAACAAAAAAAATGTACTCAGCAGACTAAGGCAACAAATTGGTCAAGTAATAATCCTCAAAAGGGCCAATATACTAGGACTCTCCATTCAACTAGGTATTACCACCTATATTTTATCTTGATTTAACTATATTTCCAGTAACAATTCACCAAACCGTAGTCAGCCTATGTGATGAAACAATATCACCAAAAGTTCAAACTAAGCATGTTACCAATAAACTGTTGGCTAAACCTATAAACAATCTTAATCATCCACTTCTACCTGCCTTCTTAGTATTAGGCCTTTGCCAACATGTGTGTGATTAAGTTGTTTCTCATCTTTTATCAGCTACCAGGTTTGACAGAAAATAAGTGCAAATTTCCTGCCTCCATTATCTAATAGATCTGCTAATTTCTAAATCATTCAAAACTTGAACAGGGCCAATATATTGAAATAACATTTCCTTTGCTCGAAATTGTTTCAATCTTTGATTTTTTATATAATCGTCTTACAACTTGTATAATTTTATAGAGGAGTGTGGTTTCCTAGCATGCTTATGTATGAAATTAGGTCCAAGATAAATGGCAGGAATTTGACTGATTTTAACGTTTGAGCATTTTCAAAGCATTTCAGGTTCAGCTAAATAAAATACTTAGCTTGTTGTTTGTCTACTTTACAGTTTCCAGCAGCAAACAGAATTTACTTTTATACTGGAGCTTAGCCTTGAACTCTTAAATAGAACTCTACACATGTATCCTTTCTATTAAGAGTGCTGATTTTTGTCTATTCATTTTCTTTTTGACTGTGACTGATGCTTGTTCAAAACAATGTTGTCAGACTCTTTTCGGACTCCTGAATCTTGCCAAGTCCACTGAGTCGCCGCTGAAAAGAGTAACTCCTAGACACTCTTCTGTCATAATCCCCACTTTCCAGACTCCTTTGAAACTTGCCAACACATATTTTGAGTATTTTTTTTTTCTCTTTGCCAAGTCTGAAAGATTCTGCTGAGTCTTCCTGAGTCACAGCCAAGCCGAGTCTTAGAAGAGTCCAAGTCTGACAACATTGGTTTGAAACAATTTATTTTTCAAGTCAGGTCAGCACATCTTCCTGTCCTTCCCACAATATTTATGTATGTGTCCATGTGTGTAGGATGTGTATGTGGATCTATTGCCCACTTTATTTCGTTTGAGTGAATCAATCATTGTTAAGATGAACTTTACAACAAACTAGTTTGTAAGTGAGGTGTCATGAACATACCTCTCGACAAAAAAGTTGAACTCTTGTGCAATACAAAAGTTGTTTCATCTATGGAATGAAAATTTTGTTTGATACTACCAGATTCAAACTGGATCGAGAGAAGTTTTTGTCCAATGTTTATTGAGAGTAAAATTAGTCTTTTAACTAGATGTTCTATATAGGCAATTGTTAAAAATGGTCAACTAAGGTCAAATTCCATTATGGACGGCTCCTTTGTATGAGATGATGATGGCATTGGATTCCTCTTCTCAAGAGGACCAATTTTTACCTAAAGCACGATGGATTCTGATAGGCAGAAATGTATATTTGAAGTCAAGCCCACAATGTTGGTTGTGGTCAAGGTCAGCCCCACAGTCATGTAGGCTCATGAAGCCCAAAAGACATGACCTTTGACCCACATTGAATTTTTTAAATATAAGATGAGTTCACTCCATTTTGGCATCAGCACACATGATTTTCTCTTTCCTCTCATGATGGATTCGACTTTCTTTGAGAAACTATCTCTCTCCCATACGTGCAAATTTTTGGAGGACGGATTTCCTGTGATTTTCTGTGGTTGACTTTTCTAGTACACAGAGCAGCATTGACCAGGGACTTTGACCAACTATTTGACTGCGACCTGGATGGATTATTACTCTGCCAGCTAGGATGCACTTGTGAGCAGAGAAACCGAGCACAAACTGAGGTGTTTGACCACAACTCTGAGGCAGGTTTAACCGCAGACTGTTGACCAAGTTTTGACCAGACTTTTGAAGGTTGCCTTGACTGCATTTTGACTGCCTAGAGAGGGTGAATTTCTCTCTCCTTTTACTGAATAGATTGGGCTGATTTGACTGAGCTGTTAATTGTTGACTGCTGACTGGCTAGGATAGCTTTGACTATTGTTGACTTCTGCATATGTGACTTGACTTTTGGACATTTGATTGGGATCATCTATGGCAAGTCAATAATATTGAGTTTGACTAATGTATCATTGTACTTATGGATTTCTCTCTCTGTGAACATTTGATATTATCAAGAAGAAAAGATCTGTGGGTTTTCCCCCTTGTCAGGTTTTTCCCTGGCTTTAAGGCTAAATCATGGTGTCCTCTTGTCTTGGCTTGTCTTTTGCATTTATGTTTGATGTTTTTTCATCAGTTACTGTCATGTGATAATGTTCAACATGATTGCTAATGGATTAATGGAATTAATAATGGGCTAATGGATTAATGAAGTAACTGACCTCTGACCTAAGCAAAGAACATGTTAACTAAAAAATTAACATGGTATTAGAGCTAGCTGAGGTCAAGCCCAAGCAAGAGGAGGAATGCAATCTCAAGAGATGAAGCAGTGGACTGGTAATGTATTTGAAGTATCTTGTTGCAAGCCTTAGAAAACATGAGAGGTCTCGAAAAATAATATAAGTCTAGGTATATGCAAGAGCTGGGCTAAATAGCTCATGAAGGCCATTAATCAAATCTGAAGATGCTAAAGTCCTCCTTCAGTAGCTAAACCACGTGTCATGATAAGAAGTCAATGAAGAGTTTTGTTTTAAGAATTTGTTGATCTGAGTGCAAGCTTCTCATTGGATAAAGCAGTCAACAGTATGTTTGAAGATCTGATCCCTTTGGCACCTCTGCATCAGAATTCTGAAGCTAGAAGTCCTTCCATCCAGTCACCGATGCTCACATAAATTCAACTCTTGTAAACAAAGATGTCCAACAAGCAAATTTGTTGAGGATCAAATAAGTGACTCTAGGGATACATATATTTATTTGGATTTGATCAATGAATTAAAGAGATTCCTATGGAGCAATGAAGAACCGAGTTGTTGGCCTAGTTCTCTGAACCATTAAGAAGGAGCCAAGTGTTCCTATTGTTCTGAGCATAAGGAACAATAAAGGTCTGCTATGCAATGGAGCTATCTCTCTTTTACATTCTGGGCATAAGTATGCTTTTGGATAAGTCTTTTGAAAATAACTTTATTCTCCTAAGAGGCCAAGAAAAGTGCAAGAACACAAGAATATGCCAAAGGTCATTTCATGAAGCCAACCTTGGAGAAAGGATTACTCTGTTCTCGATCTTGTGGTATGGAGGCAAAAATGTTATGGCTCGGTGAACTTTGTCTTATATTCTCTCTCGCTCTTCAATTCAGACAGTGAATCCGACCTATTCATGCCTCTTTGTTCTCTCAGTTATTGAAGAGAAAAAGTTTTGTTAATGTCGATTGTTTTATCTAAGAAGATGCCTACTTATTCCTTGTGCTTGTAATAAGGCCAAGAAGCCTATGTCACATAAAGCACTGCTATATACTATCATGCTCTGTGAATTTGGCCGACCAGTATAGGTCATTGGGGCTGTGATTTCTTGATCTCCGGGTTATAAAAGAAGAAAGGTGGTGGACTTCTCATTCCACATATTTATAAGGAAGCGGAGAATCTTTTAAAGGACAGTTCTAAGGCCCTTCATAATTTAAGGAAGTCGAGATTTTGTATGCATATATTTGCAAGCCTTGAAAAGACAATCAATGGGCATCCTATGTCATCTATATTAGTAAAATCAAGGAACCTTATTTTGTGTATTGAAGAAGAGGCCAAGTCCTTATCACTGTCACAAGCGCCCATATATATATATATATATATATATATATATATATATATATATATATATATATATATATATATATACAAGTGTTAAAAGCCTGTTCCATTCAAGCCAACTTGCAAATCAATAAGGAATATATATTCATGTCTTTGAAACCTTCATAAGAGGTGCCCAGAAGCAAATAAAAATAGAGGATGCAGTTATGAGAAGGGATGGTCCCTTTAGACATCAATCTGAAAATGATTTTTGAAGAATAGTAAAAGCCCTCCATAATGTCATTATCTAGCAGTTGATGTGATTTTGTTGAGAAGGTTTAGTGGCAGCCCTCCATGTGATCCTATTTTTGTCTAGTAGCTGAAGCAAAGGAAGTTCATCCAAGAAAAGTATGCAACTTCTTTGTGTTGGCACCATTGGATAACGGTGACAGTACCCTTGGAAGTTTGGAAGATAGAAGAAGTGCGACGCACTTTGGAGTAGACCCTTGTAGCAGCCTGTATGAACATAAAATCAGAGGTATGGTATCTCTCAAGGTGCCTCATGAAGAACACATTGGAAGAAGGATTTGCATGGCTGATCCTATGTCTTGGCGAGCACGATGAGCAGAGGGAACTGTGAGGACCCTGATTTTGGCATCTTGATTAGGTCATTGGGCACTTTGATGCGTTGAGCCAGGATCTTATGAAAGACGGTCTTATGAATATGGATGCTTGGATGCGAAGGACCCCTCCTCATCATGGATTGGGTAATTTAATGCATATTACCCATTTAATGCAGTAATTTAATTTTTTTAGGTACTTTCGATATGCTATTTGCGGAGGTAATATTTCAATGTTCTTACAATAGGAAACATCTAAACATTCAAGTGTGCTAATGTTTCCCAGTGTTTCGCTAGAGACGGTTAAATTATAGCGCCAACTCAAATCAAGATATTGAAGACGAATTAAATTACCAAAAGAACCTGGAAGCATCTACAACTGTAGGGAGTGAGACAGACCTATGTCTTTTAGGTTTATTAAATTACCAAAAGACTTTGGAAGCACCTGCAAATGAGAAGAGTGAGACAAATCGATGTAATCCAAGCTTATTAAGCACCCAAAGGAATCTGGCAATGACTTTAGATTTGGGCAACTTGTTAACTCCAATCGTTTCAACGACACCAAATGACAAAATTCATCCAACAAAGTTTTAAGATTAATCTTATGGAGGACAATCAGTTCGAGGTGCTTAAGGTGCCCTATTGATTTTGGTAACTTTGAAAGGGAGAATAAATAACTAACTGTCACAACAACAAAGGTGCCTGCAAAATGTTCCAGGGTTTTAATCGTAAGAAAGAATTCGACGATTAGCTTCTGCAAAACCATTTAAATTAGTTGCAGATCCTACTGTGCGAAATCAATAACGAATAAACACATACTTTAAATTGCCAAAATTTTATTTACCTGATATCCGGATTGCCACAATGATTTCAATTTCTTCCCCCGCACTTCTAAAACCCTAAGGTTCTTCATAGGTATCCAAGAAGGCAGAGAAAACCAGAGGCATTTATTCCAGCGAAGCCATCTAAGGTTTGGTAATCGCACCCTCCTCAAAAATCGCTCCACCAAACCACCTTTACTATCAAGAAGTTGCAACTTCTTCATAGCAATGCCACGATAAGCTGTATTGTGGCAAAGCTTCTTCACGCAGTGCTGAAGTAGCTGGTGACTCCAGCTTTTGTAGCATGATATTTGAGAGCTCTTGTCATCGCTATCTGGGTTATCAACATTAACCTATGTATATCTAATCAGTGTGAAGTACTACAAAACTGAGAGGGGAGGGTTGAGATCTCACCCATTATATGCGTCTAGATCGAAACCCCTTATTTCTGCAACACGAGAAACGACATCTCTCCAGGTTTGAACGCTAGTGGAGTCGTATCGCGGTTTCCTTTCACCAGTTTGCGCGATTTCTATCCCAATTTCAGTGTCAGAAGGGTTTTGGGGGCATGAGGATACGGGGGATGCCATTGCCAATGCCGATTCGACTATACAAACAGAAATTGGAGCCCGTAAACTGAAACAACCATAAACTCCATGAACTCTCCCGGAAGCTCAACGCACAGATGTCAAGTGGAAAGTGAAACGTTTTTTAAGGTTTTTTAATGTTTTAAAACATTTTTTATTAAATCAGACGGCGGATTTTTGTTCAATCGTCTAACAAAAGATCTAATGGCTACGATTAGGACAGAAAGGCATTTGGGGGAGTTCATTTCAGAGGGAAATGCCTTACGGCGTAATAAACAAAAGATACAAAGCATTGTGAAAGAAATCTCTAAAAATGTTGCAGTCTAAATACCTCCAAGAAGTGGCGAGGAGCAGATAGAAATTATAAATCCCTATTGAACTTTATTAACTACATCAGATAGCCCCTTAACGACATTAGACAGTTCATGTATTTTTTGCTTATCGGAAGAATTATTTGAATTGTGGAGAATTTTGCATTTCAGCAAATGCTGAAGTTTGTTGAGAAACTTTCTCACTACTAATCCCTTCAAATAATTGTTTTCTAACTATTTCGTGCAACTACCCTACAAACTGTTTCTTTAAAGCATCGAAAGCCATTTCCAATCTCTCCTACTATTATGTTGCATTGTTATTATACATAAATAAACCATAATAAAGATCAAAGCTATTTCCACAAGTGTTGTCAACAATTTTGAGCAATGTTTCATAGCTTTTAATATTAATTGGAGTAGATTCTAAGTTCGACTTGGATAACATCCTTCCCACAGTTTAGGTTTTAAATTGACTTTCAGCAGCATGGCGATCATGTTCAGCACATGACATCTCAACCATCTTGCATCTTTATTTTGCAAATATATCGAAAAACTTATAACAACATTCTACTCTTTCTTCTTGGCCAACTCTAACCTTAGTCACAAACAAAAGGAAGGCCACTCCACCCAAACTTCCCACTCTCGAGCCCAAACATAGGATGGATGCACAATATATGAAATTCTAGAGGTAATACCTGTAGTTTTTAAATTAACTTTCAGCAGCATGGCGATCATGTTCAGCACATGACATCTCAACCATCCTACATCCTTATTTTGCAAATATATCCAAAAACTTACAACAACGTTCTACTCTTTCTCCTTGGCCAACTCTAACCTTGTCATAAACAAAAGGAAGGCCATTCCACCCAACTTTCCTGCTCTCAAGCTCAAACATAGGATGGATGCACAATATACAAAATTCTGGAGGTAATACCTATAAAAATAGATTGCGGCAAACTCTTTGACAGAAATTACATCTGCAAAAAATGTGTTTCTCTTCTGTCTTTGAGTTGGAAATGACCTCAACACAGACTGTGTCGCTAGAATAGATGAACATAGATATATCACCTCAGGAACACTGCAAATCCTCTAAGAAGGTTCATGTAATGATAATTATGTCTGAGATGAAAATGATGGACTACGTTTATCAGGCTTTGGTTCAATGCAGATAATAGAACGCTAGATTTATGCCTGCAAAAGGGGGGTGTTGGTACAGTGTCCAGCATCCAAAGGCCCTTTAATAGCACTTGCTTCTCCAATCAAGTCTTTCTTTGTCCATCCAAAGTGGGTACCTAAGTCCCATACATCCAAAACATCACCCAAGAGAGCTTCCCCAAACCATCTTCAAGCGCAAAGTGGACTCTCCAACTATCCTTCAAATGAAACCCAATGACAAGCAAAACCCCGCAAACAGGGGATAACTTATCAAATTGCTTCCATCACTTCAAAGTAGACACTTCCAACCTTTAAAGGCTATTCTAAATGTGTTTGCCCCACAGGTCATACAAATGTCTAAGTATGAATATGTGGGGGCTCAAAAGTGGGTATTTAGCGTCCAAATAAATAAACCATGCCATCAAAACCTCAAGTTTTCATTTAAGTGTGTACATATGGACCACAACGCTGCTCCTACACCTTTCATCATGTGAATTTATTGACAAATCAACCCTGACTTGACATTGGCTCAATTTCTTCTAGGGTTTGGATCAATATTTTCTTTATTTTAGAACTACCCCAACAGGTTAACCACATAAATTTTAAATTAACTTATCATATTTCTTCTGTCTAGCTCCAAACTTTTATTAAATTTAATTGAATATCTCCCAATCTGAGGTCAGCTTCAAGTATCATTGCATACGTATATATATAGGCATGACAAGATTGATCTTGCATTTAAGTTTCAAACCAGATTAGTTCCTTCTGAGTTTTCTGAGTAAGCATAAACATAGTGCACCCTTTATTCTGTTTGAAGATGGATGATTTATCTCCCAACAACAGTGGACAGGTTAATACCTTTCCTTTTCTGAGTTTATGGAAGATCTTGATTCTTAACTGATATGAACCTGTTTAGGAGCATTGCCAACCAATATTCTGCCTAAGGAAAACTTATCAGCAAAACTGTCATGCTTCTCGGTATTATATAAGTTAGCTGGGATCTCTTCGTGCTTGAGCTGTCTGCTTGTTCTATAAGTTACAATATGTCAATCAGCAGATTGCACAATAGTTTCTCCACTTGTTGCAACTTCAACTACCTCTGAAACTTCTAATGAACTTCAATGTTTCTTTCCTTCTTTACATATAAACTGTAAAAGTAGTAAAACTGCACGCAGCTCATTGGGATTGAGATGTTGATACCAAGTTGCTTGCTGGATTTGTACCAACAGGTTCATTGCACTGTCAAAAGTTGGAGTTTCCCAGTCTGATCTCTCTTAGAATCCTAACATATGGAAGATATAAACCTGGAAACTCAAGGGCAAATGGGGCCAAATCTAATCCAAGCTGCACATAAAGAACACTTACTGTAGTAATCCTGGTGTCATTTGCAACCGGTATAAATGATTCCTTTTGTAGTTCCAAGATATCTGAACTTGAAAGTGTTCCCCAGATATTGTCCAAGTAGTTTGACATCACCAAGTGCCTATAGACTTTGTACCTATAATTGTAGGCCATTGTGCAAGTGTCTTTTCCTTTCTTGTACATTCTAACAGCATCTCTGGTTCTGAAGCCGTTCATAATCATACTTTGCATAAAATGCAAAGCCATCCATCTCATCCACACCTCGTTGACAAACTTCGTGCCCTTCAAAGAAGCAACTAATGTGTTTTCAAACTATAAGTTTTTCCCAGATAAGACATAGATATTAGGATCAGAATGCATTTGTGATCATGTTCATTCTTTTGTTCAAACTAAGGCAAACCAAACTTAAACCAGTAACTCTTCATTCTGCAGCCCTGGTACACCAATTTTATAAACATAATGAATACCTTACTATGGGGTTTTTTTATTACCCCAATTTTATATAAGACAAAATCGTGGGTAACAGGATACTACCATGATTTTCTGTGACAATAAGAGTTGAAAACTCTCTTGGAATCTAGTGTTTCATTATTTGTCCAAACATATTGAGATCAAGTACCACTTCATCAGAGACAGTTCAAAAGAAGGCAGTGGTGTATCAGCAAGTTGCTGACATTTTGACTAATACCCTAAAAAAGGGGAAGTTTGAAATGAAAGAGCAGCATGGTGTGGGGGATAACACTTTTCTTGCTAAGAGGGAGTGTTAGTTTACCTGTGTAGCTCGAACAGTGCTCCAGCGAAAGTACTCATTCCTTCAGCAGACTAGCCCAGACAGCTTTTTATATAGCAGAACTTCTGCAGCAGCAATGCACCTCTCTTCAACAATCTGTAGAATAAAGTGAATATGCACTAATACTAACGGAAGAGACAAAGAGATAGGGGCACCACCTTCATTCTATTTCAGTCTTAATTGCTTTCCTAAAGTAACAGTGAATCCTATTCTGTTTTTGTTTTATGTAGTTTAGCATGCTCTAAGATACAGGATGCAGTTCCCTAGGTAGGCAAGGGCACTCCTGCATGAGGAGATCCCAGGCTTAGTGAAGGGCACAGATCCCTAGGAAGGCCGTCCTCTATTTTTGCTCAGTTATCCCTCCAGATAAGTGCACTAGGGTTAGGGTTCTCTTCTGCCAACGAAGGTCCTGTTGTGCATGCATCCAGGTTCATTGTATCCCTCTTCTTTCATAGTACATAAAGAAGACACAAGGCACACGATTTGATGGTTAGAGAGTTTGAGATTTTAGTTGTATTTTCATCTTTTGTTTTCCAGATTTAATAGAAATTACGTATGCTGTTTTATGTGATATGAAATAAAAGTTTGCTATTTTATTTTATAGTAGCATGTGTTTGTAGGTTAGAGTACTACGTAGCAAAAATTCTCATAGGTGTTTTCCAGCATTAACGATTTATAGGCTGGAGGTTAGTTTTAGAGTACAAAATCTACTCACCGTGATCTGATTCTTGACAACCTTCTTGTTCACCCTTATCAATTCAGGCAACACTATACAAGTTATGTGTTCATCCCAAGCTTTTGATCAGAGAATATTAAGCCTGGACACTCATCCAAAGGTGATTTTTCCATGCGTAACTGATAATGTTTAGGATGAAATTGTTCTTCGTCTGCCCATTGGCCAGATCGTGTACTTTTATCCTCAATGCATACTCTAGTTTGAAATTAATGGTATCCTGTGGCAACCTAAATGAAAAACAAAGCCCTAAATAATTCTTCCAAATATATCCTAGTTATTTCAGCTTTACTCGAGAAGAACTAGTATTTTATTTACTTCTGAAAACTGGGTTTACAACCTAGGCAGTACAGAGCCTGATTTCCCAAACTAGAATGAAGATATGAATGGCATGTGTGGGGCCCTTGCCCATGACAACAGAACAGGGAAATCTGTTAAGCTTATCTGTCCATCTTTATCACTTATACTTAGAGGCTAGGAAGGTACAGGTCATCCGATATAATACATTTCTGCTACCCCTGTATTGCAGATTATGTGCATAAGCAAAAAGCATCATTCAGCAATAATATACACACTCTACACATATAAGAATCCCTCGAAAATATCGGAAATGATATATCATTAGATGTTAAAAGATTGTAAATCCCCATATTTGGTACAAAATATCAGAAAATTGCAGTATCTTTCATGAATTTTCTTGGATGCTTCCATTTCACATATCTACCACGCATAAACGTTAAATGAGGATACCTGAGTCTGATGTTGTACTTGGGAAGCAAGGTTGTTCTTCTCAAATAGATTCTGAAAGTTATGCAGAGCTGTCCAGATAGGAATTGGTTGGTAGATTTTGTACTACTTAAGAGTTTACATAGTTCTAGATTAGCGTGTTGAGAATTTGGTGGTGGAATTATTTTTCCCACAACTGATTCAAACAAGACTTGGAGAAGTGATGCCATTACAAATCCGATACATAGAATTAAAGTGTCTAAAAATTGCTCCTTTTTTCAGTTGGGGACCAGCTCTTTCAGAACCCAGTATATTGAAATCAGGCCTTTCGTATACTCTGTTCAGATTTTAGAGGGGGGTTTATTTTGCCCATAATTGATTCAAACCAGATACAATTAAGTCAATGCGATGGTGTGTATTAACCCATTCAGAAAATAATGCCCATTATCAAATAGATACAATAAATTGGTGTCTTGTCATCAGAAAATGCATTACGCTGTTTAGCTACCACTTCTATGTTTTCATCACTGTTGTTATCATAAAGAAACCACCTCTGGACACCTACATAGCATGGTACATGATCCATTCTTTAAGAAATGGAGCTTGGTTCCAAAGCACTAGAACTAAAGGTTATCAGCCAGTATTATATATATTATATATGTGTTTGTTTGTGTCATTGGCAGATATACTTAAATTATAATATGCAGATATTCAATTATCGATTGGAACTAAAGATAGGGACACAACTGGAACTGATTTACCCTGTTATAGATATTTCTACAAACAGGGATAGTGACCAAATAGCAGCACTTCTCAAGATTGGGCATCCTTATAGAAACTGTGTATTCTTCACTGGGGAGGATCCCTATTGGGCACCAACACAAAGATGAGGCTATAGCTAAAGAAAAAAAAGAAATGAGTTCCAGGCCATGATGAAGAGGACTTGACACAGAAGAGCTTTCCAGTGTTCTTTTGTAAAAAATCTCTTAATGTAAAGTAACACATTTTGAGAAAAAATGCTTTACCTCAAGACATGTTTGGCAATGTTAAAGACAAAAGTTGGGTGTCTATTTTTAATGGTAGTAGTAATCCCTCTATCCAGAAACAATAAGAATACAACATTGCATTCTGTGCGGAGGAAGGTGGAAGTAAAGAGAAGGAGGAAACAAACTGTGGGTGCCCTCCCAAACAGCCAAACTGCATCCTCCCTCAATTAGAAACTGCAGCTGGTGCTTCTAAAGAAGCATCTCAGGCTGATGCAGAGATACAAAATATCAGAAAATTGCAGTATCTTTCATGAATTTTCTTGGATGCTTCCATTTCACATATCTACCATGCATAAACGTTAAATGAGGATTCCTGAGTCTGATGTTGTACTTGGGAAGCAAGGTTGTTCTTCTCAAATAGATTCTGAAAGTTATGCAGAGCTGTCGAGATAGGAATTGGTTGGTAGATTTTGTACTACTTAAGAGTTTACATAGTTCTAGATTAGCGTGTTGAGAATTTGGTGGTGGAATTATTTTGCCCACAACTGATTCAAACAAGACTTGGAGAAGTGATGCCATTACAAATCCGATACATAGAATTAAAGTGTCTAAAAATTGCTCCTTTTTTCAGTTGGGGACCCAGCTCTTTCAGAACCCAGTATATTGAAATCAGGCCTTTCGTATACTCTGTTCAGATTTTAGAGGGGGGTTTATTTTTCCCATAATTGATTCAAACCAGATACAATTAAGTCAATGCGATGGTGTGTATTAACCCGTTCAGAAAATAATGCCCATTATCAAATAGATACAATAAATTGGTGTCTTGTCATCAGAAAATGCATTACGCTGTTTAGCTACCACTTCTATGTTTTCATCACTGTTGTTATCATAAAGAAACCACCTCTGGACACCTACATAGCATGGTACATGATCCATTCTTTAAGAAATGGAGCTTGGTTCCAAAGCATTGTGCAAGCACAGACCTGATGGAGAGGCCTAAACATCTGCACAGGTTTTGAGATCATCATGGATTTAACTTCAACCCTATCTACAGATGGAAGTAAACCACTTTTGGATCTCCATATGAAAGCCTTCATCCCTTCAATTTCATGTATTCTAAGCCATTAGGCTTCTCACATCTGATCACTTGAGCAGCCATCAAAACCTTGGTTGTTCGTCAATAGACCTATTACTCGCGGAAGTTCTCAATGACAACAACATATTTTTTGGACAAACAGAATGCTTGCTTATTGAGGCATTAAAACCAAAATACTGTAAAAAGTTTTCTGCAAAGCCTGTCAATGTTTCCAGCATTGAAGAAGATTGGACCATGTAAATGAAACAAGTTCAGCTCAATTAGGCACCTATGCCATAGACTGCTTCATATGAATGAATACGACAATGTTAACAAAGAATCACCGTCATGTTCAAATTCAGACAGAATAGACACAATAAGATGATTATGGAAGGATCCAGCAATCTGCTACTGAAACAGAAACATCTGAAAATGACTTTTTGTGGATACCAAGACTCCAATACATGTAAAATTGATTTTCACCGGCAAACATCTTGGCGAGGTGCCAGATGCAACAAGGCTAACAACATAGGCACAAGGCCTCGTGTTCTGTATTAAACATTAACAAAAATTACAGGAAATTCATATGCTTGCCTTTCCATAATCGAAAAATATAACCATTTAAAGCAATCGGCCTAAAAATTGCCGAGTACAATGATATAGCCCAAGGCCTTCCATGGGGCTGGGCTATTTGCCCCTCCTTTCATTGCGGGATTGAATCCTCTGTAACATGAGCTGCTGCTTGAAATTATGAATGAAATTTTCAGCCATTGCATTCAGTTCGTCCGTGGATAGGCCATCTGGGTTTGTGCCATCTTCAGTCCTAACACAGTTGGTCATATCTTCATTATGAGGAACTTCCAAGACGTTGGATGCGGCCACTTTAGATTTGTTCATTCCCACATGAGAAAAGCTTTGGGTTGGCTCAACCAGAGGAGAAAAATCATGGGATTTTCCTGAAAACTGAGGCGGAAATGGAGGATCAATCGGAGGAGAAAATTGATGGGTTTTTCTCAGAAACTCTGGAGGATTTGAAGACTCAACCTGCGGAGAAAAACGATGGGTTTTTTTGTGAAAAACCCGGTGGGTTTGGAGCCTTACCCTCAGGAAATTTATGTTTTTTCAGCCTTGAAGGCTCAACCAGTGGAGGCCTAAATTGCAGCTCCTCTTCTTCTTCTTCAAAATTCTGTCCATGTTTATCAAATGTAGTCCTACGCATATTGCCAGCTTTCTTCTTATTATTATTGCCATTGGCGGGGGACCTCTGCTAGAGGTGACTGCAATAGTCCCAATGACCAGATTCAATAACACAAAAAGCATTGAAGGGGTGAGCCAAGTGTGCATCACATTGCATACCTCTGGCAGGGACTCCTTGAGTGGCACCATGACAAACCTTGAAATTTCTATGGAAGGAAGCACGAACCTAATGCAAATGGGAAGGAGAACAAGACCCACAGCAACAATTGCAGGCTTGCTGGGCTCGTAGTAGCGCTCCATCAAAGGGACCAACAACCCGTAAACTTAAACAGCCATAAACTCCAAGAACTCTCCACAGATGTCAAGTGGAAAGTGAAACGTTTTTTAGGGTTTTTAAATGTTTTAAAACATTTTTTATTAAATCAGACGGTTGATTTTTGTTCAATCGTCTAACAAAAGATCTAACGGCTACGATTAGGACAGAAAGGCATTTGGGGGAGTTCATTTAAGAGGGAAACGCCTTATGGCGTAATTAATTCACAAGTTATTAACTCATAATACAACTAATGAATACATCAGTTAACTCAGTTGCATGTCAGTGCATGTTCAGTTCAACAGGGACAGGTGGTAGAGAATCAGATTGCTATCAGTTGTGACTATAGTTGTGCACCAGATCTTGCACAATCAAGGGATTGAGTATGTCAATGAGTTTTCTCACGTATTTGACCACATTATAGCTTGTGCTCACGTCCAACAAAGAGTGAGTGACTATTTTGCAGGTGAAAAATGAGTTTGGTGAGCCATTCTCATCAGTTCTTGAGCAGGTATTGAGCAGTGGAGGCAGGCAAGCAGTGGAAATGATTTGGAGATCAGATCTAAGCTGTATTGTGTGTAACAGAGGTGGAGATACTTGTGAGAAGTATTATGCTGTGTAATGTTACATGACTCAATCATTAATATACAGATAGTTGGGGTTTTTAGCGAGATGCTTTCCCCGGGATACATATCGTGTTAATGTGTGAATGCTCTTGATGTTTTATTGTTATTGATGATGCTATATTGATGATCAACGTAGAGGAACTTATGTATTGTGTATGTTTTCCACAATAGTACATGATCAGGATAATCTCCATTGAATATGTGTTAAATTATTCAAAATTTCTACAGGGATGATGGCTGGAAATTGAGTAAAAGTTGGATTCTAGCTCTCACTTCGTAGCTCCTCCGCCCTTTCCTCACCCTCATCTTTTTTCATTCTTCTATTGTTTTCTATCATTATTCTCGATCTTTTCTTCCCCCTTTTGAATGAGGTTAATCCACCCTTTGATGTTTAATTCCGTCTATTAGACCTTATTGGTTTTGGTAATTTCATAATAGATCCTTAAATAGAGGGAAATAATATTTATCGTGAATATTTCCTAACAACCTTATACACTTTTTTTTTTTGTAAGCTAAGATGGTGCTCATTCTATAACTTGATCAAACAGAACATTACAACAATCATAAAACAGTTTCTGCCCGCCCTCTAGGGGAAACCGGGACATAGTTCCACCTATAATTCTTAATAGCAGCCCAAAAAAAGTAGGTCCACAGTCTGGTAGTCTTTGCTAAATAAGCTATGCATTCCTGTAATTTACTAAAACTAGTGCTAAAACTACTGCTCTGTATTGCATGTTTTTTCCTATCTTTGACATATACAAAGCAATAACCAAAAAAAATCTTGCAGGTTCTAAACATATCTCGTATCAGTCATTGTCTCCCTCAGGTTGCTGGTTCGCTGCTTCCGCACGTTCTGGCTGGTCCCGAATCAACAGTTGCTGGATAGCTTCCAGTTTCTCCTCCTGTTTCATCATGGCCTTCTCCTGTTTCATCATGGCTATGCGAAGGAAGCTCAATTCACGGCGAATGTCTGGATCCCCCTTAGCTAAATTAACCATTTCTTTCGCCACTTGTGTCAACGCCTTAGCCATAATCCCCTTCATCACCCAGTAGATGTGAAGGGACTGTTTAAATAAGGACATACGCCCTCTGGTTTGTCCCGGGTCATGGAGGAGAAAAGTCCAATCTTCCAGTTCCTCATCGGATTGATCCTGAAGCGCTTCCTCTTCAAGCCGCTGCATGACCTTGCGCACTGCCTGGTTGGAGTAACGGAGGAAAGCCTGCTCAGCCTTCCGAACGCGATGGTTGACCGTCTCCTTCGGCTTCCTGTTTTTCCCCTGACCACTCCTGGAAGTCTTCCCTTCCTCCTTCTCGTGCCCCTTCCGGCCTCTGACTTTCTTACCATCCCGGTCCTTTTCCTTGTCAGGTGAAGCACTGCGCTTCCTCAAACCGTAGCGACGGATCTTTATGTCCCGAGAACCAGAATGGTCCGCTTTCACCTGCTCATTTCCTTCCTCAGCCAGGTGCTCATGGTGGCACCCTCGATCCCTTACTGCGCCAGGGGTCACGTCTTCTTCTGAGTCATCCTCTACCTCCCACACAGAGAAAGGAGGTTCCTTCTGCATAAGGTCTTTGCCCTTTCGGTTGCTATTCTCCTCCCCTACACCCTGATGTTCCATCGTTTGCCTCAGCTTCTGTCTGGTTTCCATACTGCCCGGGGGTCTGATACTCCTTGTTCTCTGGTTGCCACGACTGGTCGTTGTTCTCTTATGCCATTCAATGGAACCCTCAACTCTTACCCAGATTATGAGCTCGCTCAATGCCTTCATAATCGACCCTCTTTGATTATATAACAAGTTCTTTGCCTCAGAGAAACCGCAATGTCCGGTTTTCGAATGCCGTCGGTCACTCTCCGGTGAACCACTCCTCCCAACCATCTTATCATTATTCATTCCCTCTGAAGTGATGTCAGGCGAACCGCCACCATCACCATTCATAGTTTGGACATTAATAATCTTTCGTTGTGTGTACTTATGCCTAACCGCTCCTTCCGCCACCTCTGTACTGTCCCTAAGATCCTGATCCTTCATCTTGCTGCCTGCTATGATGATTTTAACGAATCCCAATTGCACCATATTCTTACAACGGGGTCTCCACGATGCCCTGTTAATCCAACTCATTGATCCGCGCATTGTCATTTGTGGCATGATCATGATCAACCTTAATTAGGTCCGCCAACTCCTTCCACTCTCGGTTTCCTTCCACGGCTCTCCACTGGGTGTCAATCGAGCTGCCAGGACCACTGCAGCCCCAATTAGCCAACCAATCTGCTACCTGATTCCCCTTTCGACGAACATGGCTGATGATTCTGTAATCGATGCGTTTAATCAAGCCTGCTATTTCTTGAACGATGCCTGCCGTCCGCCAGCTTTTGGTTACTTTCTCCCAACCCTGCCCATTATTGAGCCTTCTCAGCATGTCCACAGCAATCTTCGAGTCCCCTGTAATTTCCAGATTGGTATAGCCATTCCTGATGGCAATTCTTAATCCTTGACGCAGGGCCCAAAACTCGGCCTCGTTATTGGTCATCTGTCCCCCCCATTCTGCATAGATCCACCTTACTTGATTATTGCTGTCTCTGAAAATCCCCCCAAAGCCCACATCACCCGGGTTGCCCTTTCGAGGCCCCGTCAAAGTTAAGTTTAACAAATTGTTCTCTCGGGTAAGTGAACTTCTCTGGGCTCTGAGTTCTCATATCAGGACTGGCCGAACATTTAAAGTGAACCATCTCTAGTTTTAAATTTAGTTTGTTTAGGATTTCTTGTTCGTCTGGGGTAGTCTTCCAGTCATCACTCTCCCACTTATCGACTAGGATAGTCTCTCGCGTACTCTCAACCACCTGCTCCCAAATTACTTCTGGATGCCTAGCCGAATTCTGAAATATCCTCCTATTTCGCTCCTTCCAGACTATCCAAAGAATAAAGGTAGATATCAGATTCCAAGCCCTCTAGACAACCCTGCATTGAAAGGTTTCCTTGTTCCACTGGAAAACTACATCATTAAATTCTCTGATGTTTATTCCTGGTTTATTGAACAGTCGTTTGGTGATCCTCCAGAGTTTCTCTGCATATGGACATTGGATCATCAAATGATCTCTAGTCTCATCATCATTGTTGCACAGGTAACATCGTGAAGGGCCGTGGAAACCCTTCTTTCGGATACGATCCCAGGTCAGAATTTTGTTCTTTGAGGCTAACCAAACAAAGACGGACACCTTTGGCCACCAGTTTTCTTCCCATATTGTTTTCCATTCCCAATTTCTGTCACCTCCGCCTTGAGACTCCATTAGAAGGTAAGCCTCTTTGGTTGTAAATGTCCCCTTCATTGAGTTCCCCACCGGAGGATGTCTGTCCCATGACGAACTCTGAGTTTCCTTGATCCCATTTCTTTCCGGTAAAGATCTTGGAGATCTGAGTTAAGTTCTGGTTCCCAATCTGTCGGTTCCTCCCAGACTCTCCATCCCTCCGACAAGTCATTAACCTTCCAATGCTCCTTTACCCTTGTTCTGTTACCTGCAATTCTATCACGGACCTGGAGGAGGTTTTGAATGCTGTTCAGTCTTTCTCGTTGTTGCCAACTATCTTCCCAGAAGTTGGCCTCTGAGCCTCCCCGGATTTCCCAGAACGTATGTTTGTCAATAAGATCTCTGTTTTGAGAGGCTAATTCCCAAATAGTGGAGCCTCTGGGGATTTCCTGTTGCCTTAAGATATCTACCGGAGAGTTTGGCATTCTGTATTTAGTCCTCCAAATAGCTTTCCATAGATCATTTCCACCACTGAGCCATATCCACCACAGCTTGGCTCCCAGGACCTTGTTTAAAATTTCCGGGTCTCTCAAACCCAAACCTCCTTTCTCTTTTCTTTTGGTGAGCTGGCTCCACGAGACCAGCGCCCATTTTTTCTTTTTATCAGATCCACTCCATATGAATTTCCTTATGATTTCCCTGATTTTTGCACATACCCCTGCTAGGGCAGCCATAATCGATAGTGGGTAGATAGGGATAGCCTGAAGGACCAACTTGGCAAGAACAATTCTGCCAGCAATGTTCAGAACTCTGAAGGCCCAATTAGCCACCTTGTTGTTAAGTTTATCCAAAACCCCTTGCCAGTTTTTCAGCTTTTTAGAAGTGAAGTCTAGAATATTACCCAGATATTTGGTAGGTAATTCCCCCCTTTTGAATCCTAAGATTCTGATTAGATGGGACTTAACCTGTTCCATTGAGTTGAAGATGAAGATGCAGGATTTGTCTTTATTGATTTCTAATCCAGAGGCCTCTGTAAACAGATCAAGGATTCTCCTTAGATGTTGGACTTCTCTTACCGTTGGCTCCCCAAACAACATAATGTCATCAACAAATTGTTGATGAGTCAGGGGCAGGTTGTTTCCCCAGATTTGCAGTCCTTTGATTCTATTTGCTGCTCTTTCTTGTTTGATAAATCTCCCTAGTCCTTCAGCGGCAAGAATAAATAAAAATGGGGACAAAGGATCTCCTTGACGAATCCCTCTAGAGGCATTAAAAGTTTTTGAAGGGCTTCCATTAACCAATATAGAGAAGTGAGGAGTGGAGATCAGGTTGTGGATCCATGCAATCCATCTTTGGTGAAAACCAAATCTTTCGAGGACAGTAGCTAAATACTTCCAGTTTAGTCTATCATATGCTTTGGATAAATCTAATTTTATCATCATTCCTTTTTGTTTTTTAACTTTTAAGGAATGGATAACTTCCTGAGTTACAACAAGCCCATCAAGAATCTGCCTGCCTTCCACAAAACCCGTTTGTTCAGCCGAGATTAAATTGTCCAAAAGGGGTTTTAATCTTTTGGCAATCAGGGAGGTGATCATTTTGTAAATCACGTTACAAAGTGCTATAGGTCTGAAGCCACTAGCCTCTTCTAGGTTGTCTCCCTTAGGAATAAGAGCATAAAAGGTAGAATTAAGAGCTGGCCATACCTTTTGATTTATTCTTGATTCTTCCACAAGGTCCAGAATCTCTCGACCCAAGAAGTGCCAGCCTGCCTGGTAAAAATCCACAGTGAAGCCGTCCGGCCCAGGAGCTGTCCCTTTCTTCATTGTCTTCACGACTTCCTCCAACTCTTCTAAGGTCACGGCCCTCATAAGCGCTTTATTTTGGTCCTCAGTGACCAGGCTGGGGATAGCAGAGCAAATCTCCTGTATGGCTCTCGTTCTATCGATTTGAGGTTCTGTTAATATCTCCCTGTGGTGATCCATCAAGACTTGTTCAATTTCGTTCTGCTCTACCACTCTTTCCCCGTTTTTGTCCTTAATCGATAGGATCCTGTTTCCCTGCCTGTGTTTGACCATAGCCTGGTGGAAGAATTTAGTGTTTCTTTCCCCCTCCCTAAGCCATTTTATCCTATATTTTTGGCGCCATAGGATCTCCTCTTGCTTTCGTCTCTCTTCCAGTCTACCAAGGATTACCCCTTCCTTGTGGATGCTTTCCTCCGTTCTTCCTTCCAAAATTATCTTCTGTTGAAGATCTGCCATTTCCCCTTCTAGATTTTGTTTATCCTCCAGAATGTTGCCAAATTCCTCCTTGTTCCATTTTTTTATTTTGCCTTTCAGCTCTTTCAACTTTAGCTGGAACGTATGCATTCTACATCTGCCCTGACTAGTGCTTTGTTTCCACCAGTTCTCAACTTTCTTGATGAACTCCGGGTCCCTTAACCAGAAGGCTTCAAATCGGAAAGGCCTTTTCCCCTGAATCCTCTTGATGTCAACCTCTAATCGGATCGGCCAGTGGTCAGATCCCAGAGATGGAATGATCTTGGCCTCCACAAAAACATCTTTGTTCATGATGGCTTCGGAAACTAAAAATCTATCCAATCTAGATGCAATTTGGTTTTTTCCACCCCTTCTATTGTTCCACGTGTATGTCCCATTAATGGTCTGGATATCCACAAGCCTGAGCTCCTCTATCATCTCATTAAAACTGTCCATGAGGTGATCCCTTCTCCTAATCCCTCCTTTTTTCTCTTCCAAGGATCTAATCAAGTTGAAATCTCCACCAATAATCCAAGCAGCTTCAGGGTAAAGTTTACGGACTGATTTAAGACTGTGGAGGAATTGCTCCTTTTTCCCAGGGGTAGGAGGGCCATAAACCCCTGAAATAACCACCTGTTGTTTGGTTCCTACTATCCTCCCCAGCCCAGAAAGGATTCCATTCATACTGGCCCAGTTATCTATGGTGATTTCATTTGGGTTCCACAGAACCGCAATTCCTCCTGCAAAGCCTATTGCATCTTGCCCAATCACTTGATATGGTAATCTGCTTTTTTCTATTATTTCTTCAAGCTGCTGAACCAAAATCTTTGTTTCCTGTAAGATCAAAATACTAGGTTTCTCGTTTTTCAACTTTTCCTTCATATACCACTGTTTACCTCTACTATTCAAACCCCTAATATTCCAACTGATAACTATCATTTAAAACTTTTTGTATGAGGGGAAGAATACCTCCGACAGAGGTATCACCTTACCTGAGTTTATCAATATTTCTCCCACTGTCTGGATCGTTTCGCTCATTGTTTTCCGGCCTCTTTTTCTGCTGTTTTTGCCAGAGCTGCCCATTCCTTTATCTTCATTCCCCTGTTCACTTTCTAACATTGCTGGTTTATCCGGGGGCTCTCCTTTTTTCTCTTTGTATTTCTGGAAAACTTCCTTGTACAGTTGTCTTTGTTTTTCCGGTATGAACCTGCTATCCAAATACCTCCATTCCTGAAGTAGCCGTCTCATGATTTTCTCTTCTTCTGCTTCATTTTCAAGCGGGTTTTCCACTTCCATCCGAGATGCCATTTCTGTTTCTGTTGACTTCTCCTCCGATTCTTCTCTATTGGTTTTGCTTATAGTTGCTCCTTTTCCTTTCTCCTCTCCAGCTATTTCCATTGGGGTAATTTCCGGATCCTCATCATCTTCCAGGTTTACTTCATATTCTTCATCTTCGCTCTGTAGTACCTGAAATTTGTTTTGATTTCTTGTTTGACTGGGTTGCTTTTGGGGTTGGATCTTTGGTCCTTCTTCATTCTGTCTCCTCTTCCTGACTACTTGCTGAAATCCCCTCTCCGGATCCTCCATTCTCCCAGTGGTTCTTTGTGGATCTGCTTGACTTTTCTTGCTCTCTTCCTCTTTATTCAGTGGGCATTGCCTGTATAAGTGACCATACTCATGACAGATTCGGCATCGGAAAGGGATGTGTTCGTAATCAACTGGCTGCTTCCAGATTTCATCATGGTACTCTACCTCAACATTTTCCGGGAGGGGATCTGCCAGATTTATGTAAACACAGATTCTCGCATAAGCATTATATTTACCTCTTTTCGTAGCCTCTGCAATTTTGACAAAACTCCCAATCGTGTTGCCTATTCCCTCCAAGATTTCAGGGTCCCAGAACTCATCAGGAAGCCCAAACAATCTGACCCAGACTGGTGCATCTAGCATTTTTTCCTTTTCAGGGTTGTATCTCTCCTCCCAATATTTCATAAACAGGCCAGCATTGTTCAAGAAATATGGACCCTCCTCAAAGATCCTGTTCTTGTCCTCCAGATTGGAGAAGATTGCTGTGAAGAACCCTTGAGCTCCAAGCTTGAGATCTATCTGCCCCTTAGGTCTCCATCTCTGGTCAATCCATCTGTAGAGTTCCCGCTCAGAAGGCCAATACCCAACGAATCGACATATTAGGGCATGGTCTCTCATGTAACAGTTGTATTCCTTCAATTTGTTGTGGGGAACAACATACCTTGGCTGTTTCTGAGCCCTCGGTAGGCACTGCCCTCTCATTCTTTTCTGCCACAGGTTGCCCATCACTGGGGCATGATTTTCCCTCTCAGTGTGCTGCTCCCCTCCCGTGCTTGTCTCTCCTGTTACCACGTTTTTGAAGGAGGGGATCTCTCCCCCCCCCTTGGCTCTCCCATTTCGCTCAGGGCGATATCAGATGTTTAGAATCTCTTTGACCGTTGAGAACTTCTAAACCAGCCCGTGCCTGCAATCTGGGATTTACTGTCCCAGCAGGTCTGCGCGCTCTAGTCTCTGCCAATACCAGTCTGCACCTCTGTCACCGTTGCCTGCTATCGCAAACCCTAGCGCTCATCGCCTCCCCCGCTATCGACTTTTCATCAACAATCTTATACACTTTAACTATTAGAACCTTAGATAATTATTTTTGTCACAATATCATTGATAATTTAATTATTACATAACGATTAATTATTTATTAATTAATTTAAATAATATTAACCTGTTCATTACATCATGATAACGGCTAGTTTTCTACATAATCCCATTGAATAGGTCAACCCTAACTAATAATATTATTCATAGATAATATTATGATGTGAATTCGTAAATAATTATTTTTAATATTATTCTTAACTAATTCGTTACATAATAACTAATCTTCAACCAAATATTATTATCTATTTTACTTTTAATAGTATTAATATTATATAAATAAATTATGTTTAGATATTATTAGCATTTTAATCCATAAATATATTAATTAATCATGTTAACTCACATTGAATAGGTCATCTTTAATAATATTATATAAATTATTTTATTATCTATGATGGTAAGTTATTCATAGATAATATTATTATTTGAATTGGTAAATAAATGACTATTTTTTAATATTATCAATAATGAATTCATTGCATAACAATTTATTTTCAACCTAACATTATTATTTAATTTATTTTAAATAATATTAATATTATATAAAATAATTATCATTTTAATCGATAGATACATTAATTAATTTTATGATTACTATATCCTATACCTAACTCACATTGAATATGTCAACCCTAATAATATTATTTTATTATCTAAAATGATAAAGTATTTATATTTTCGATATTAAATAATTAATTATTACATAACTCCTACTTTTAACTAAATATTAGTTATTTTAATAAACCTCTTATCACTTAATAATTTTATTGCACCAATGGGCTAATTTTGAACGGCTTTCCTTAACATTGATGCATCCCTAAGATCAACTAGTTTCTCACCTTGTCTCGACGATAAACAACATTAGTTGGTTCAAAACGTCAATCCAATCCTTACAATATGATTAATCCAAAAGACTATTCTCTACATCATAAATTACAAAACTCTTGGATCTAACAAGTTCTCCTATATTATAGATTGAGGCCCATCAATATTTACAAATCATCTAGCGATACTTACTTACCAACCATTTAATTAGATGAATAAGCCTTTCTTTGGAATCTATCCATACTTACTAGCCATCTCCTATATTATAGATTGAGGCCCATCAATATTTACAAATCATCTAGCGATACTTACTTACCAACCATTTAATTAGATGAATAAGCCTTTCTTTGGAATCTATCCATACTTACTAGCCATTTAATTAGTTGAATAAGCCTTTCTTTTGAATCTGTTCAATCCCATCAACTAAGCATTTCGCCTAGCAGTATTCCGTTTCTAAGAGTATGTGGCATATGTCCAATAACATCTGGACAATAATCTGATGAAATCTGTCGTTACACCTGCGGTTTCCACTCACTCCATTACTAAATTTGTTTACTAATGCATCGCTGTTTCTCTCTTTGTTTTTACAGGGATTCAACCCTCCAGGCATGCAGATTATGCACACTGTATTGTATCAATGGCTATTAGTTGGTTATGGTGTCTTTGTCATTTCTGATAATTTTCTTTCAGGACATGTTAACCTATGGGTTTCTTACGATTTTCCATGGCCTTAAAATTTGTTTTAATGATTATGTTTCCCTGTTCGTGTAGAGTCGGTTTTCGTGCCAAGAAAGAGTTTTGTCCTGCTGTTCTCAAGTACAGTCCTCTGTATAATATGCATCTTTTTATCATAGGTTTCGTAGTTTCTTTAGAATTCTTAGCCCTCGAATCATTTGTGACTCAGGTTTTTTTTTCAACTCATGTTTCAATACCCTGTTGTTGCAGCCTCCTTGGATTGCTGGAGCTTTCAACTAGTGTTTCATTACCCTGTTCTTGCAGCCTCCTTGGATTCCTAGGGCGGATTCACCTGTAAGGCAATTTATTCTGTTCAATATTATTGCGGTGGCTCCAACCTCCTTGGATTCCTGGAGCGGATTCACCTGTAAGGCAATTTATTCTATTCAATATTATTGCGGTGGCTCCAACTCCAGGTTCCAAAATTTTCTTTTAATCGTTTATTCTCGTCTTTTCTCTCCAGGTCACCAGCAAAGAATGATCGAACCTAGCCCTTCCACCAACACAAGTGGGAAGGCTTGCTCATTTGGAATATTTATTATTTTCTATCAGAAATTTATGTTAGCGTTATGTCCCCAGTTGCAGTTTTTGGTTTGTTTCATGTAGCAATATATTACAACCTCTTGGGCCTCAGCCTATACTATGTATTTTTTGGGTCAACAATAACGGTGGTAAATTTCCAGATATTGTTTTCTTTACTGTCAAAGAAATTTTGAAAATTTTCCAACCACTACTTTCCTCTATGGACATGACTGTAACTATCGGTCTATAAAACGAATCAAAGAAATTTTGAAAATTTTCCTACACTACTTTACTCTTTGGACTTGACTGTAACTATCGTTCTATAAAACGAATCATTCTTTGGTGAAAACAATTTTCTTATATACAGCAACAATATTTATTTTTTATTGACATTCGCATTAAAGAATGTCAGGCCAGGTTAGTTCAGAAATTAATGAGCGCAAAACAACTGAGTGATTTTTATTCATTAGACTATTAATATTTATACATATACAAAAACGGATCAGTTCATCTTCTAGATGACTGTCCAACTTCACCTCATCCGTTTCGGATTAGGTGTCAACATTTCCCCCCTTAATCTGAAGGGATGTTGGTGAGTCCAAGCATCGTTCTGAATCTTTCAAGCTTTTCTCTTCCAAGCGCTTTGGTGAAGATGTCTGCAATTTGCTCGTTTGTGGAACAATGACGGAGATGGATTGTTTTGGCCTCAACATGGTGTCGGATCAGATGATATTTAGTATTGATGTGCTTAGTACGATCATGGAACTTTGGGTTCTTTTCCAACTTTATTGCAGAGGTGTTATCAATCATGAGTGGAGTAGATTGTATTTGTTTTACTTGCAAATCTTCAAGAATTTTCCTGAGCCACACAATTTCTTTCGTTGCTTCAGCTGCTGCCACGTATTCTGGTTCTGTTGTGGAATCTGCTGGTACTGATTGTTTGCGTGATCTCCAGGAGACAGCTCCCGATCCAAGACTCATAGCATATCCTGAAGTAGATACCCCAGTTTCTTTGTCTCCATCGAAGTCTGAATCAGAGTATCCAATCAAGTTGAAGTCGTCCACCTGTGTATACTTGATTCCAAGGTCTTGAGTTCCCTTCAAGTACCTTAGAACTCCTTTTGCAGCAGACCAATGTCCCTCACAAGGCTTTTGCATAAACCTGGAGAGGATTCCAACAGCAAATGAAATGTCTGGTCTGGTAGTAGTAAGGTAGATGAGACTTCCTACAAGCTGTCTATACTTTGTTGCATCCTCAAATTCCTTTCCTTCAATAGATGTGAGCTTCAAGTTTTGTTCCATTGGAGTAGAAAGGGGATTGCATTCTGTCATGCCAAATCTGTTTAACAAATCTCCAATGTATTTCTTTTGAGAAAGAAATATGGACTTTGGATGTTAGGTTACTTCAATGCCAAGATAGTAATGAACATAGCCCAAATCAGTCATTTCAAAAAATTTTCCTAATTCTTTCTTTATGGATGCAATATAGCTTTCATTGTTCCCTGTCATTAAAAGATCATCTACATATACCACAAGATATACAACTGTTTTGCCAACTTTCTTGACAAATAAAGTTGCATCATCAAGATCAAAATGTTTGAAGTTGAGTTTCAGAAGATGCTCAGTTAGTTTTTCATACCAGGCTCGTGGTGCTTGTTTGAGGCCATACAAGGACTTCACAAGTTTGCATACTTTGTGTTCATGTCCTTTCACAGCAAATCCTTCAGGCTGGGACATAAAAACATTCTCTTTTAGATCTCCATTCAAGAATGCAGTTTTTACATCCATTTGATGGACTTTCCAACCGTTCTGAGCAGCTAGTGCAAAGAGTGTCCGGATGGTGGCCCATTTTGCTGTGGGAGCAAAAGTTTCCTCATAATCGACCCCTTCCTTCTGTGCAAAACCTTTTGCCACAAGCCTAGCTTTGTGCTTGTCAAGTGAGCCATCAGCTTTGTACTTGTTCTTGTAGACCCACTTGCAGCCAATTGGTTTGGTTCCAAATGGAGGATCAACCAGCTTCCAAGTGCCATTCTTTATGAGGGCATCATACTCCTTTTGCATCGCTTCTTTCCATTCATCATGAGAAGCAGCTTCTTTGAAGGAAGTTGGTTCATAATCTGTAAACAAGTTCAATTCACAATCATAAGTAACATCCATATCAACAGGTGAATTAGAGTTATCTACATCACCTCCATCTTGTCGGTTTGAATTTCTGGTTCCTGTTTTTCCAATTTCATCAGGATGAACACTTTCAAGTGTCTTTGTCAGCCACTTTGGGGGACCTTTCTGAGATGGTCCAGGCTGTTCTGTTGATTGAGTTGGGTCTGAATCAAGATTGAGTCTCCCAATTCTATCAATTACATCACTTAAAGCATCATCCGTTGTTGGAGTGTCATGCAGGGGAGATTGTTCTTCAGAAGGAGATTCCACATGTTGATCTAGTATAGGAATCCCCCCTTCAAGATGTGGAATCTGATTATCAAACTCTTGGAATGATTTCGGTTTTGTGAATCTATCCAAGCGATCAAGTTGCCGCTCAACAACACTGTCAGATTTGGATGATTCAAGAAAGATGACATCTCTAGATAAAACAAACTTTTTATTTACTTCATCATAAAGGTGGTATGCTTTAGATGTGTTTGAATACCCCAGGAAGATACACGCACGACTTCTAGCACCAAGTTTGTTTCTATGTACCTTTGGTATTAAAGCATAACAGGTGGAACCAAATATCCTGAGATGTTTTACCGAAGGAACATGTCCATACCACAATTCATAAGGAGTCTTGTTTCTTATAGCACTAGATGGACATCTATTCTTTATATATGCAGCACATAGAACAGCATCAGCCCAAAACATTGTCTTTACATTTTTGAAGAAAAGCATGGATCGTACCATATTCAAAATTGTTCTGTTCATTCTTTCAGCTACACCATTCTGTTGAGGATTATAAGGCACAGTTGTTTGGTGTTTAATCCCATGTTGGCGAAGATAGTGTTCAAATTCATTTGATGTATATTCTTTTCCATTATCAGTGCGAATAGACCCAATATGAGATTGTGCATCATTTTCAATCCACTTATGAAAATTCTTGAATGTTTGAAAAGCATTAGATTTGTTCTTCAATAAGTAAACCCAACACATTCTGGTGTAATCATCAATAAATGTCATGATATATTTATTTCCATTTGCAGAAGAAACAGGCATTGGACCACATAAATCTGAATGAATAAGTTCAAGCTTCCTATGTGCTCTTGAATGTGAATCATGAAAAGACTGTTTGCTGTTCTTTCCTCGAATGCAAGCATCACATTGTTTATGTTTTCTAGGAATTGTAGGCAAACCAGCAACACCATTTTTCTTTAACAAGCGGAGACTATCATAGTTTAAATGTCCAAATCTAGCATGCCATAATAAACTTGATGAAAGTGCACCTTCTTCATGATGAGAAATATATGAGAAATGTTGTGCATGAGCAGAGGTTCCTTCCAGTTTAAGGAGTCTTTCTTCTTCTATACCCCTCATGACAAGTAAGTGGTCAGATGCCTTTCTTACCTTAAGCTTGCCATCAAACATGTGAATGGAGTGACCTTGCTGGTGGATGTGGACCAGGGACAGCAAGTTTCTCTTCAACTGTGGGAGATATAGAACATGATCCAAAAGAAAGTCTGGAAGACCAGGCAGTTTAAGCCTGATTGTGCCAAGCCCTGATGGCTTGATTTTTGACTGATCTGCAAAGTATACTGCTCCATCAACATTGTTAGTGAAATCTTCAAAGAAATCTCTCCTATGAGTCATATGACAGGTTGCTCCTGAATCAAGCAACCAGTCATTTTTCGAAGAAGAAAGTGAAGCATTAAATAAATCTTCATTTACTCCAATGTTACATTGTGCCTCAATATAGTGAGCGGATTCAGGTGCTTTACCTTTGTTTGTGTCATCAGTTTTACCTTTCTGCTGATTTCTTCTCTGCTCAACCTTGTCCCATGGTAGCTTGCATGTAGAAGCATCATGTGATCCATTTCGTTTGCAGCGAATGCAATGCAGATTTGCCTTTTCTGCTTGAGAATGTCTGCCCCCCCTGCCTCTGAAGTATCTTCCTCTTCCCCTTCGTCCACCTCTTCCTCTTGCAGAATCTTGAGCAGGATGCTTTTCTTTGTGAGCAAGGCAAACAGTCTCTTCAGAAGATTCAGGGACTGTTTTCTTTCCAAAGGCTTTCTCTCTTTCAGCAAACTTTTTCACAAGAGAGTCAAAGGTTATATCTTTAAGGTTTCCATTTGCTTGTAAAGACTCAAGATAATTAGAGTAGGTAGGATAGAGTGCTTTGAGAAAGGCAATAAGAGAGATATCCAGCTCAACCTTAGTGGATTTTATATCATGCATTATAGACTTTATTTCAGATGCAAGAGCAAGAGGATCATTATTTTTCAGTTCAAGAGTGAAGAGTTTAATCATGAGCTGAACAACTTCAAGTGCAGAATGTGTATCATAGAGTTCTTTCAGCTTTTGTAAAGCTTCAAAGGCAGTGGAATAGCATGAAATATGACGACTTACTTCCTCATTTACAGATGCTGCGATCAATGCAAAGGCTTTGTTGTTCTTATTTTCCCAAATGGCGAGTTCTTTGTCTGATGTGGGCTGCACAGGGTCTCTGTCTTCTTCTCCAACACACACACCTTTCCACAGCTCATTGTAGATGAGGGTGTGTTTTACCATCCGAGACCATTCAGAATAGTTCTCCTTGCCAGTGAGAACTATTCCGACCATTGAAATGATTGAATGCATTCTGTAAAAATATGTCAGTTTTCAAATCGATAGCTCAACGCAGTATTCAACAGCGTATTCCACGCATCAACGCATAGAGCCGGACAGTCATGTCAGGCCAGAGGCCAGAGGCGCTCAGATCACCGCCAGAAGGACAGAGGTAGGTTTCATGAGGCAGTAGAAACCTGGCAGAGGCAGGAGCTATTTCTGGGACCTGTGCTCTGATACCATGTCAGGCCAGGTTAGCTCAGAAATTAATGAGCGCAAAACAACTGAGTGATTTTTATTCATTAGACTATTAATATTTATACATATACAAAAACGGATCAGTTCATCTTCTAGATGACTGTCCAACTTCACCTCATCCGTTTCGAATTAGGTGTCAACAAAGAGTATTCTTTCTAATCAATTTTTATCCGACACAAGCATTTTCATTAATTTTCCTTTTCCGCCAACTATACAACAACAACATTTAATTTCTTTTTCCTTTTGTGGAAACTGTTGACAGTCATGTTGTAATTAACAAGAGAAACTCTTGTACCCTGGATAGAATAGTCAGTTTTAATTAACTGCGGCCTTGCATTTGGAGAATGAGATACAATGGTGAGAGGTTTTCCAAACTCAAAATTACTTAACTTTGGAGTACATATTTCTTCAGAGGGAATATCATTTTCATGTGTTAATCTAAACTCAAAACTATTTGAAATTGGAACATCAAGAGATGAGGTATGCACAACCATTGCTTCAGAAGGTTCCTCAAGATCAGGTCTCTGGAGCTTAAAAGATGAAGATTGAAAGTCGATTTTGTGATCTGGTTGTACATCAAGCTGCCTAGAATTGGGAGAGTCTGACATAGCCACTTCAATTAGAGGAGTTGAGGTTCCTCTCTTTCCAGAACTATAATCCAGATTAGATCCTTTTACCTATTCTTTATCTTCTATTGTCTTCCAATGGTCTGATTTCAATGGCTGATTATTTTCCTCATTTTGTGATTTGGAATCATTAATATGCTTCTCTATAACAAAACATATGTTTAATCCTTAGACTTACTATTTACCACACTATTATCCAGGCTACTTTCTTCACCATTGCAAAGGGCCTGCATGGCAGGGTAATATTTCTGTCTGCCTTTCAAATCGAAGCGAACTTTTAAGGGCCCGCCTTTTAATTTTCTTACAGGTAAAGTGATCTTGTTTGCAGCGAGTGGCTGATTTTTCTTTGAATTTGGGTTATCCAAGTCATTTGTAGTTGACTCTGAAAGAACGATATTGGCCTTTAGTCTATCACCCTGTTTCTCCATCTGCAAAACTGGAGTTTGGTTGTTATTCTTCTTAACATTAGAGATACTGCCATTTTCTTTGTTTAAAATATTTGAATCCATCGCCTTTTCATTGAATACCTTTGTAACAATCTTCGAAGAAATGGATGATTTATCATTATCTTTTACATTACCTCCGATTTCTGTTGAAAATATAATTTTAACTGTTGAACCGTGCGAGTTAATTCACCAAAACTGCTGCAGAAAACCATCAAAGGTTATCGGACCGCTTTTTGTCACCAAGCAGTTTTCGTACAAACTCATCCGATGCAATAAAATTTTGCGGCGCGTCCACTGTACCTTTCATAAAACCACTCTTCTATCGGAACATAACTTTCGTTTGATTTGGCCAAGCGATGATCGTCCGATAGCGAGGATGGATAATGACTGTCGGATTGAAGTCAAAGATGCATACAAGGCTGATCATGGACATTATGTAAAGTTTTGTTTGACCGCCGTTTACTGCAGCAGGGTAATAAATGTTATTTACTCCGGTTCGTACGATATTGGTAAAAGATTTTAATTTTAATGTTTTTAATTCTTACGGAGGTATGGGCATAGTAAATATGTATTTACGTTTTATTTATTTTTATGTATTGCATATACATTGTATATGTTATGTTTTTTTTGTAGAGTTGACTATTTTGTAATGAAGCACAGCAGTGCGCGGGTGAATGAAAAACAAAAACGAAGACGACCAATGTGTGATGTGGGGAGTATTATCCACAGCGGTGCATAGATTATAAGTGTTGACTCTTGTAATGTAAAAACGGTGAAAACGCAGCAGGTTAAGATGAATCCAAGATTTTGGTATTGTATTTGAAAATATTTTGTGAGATGATGTAATGTGCAGTAGCACATAATGTTGTTTTTGGAGCATTATATGTAAAAATTGTTTTTACAGCAGTATATATAAAAGGTTTTCACAGCAGTGAATGTAAATGAGGTTTTTACGCACAGCAGTGTAAAATCTCAAGAGGAGACTGAGTTTTTTTTGTTGGTTGAAATGTATTTTTGGTAAATCTCTCGGAGTGAAAGACGATGAATGTTGTATCAGGGATTATATTTTAATGAATACAAATCTTTTATGGGAGTGTAATACTCTGTTCTCAGAAATTTTTGAAGCTTCCCTGTGTTAAAGATCCTGGAGAAAAACAGAGCATTACCTCTGTGCACTTTATTTGTTTGTTTTTGAGATTTTACCAGAAAAATCCCCAACAATTTCTTTCTGGCTAGAATTAATTTGTTTACTACTCTTTCTTAATATTAATTGTAGTTTGTTTAGCTGGAGAAACTAACCTTGACTATCTTGGGGTACTAGAATCTTCTCTCTTGAGTCCGCACTGATAAGAAATTCACTGACCAACAGTATCACTCAAATTGTTTGATGCTTCTTTCTGTGAACTCAATCTATTGATTGCTTCATTAGAATCTTTTTTGACTGGCATCGTAAGAGACTGTGCACGAGTTACGAGAGGACTAGTTCGACATTTCTGATTACTTACTAATAAATCACTTGTTGGTACAAGCTTCAGTTTTCGCTTCCTTGACAGACGGGAGTTAGTTGCCATTTTATTTACACTTGAAGTTGTCTTTCCTGCAATTCGTTGTCTCTGTGTCTTCATATCTTCAATCCGCTTCCTCTTATTCTCTTCCTGAATAGAAGCTCCCCACCCAAAAATTATGTTAACAACATATATGTTACATAAGAGGAATATATTTTAGACCATAATCCAGCACAATGTAGGTAGAACAGACCAGCAACTTCCATATTTTATGAAGAGAAAATTAATAAACGTGGGAAACATTAAAAAGAAAACGTTAACACCTTATCCTTTTTGGTCTTTTTCAAACTTGCTTTAAATGAATATGATTGTTGGCCTTTGGCTAATGGAGTCGGCTTCGTTGATTTTCCGCTCCTTGTAGCCTTTTCAGGTTTTTTCTTTGCTAGGACTTCTTTTATTGCTTTCAACTGCCCATCCTTACATCCCGTTTTCATTCCAGGTAGTTCCTTTACAATTTTATCATTTTGTTTCCTTGGCAGTGACCCTTGTCCATTCACTTGACAGTTACAGTTTTCATCAAGATACATATCATTATCTGTCACAGGACCACATAGGGAGTCTTTTTCAGAATTTCCCTCTGGAATCATAAACAACTGAGCAGGTTCCTGGATAATAGAAGCTTCAGATTAGTTTTCTGGGGCATTAGGGGGAAGATGTTCCGCCTTATCAAAGAGTCCATATTTATGTCAGACATCAATTATTTATTGACATGCTCATGCACTGCAGATCTGGGTTGGGACTATGAAAGAATCATCCACTAAACATTTCCCATAGCAATTTTATCTGCACAATTGATCATTGTTCTCAGTAATTGTGCTCTCAACATCAATCCTGGCATCCCATAGCAATTTTCTCTGCACAATTGATCACTGTTCTCAGTAATTGTGCTCTCAACTTCAATCCTTTCTCTGCACAATTGATCACTGTTCTCAGTAATTGTGCTCTCAACTTGAATCCTTTCTCTGCACAATTGATCACTGTTCCCAGTAATTGTGCTCTCAAGTTCAATCCTGGCATCCGATTGTGAATATGTATGAACTAATTCCTTTTGAGTATTCTCATTAATTGTGTTCTCAACATCAACCCTAGCATCCTATTGTGAATTTGTATAAACTAATTCCTTTTGAGTATACGGCTTAGAAACATTAATGGACCATCTGTTAGTTGTGCTCCAGTGACACTCTTATCTAAATACTCAAAGAATATTTTATTATCACAATGTCTAAGTCACTGGTCTAATGATAATCACAATATCAGGATCATTATAATGAGAAAATCTAAAAGGATTTATAAGTGCGAAATGCAGCAAAATCTGCATTTTAAAATAGCAAATCATAAAATGTTTGGGTATATTTGTATTAAAATATTTTAATTTCTAAGATTTTCTTGGTTAGGTTTTTTTTGTATTGTAGGATTTTTGTGGAATAAAAAATTGTAAAATGTTTTACTATATTTGTATTAAAATGTTTTTCCTCTCATGTCTTTGCACATCTAGTTAAAGTCAATTATTTTGGAATTTAGTTATAAGAGTGTGAATTTAGTTATTTAAAATGTGTTTTTAAATTTATTTATAAGTTTATTATTTGAAAATATTTAAAGCATTTAAATTTTGTCATTTAAAAAAGACAATTCCAAAAAATCCTTACTAAACTTTAAACAAATCATACAATTAATACACAATTTTTTTTTTCCAAAATTGACCAAGAAACTCTAACACAAACAAAAAAAAATTCATGCATCATATGATAATACTTTCATCTGCACGATATTCAAGGTATATCCCAAAGCATGAAAATATTAACGTCTGTGCATTATGGTAATTATCCTATGGTTTAAACTTCATGCCCATAAGATTTTGTGTTAATAACGTTGTACCAACTCATTAATTACCATTGGCATATTACAATGAATTTCCAATTAATGTCTATGTACAACTTTTGGAGGAGGTGACCTCCCTCTGCCTTGTGGCGTGTACGTGCCTGCATTGTATTTGATTTTGGTATAAGCACCCAGTTGGACCTAAATCCGCCAGCTCCCAGGCTTTCCCTTTTCTGTTTGCCAAGTGGTATTACTCAGGGTCGTTCATGGGATGGAAGGGTAGAGGTCCGGCGGTGGTCCTTGTTCTGAGGGCTAAGACTAACAACCAGGGAACTTGCTCTCTGTGCTTAGTCATTTGTTCATAACCCGACCCCGGAACTTCACTCTGCAAACCCTAACCTGCTGGGATTGCACTTTGGGAAATGGGATTCAGCTGTTTGGCTTCATTCAATAGTGAGTTCAACTAAGACATTCAACCCAGCTACTGGAGCCGCGATACGCTACCAGCTGACACCCGAATTCCGTCTTCCATCCGCCCGTGTGGATTACTCTGTTACAATGCCTTCAGTTTTGTTCTGTCGGATTATAATTTCATTTTTAAATTTATTCGCTTAACTATTGCCCGTTTTCATGCTTTTAACTGCATGTAATTCGACTGTTACGCCCTCAAATGCCTCCAGCATCGACGGGAAAGGAACTCAGTTCCTCCACATAGGTAATTGGTTTAGTATTCTAAGTTTGGCGGTCACATTGAATTGTTTTTAAATCTAAATCCCGGTACTGAGTTATCCCAACATTTGTGTGCACGTCAGCGGGAACTAACAGACTTGGATGGTTTCTTCCAACCCCAACATCCAACTGCGAAGCGGAACTTGCATTCCCTTGTCGGTGAATGGAATGGTATGGATACTTTCCTTTAGGGTTGGCCTACCTCATGTGTGCATGCTAAATTGGATGATTTCTTGTTTGATTTTATTTTTGCAGAGACCCATGTGCAGGGTTCTGGTTGTAATTAAGTATGGGTGAAAACTGTTTTTTTCCATAAGGCCTTATGCATTTTCCTTTAGAATGATTCTTCAAATAATTTCTTTCTAAATTTTACACTAGCTAAGGATTTGTTTTGTGAGCTAAATACTTTATTTTTGCAGAGACCCATGTGCAGGGTTCTGGTTGTAATTAAGTATGGGTGAAAACTGTTTTTTTCCATAAGGCCTCATGCATTTTCCTTTGGAGTGATTCTTCAAATAATTTCTTTCTAAATTTGACACTATTGATTTGTTTTGTGAGCTAATTTCTTTCTAAATTTGACACTATTGATTTGTTTTGTGAGCTAAATACTTTCGTAATAGGACAACGAGTCAATTTTTTAGTTAAGACTAACCTAAGTACTAAGTACTAAATACTTTCGTAATAGGACAATGTCTCAATTTTTTAGTTAAGACTAACCTAGGACAATGAGTCAATTTTTTAGTTAAGACTAACCTAAGTACACACTAGCTAAGGATTTGTTTTGTGAGCTAAATACTTTCGTAATAGGACAATGTCTCAATTTTTTAGTTAAGACTAACCTAAGACTAACCTAAGTACCCACTAGGGGATTTGAACCGCACAGAGTGCCTTAACAGCACACCCATTCACCTTCAATCCAAAGCCAAAACCCCGTGGGCAGGATAATGTGTCAACTACTCCTTTACTGTTAAATGATTTGTTTTGCCTCATAATGTTATTGATGCAATGCTTACAGTTAGAGAATAACTTGATTTGTTCTGCTTACATTGGTTGTTCTGCCTACATTGGTTATCGAATTAACAGGTGCTTATTCGTCACTTGTATTAGCATTTGTTTAATATTTGTTTCTTGTAGGCTACATAAGAGAAATTATTGTCTTATAATACTCTCTGGTGTCTCTGGTGTTGTATGCCGAGAATATATAATTGTTCTTAATCTTTCCATTAAGTATAAGATTTTTAGTCATTCAAAACTGCGTCCTTGATGTCCCAATAGGAGTGGCTGAGGAACAAATCTCCAATAGAGTAGTTGTTTTTTTACTTCTATTCTTGAACAATATTAAACCCTTAATCTGGTTTTCTTGAATTTCTGGAACGGAGTGAGTTCCCCTTTCTAAATTGACAGAGTTGTTTTACCATTCAAATCTTTCCTTTTCTTTTCCTACTAGTCCGTAAAGGTATTTATTATTCACTACCCGAATTCTGGGTTGCATTTTGATTACGGTTTTTAACTCTTAGTTAACACTGAAACTGAATTCTCTCCCATACCTAGAGGAGATTATAAAGTTCGCTGTTCAAAACAACCAGTGATTTCCTTCTTTTATTTGGGGTTTTCCCAATTAAATATTCACGCATTTTTCTCGTAGGACATTCTTTCTTACATCTTCAAGTAATCTTTATTTACACAAAATAATTTCTTTTACAATATAACGATTTTTATAGGATCTTTTGCTTGTTGCAATGGGCACATTTCCAAGTAATCTTTATTTACACATAGATAATTTATTTTACAATGTAAAAGTTGTACACAATCCTTTACTTTCTGTAATGGGTACATTTCCAAGTAATCTTTATTTATACATAAGTAACTTATTTTACAATGCAATGAGTTTACACATTCTTTTTCTTTTTGCAATATAAATTTACCCATAAAGAAATTCCAGGATATAGTAGTTTCACATGCTCAAGATGGTCTAGTTATCGTGTTAGAAAAGTAGTTTTGATACCAACAATTTTTTCCTTAATAGTTCTAAGTGTGTTTTTAAGATAATCTCCCTTTCTGTCAGGAAACAATTTTAGTAAACAGTTTCAGTAGCACAACAGTTCTACATAATTTCATTTTCTCATAGAAAAATCACCAACCTTCTACTGTTTTCTTAACTTCATTTAATTCATCGTACCCCTAAAAGGTAAGTATCTAATTTAAATGGAAATATTTAACAAGCATAACTATAGGAATAATTTCTCTTAACATTTTTCATATCATAATCACATAATTATATCTACTATTGGAAGATCAGTCCTTCACAGGGAAACCTCTCCACCCTTCCAATGAGAAATTGGTGATTACATCTAATATTCTCCTCCAAGGTCGTCAATTCCTTCATAAGAGTTTCTCAAGGCAACAATTAATTTGTTCAATGAGAAATTGGTGATTACATCTAATATTCTCCTCCAAGGTCGTCAATTCCTTCATAAGAGTTTATCAAGGCAACAATTAATTTGTTTCGGCCTCAGGACCCCAAGTCCGGCCTGCAACACTTCCTTCCACTAAGGAAGCTAATCAAAAGGGGTTTTCCCACTAACCTCGTGTTCAGCTCAAGGAATCACTTCCTCTTTTTCCCAACCCCCTCTCCTTTTTCTTGGAGGAAGAGGAGATGAGGGAATAACTTCTCTTAATTGATAACTATCTCGTGAAATGAGAGTTAATGAGGTTCATTTTCCCAACCCTCTCTCCTCCTTTTTCTTGGAGGAAGAGGAGATGAGGGAATAACTTCTCTTAATTGATAACTATCTCGTGAAATCAGAGTTAATGAGGTTCATCCGTAATTCCTCAGATCTTCCATAAAGACAGTGTAATTTTTCATAAACAACTTAATTACTAATTATTATTAATAATAACACAATAACTAATTGTCACTAGTTTACTTATTCATGATAGTAAAATGTTCAAAAAGTAAATCACAAGCTTGGGGATGTCACATGCCTCCCTTAGCGGAACACCATCTATGGTGTTCATTCTTCCATTGGTTCCTGGAATAGTTTGGGATACGCCTCCTACATAAAATATTTATCTTCCCAAGTGGCTTCTTCCAGGCTAAATTGCTTCCATTGCACTTTAACCTGGATGATAGCTCACCTCTGCAATGTTACTTCTCTCTGATCGAGTATGCGCAGGGGCTCAATTAGAAATTCTCCTTTCGGCTCGACCTGCCACAAGTACAGTTGTCATACATTTGACACACACAAATATATATAGATAATGGGAAATATATATATATATATATATATATATATATATATATATCTATATATATATATATATATCTATATATATATATATATATATATTTTCCTTGAAGCTCTTGCCAATTTATGATGTGCCTGGTGTCATATACATACTTCTTTAAAAGGGAAAGATGAAACACGTTGTGAAACCGAACCAGAAAGGGCCACAGAACCAGGGAGCCAATTTGGCACATTTTCCCCATTGAGAGTACTTCTCTTTGGTTTAATTCACATGTACACATGATCCCCTACCTGAAACTCCCGGTATTTTATTCTTCTATCAGCATAAGCTTTTTTTCTATTCTATGCGGCTTTCAGATTTTGCTAAACCTTTTTCACGGTTCCCTCCATTTCCTCCAGCATGTATGGTCTGAATATCATTTTATTTTCAGGATTGTTCTAGTTTGCAGGGATAATATACTTCCTCCCATAAAGTATTTAAAAAAGACTCATTTTCAGCAACTCGCGATAACCATTGTTGTAAGCAAACTCTACCAAGTGTAGGTACTCTTCCCATTTTGTGGGTTGTTGCATCACATACATACGCAACATGTCTTCTACCACTTGATTGAATCTTTCAATTTGTCCATCGGTGTGGGGGTGATAAGCAGTGTTGAAATGAATTTGTGTGCCTAACTCCGTAAATAACGTTTTCCAAAAAGAAGAGGTAAAATTAACATCCCGATCAGAGATTATGACTCGTGGCATTCCATGCAGCCTAAAAATCTCTTCAATAAATATATCTGCTATTTGGGTTGTTTGGTATGTGGACTTGACCGGTATAAAATGGGCGGTCTTGCTCAGTTTGTCTACCACAACCATAATTGTGTCATTTTGTCTTTTTAATCGAGATAAACTTGTTATAAAATCAAAGGTTATGGTATCCCACTTCCATTTAGGAATGGGTAAGGGATGCAATAACCTAGCAGGATGTTGATGCTCAAATTTAACTTGCTGGAATTCTAAGCAATATCTTTCCTCATACTGGGTCAGTAATATTTTTTCTTGATGGAATAAAAAAGGTTTTGATAGCTTGGGTGGGTAGTACAAGGACTTCTCTGAAATTCATCTAACATAATTTTCTTTATTGACAATTGATTAGGAACATATATACGATTTGAAAACATAAACAAATTCTTAGGGTTAATATTGTACCCTTTTTGCTCTGCAGAGTTCTCAACAAATTTAGCTTGTTGCCAAAGATAACCATATTTCGGGTCCTTCTGAGTTGCTTCCTTTATCTGCTCAGCAAAGTTGAATTTTGCTTGAATAAATAAAATGTCGTAGACATAATGCAATTTTCTACTTAACCCATCTGCCACTCGGTTTTCTTTTCCCTCTAAATGTATGATTTCAAAATCAAATTCACTTAAGAATGCAGTCCATCAAGCTTGGAACGCATTCAAGGTAGGCTAAGTGAAGAAACTCGTTAGCCTGCTTTCATAGTAGATAGTGTCGCCACACTTTTAAGGCGTGAACTACAACAATCAACTCTAAATGGTAAGAAAAATATTTCTTCTCATTATCTTTTAACTTACAAGATTCATAAGAAATTACTTTATCGTTCTGCATTAAAACTCCATTCACGCCTTCTTTACACACATCTGTACAAACTACAAAATATCCCTGAGAGTCTGCAATCTTCAACACAGGCGCGGTGGTGTGCAAATGCTTCAATTTTTCAAAAAGTTCTTGATAGTGCCTAATCCGCTTGAAACTTGTTCCATTTTTCTGTAATGAAGTAATTGGATAAGCAACCTTAGAAAACCCCCTTATAAATCGCCTATAATAACCAGCGAGGCCCATAAAGGAGAGTATATCCACCACATTTGTTGGAACATGCCAGTCCATGACGGTATTAATTTTCTCTAGATCCACCGCTATGCCTTCAAAGGAAATAATATGCCCTAGATATTGGATTTGATCCTTGAAGAAATCACATTTGCTAAATTTGGTGTAAAGATGGTTTTCTCTTAAGGTTTTTAACACCATCCGAAGGTGTTCCTTATGCTCCTCCATACTCTTAGAATATACCTGAAAGTCATCAATAAATATAAGAACAAATAAATGAAGAAAGGGGTGGAAAATCCCATTTATCATAATCATGAATGGTGTTGGAGCGTTAGTGAATCACAATGGTAAAACTATGAACTCATAATGGCGATAGCATGTTCTAAACGTAGTTTTATATATGTCTTCATATTTAATTTGAATATGATGATGTCCTAATTGTAAATCAATTTTTAAAAATACCACAACACCCTTAACTTGATCAAAGAGGTCATTGATTCGAGGTAAAGGGTACTTATTATTAATTGTTAACTTGTTTAATTGTTTGAAATCTAGGCATAACTGCAAAGTACCATCTTTCTTCCTCATGAACAAAATCGGGGCTCCCCAAGGGGATACACTGGGTCGAATATAACCCTTATCCAACAGCTCTTGAAGCTGCATTTTTAATTCTGTTAACTCAGGGACATTCATTCTGTAAGGGGCTTTGGAAACCGGGGTAGCTCGAGGGACCAATTGTATGGTAAAATTAAGTTTTCTTTTGGGTGGTAACCCAGGAATATCTTCCAAAAAGACATCTTTAAATTATTGCACCAATGGAATTTTCTCTAAGGTGGATAACTTATCTTTAGAGTTCATGTATCCTACTTGAACTACATAAATTTTGCAGCCTTTACGCATGCATCTTGCTAGCTAGTGGGCTGTAATGGGACGTAACTTAACTTCCATTCTTATACCCTAAATTTCTACTCTAGTGCCATCATTGACATGAAATTAATTGTCTTATCTTTACAATTACTAAGGTCCATTGTTTTTCCAGCCAATCCATGGCTATCAAAATGTCATAAGAACCTAATGGAAGTACATTTAAAATTTGTCTTAACCTCTTGTCCTGCCAATTCAATTACATAGTCTTCTATGTTTGCATTAACTCTTCTTTTAGCTCTTGTGGCTAGTTTGACCAGCCACGGGTTTTTAAACTTTACACTTTTCAAATGGCACAAATAAACTATTATTGTGTTGACATAGCTTAAGCTTGTGCCCAGATCTATTAAAATGGAAACAGGATGATTGGATATTTCACATTCGAGTTCTACTATCGAGGGTTGATATTCTGCCTAGCGATCTTCCAATGTTGCGTTAATCTAGGGTATATTTTGCGCCATATCACCGACATTAGAAGCTTCTTGAATGTTTGCAACTGGTTCTGCTTTCGCTGTAAGGGAGAAATTCTTGTAGTAATGGGGTTCTCCACAACCCCAACACTGCAAAGGAGGTTTAGGAACCTGACCAGATTCCAACTTTCTTGATGCTTCACTTTGCTTTACTTCATTCTGAGGTCTATACCTCTGTTGATTCCTATTACCAGATTCATTTGGTCCTTTCCGTCCTGGATATCTACTACCAACATTTTTCATGTTTTAAACTGGGAAGGTGTATTGGGTTCATATTGGTAAAGGGTTAAATAATGTGATTTTTAGAGCTTTCCAATATTTAGTCAAATTAAGGGTATTGGTTAGTATGCCACAAACGCATGTGCTATGTCAGAGGTTCATTGAGTGAAGCCCCTGTGGCAAAACTTAACCTACTGGGATTGCGCTCTAGCAAATGGGATTCATCTCTTTGGCTTCACGCAGCAGTGAGTTCAACTAAGACATTCGACCCAGCTATTGGAGGAGTCATATGCCACTAGCTAATGCTCGAATTTCATCTTCCATCCACAGGTGTGGCTTACTCTGTTACAACGTCTTAATTTTTGTTATGCTCGGATTATAATTTCATTTTTAAGTTTATTCGCTTAACTATTACCCGTTTGTATGCTTCTAACTACAGGTAATTTGACTGTTACGCCCTCAAATGCCTTCGATGTCGATGGAAAAGGAACTCAGTTCCTCTAGACAGGTAATGGGTTTAGTCTTCTATGTTTTGCAGTCACTTCGAATTGTTTTTAAATCTAAATTCCAACACTGAGTTATCCCAACACTCGTGTGTAGGTTAGCCTGGAACTAACGGGACTGGATGGTTTCTTCCAAATCCAACATCCCAGTTCCAAGTAGAACTTGCATTCCCTTGTGGGTGAATGGCACAGTATGGATACCTTCCTTTAGGGTTGGCCTGCCTCTTGTGTGCATGCTAAATCAGATGAATTCCTGTTTGACTTTATTTTTACAGAAACCCATGTGGAGGGTTCTCGTTTTAATTAAGTATGGGTGAAAACCCTTGTTTCAATAAGGCGTTATGCATTTTCTTTTGAAAAGATTCTTCGAATAATTTCTTTTTGAATTTGACACTAGCCAAGGACTTGTTTTGCCCGCTCGGTTGTTTCTTTTGTAATACGATAATGTGTAAATTACTCCTTTACTGTTAAATGATTCGATTTGCCTCATAATTCCATTGATGCAGTACTTACAGTGAAAGAATAACTTGATTTGTTCTGCTTACATTGGTTATGGAATTCGCAGGTGCTTATTTATCACTTGTATTAGTTTTTGTTTAATATTTGTTTCTTGTACAGTACATAACAAAAATTATCCTTTTAATTAGACTCTCTTGTGGTGTACGCTGAGAATATATAACTTTTCTTAACCTTTCCATTCAATATAAGATTCTTAGTCATTTAGAACTGCTTCCTTGGTGTCCCAATAGGATTAGCCGAGGAGAAAATCTGGAATAGAGTACTCATTCTTCTAATCCTATTCTTGAACAATATTAAACCCTTAATCTGGTTTCTTGAATTTCTGGAACGGAGTGAGTCCCCCTTTCTAAATTGATGGAGTTCTTCTACCATTTCAATCTTTCCCTTTCTTTTCCTACTAGTTGCTAAAGGTATTTATTATTCCCTACCTGAATTCCAGGTTTCATTTTGATTATGGTTTTTAACTCTTAATTAAGAGTTAAACTGACTCCTCTCCCATAACCGAAGGAGATTATAAAGCTAGTTGTTCAAAATAACTAGTCATTTCCTTCTTTTATTTGGGGCTTTCCCGACTAAATATTCACACATTCTTCAAGTAATCTTTATTTAGAGAGAATAATTTCTTTTACAATATAATGATTTTTATACATTCTTTTTCTCGTTGCAATGCGCACATTTCCAAATAATCTTTATTTACACAGAAATATTTTTTTTGCAATGTAAAGATTGTACACAATCCTTTACTTTTTGTAACGCGTACATTTCCAAGTAATTTTTACTTATACAGAAGTAATTTCAATGCAGCCAATTTACACATTCTTTTTCTTTCTGCAATATAAATTTACCCACAAAGATGGTCTCGTACCATTAAAAGGTAAATATCTAATTTAAATGCAAATATTTACCAATCATAACTATAGGAAGAATTTCTCTTAACATTTTTCATAACACAACCACATAATTGCATAATTGCAGGCGATGCATTTGTATCGTACCTGTCACGTACCCGAATTTTTATTTATTTATTATTAATCGTATTTAATATTCTATTTCTCGTTATGGTTTCTGGTACGAACGCCTCACTGTTCGTTGACTTACCCACATATGGATTTATATGTTGTAATGTATATGAACATATATTGTTTACACAAATGATTGCTGGGAAATTAATTTATCAACGATTATGGTTTTCATAAACCTAGGGTGGCAAGGACCCTTGAGCGATTTGGTTGAGTGCTTTATTAAAATTGGGCCGCCATATGAACCTTGGGTGTTATCAGAGTTGACAACCCGAGGCATCCGTTGGCATTCCATTGTAATGACAGGTGGGCACGGCATTAAACACGCCGGCTCGATCACGTGAAGGGAGTGGGCTGGCGTTAAGTCCCCGCCTAACTCTTTACCGCCATGATCAAGGGTGTGGATGGCCCGGGATGGATCCGAGGGCGGAGACGCCTCCAGATGTCATAGCCGAGGTTTGGATGGTATATGACTTGCCCTTCTCGATTAATCGGGTTATTGTGAAGCTCGACGCCCCTTTGCTCTGCTCCGCGCCACCTCGTTCCAGTCTGAGCTCTTCTGGTAAATTCCTCATGCGCTGAGCGCTCGTTCCTCCGCCGAGCGAGTAATCTTGCGCCGATCATCCGTCTGTTCATTATATATAAACATATACTACTGAACTCTGGAGGTATGTCACGGATTGTAACCTACCGGCTTTTATTTTTTTCTGTTGTTCTTTTGCTTTCGGGTAGATGATTATCCTCCTTCATGTGGTGGTGCTAATTGTTCCTTGCCATGGTGTGTGCATGCAGTAGAATCGGTTTGGAGTTCGTTCAGATGAGGAGGCCCTCCTTCGAAGGCTATGGCGCTCCCGGCTCTATACTAGGTGCGTTTCTCCCGGTTTCACGGTATGCAATTTGGTTACATTTCTTACTCTTTATTTGGTCTACCCGCAGAGGGTCTCCCCTGAGCCGAGCCATAGCCCAACCTTACCTCACCGTGGTTGGTCGCAGGTGGCAACGGGAGGCTCCCCGCTGTACTATTCCGAGCCTGCCCTTGTGCTGGCCATGGGTTCCGTCGAAACCCTGGCACTTTCCGTGGTTAAGGCTAGAGATTCCTCCAGAAAGTGGAAACTGTATTCGCATTTTAACCATTTGTAATTTGAACTATTATGTTAATGTTGTATATCGAATGGTATTCCGGCCACGACCGTGTGGTTTACAGATGTTGGGGCTTCAGGCCCATTTTTTTTTAATTCCTTTTCTAATGATATGTTACAAATATTGGGGCTACAGACCCTGTTGGTTTTCTTTATTGTGAATTGTTACGACCGTATGGTTTTTTTTATCAATTGACTTTAAATCTCCACCACTGTTTCATGTCGGCTAGGAGATTTCTTTTGCGTCAAGAATGATATGGTTCTGTTGGCCAAAGGCTGTGTAAACTTTCCATATAATGTTCTGGTTAATATTTATACTGTGGTTATGCTTTTGATACATGGTAAAAGTTTTATGTACATTCTAATGCATGAAGTCGCAACTCCCGTTACGGTTCTTGCATGGATATTCTATGGCTGTCCCACTGGCAGAGTATGCGGCCTCGGTTGTCCGGCCCTATGCTTACTCTATGGACGGGAATGGTCTGAAATTCCGCTCTTACCAAGAGCCAAATGTATTTCTCTGGTTTATAGTTCAGTAACTTTACCATTTGCTGTTACTTTAACCCCGCGGATGACAGCCTAATGCTGCTGGGTTTTATGTTCGGGGTTCTGTTTGTTAATGCATTATACATTGATACTGTTAACACATCAGCATTCGTATTATTATCACATTAATCTTGGTATTGTTAACACATTATTCTTTGATACACGTTCTGTGGGGTCGCAGTTTGCAGAGGTGTACCGAGGCACTCTCGGTATTCACTATATGTTAGTTACTTCTTTATTAAAATCTCATTGCAGGGTTGTCTTGTATTGCAGGGGTTGCCCGACTCGGAGGGCTTGTCTCCCCTTACCCTTTCTATAATTATTCTATATCATGAGTTTAATGCCACACTCGAAAGACCACTGACCTTTCCTAGTAATAGAATTGAGTTATGGAAATTATTGTCTCACTTCCTTGTTTTTCATACCTGTAACTTGTAATTAGGCAAGATTCTCTCTCTGCTTTTCCCAACTACTCGGAATAGTAGTGTTGCGATCGGTCCGCTACAACCAGGGTTTTATTCTTACCCTTGCTCCTGTCATTTGGCAGTGAGACCGAAGCTTAACCGTTCGGGTCTCTGTCTGGAACAAGGCGCAGGCTCCTATACTTAAAGACTAACATCTGCTATCCAGCTAGTGTGCAATTAGGAAGTAGCAATGATATTTTTAAGCAACAATTATCTCCTATGCATTACAGATATTTATACGGTTTAACTTAAATGACTTGCAGATACTTGCGGAGATTTGAGGGTTTCAGTCTTACTTACCTGGCCTCGGCCAGCCCTTAAGTCCCTTAGTAGATCACCTGCACGCAAGCCTGTGCATAACTATTTTGCCGCCCATCCGTGAGACTCGTCCTTTGAGACCAGAGCCTCCCCCCTTGCATTCCTCTTGCCGGATCACTATCCTCAGCAAGGTTGCACTGTGTGCTCGACTATCTGGTCCTTACCAGACGTAGTCTTTCATTCACTCTTTTTTTTTCCCTCTGCCTGTCTCTACACCGCAGATTTTTGCCATCCTCTCCCTTTTTCCCTGGAAGATTTTCCAGTTAGGGAAGGTGGTTAAAGTCAGTTCCAATAACCGACTTTCCTCCCAAGAGTTGCCAACACTTATCATGAGTATTCTTTATTAAAATATTTTAATGCACATGTAAAATAAAAGAAATACTCTTAGAATCTTTTCTTTAAAAAACACAGACAATAAAATAGTCTTCCAATGTCATTCTTAATCCAGTCTTTTACCGTAGTGAAATTTAAATATTTACATATTCCCGGGGTCATCACATTTCCCCCCCTTGAGATTGGACATCGTCCCGATGTCTGCTGTTCACAAACAGCCCTGGATAAGCTTCCTTAAGAAGCTCTTCATCTTCCCAAGTGGCCTCATCAGGCCCATAGTGCTGCCACTGCACTTTAACTTGGGTAATAACTCGCTTCCGCAGTTGCACTTCTCCCCGGTCGAGAATGCTCAGTGGTTCGACCAGGACCTCTCCTTCCGGTTCGACCTGCAACCATCAACAATATCAGTCATTTCGCTTCCAAAATTCATATCCAATAATTCAACTGGAATCAGTCCTTACTCGTACATCTTGCCATTCGATCACATGCTTAGGGTCGTAGATGTATTTTTTTAGTATAGAAACATGGAAGACATTATGGATTTTAATGTGGCTTGGGAGAGCGAGCTGGTAGGCTACTGGCCCGACTCTTGCCAAGACCTGGAAAGGTTCAAAATAGCGGGGTGCAAGTTTAGCGCAACCGCTCCATTGCAGGGTACTTTTCCTGGCTTGAATTCTTACATAAACATGGTTGCCGACCTGGTACTCTTTGAACCTTCTTTTCCGATCTGCAAAGCTCTTTTGCCGATCTTGAGTAGCCTTTAAATTAGTCCGCACCCTTTTTACCATGTTCTCCATTTCCTTGAGCATATTTGGCCCCAACCTTAGTTTGTCTTCAGGGCCATTCCAACTTGAGGGCATACGACACTTCTGTCCGTACAAAGCCTCAGAGGGAGTCATTTGTATGGATGAATGATATCCATTGTTATATGCAAATTCCACCAAATGTAAATAATCTTCTCATTGTGTTGGTTTTTGCATTACACATGCTCTTAACATATCCTCTACAATCTGATTTACTCGTTCCGTCTGTCCATCAGTCCGGGGATGATAAGCTGTATTGAAATTCAGCTGTGTACCCAGTTCTGCAAACAATGCTTTCCAAAAGGCGGATGTAAATTTTACATCTCGGTCTGATATTATCGTCTTCGGAAGCCCATGCAGTTTGAACACGTTCTGCATAAAAATGTGTGCAATCTGCACTGCTCTGTAGGTAGATTGCACTGGTATAAAGTGTGCTGCCTTACTCAACTTGTCTACTACTACCATAATAGAGTCACTGTTCTTCTTTGTCCTAGGCAGTCCAGTTATGAAATCCATGGATATGATCTCCCATTTCCATTCTGGAATGGGCAAGGGTTGCAATAACCCTGCCGGATGTAGGTGCTCTGCCTTGATCTGCTGACATTCCAAACACCGCGCTAAATATTCAGCCACATGCTTTTTCATTCCAGGCCAATAGTATTCCCTTCGAAGCGCAGTAAGCATCTTCTGGTATCTGGGATGACCTGCGTAGTGGCTGGTGTGAAATTCGTCCAAAATCATATTTTTAAGACTGTTGTCGTTAGGTACAAACAACCTTTTTTTATAGAGCAGCATTCCATCCTCACCTATTTCATACCCCTGCTGACTTTCCTTGCTGGAAAGTGGTATTTGCTGTTTCATTTGCTGATATTCGGCATCTTGGTCCGCTGCTGTTTTTATCATTTCTTGCAAGGGATTCTTCCATTTACTGAGTGTAACTTCGTATAAGCATTGCACCTTTCGACTCAGTGCGTCAGCCACGCGGTTTTCCTTTCCTTTCAGATGTTTAATGTCGAAATCAAATCCACTTAAGAAATCTGCCCAACGGGCTTGCCTTGCATTCAAGGTGGGCTGATTGAAATAATTTGTCAAGCTGTGATGGTCTGTCAATAACAGAAATTTCCTTCCTAATAAATAATGCCGCCACATTTTAAGTGCATGTATGACGGCTGCTAATTCCAAGTCGTAGGCAGAATATTTCTGCTCATGCTCCTTTAGCTTTCTTGACTCGTAAGCGATCACTTTTCCCTCTTGCATTAACACTCCACCCACACCTTCTTGACTTGCATCGGTACATACCACGTAATCCTTATTAGGATCAGCGATACTCAAAATGGGAGCAGAGGTGAGCAAATGCTTAAGTTGCTCAAAGCTTTGCTGACATTCTGAATTCCACTTGAACGCCCTTCCTTTCTTCTGCAAGGAAGTGATAGGATATGCTACCCTTGAGAAGCCTTCCACAAATCTTCTATAATAACCGGCCAATCCCATGAAAGCTCTGATATTTGCCACATCCTTAGGTACGGGCCAATCCATTATGGTCTTTATTTTCTCAGGGTCCACTGTAATCCCTTCTTTTGTGATTACATGGCCCAAATACTGTATCTCCTCTTTGAAGAAATCGCACTTGCTGAGTTTAGCGTACAGTTGATGCTCTCGAAGAGTTTGCAGTACCAATCGGAGGTGTTCCTCGTGCTCCTCCTTAGAACGAGAATAAATCAAAATGTCGTTGATGAATATCAGTACAAATTTATCCAAAAATCGATGGAACACACTGTTCATTAAGCACATGAAAGTGGCAGGTGCATTAGTCAAACCGAAAGGTAGCACTACAAATTCGTAGTGTCCATACTGGGTTCTGAACGCTGTTTTAGCGATGTCCTCTTCCTTAATTCTGATCTGATGGTAACTAGATCGCAAATCAATCTTGGAAAATACTGTCGTGCCCTTGACTTGATCAAAAAGCTCATCGATCCGAGGTAAGGGATATTTGTTTTTAATTGTGAGCTTGTTTAGCTGTCGGTAATCGATACACATTCGGAGGGTTCCGTCTTTCTTCCTGACAAATAGCACTGGAGCTCCCCATGGAGACACACTGGGACGGATATAATTTTTGTCTAGCAATTCCTGTAATTGCATTTTCAACTCGGTTAGCTCGGGTACACTCATTCTGTAAGGTGCCCGCGAAACTGGTGCTGCCCCTGGTAGCAATTCAATGGTGAAGTCAATATCCCTTTTTGGGGGTAGCCCAGGGATTTCTTCCGGAAACACATCCGCGAATTCTTTTATTACCGGAAGGTTGTCCAGCGTGGCCGTTTTGTCCTTGGTTTCTGCATAACCCACCTGAATGGCATATATCTGGCATCTTTTTTTGATGCACTTAGCTAGCTGGGATGCAGTGATTGGCCGGACCTGCACTGGTCGTTTAATCCCTTGCATCTCTTGTTCCTTTCCAACATCATCCTTGTAATGAATGGTTTTCGTCTTGCAGTTCACTAACGCCCAGTGCTTCTCTAGCCAATCCATCCCGATTAGGATGTCATATGAACCAAGTGGAAGCATATTCAGATCTGCTACCACTGGCTGCCCTGCTATTGTTAAGGGGCAGTTATTAACCTTCGCCATTACTCGCCTCTTAGCCCCCGTAGCTAGCTGTACCAGCCAAGGGTTCCTGAATTTTTCAGGTTTTAATTTACACTGTTCAACTATCTTTGGGTTAATATAACTTGAAGTGGCTCCTGGATCAATTAGAAAAATGATAGAGAAGTCTAAAATTTCACCTTCAAATTCTACCATGGTGGGCTGGTACTCTGCCTGGCGGTCGTCCAGAGTTGCGTTAATCCTTGGCACGCTTCGTCCCACATCGCCGATGGTTGATGCCTCATGAATCTGGGATATCTGATCATTTCCCTTCCGTTGCGGACAGTTCTTGACGTAGTGCGGTCCGCCACAACCCCAGCACTGCACTGGGGGTCTGGTTATTCCTTCGCTGTTCAGCTTGGCAGATTGTTCGCTCATTCTGGTTTCACCGATTGTCTTGGATCTGAACGAACCTCTTGGTGTTGTTCTGCTGTTCTGCCCTTTACTGCTTCCTTTAATTCCGCCGCCTCGGCCTCCTTTACTGTTTCCAGCAGTTTTACTACTCTTTTTCTCACTCCATTCCCTATTGGAAACATCCCCTTTCTGTTTGTTCTGCTGATAACAGATTTTGGCCTTGCGAATAGCTTCATCCATTGTTCTAGGATTGTCAAATTCAATCCTTTCTCTCATATACATGGGTAAACTACTAAAAAATCTTTGCACCTTGGCTTTTTCTTCCTTAAGGTAGGACACATAGCGAAGCAAGGAGGTAAAATGGTTAATAAACTCATCCATAGTCTGCTGTCCTAATCGCAGATCGTGGAATTCCTTTGCCTTTTCATTATAAAAGCACTATGTCAAATATCTTTCTTTAAAATATTTCTGGAACTTTTCCCATGTTATGGTTCGTTCGCTTACCCCTTTAATGATTTTAACCTCCTCCCACCACAGGGTTGCTTTTCCTTGTAACTCAAAGATAGCCAATCGTGCCTTCAGGTTATGGTCATATTCATATAGCTAGAAATATTTTTTCATGTAATTAACCATGCTTCAGCCGCTTCCTCTTGTTCCCCATCAAAGTGTGGGGGTTTGATTTTCCGGAATTCTCCTTGTAATTCCACTCTTTGACGTTTTGAGGTCTGCTGTTCATATGTATTGCCAGATTGATCCTCTCCTTCCTCCGAATTTTCAGGTTCCGCTTGGTAGTGTTGTTCCTCCGTCATCCTCTGCTATTCTGCACTGGGATTGGATAATGGCGGGTTCTGTCTTTCAGACAGACTTTTTAAAATTCTTTCTTGCTCCATTGTCAATCGTGCATTATCCTCCCGCAACCGAGCCATCTCATTTTTCAGGTCCTGGACTGTCTCCAATATAGCCAGGTTTGTGCTCCGTGTCTCCTCACCAAGCTGTACCCACAGCTCTGGGTTATCTCTAGGATTTGTTGCAGGTCCCTGTTCGGCCGTGGACCTGTGCGGAGCGCTGCTAGCTCGCTGCATATCACTGTTACTATCTATTGTCTTATGTTATTCTTCTTCCCTTTTTTGCCTGGTATAAAATCAGGGGAATATTTGACACAGTGAGTTACTTTGCACATTTTAGTGAAGAAAAAAAAAATCAAATACTATGATTACTTCCACAATTAACATGTTTAAGCTCGTCCCAAAGGTCATAGTATGGGAACCTCTGCTCTGATACCAATTTTTCACGTACCCGATTTTATTATTATTATTATTATTAATCGTATTTAATATTCTATTGCTCGTTATGGTTTCTGGTACGAACGCCTCACTGTTCGTTGACTTGCCCACATATGGATTTATAAGTTGTAATGTATATGAACATATATTGTTTACACAAATGATTGTTGGGAAATTAATTTATCAACGATTATGGTTTTCATAAACCTAGGGTGGCAAGGACCCTTGAGCGATTTCGTTGATTGCTTTATTAAAATTGGGCCGCCATATGAACCTTGGGTGTTATTAGAGTTGACAACCCGAGGCATCCGCTGGCATTCCATTGTAATGACAGGTGGGCACGACATTAAACACGCTGGTTCGGTCACGTGAAGGGAGTGGGCTGGCGTTAAGTCCTCGCCTAACTCTTTACCGCCATGATCAAGGGTGTGGATGGCCCGGGATGGATCCGAGGGCGGAGACGCCTCCAGATGTCATAGTCGAGGTTTGGATGGTATATGACTTGCCCTTCTCGATTAATCGGGTTATTGTGAAGCTCGGCGCCCCTTTGCTCTGTTCCGCGCCACCTCGTTCCAGTCTGAGCTCTTCTGGTAAATTCCTCATGCGCTGAGCGCTCGTTCCTCCGCCGAGCGAGTAATCTTGCGCCGATGATCCGTCTGTTCATTATATATAAACATATACTACTGAACTCTGGAGGTATGTCATGGATTGTAACCTACCGGCTTTTTTTTTTCTGTTGTTCTTTTGCTTTCGGGTAGATGATTATCTTCCTTCATGTGGCGGTGCTAGTTGTTCCTTGCCATGGTGTGTGCATGCAGTAGAACCGATTCGAAGTTCGTTCAGATGAGGAGGCCCTCCTTCGAAGGCTATAGTGCTCCCGGCTCTGTACTAGGTGTGTTTCTCTCGGTTGCACGGTATGTGATTTGGTTACATTTTTTACTCTTTATTTGGTCTACCCGCAGAGGGTCTCCCCTGCGCCGAGCTGTAGCCCAACCTTACCTCACCGTGGTTGGTCGCAGGTGGCAACGAGAGGCTCCCCACTGTATTATTCCGAGCCTGCACTTGTGTTGGCCATGGGTTCCGTCGAAACCCTGGCGCTTTCCGTGGTTAAGGCTAGAGATTCTTTCATAAAGTGGAAACTGTATTCGCATGTTAACCATTTGTAATTTGAACTATTATGTTAATGTTGTATATCGTATGGTATTCCGGCCACGGTCGCATGGTTTACAGAGATGTTGGGGCTTCAAGCCCTTTTTTTTTTAATTCCTTTTCTAATGATATGTTACAGATATTGGGGCTACAGACCCTGTTGGTTTTCTTTATTGTGAACTGTTACGACCGTATGGTTTTTTTTTATCAATTGACTTTAAATCTCCACCACTGTTTCATGTCGGCTAGGAGATTTCTTTTGCGTCAGAATGATATGGTTCTGTTGGCCAAAGGCTGTGTAAACTCTCCATATAATGTTCTGGTTAATATTTATACTGTGGTTATGCTTTTGATACATGGTAGAAGTTTTATGTACATTCTAATGCATGAAGTCACAACTCCCGTTACGGTTCTTGCATGGATATTCTATGGCTGTCCCACTGGCAGAGTATGCAGCCTCGGTTGTCCGGCCCTATGCTTACTCTGTGGACGGGAATGGTCTGAAATTCCGCTCTTACCAAGAGCCAAATGTATTTCTCTGGTTTATAGTTCAGTAACTTTACCATTTGCTGTTACTTTAACCCCGCGGATGACAGCGTAGTGTTGCTGGGTTTTATGTTCGGGGTTCTGTTTGTTAATGCATTATACATTGATACTGTTAACACATCAACATTCGTATTATTATCACATTAATCTTGGTATTGTTAACCCATTATTCTTTGATACACGTTCTGTGGGGTCGCAGTTTGCAGAGGTGTACCGAGGCACTCTCGGTATTCACTATATGTTAGTTACTTCTTTATTAAAATCTCAATGTAGGGTTGTCTTGTATTGCAGGGGTTGCCCGACTCGGAGGGCTTGTCTCCCCTTACCCTTTCTATAATTATTCTATATCATGACTTTAATGCCACACTCGAAAGACCACTGATCTTTCCTAGTAATAGAATTGAGTTATGAAGATTATTGCCTCACTTCCTTGTTTTTCATACCTGTAACTTGTAATTCGGCAAGATTCTTTCTCTGCTTTTCCCAACTACTCGGAATAGTAGTGTTGCGATTGGTCTGCTACAACCAGGGTTTTATTCTTACCCTTGCTCCTGTCATTTGGCAGTGAGACCGAAGCTTAACCGTTCGGGTCTCTGTCTGGAACAAGGCGCAGGCTCCTATACTTAAAGACTAACATCTGCTATCCAGCTAGTGTGCAATTAGGAAGTAGCAATGATATTTTTAAGAAACAATTATCTCCTATGCATTATAGATATTTATAGGGTTTAACTTAAATGACTTGCAGATACTTGCAGAGATTTGAGGGTTTCAGTCTTACTTACCTGGCCTCAGCCAGCCCTTAAGTCCCTTAGTAGATCACCTGCATGCAAGCCTGTGCATAACTATTTAGCCGCCCATCCGTGAGACTCGTCCTTCGAGACCAGAGCCTCCCCCTTTGCAATCCTCTTGCCGGATCACTATCCTCAGCAAGGTTGCACTGTGTGCTCGACTATCTGGTCCTTACCAGACGTAGTCTTTCATTCACTCTTTTTTTTTTTCCCTCTGCCTGTCTCTACAGCGCAGATTTTTTCCATCCTCTCCCTTTTTCCCTGGAAGCTTTTCCAGTTAGGGAAGGTGGTTAAAGTCAGTTCCAATAACCGACTTTCCTCCCAAGAGTTGCCAACACTTATCATGAGTATTCTTTATTAAAATATTTTAATGCACATGTAAAATAAAAGAAATACTCTTAGGATCTTTTTTTTTAAAAACATAGACAATAAAATAGTCTTCCAATGTCATTCTTAATCCAGTCTTTTACCGTAGTGAAATTTAAATATTTACATATTCCCGGGGTCATCACAGTACCATTAAAAGGTAAATATCTAATTTAAATGAAAATATTTAACAAGAATAATTATAAGAAGAATTTTTCCTAACTTTTTTCATACCACAATCTTTCGTAGATGAAACCTCTTTGCCCTTCCAATGAGAAATTGGCAATTACATCCAATATTATCCCTGCAAGCTTCTCATTTCCTTCAAAACAATATTTCAAGGTAGGACCCCAAGTCCTTCCAATGAAAAATTGGCAATTACCTCCAATATTCTCCCCGCAAGCTCCTCAATTCCTTCAGAAAAGTTTTTCCCAAGTCTAGCCTGCAACACTTCCTTCCTATACGGAAGCTAATCTAAGGGGGTTTCCCAATGAACTCCTGTTCATCTCAAGGAATCCCTCCTTTTTCTTGGGGGAAGACAAGATGAGGGAATAAGTGCTCCTAATTAATAGTTGTCAGGTGAAATGAGAGTTACCGAGGTTCTTCAAATTTTCTACAAAGACAGTGTAAATTTTTTCATAAACAACTTAATTACTAATTATTATTAATAATAACACAATAACTAATTTTCGCTAATTTACTTATTCGTAATAGCAAAATGTCCAAAAAGTAAATCACAAGCCTCGGGTGTCACAGGAACAAAATTCATCAAAGGCAAACCTAAATTTGAAACAAGAAAAACCCTAAATTTGTTACAAGATTGACTCAAAAAAAACCTAAAAGGATGATTGTCCACTCTACTATGTTTAGAATTTGCTTAAGAATCTCCAGAAGTAGTGTCCTTGATTTCAATTGTGGCATTTCACCTCCGATCCTCACCATCACAATTACATGATTATAAATTTATTTTATTTTTTTTTCCAAAGAAAAAATCAAACTTTTTATTACCGGGATAAAAAGTTACATAGTATATGCCGAAGCATTCATTTTGGTCTATAATCTGCGAATCATAGAGCTCACTGGTTGAGAATTCAGTCTAGCTAAAAGCAAGTAGAGAGCACCCCTGAGCATATGCATGACCTCCTCATATGAGGAAAATATCAGCCCAGTGCTTGTCAGAGATGTTTAGCAGCAACAATAAAAGCCAAAAAAATAGAAACCAAAACTTCATGTGAAAAGTGAGAACAGAGGAGCTAGACTTGAGAGGTCATGTCTTCCTCCCCTTTTTCTTCTCGACCTTTCGCCACTGTCCTTGGGACGGGGTTATGGGAACAAGTTGAAGTGAATTTTCTTCGCCAGGTCTGGGGTTTTCCTTGTCTGAGTCTGAGGAATCTGAAGAATGCTGCCTTTTGGTTCCACTGATTTCCACTGTATTTGAGCTCTTTCCAGATTGTAATTCCATGGGTTCTTGAGTAGTAGTCTTCTGTGTTTCCGTTTGGATTTCTGTTTGACTACTTTCGTTTGGTCCAGGTACTTCCTCTTCCGAATCTGAATGGTTGAATTTCCATCCCTTTTGTTGGCTGCCAGTTTTCTTCTTTCTGTGACTGTTCTTTTTGTATTCTGGACATGCATTTTGGAGATGACCAGTTTGCCGACATATTCTGCATCTAAAAGCTGTATTTTCATAATCTAATGACTGCATCCAGCTGCGATCTTTGTGTTTCAGTTTAATGCTTCCCAATAATCCTTTACTGAGATCTACTTCCACGCATATGCGTGCGAAAGTAAAGATTCTTTCTTCTATTCTCTGTGTATCCATTTTGATGTATCTACCTATGGAGTTCCCTATGCTTTCCAGAACCTTTTGGTCCTAGAAATGGAGAGGGAGGTTGTGAAGGCGAACCCATACAGGCATCTTTGAAACAAAAAAGGTGTTTGCATCTAATTCTGGGAACCATGGGGTTATAAAAAGACCCGAAGATCCCAAAAACCAAAGTCCTTCCTGAATCACAAGATCTATGACTTCTGGTGATTGGAATTTGACTATAAAAAACCCTTTGGAACAGAGATGAATCTCACAATCCAGAGACCATTTTGTGAGGATCCAATGAAACAGATCAAAAGGTTTAGGCCAAAATCCGTTAAAACGACATATGATGGCTTGCTTTTCATAGTTGTTACATACCTTCTCTGCTTCTGTTGTATCGATTTTTAGTTCTGGAATGTGCTGTAATTTCTCCACTATATATGGGCTTGGTTCTGTTCCAACCTGTTTTGGATCTGTTGGAGAAGCTTTTCGCCCTTGTAAAATATGCTTGTAAGATGTTCCTTCACTTCTGTGCTACTGGAGAGGATCTAGAATGTGATTTGATTTAGATCTGTTGCCTCTTTCTGTTGGCTTTCCAGTCGTTGAACCCCCTCGTAGTCTCAAATTAAGAATGATTTTAGATCCTGGCTTAATGTTGTAGTCTTTTATGGATCTGGGGTCCTGTAGCGATTTTCCCCCTGCTAAAAGATGTTGCTTGCCAACCGGGTAGCCGATCTGATTGGCAATGGTGTTTTTCAGATCACTTACGTTGTCTGAAGCAGAAACCCAGATTAATGTTGAGTTCCCCTTGGGTGTTCTAACGAAGATCTGGAAACAATTAGGAGTTATCTCAGCACTGCTAGGATTGGCGCTTTGAGATCGGACATCAATCTGGTGATCCTTTCTTTCCACTAAAAAGGCTTCGATTGCTCCTGCCCCCCTTGCCTTACACAGATCAGGAGTGATCTTTGCACTGAACGTCCTCTGCTCCTTGGATACACGCTCGATTCTCTTCGCAGGCTCCTTCAGCCCATGCCGCTCCCGTGCATCTGACAAAACCCTGTCTGGCCTCTCCAGGTCAGCTATGACGGTCCCGTCGACCCTTAACATATTCTGTTCAATTAATTCCAGGTCTGCCCTGCTTGCCAGATCCGACTCGATCAAGTCTGTATCAGGTTTGTGGAGCAAGATCTAGTTGTGGTGCCAGATTTCCTTCCACCAAGGTGCGGGAATTGAGAAGTTTCCTGCCTCCCCGATGGTTGGGCACTTGCTCCCGGTCGTCGAAAGCCTGAGGCAACCGATCACTGCCTTGATCTTATGAGAAAAGCTGTGGATCGACCATATCTTGAGGATCCGCGCCCCTTCTGACCTGTGGAAAGAAAACACCGATACAAAAATGTTAGAATTTATTCCAAATTCAAACCCTAGCATTGCAATCCCGAGATCTATTTCCCAAACAACATTAATGCTTCGATTTCATCCTGAATATCTTCTTCCCTTCACTTGCATAGAGTCCGCGATAATGATCGCCTCGTAGCAGACGCCGAGGCTGTTTTGCAGTCATCTTTCATGTCTAATCTTGGATGCCTGCTCCCTCATCTCTACCATGTTGCCACCATTGAACTCCTTTCGAGGCGATTCGAGCCAGGGGCCTTTGAATTTGACAAGCTACCGGGAGTGCTATCCCTCATCTAGATTTTAATATTTTTGGACCTGAGGGATTATTACACAAAAAGATTGAGCGCTTGTTTTGTTCGGCTCGTTAAAATTATCGAAAATTCATCCCTTTCGTATTATTTTATACTTTTTCGGACTTAAGGGATTACATGACGAAAAAGGATTATTGGAGTTTCCTTTACATCCCTTTCAGACTCTCTAAAATTGAAAAGGACCGAGTTATCTTTGTTGTTTAACTCGTTAAAACCAATAGCGACAAACTTGTCCATATAGACAAGAACGAGTTTCACTGTCGCTAGGCTCGTTAAAACATAGCGACGGGTTTGCCCGAAGGGAAAATTATAGAACCAGCATATGTTATCCTCCTCAAGCTTGATAAAAATAAAGAGGTACTAGTCAGCGATGACTAGGGAAAAATTGGGAAGAAAACTTGAAGAAACTTTATTGGTAGCAAGTCGCTCTTGAACATGACACTTTCACTCCACATCAGAGTCTGGTTGGGTTATTCCGTTCACCGGTCATATCACCATTGGTTCATCACACCATCTATATTTGGGGTTAACGCTACCAATCCATGTCAGTGTCAGTGGTATGTTCAAGAGAAGTCGCTAAGAGAATTCACCTGTGTCTCATCCGCTGCAATACATTCACGCTCCATTCTTTCATGACCGCCACCCTGAACATTGTATCATCAGATCGTTTTCACGTCCAAAATCATTTACTCTGTTCCATGTCATAGATGTAGGATTCATTAAGGCCCTCCTACGACGGGTCGCTTCTTGTCGACATCAGCTCATTATCCAAGAAGTCGACTTAGGAACAACCCTTTCAGTACTTTGAAGCTTGCATGTCTCAATGGCAAATTTCTCACTTTCGGCGACAGGTTTACATCAATGGCCTTCGAACAAAAGATTTTGCGTGGTGTTCGACGCCAAGTCCTTTTTTCACACCACACGAATTGTACTGTAGTACCTTGAGGGTCATCATCATTATCGGTGATTCCTCTCGCCCCTGTTAACAGCTTACATCATTGAGTGGTAATCAGGCGATGTCTTTCCATGTTTGACTCTAGAACATCTTTCACATGGATCGACTTGTACTCCGAGTGAAGATTAGACGAGTTTGAAGACTCTGGATCTACTTTCATCCATCTGGTTTGCGATATATTCAGGAAAATAAAGACATCAAATGTACATCATTGCTACATAGATGATCATCCGAATCAAAGGATGATGGCTCTATCAGAATCATCAGTCTGCCACACAGACGGTTGTCTGTCTTATGTACATGAAAATGAATTTATAAAGCTGAGCATGGGAATGCCCGCCTTAGCTAGATCATGAAAAATATTATGAAGATAATATATTGTATTGTATCTTATTACAGGTCGCCTTCCAGCTCGAAAAAACTTTGGATCCTCATGATAAATCATTTCACCCGACATCAAAAGATTAACGAACTCATGCTTTAGGGGGAAACTGTTATAGACATTTTTGAGCACTGCAACCCCAATCATACATGTCCATAAACCAAGGGCTCCTAATTCCCTAAAAATGTTGCTTCACACCCTAAAAGAATAAGGTCAGCTGATTACATCATCTCCTAGAAGTTCTCCACAAAGAACTGCTCAGAACTGTTCAAAGCTGGACCATACAGACTGTCCAGTGCAGAGGGTGTGATGCATCTCACCTGCTCAGTGTAAAGGGTGTGATGCATACTGGAAATCTCTTCTGTAGGGTGCGATGTGTGAGAGTAGACAAATGGCAGAGACAGTTTGCAAGGTGAATTGTCATGGAATCTTCCAGAAACTTCTCTTGTGACACTTGCCTCTCTGAATTCGCCCAGGGATGAGTAAGAGATCATCAATCTCCAAGTGTAATCAAGAACTATCAGAGAGAGGACACTAATCAAAATCCCAGAAGCTGACTCACCCCCCTGTAATCATCTATATATGGATCCCTCATCCCAGAGATCCAGAGGCTGGAATTTTATATCTTGTAAGGAAGCGTTGTTGGTTTCTTGGTGGAATATCATAGTTTTGAGTGATCTAAGCTTTTCATGAGGTGAAGAAGGGATTTCATGCTGGGATGATGACGCTGGGTCAGAACAATTGGTTGTAATTCTCTTTGCTATTCTTGATATTAATAAAGATATTCAAGTTTTCCTCCACATTCTTGTATGTTTGATGATATATGCATTTGTGTGGTCAATATATATCTGGTCCTATATTGTTTATGATTGTAGATCTCTGTTCTTCGATAGTATTATGCTGCTTTGATTCTACAGGTGCTCTTTGAAGCTGGGTAGTCAAAAGAAAAGTGGCAATGATTTGTCAGAAGGGAGAGGAACCAAGCAAGGAACCAAGCGCAAGACTGAGGTTGGTGTCCTTTGTTCCCCTCTTATCTACTTCTCATAAAGGAAAGCAAAAGTAGTTTTAGTTTGTTTGTTTCTAAGATAGCTACGAGTCTTAGTGGGACTAGCAGCGCCGAGTGGACACTAGATTTCTCGATAACAGTCATTGTCCAATAGATTATCAAGTATCATTCTTGTGGCGGAACGATTGCTTGTGCAAGTGAATGGCATGAAGAAGTTCTTGGCTATGGGGAATCAAGTGGGAAGAGAAGTCATGAAAAATCTATGAGGTAAGTATCATGTGTTTATGAGTTGGTATTATGTGATTATATTATGTCTATGTTATGAACAGGTTATACGAGGGATACATTAGCAAAGTGAAAGCAGTGTGGTCTGCATCATGTTAGGATAAGCATGGATAAGGCACTGGAAGCAAGGTTTATTATTAAGGACAGTATGGTCTTCGATGTGTGGTACTACTATTGTGCATATGTTGTACATGTTTCATCTATGACGTGTGCGCATACAGTGTTGTGTATATATAGTGCATGTACATGTTGTTTATGCAATGTTATGTACATTATGGTATAGATAGTGTTGTGAAATTATTTCCTATGGTGTTGTGTGCATGTTGCATATGCAATGCTATGTATAGGTGTTGCGTGCATGTTGTACGTGGTTCTATGTACATATGGTGTTGTGTGCATGTGGTGTTGTGTACAAGTGGCGATGTGTGCAGGTGGTGATGTGTACATGTCATGCATGTGACACTGTGTATATGTGGTGTTGCATACATGTCGTGCACGTGGTACTGTGTACATGTGGTATTATATAGACGTTGTACAGTGGTGCAGTGTACATGTGGCGTTGTGTATACATTGTGAAGGTGGTGCCGTGTACATGTGATGTCGTGCAAACATTGTGTAGGTGGTGCCTTGTACATGTGGCACTGGTGTACTTGTGCGATTGAGTGCATGTCGTACATGCTGTGTTACGGGCATGCAATACTATGTATGTGCATTGTGTAGTCATGGTATCATGACATATGCATTCATTGTGTTGCACTCTATATACTTACTTGTGTTGTGTTGTACACCAGGTGTATATGTATGTGTTGTATGTAAGGTGTAAGTGCATGTATTGCATGGTGTTATATGTGTGTGATGCACAATGCACACTATGTGTATGTGCACATGGTTAAGGAGAAGGCACTAGGTGTTTGTTGGGCATGGAAATCAATCTGGTGTGTGCACAGAAAGAAGAAAGGAAAAAGTATGGATCGATGAAGGATAAATATCGATATTTTATTTCATCTTTATTATACATTTGGTTTGTGTTTATGGTTTATGATTATTACATGTGATCTATGATTCTAGTTTATGATGGTTACATGTGATTTATGATTTTGATCTATGATGGTTGTTTTTTGAGTTAACTTGATGTGATATGCTTATATATGATGATTTGGTCAAAGATGCTAGTTTGACTTGTTGTGACAGGAAGTGAACAAAATTACAAGTGTACCTTATTGACGAACTACAATGAGGTATGGTTTGATGTTATTCAAATTTATTTTAAATGTAATAGAAATTATTTGCTTGGAATAAGAATGTATGAACATGCCTGGTTGAGTGGCCGAAATCGAGTGCAAGATTTAGCAGCATCAGTGAAAGAAATTGGAACATGCAATAGTATGTTGGTAAATCACTTCAGGAGTAGGGTCATTTTGGGACACTAGTACCCAATAGTGTCCATTGATTTCCATGAGCATGATATGACTGGTATGATGGTTTGGAGGCAGGTATATGCCTTGGTTTTGTATCTTCTGATGTGAGGAAGCCTTGCCAAGAGATGGATCACCCAGGATAGGATATGCCAAGGAACTTGGAAGGTGTGTGACTACACAGAAGGGGGTGACCGCATTTCCCGAGGGACTATGTAGTAGAGAAGGTAAGGTCATGGATATATTGGTTTTGGTCATTAGCATTTCCAGACGTAATCAAATTTACATTGGGAGCGTTCAATGGAACAATGAGCCGGTAACTGTTCACTGAGAGGACAAAAGGTACAGGATTATAGCAATGGACATTAGATGCAATTTGACTATGGCAGTGGATTCTGGACTTCCTAAGAAGGAGGTGAATCCTGGTACTACTTTGAGGGTGGAGTTGGGATTCTTTGGACTCCCTTATTGACTAATACATGCATCATATCCTTTTATTTTTTGGTTTAGCAAATGTGCATATGTGTGTATGTCGTTATTGTAAATACTGTAATGAGTTGTGTTATAAAGCTCCAGTATGTGGTATGGTTGTTATCTAGTCATGTTGTCATTATGTTTTTCTTTTAAACAAGTCATTAATTGTAAACATTGCAACGAGTTATGTTAGAAAGCTCCATGGGTAGTATGTTTTGTTTTCAACAATCTTGTTGGTTATAAGTGTCATTCAACACCGAGGACAATGTTCTCCTAAGGGGGAGGGTTTTGTAATAGCCCTAGTGAAAATTACATGTAAAATATATAAGGCCACAATTGATGGGACATGTATTCCAAGATGAATGGTGGTCAAAACATCCTAATGGGTGTTCATTTAATTGTTTATGGCTAAGGAAATTGGCAAAGGCAATGGCTAAGGCTATGGGAAGGTAAAATTGGAGATGCCCTTGGAGATGGTTCGGATGGAGGTGTGAGATTTAGGGATTGATCAAGTCGATGTTTCACGATAATGCATAATGACATATATAATATATGCGTTGTCTGCTAAGGCATAATTTGCTAAGGCATAATGACATATATAAAGAATGACGGACACACATATCTCATTCATGATTGGATCATGAATGAAAGGGACATATATCCTTCATTACGTAATGACATATATAATGAATGACTGGATTCGAGAGCGTAATTACATATATAATAGCAACATTTTTTGTCTTATCTCTGACTTTATTATACGTAATTACGTATATAATAAGGGTTCATAGGGTTCCCGTTAGATCTTTCCATCTTCCTTGGAATTTTTGGCACATCTATTTATCAAAATCATGGAAATTAGGAGAAAAGGGAGGTCGAAGGTTAGAGGTTGCATGTGAGGAGGACATTGAAGGAAAATAATGGAAAATGAAGAAAATAGAGGCCTCATTCGTAAAATGGCTTCTAAGGATTGGTTGGCAAGCTCTTAGTCAATGTAAGCTCTTGGCTCAAGATTTTACTATGGTTATGCATGGGATCAAGAAGGGAAAAGAAGGAAAGATCAAGCAAAGATGAAGTAGAGAAATTCAAGATCAAGGATATACAATAGGATTATTTGCAGGTATGAATTTTCATGTGTATTGTCCTTGCTATATTTGGCATGCATGGTATTTCATGTGGTTCTTTTGTTGTTATGGCATGGGCTTTGCCAAGTGTAATAGTGTTTTCAGCCTAGCCTTTCCATTTTCGAATAGCCATGGTGTGATGGGGTTATAATATTTTGGTTGAGATGGATTTCTAGATGGATTCAAAGCTGAGTGATGTGGATCTTTGAAATGATAGAACACATGGCCTAGTAACCTTTGAATTCGACTCTGGGTTGCGGTAAAGCTAGATTTTGTTTGCCTCGGATGGCCTAGGAATCATTGATGGTGAATGGCAGGATATATGATAAAGCCTGGAGATTGGATCTAATTTTAGGGCCAGGTGATCTGTTGTTGATTACGATAAATCCCGAGAGACTGGGGTCTCGGTTTAGGTCCTAGTGATCTTGGTTTGGATAGTGGTAAAGCCTGAGATACTAAGAGGAGGAAAATTCCTCACATTGTAGGTGGAGAAATCTAGTGGCATCCATGCTTATTTGGCCTATTAATTGGGTGGAGATCACAAAAAATCTTGTTATGATGTGTTCATTATGTTGGTCTAGTGATCCGGGGTGGATTACAGTAAATCTTGGTTTCTATTGATGAGGGTGAGGTGGTTTAGCCTTGGTATGCGTTGGTTGGTTCTTTTGTTTTGAGTCCAACATTCATGCTTGGGATAATGCACAGGGTGAATGGTTGAAGAGATATTTCGCTCATCCATTCTATGGTCTGGTGGAACATGGAAGTCCCATCCCGTGTTTGGATTTTTCATCATTAATGAAAGGTTATTTATCCTGGTATCTCTATGATGATTTTTATGGATTATATGTGGTCTGTATTATGAAAAATTGATTACTTGATTCCTACTACAACAAAATGATTATATTTCACCTACTTGTTAAAATTAATTGAGCAAGTTGTTTACAGTTTTCTACAACACACTAAAATAAATACACTGTAGCCTACACTAAAATAAATTGATAAAACAAAATACAGAACATGAGAGAAATAATAAGCACACACATCTACACAATTATTTTTGTACAAATTTCCCTGGAAAAACCCAATGCAGGAAAATTGGTGCAACAACTATGAGGGTTTTATTATTATGAAGTAGTAATTTCTGAGTACAATTCGTTGGATGCCCAACTCGCAATGCGATACAGAGAGAAACTAGACAAAAAAAATAGTGAGATGATATCACTCTGTCACTGGAAGAATTTGACCCTGATATCATTGGAAGGAGGCTCTGTGTCCCTTGTGAGTCTGCCTCTGTGCAGAACTACATCAACCCTACACAGATTTTGTGTCACCTCTACTGGGGACTGCGTTTCTCTTCCTCTGTTGTCCAAAAACTTCAATCTCCATCCTCTCAGTCTCACATCCTAGCTCCCAGCTTTAGAAACTCGATTTTCTCAGTAAAAATTTGATCTCCTTCTAGGCTATTCACTACCACTAGATCAGCTCTTCGTGGGTCAGCGTTAGCCTCTCTTTGGACATCATTCTACCATCTCTTCTTTGTACTCTCTAGCCTAAGGAAACTTCCCTCTTTCAGATACTATCTCTGCCCCTCATTGCAAAATATCACTTCGAATTTCTCATCGGTAGCTTGTCTGAATCAAAAAATCAATCTTTTGAACTCTCTCTATGTGTTCTCCAAGTGCCCATCAAGTCGTCTCTTATAATCCTCTCGTTGCTCAATCAACAACACATATTAGATTCTAATCAATGGCTAGGATAATATTGACTTGACCTTTGCCTTTCTTCTAGACGTTTCATCAACACTTTAGATTATTACCCATTAATTATTTTAATTTCCAAGTTTAGACTTAGAGACCCATTAAAAATAATTAATTATTTTAATAAATTTATCTCCGTGTGGAATTTCCCAAAATGATTTCTGGGTATTGGAGAATGCATGTGTCTAAGCATCCTTGAAATTTTTTGGACTTAGATAACATCCTATGATACCATAAATCAACACTCCCTCTTAGTGAGGAATGTGCTCTAACAATGCAACCTAGTGAAGCATCACTTTGTTATGTAACATCTCCTTCTTCATTGTTGATGTCTGACATCCTGTCGACCAACTACTGCGAAAATGATACTTTTGTATTGTTGTTGACCCTTCCACTATCAATATTGCAACTCCCTCTCAATTTTTCACCCATGTTGTTGTTGATACTGCCACTGCCAACAACATCTGCACTACAACCTTCTCCAACTGTTGTTGCTACTACATCAGAAACATAAAAGCATCCCAAATTACTAAATTGGTGTTCATTATGATGCATCTCGTTGTTGGATTCTGATTGTTGCTAGTCTTTGCGCTTACCCTTTGAAATCTCTGCATTGCTACTAACCTCTACTCTCTTTTATCTGCACTGCTGTCAAATCTTCTTTGAGCTTTCTCGATCATTCGTGCTCCTAGCCACTGAAATTGTCACTCCTTCACTCCTCTACACCAACTAACACTGGTCCATCTGCTACCACTAATATGTGCTCCCGTAGTAAGGAATTGATCCAAAAGGTGGGCTCCTCAATGATCCTACCCATCTGTAGCTCTTTCAAGGAGATGGGCTGATTTGGAGTTGTAGTTCAAAATATCAAGGAGGATGAGTTTTCCATGACAACCTAGAAATCCTACCAGAGTAGCCTTTGGATCATGCATCTCACATTTTTCCTTCTTTCTAAGAGGACATTGTGTTGCGTAGTGGCCCATTTCACCACACCTGAAGCATTTAATCTTTGAAACGTCCTTCTTTCACTTATGCTAATCTTGTTAACCCTTAGATGGGAAGGATGCATTCTCATCCTCATCCCTAGACTTCGATCCACTGCTGTTGCTTCCTTCAAGTTTACACTTGACCAAGTTCCTCCTTGGATCCTATTTCTTGAGAGTTGCCCATATCTCACCCTAGTTTGGCAAAGTTTCCCTACCCAGGATGTTCTGGACAAAGGCTTACCACTCCTCTCAGACTGAATTGAGAGCTACTCTAACTATCTTGGATCCTTGAGATGTTGACCCCACACTTACTAATGTGTGTCGGGTCTCTGAAGCTTTTTGAGGAACAGATCATTGTGTTCCCCTTCTGGATCTGCATAGATCTCATATTCTTCTCCAAGTACATTTTTCTCTACTTGGAAGATCCTTGATACATCGTCGACAATGCATCCCACATCTCTTTGGTAATATTTCTAGTAGCTATGTGACAGACTATATGATCCCTCACTCCATTGATGATCATTCCTTTTGTCTTTTCCATTTCTCCCTTGTACTTCTTGAGTTGATCTAGATTTGTGGGCTTAGCTACCACGTTATTGATGTGGAATTTGACAAATTTCTCATCCAGAAGGCATGGCATCCTTGCCTTCCAGATCACATAGTTGAATGCTCCATCCAACCTATCCCGATCTCTCAGTCCATTGGTTGCCATCTCTGCCAATCAAAAAGTTCGAATGACCTCTCTCCTACTGCTGCTCAACAAATGTGGATTTGAATTCCCTGGCTAGGAATTATTTGAGGAAGATATTCCCTTAGGTGTCTCATTCTCTCCCACTGACGTTATTCACCCAAAAACTGATGCAAAATATCTACGTCCGATCTGAAGATCTTCTCTACAAGGAAAAATATGTTGGAGGTCCTACCTTGGAATTTTTGCATTGGAAATCGAATTTCTTTGTCGACTCTCTCAGAGAAATCAATTTCTCCTTAGAATTAACCCTTTAGGCCTTCGAACTACGTTGCCTCTTGGGGTTTCCAATTATTGCCTCTGTAGGAATTTCAAACTCCCAATTCCTTTCTTCTTCTGAGCTTTTCTTCTCACGATCTGTGCTCTGATACCATGTGAAAATTCAGTTACCCTATGCCTACTAAAACAAATTGATTATATTTCACCTACTTGTTAAAATTAATTGAACAAGTTATTTGCAGTTTGTTAGATAACACTAAAATACATACACTAAAGCCTACACCAAAATAAATGATGGAAACTAAATAGAACAAGAGAGAAATAATAAGCACACACATCTACATAGTTATTTTTGGACAAATTTCCCTTGAAAAACCCAATGCGGGAAAACCGGTGCAGCAACTCTGAGGGTTCTATTATTATGTAGTAGTAAATAATGAGTACAATTCATTGGATGCCCAACTTGTTATCCGATACAGAGAGAAACTAGACAAAACAAATAATGAGATTATCTCATCCTATCACTCGAAGAATCTGACCCTGATGTCACTGGAAGGAGGCTCTGCGTCCCTTCTGCATCAGCCTCTCCACAGAATTGTCTCAACCCTATGCAGTTTTTGTGTTACCTCTGTTGGGGATTGTGTTGCTCTTCCTCATGATCCTTTGATGTCTGAGAACTTTAATTTCTATGCTCCTAGTCTCACACCCGGATCCCAACTTTTGAAACTCGATTTCCTCAGTAGGATTCAATATCCCTCTATGTTATTTGCTTCCACTGCATCAGCTCTGTGTGGGTCAGCGTCAACCTATCTCTGGATGTCATTCTTCCTTCTCTACGTTGTATGCTCCGACCCAGGAAAATTTCCTCTTCCGGATACTATCTCTGCCCCTCACTACAAAAGGTGACTTCGAATTTCTCACCAACAGCTTCTCTGCTTCAAAACTTTCATATTCTGAACTCCCTTTGTGTGTTCTCCAAGTGTCTATCAAGAATTCTCTTATCATCCTCTCGTTGATCAATCAACAACCCAGATTAGATTCTAATCAATGGCTAGGATAATATTGAATGGATCTTCGCCTTGTTCTAGAAGTTTCATCCACAATTTAGATTAATACCCATTAATTATTTTAATTTCCTGAGTTTAGACTTAGGGACCCATTAAAATAATTAATTATTTTAATAAAACTGTTTCTAGGTGGAATTTCCCAAAATCATTTCTAGCGACTATAGAATGCTTGTGTCTAAGCCTCCCTGCAAATTTTGATACTTAGAGCACATTCAATGCTTCCATAAATCAACATATACGGGTGTGATTTCATTGTTATTTATGCTGCTATTATGTTGGTTATGTATGTGTTTTATGACCACATCTATGTATGTATCTCATCATGTTTTTACCTGTAATTGAATGATTAATGTATCTTTGACCTAATGGATGGAATGGAAGTTAATGTGTTAATGCATCAATGGTTCATGGTGAATCTCAAATAAGTATGAGACCCCTATTCTCAAATTTGTTCTTTACCCCTGTAGATTACATATTCATGATATGTTTGATGAAATGTCTGTCATAACTAGTAGGGGTCCATTCAAGGTCTTAAACAAACATTTTCTTTAGTACTATCATTTCCATGTTATTTTACTTTTCTAAAAGGATGGTTCAATTATGGGCAGTGACCTGGGCTCTGGGCCTGAAAAGGTGGCTCCAATATCGGGGGCGCTAGCATAACATTGACAAAATGAGTCTCTGGACATTGGCAGGAAAGCTTATGAGAGGGACTATGGGTTTCTGGATGCTATCATGCCTATAGCATGAGAGCAACTAAGGCTTAAGTTGTCCAAATTTTAAGTGGGATCCAAGGGCAAGTTGTCTGAAGTGCTAGATTGGTTCTTGAGGGTCCTAAAGTTGATGTTGAATGTCTATATGGTGTGTTTCCATCAGTTCCACTTCCTTAACATGAATTAGGAGGTGGAATCATATCATGGTGGCCTCTTGTCACATATTTACCCTAGCTGGCTGATTGCTTGGGTAGATGTGCGAGGAGGGTGTCACAATAGCACTTTAAGGAATCAAATAATATTACAACATATGCACCTATAAGTAATGAATATTAGACTATCAAGTGGAACAAGAAACTACCGAATGAAACCTAGAAAGTATTCAAACAATATTGGATCATAAAGTAGTTAATAAAACCACAAGTAAAGAGTATTTTTAGTATCTAGTTAAATGGAAATAACAATTAGTAGGAGATGGCACATGAATGATATCAACAAATATTACAAACTACAACACAAGTGTCGAGATGCTAATAAAAAACTCATTTCTTCCCCACGAGTCTAATGTAGGAGCATCTACAAGCTATGGTCATTCCAGACATCTTTTGGTCAAAATTCGTTTATTGGAGGAGTTGGTTCCATAATTTGTTTACCAAGGGATTTGGGTTTCCTAAGCCATTTAATTTGTAATATTTTTAGTCATAGTCTAGAAGGAATCTATGTAGTTAGAAGATATGTTATCAAATTCCTATGTAATAGGGAGTTGTTGTTGCTATAAACACTCTCCAAAATTCACCTACACTTGAATTTTGGAGCCTCCTTATGATCTTATGATTTTTTGTTCTTTCATTGTTCTTAGTCACTTCATGATTGGTTGATGTTTTTCTAAATTATCGAGTCTTCTTTTGAGATTTTAATTATTGAAACCACTTTCTTAGAATTTGATGCATTCTCAAGTGCACCTGCTTCTCGCAAGCTTATTAGTCAATTTTTACCCTTGAAGATAGGCATTTCACAATCCTTGAGAGTAATGTTTGTATAGTCTCTAGAATTAATGTTTGCGCAGTCCCTCGAAGTAGTGCCTAGTGACAGTGATTGCACAACTCCCGATAATAGTAACTATGAAACCCTTTCTGATAGTGACATCGTAGTTCATAAATATAGTGACTATGAAATTCTTGTTGACAGTCAATGTGCAATATTAGTTAACAGTGAGCACGCAATCCCGTGAGTTAGTTTTTCTCTCGTTCTTAGTTGCAATGTATCATCATTCCAATGATTTTCATCAATTATCATTTTTGTGCCCTTTTTCTTTTGCAAGTGTTTCTTTCACTGTCTTGATTGTCATTTTTTCTTCCTTTCACTTTTGCAAGTGTCCCTTTTGCTTCCTCTTCACTTTATCGTGTATCACTTTCACTCTCTTTAGTTGTTTTCACTTTTCTTGCTATTAGAAGTGTCACTTCTAACTATTTGTACTCTTTCATGTGTTTCCCTTTGGCACACCACTATAGGTATCCCTAATGCACTCTTTTGCATTAGCTTATCACATATATTAAAGGAATATGTGCTAGACACTCTCCCATAGCTTAGGGCACTTTTTAGTTATAGTCAACACTTATGTCGTAACTTGCATTCTAAGTGTTGCAGAGCTACGTTTCAATTGTTGAACTTAGAAATAAGTGTCGTTTTGTTGTCACTTCAAGGTATGCATGTTTATTTTGGCATACTATGAATACTATTGGCTTGTGTTGATGTTCTACAAGTGCGACGTGACTATCCTAAGACTTGTTTGCATGTATTACTTTTTCTTGTCTCACTGATCCCACACTTAATCATTTCTTGGATTTTTTACTATGTGTGTAACTTGCCAACTTTTATCCCACATGGAACTGGGTACTACACAACCTTAAGTCATAGTGAATCATCTTTGCCTCTTGCAATAGTGCTTTGCATAGTCTCTACCTCCATGAACTATGCGTTATGCAATTTTAATGCTCATTCCCTACCTCTAGCATTTGCAAACTACACAATCACTACTCAATCATGCTTCCACTATGCACTGCGCAATCTCAGTCAATAATCAAGACTATTTCAATCCTTGACTTGATTAATGGTGCAATCAATTTCCTCAGTCATTAGAGAACTGCACATTACATAATCACAGTGAGCAAGCCTACCTCACTGCTTCACTATCCCCCTCAATTACATTGTGCCTTGTCCTATCTTTCCCTATATTGCACCTTGCTCATTTCGAGTGGATGGTAGAGCCTTCCTATGTCACTAACTTTCCAAACTATGCAATATCTCAACCCTCCTCTTTAGCTACTGTGCATTTTGCAATTACAATGTGTAACCTTGTCTCCTTGCCTCCATAACTTGCCCAATTATGCAATCCCTTCATATGGTGGGCCTCCTATTTCACACTAAGAAAGTGAGTAGAAAGTCACCTCTATGTCACTAAATTTCTTAACTACACAATTCACTTAGTTTGTCCATCAACCACTACACGTTTCACATTTATTGTGGCCAGTCATGTTCCATTTGCTAACTGAAACCCTTCACTACACAATAATTGTCCTATCTTGCTTCCTATAGCACATTGCACAGTTCCAGTGGAATGTGAGGTCATCCTTGGGTCCTTATAGTCCTTAACTACATAATTCTTAACCTTTTGCTCTCGAATTCCTTAACCATTGCCTCACCACAGTCAACATCTTCCATAAGCAAGAAATGGTACAATATGTGGTTTACGAATTGATGTTGGCTTGTCATCAGTGGAATTCATCTACAGGTATTATCATTTCAACATGGCAAGGTGATCCTCAAGAGATATTATCAAGGAGAGGCTACAAGAGATCACTTGTGAATAAGGAGTAGAAGAAATAACCATCACAGAGGACGTGAAAGAATCGTGGACCAACACAAAGACATGGAAACTCATGCTAAATTGAAATTTTTTGACACCCATATAGACCCTTTGGAGGGTCTAAGAAAAATAACAAGAAAATATCCACCATGAATAAGTTAAAGTTATAGCAGCAAGGAGAAGAGTTTAGCATTGATGAAATGAAGTCTTATGCCATCGTCGCCAAGTCATGGCTTCTCAATGTGTCATTACAAAGTCATATATGTCAATGTGTTTCATGATTTTGGAAAGATATTTGTGTGTATAAAAGTATTAGGGCTGTGGCACTAAAGCAAAAAGTTTTACACCTAAAAAAATTCACTTAATGCTTCAAACGACTTCAAAAAGTTTTCAGACCCCATTTTTCCAAATTGAGACCCATCAGTGAAACTAGTCCCCTGAGTTTATTCCTCAGCTTTTTCTACTCTAAAAGCACCAAGATGGATAATAACTAATATAATGATCCAACCCAGATCAATCAATATCTTTAATATGGCCAACCATGGTCACCATGTAAATCATGGTCCACCACGATCAACCACAATTGTCTATAGGTAAATGTTGATTACCCTTGTCTACTATGTTCAGCCATAGAGAATCATATGTTGACCATAGTAAAACATAGTTGAATAATCTCAACCATGGTCAAACCATGGGGGATCTACCTTGTGGATCAATATCTTACCATGTCATTTGATAAAAGGTCTTCATCAAATATGAAAATAGTGTAATAACCCTTGTGAAAATTCCATGTAAAAATATATAAATACCTTAGATGATGGGATATGTATTCCAAGCTGAATGGTGGCAGGACATCCTAGTGGGTGTTCATTTGGATTTTTATGGTTAAGGAAATTGGCAAAGGCAATGGCTAAGGCATTTATCTAAGATCTTTTGCTTATAGATGTATTAAAGAATTACATGCATAAATTGTAGCTTAAACATAGAAATTTAATTTGCACACGAGAGAAGAGGAGAAGCACATAAAGCATGAAAGAAGACAATAGACTTGATAACAGAGTTCGTCCGATTTGGACTATGTCTCTGGGCCTTGCTCAATAAATGGGGAAGCATTCATTCATTAAGTGGAATGAGAAAGAGAAGTACAAGCATCAGTTACAAAAAAGGAGTCTTATACCTCCATACTAAAAAATGGCCAAAAAATGAAGAACTCGATTGGAGAAACGGACAACGCCATTGCGTTCATGGTGTCGAGAAATGATGAAACCATATAAAATTTGTCAAAATCTGACAAAGTGAAAATCTGGCCCCTTGGAGAAATTGCCCAGATCATTATTCTGCGCCCTCTGTACTGTGCATGGTTCCGCCACCTACAAATTAGCCTGCCCCAAACTACGTGCACCCTCATCTGCCCTGGCGCACTTTGTAAAAGGTTTAAGTATAAGTTGATGGGTGGATTAACCAACGAAACCGATTAGTGCAATGGTAAAGTTGGAAATTTGTTAAGGAGGGGTCGGGGGATCAAATCCCACCCCTCCCCATTTAACCTACGGATAATGTCATATTTCATTTTTGGGAGGCGGATCCACCAGTCCCGATGGCCCGCTCCCCTCCAAATCTACTGGCACTTTGTTTTATGTGGGTGAGGTGGAGGGGCAGCGAGGTTGACAACCTGTGCCCCCCACTAATATAGTGCTCTCGTTGTGTGGTTCCCGGGGTGGTGGGGTCATTTCCACCCACCGCACGTTGCTTTTAATTGATGGTTACGTAGTTCCGGGGGTGGCGGGTCATGGCTGCCCACCCTCACTAATTTTTTTTGTTTTTGTTTTTTGTTTAGTTATAAAACAACATGGCTGTTTTTTAAAATTAGGAATTCTGACCGAAAGAGACATTTTAACGAGGCGAAAATTTCACCCAAAATCCGACCGAAGTTGACTGGATTCCATCTACTGAAAAAATTCCAAATTGTGTCTCCATTAAGCCTTCCCAGTGAGCAAAAGTCAACCAAAACTTTGACTGCCTCTATCTTGCTCATTCGGACTCGAATTGCAGTGTCGTTTACACTGTTGGAATTAGGGTGATGACCACTTTGATATGATTTCAATTTAATCTTCTTCTACCACTTTGAATTTTGAGCCTTTTCCATGCCACTGGTGTCTGGAGATCCACCTGGATCATGCATTAAAGAGGAAAAAAGGTATTTTGGCACATTTATTTATTAAAATAATGGAAATTATAAGAAAAAGGAGGTGAAATGTCACAAATTTCATTTGAGGAGCAAAATGAAGGAAAATTATGGAAATTAGGAGAAAAAGGAGGTCAAAGGTCACAGGTTGCATGTGAGGAGGAAAGTGAAGGAAAAAATGTAAAATAAAGAAAATAGAGGCCTCATTCATAAAAAGTATTCTGAATATCAATTGTCAAGCTTCTTCCTTTTAAGTGTGAATCTTTTGTCAGTTCAATTTTGGGAGCTCTCTCACTGTTGTCTCTCTCTCTCTCATACTCTTGGAGACTTAGATTTATCTTGGGCACTCCTAGAGGGTGTGACATACTTGGATTCTTGGAGCAAGAAGGAAAAGGAAGAGTAGGAAAGCACAAGAGGGCATCGTCATAAAAAACTACATCATATTGCTTGCAGGTACCGAGTTGCATGTATGATTTCTTCATTAGTTTTGGCATTCATGGCACATGCATGTGGTTTCTTGGTTATGATTTGCCATTGGCATGGAGGATGGCCAAGATTGACACTAGATTGCCTAGCCTTTCCATTTCCTAGATAGCCATGGTGATTATGGGTTTACTTGCATTGATTTGTTTTGGTTGGTTCTCATATTTTTTTAGCTTGGGTTGAGTTATTAGTCCTCAAAGCCCTAGTTGAAAAAATGCTCTGGAAGCGCTATAACATTTTGGGTTGAGTTACTAGTCCTAGAAGCCCTGGTTGGAAAAACTCCCTTGAAGCCCTTCATGGGTTGAGTTACTATATCTTGAAGCCTTAGTTGGAAAAATTATCTGGAAGCCCCAGAAGGCTTGGATGGAGACCAATTTGATGATGGTTTTTGGTGATGTCCGACTGTGAGGTGAAATCATTGTTTGATGGGTTGAGGTGGGCCTCTGGAAGCCCTAGATGAGTTTTGATTGATGTGTTCTTTGAGATCCAACATTCATGCTTGGAATATGGTACGGTGGTGATTGGATTAAGAGAGACTTGGTTCAACCAATATATGGTTGGGTGGAACCTGGTAGTCCCATCACTGGTTGGTTCATTGCATTTATTAATGAAAAAATCATTCTCTTGATTTTCAATGCAAATTTACTGATGTATATATGGATTTTCATGGCTGATATGTTTATTGTATTTTTCTTCCTATTATTTTTTTTATATGCACATTTACCCTGGAAGGCATTATAGAGTGGCATCAGAAAAGAGTAGTATCGGAGCATGGTTCAAACACTTGGACTGGATGGGCTCTATCATAGGTGAAATGAAGAACAAATATTAAATTTTAGACATTTCTTTCATATATGTTATAACTTTTTTTCTGTGGCATATTAGAAGTTGAAAATTTCTCCATATTGAAGTTAAATCCCACTGATAATGTGGTAAAAATTTCAGATATTAGTTCACAATACTTTAGGAATTATGATCTAAGGAATATGACCTTCCTGAATGCACCTTTAAACAGGTCATGATGGAATTTCTGCAATAACTCCTCTTCTATAGGCTTCAAAAGCTGAAAAATTATCCATATTGAGGGGACATACCACGTATTATGTGGTAGAAATTTTAGATAGTGGGTCGTTATATTTTAGGAGATATGAGTAGAGGGAGTCGAGCCTTCTGAATGCTCCTAAAATCAGGGCTCAAAAAGGTCACATTGACATTTTGTTATAACTTTTTCTTCTCAGCACTCTTAGGAGCTGAAATTTTTTCCACAATGAGGGAAAATCCCATTAATATTCTGATAAAACTTTCAACATTTACTAGCTATATTTTAGGAGATATGACCAATGGAAGTCGATATTTCTTGATACTCCTAGAATTGTGCACCAAATATGATTGTGTTGGTATTTTTGTTATAACTTTTCATCTTTGAATCTCAGAAGTTGAAACTGCAACTACAGTGAGGGATAATACCACTGATCATATGGTTCAATTTCCATAACTTTTACTACTACAGTTTATGATATATGCATTGAATCATTCGCTATATTAGTTTGCATGCAAAGTGTTTGACGAAATGCTCAAATGGTTCAATGATTAATTGCATACAAATTTTTTGATAAAATGCCACAATGAGTATGTTGTTTGTGGTTGGGGATAGTATTGATGTGTAATAGTATTTTTGTAGTTGATATATGCTTACTTGTATGCAAATAGTTTCCTATATTAATTTTCATGTAAAGTGTTTGAAGAAATGCTTACATGAAAATGTAATAGTATAGTGGTTGTTTGAATAAAATGTAGAAGTATGGTAGTTGTTTGAAGAAAATGTTATTTTTTTGATGGGATAGTATTGTAGTATTATAATATTAATGTAACTGATCTATGCCTATTTTCATACAAATAATTTGAAGAGTTGCAGGTAGGGAATTTGAAAGATTGCATGAAAGGAATTTGAAAAGTTTTTTAAAAATGTGGGGGGGTGAGTCCCACTTAGAGAAGCTTTATTAACCCAAATTCGCAATTGTACATATATACATATTTACACAAGTGAGATAGAAACCATAGGTTGTGGAGCAGCGGATCAAAATAAGTTACATATGCTGCAGAGCAACGAAGCATGCACGAGGGTCGAACCTCGGTGGGGAGGCAATAAACGACCGTCCCTAACCACGCGGGATAAAGGACTAGTGCAAGGAATTTAAAAAGTTGCCTGTAAGGAAATGGAAAGTGGCATGTTTCTAGTTATTATGTTACAATTGAAATAAGTGCAATGTTTTTTACTTAGTCTCATACAAATGTATGAGAAATAAAAATCAATTTATTTTCAAGTGTGGTTAAATTTAATAGATATTTGGAGATCCCATTTCCATAATTGGACATTGGAGACCAGACCATGATAGTAGCTTCCTCCTTCTACCTTAGTGTGGACCATGGATAGTAAGGGGATATGCTTATAGGTTATTAGTATTGGTGAATGTTGATTTCAAATTAATAGACACGATGTCTTGATCTTTGGAACATGTGACTGGCTGTGTATGAATTATATGTCGTTTACATTTTATGATTACATGTATCAGTCTTGTAGGTTGATTACAAGAATTGATCACTTATGTTCAACTACATGTGTTTATGTGTAGGTGTAGTCGATTTGGCATTGCTTATGTAGATTTTTGGTTGTATGTGGCAATGTGTACAATGGAGTATTGGTTTTTTTGTGCATGTATGGCTATGGCTATGATTATGCATATATAGTAGGTCAAACATGCCTTGTGAAGTCGTATGCAATTTAATTCGTCGTGATGTTATCGGTTGTTATGATGCTAATGAACTAGTTGAGATAGAGTAAGGGATGCAGATCATTATAATGAGGTTGCAACATTAGACTTTGGGATAAGAGAATACTGTCATACATGTAGTGTATGCTTGGCATGCAAGTATATAAGTTAAGGATTATTATATGCATTAGGGTTATATACATTAAGTTTATGAACATGTATTTGATGTTATGATTACATTCATGATAGATGTTATATGATTAGTGTGGTTATATGCACGTGTCAGATAGTCAAGAATGATAGTAACTTGTAGTTGTATGCATTGCTATTGTTGTTGTATATTAGATAGCCTGATGATTATGTTGTATGTTATTTATGAGTATGATATATAGCTTATTGTTTTTATATGCTATTAACTTGATGACTAGGGTCATTTCATTGAGATATTGATGTTATATGTATCATGATAACCTAGATTGAACTATGCAGATGGTTATGGTTGCGATATTCAGGTATGAACTGATATATTTGTGCGATGGTGTCATACTATTCTAGATTGACTTTGCATATGTGTATTTGTTTATGATGTGAACATATTAGTGAGATATTGTTATGAATATCATGATCTTACGAGTGCTTTAGCTGATGTGTTGTAAAGTTATATCATGCTAACTAGATTGATTGTGCATAGAAGATCACCTCCCGTGAGATACATTAAGGTATCAATTGCTTATGTCATATATTTGGTGCTTGACTGTTGATTATGTCATCTAGTTGATTTATTTAAAATGGTATGAATGTTCGATGAATTGCATAATATGAGTATGTGTTAAAATGATCTTGTTTTAAGATGATTGTACTAAAATATGTGTTGAGACAGATGATATGTACTTGAGTATAGTAAGTGATAGTTGTAGTATTATGATTGATGACTATCAGTTGACTATGGATTATGACATGATTGTTAGTCTTGGTAACAGTTGATTTCAAATTAATAGATATGATTGTCTTGATATTTGGAACATGTGGTTGACATATGTGAAAAGTTTTAGGGTAGCATGCTTGGTATTAGCATTACAAGGTAATAGTTGATGTGTTTATATAACTAATAGTTGGGTTGTGTGACGGCACATAGTAAGCCTCGATTCCAACAAGGTAAAAAAGTAAAAGAAAGGAATTGGGAAAGAATTCATTTGGTTATGTTTGGAAACCCTAATTTTCAGTGAATGAGTGCTTTGCACACAAGAACTCTTCTTAACCTTGATTTTGTCTGACATTATGTGGATATGTGCTATATTCATGAACATATACTTGACAGGTATATTAGCTAGTATTTAACTACAAGTGGATCTGTTAAAGGATTGGGGTCCCTTGAGAGATGGCGTGGATGTGTTAAGTTGCAAAAAGTGTGTTTGACACAATAAGATGAGGTAACTGGTGTATTATTATGCTCAATTATACATTGACAGTTATGAGTTTATGGTAGCATGATGCAGGTAGTTGCATGGCTCAGGTTGCACTTTCCTTGGGAACCATGGGGATTGAGTCATGGTGTCAATCTTGTGCTTTTGGTCTTTTGAGCTTGATTTGCGGTTTTGTTTATGTCTGGTGCAAGGCCTTGCCAGTTTGTTGTAGTGTCATATCATTATGGGTCTTCTTGGTCTTCTTCTTGGTTTTTTCTTGTCTTCTTTTTTATTTTTTTGAGTCTTGGGAATTGGTTGGGCAAGAGCAAAGTTGATGGAGCTTGGGGAGAGCTGTGTGGTACCCAAAAGGTAATGAAAGATTCAGATGAAGCTCGGTGCATGTGTAAGTGCATCAGAAGGTAAGACTATGACATGCGGTTGGACTGGTTGGGTCTATTGTGGTAAATGGATGGTCGCAGTATAGTCATGAGAAAGGTAACAAGGAAAAATAAAGTAAATAGATTTGAGGCATCATATGCCTTGGATATGTTGGGAACTGTGGTCTTAATGTTTTTCATGTGTTTCATGAATAAATGAATTTTTCTTAACCTAGACCTTATGTTACCTAGTAATTATGTTATGATGATGATTATGTTGATGTTTATATATGTATACATGAATGTATGTATGTTGTTTCCTAACAAGGTGATGATTGATTTATGCTAACGATTATATATGTATGTATGTATCTATGTCACTGTCTGATAGGGATTGTCATGGATCATTCTTGTGAAGGAATAATTTCTTACGCAATTGAATGACATGAAGACGTTCGTAGTTCATGAGGAATCAAGTGCGAAGAATAGTCATGAAAAATATACGAGGTCAATATCATGTGGTTATGAGTCGATATTATCTGATTATATTATGTTTATGTTGTGGACAGGTTATACCAAAGGATACACCAGGAGAATGAAATCATCATGTTCGCGGCATGCGAAGACAAGCATCGATAAGACACTGGAAATATGGTTGCTTGGTAGAGTCAGTGTGGTTCTCGATGTGTGGTACTACTGTTGTGCATATGTTCTATATGTTGTACATATTGCATATATGATGTGCGCACTTGTGGTGTTGTGCATACATAGCATGTGTACATGATTTTATGCAATGTTATGTATATGATGGTACAAATAGGGTTGTGTGAATATTGCATATGGGGTGTTGTAGACATATTGTACTATCTTCATGACGTATATGTGGCGTGTGTCCATATGGTGCCCTGTGCATGTTAGATATGAAGTGTTGTGTACAAATAATGTTATGTACATGTTGGGAATGCAATGCTATGTACAAGTGGTACTGTGTGTAGGTGGTGTTGTGTACATGTCTTGCATGTGGTGTTGTGTACATGTAGTGTCGCATACATGTTGTGCGTGTGCTACTGTGTACATGTGGTATTGTGTACACATTGTACAAGTGGTGTGGTGTACATGTGGCATTGTGTACATGTTGTATAGGTCGCACTATGTACATGTGATGTTCTGCACACGTTGTGTAGGTGGTGCGGTGTACCGGTAGTACTGTCTACATGTTGTACATATGGTACTGGTGCACGTTTGATATCTTGTGCATGTCATACATGATGTGTTGAGGGCATGTGGTATTATGTATGTGCATCATGTAGTCATGGCATTGTAGCATGTGTACCCGTTGTGTTGTTCTTTGTCTAGGTACATGTATTTGGTGGTATTGGACATCGCGTATAGATGGATGCATTGTGTTGGATTCCCTTGTTGATTGATACGAGCATTGTATCCTTTATTTGCTGGTTAAGGAAATGTGATATGTGTATATCATTGTAAATACTGTAATGAGCTATGTTGTAAAGATCCAATATGCGGTATGGTTTTTATCTTGTCATGTTGTCATGATGTTTTGATTTTGAGCGGTTCTTTCATTGTAAATACTACAATGAGTTGTGTTATAAAGCTCCTTGTGTAGTATGTTTCATTTTCAATAGTCATGTTGCTTATAGGTGTCATTGAACACCAAGGATGGTGTTCCCCCAAGGGGGTTTCTGTAACAACCCTGGTGAAAATTCCATGTAAAAATATATAAATACCATGGATGATGGGACACGTATTCCAAGATGAATGGTGGGTAGGACATCCTAGTCGGTGTTCATTTGGTTTTTTATGGTTAAGGAAATTAGCAAAGGCAATGGCTAAGGCATTAAAGAGGAAAAAGTATTTTGGCACATTTATTTAAGAAAATAATGGAAATTAGAGAAAAAGGAGGTGAAAGGTCACAAATTGTATGTGAGGAGGAAAACGAAGGAAAATAATGGAAATTATGAGAAAAATGAGGTGAAAGGTTACAGGTTGCATGTGAGGAAGAAAATGAAGGAAAATAATGGAAAATAAAGAAAATAGAGGCCTCATTCATAAAAAGGCTTCTAAAGATCAATTGGCAAGCTTCCTCCTTTTAGCGTGAATATTTTGTCAGTTCAATTTTGGGAACTCTATCATTATTCTCTCTCTATCTCTCGTACTCTTTGAGACTTAGAGTTTTCTTGGAGCACTCTTGGAGGGTGTGGAATACTTGGATTCTTGGTGCAAGAAGGCAAAGGAAGAATAGGAAAGCACAAGAGGGCATCGACTTCAATAACTACATCAGATTGCTTGTAGGTACGAAGTTGCATGTATTATTTCTTCACTACTTTTGGCATTCATGAAACATGCATGTGGTTTCTTCGTTATGATCTGTGATTGACAGTGGATTGCCTAGCCTTGCCAGTTCCTGGATAGCCATGGTGATTGTCGATTTACTTTCATTCCATTGTTTTGGTTGGATCTCATATTTCCTTAGATTGGGTTGAGTTATTAGTCCTGAAAGCCTTGGTTGAACAAACGCTCTGGAAGCCCTGTAATAGCTTGGGTTGAGTTACTAGTCCTAGAAGTCGTGGTTGGACAAATGCTCTTGAAGCCCTTGGTGGGTTGAGTAACTAATTTTGGAAGCCTTGGTTAGAAAAATGCTCTGGATGCCCTGTATAATTTCTGGGTTGAGTTGCTAGTTCTAGAATCCTTGGTTGGACAAACGCTCTGGAAGCCCTGTATAATATGTGGGCTAAGTTACTAGTTCTGGAAGTCTTGGTTGGACAAATTCTCTGGAAGCGCTGAAAGGCTTGGACAGAGACCAATCTGATGATGGTTTTTGTTGATGTCTGACTGTGAGGTGAAATCATTGTTTGATGGGTCGAGGTGGGTGGCCTCTGGAAGCCCTGTATGAATTTTGATTGATGTGTTCTTTGAGATTCCACATTCATGCTTGGAATATGACACAGGGGTGATTGGCTAAAGAGATACTTGGCTCAGCCAATCTATGGTCGGGTGGAACGTGGTACTCTCATCACGGTTGGTTCATTGCATTTATTAATGAAAAAAATCATTCCTTTGACTTTTATATGTAAATGTACTGATGCATTTATGGATTTTGATGGCTAATATGTTTATTGTATTTCTTTTCCTATTATGTTGTTTATATGCACATTTATTTTGGAAGGTGTTACAATTAGGGTCAATATATTTTGGGTATTGGGATTTTGGAGAGGAGGTGGATGCCATGTGGGGTAGGGGGAAATTATAGGTATTTTCTTTGAGGGGCCTCAGGGAGGGGCAGTAAGGGGTGACTTGTTGGGTGGGGTGAAATTATAGGTATTAAGGGGTGTAAAAAAGGGGTATTCACTAAAAATAGTGAATATCTATTAAAATTGTATTTTGAGGAAGTTCAATAAGAGGATTTTCGGAGGTTTTTATCAATATCTAATGATAATAGGTATTCGTTCATATGTTGTGACATAGTTTGATGAGATGAAAAATGGGTGGATTAAGCATGGTCGCCAAGTTCAACCATAGTCAACTTTGTTCACCCATACAGAGTAATACATAGTCAACCATGGTCTACAAATCAACTCCATTAATATCAGTTTCCACTTACATACAGAGTAATACATAGTCAACCATCGTCTACTAATCAACTCCATTAATATCAGTTTCCACTTACAATAATACAAAATTATGAAAAATAAAAAACCACACAAAACATGTAACACTAAACAGATGGATTGTATGCAGGTTCATCTATGCAGGTTTTCTGGTCCATAGTAGTACAAATTGCTCGGAATATCATACAAGTTACGGCTAAACAAATGAATTGTATGCAGGTTGTCTCGTCCATGGTAATACAAATTGCTCGAATATCATACAATTTTGACATAAGAATATGAAAACGGATTAGTGGTACAAACCGCAGGACACATCATACAATTTTAACGTCTGAATATGAAAACAAATTACTGGGAGTCGAAGAGATTAAAAAACGGTCAGTTTAACGCTCCCATCCACGCTAAAAATGAAGTAATCAACAACAAGACCAGAGAAGCCGATTTCTGTGAAGTGGAAATGGATCGAATCAACCCCGACCGGCTTCAGGAATCCCTTCAACGGGCCGGAGAAGGCACTGTAGAGATGGTGGTGATGGTGCGCGGTGCAGATACTGCTGGACATGAAGAAAAGCAGCAGGTCAACCCTGAAAAAGAAAATAGAGATGCAGAGAAGAATGCCTCCGCTCGAATGAATCTAGAGGGAGAGGGGATCTCTCTCGATGAAGATGAAAAGAAAATTTTATATGCAGATGCTGAAGAAAAGAATGAAACCCTAGTCTCGAATCCAGATATTTCCGATCCTTTTCCTGCTTCGGACACCGTTTCTTCTATCGTGGATTCGCCAATACTCGAAATAACGGCGAATACATCACCGACCGAAATTGAAATGATCCGAACGAAGGACCGGCCGCCAATCAAATTTCAATATCACAGGCGGAACCGACCCTCGTTATACATAGGGACAGGAGGACGAAGCATTTTCGAGAAGCAGGTGACAAGGACATGAGAAAGCCCCCGTCGTACTGACTTCTAAATGTTGATAATAAGTTTGGGTTTTGCTCACATGGTACTTTCCTATCTTCGTTCAAACGATGAGATATGCATTCCATTTTTCCTTGAATGAATTCCCCGAATTCGTTCATTGATATTCATCGTTGTTTCAGCTTCTCACTCAACTTATTAGGATTGTAGATTTCTTAAATATTTGGAGATTTTCATAAGGATGTTCATAAGTTTGGGTTTTGCTGACATGGTACATTGATATTCTTCGTTCAAACCATGAGATGTGGATTGCAGTTTTCCTTGAATGAACGCTCCGAATTCATTCATTGATATTCATCGTTGTTTCATCTTCTCACTCGACTTATTAGGATGGTAGATTTCTTAAATATTTGGAGATTATTTCTAATATAACAATGACCACCAATCTGTTCTAAGTTACTCATAATTTTCAAAACAAACTTTAAAAAATTATGCTTTAAAAACTTGCTTATTGGCATAGGTTCAAATTTTAACTTTATTAATATAATTGGATTTTAATATTAAAATGTGATTTTATATTATATTGAAAGTGGCATGCTATCCAACATTGTTTCTTTAGTGCCATATTTTGTTCTATGCATTTATTATTGTTCATCAACTATGATATAACATAAAAATCTATATGCCACTTGTGACCTGTGACAATGTTGTAATAAAATATGATCGTTTCAATACTTTTTACCTGGTATATACTCTTTAATATTTCTTGTAATAGTTTATTTGTATACGGTTTGTTTTTTTTTTTTTTTTGAGATTTTTGGGAAATTTTTTTTTGGTTTTTTTTTTTTCTAATTTTTTCGTAGGAATTTATTGAAATCATAAATTTGATGGGTAATTTGTACACAATTCAAATGTCTTGGGATTTTTCAAAACGCTGAATCTATATATACAATGAAAAAACCAGTTTAAATAACACGAACCAAAATTTCACCTCAAATTTTCCAATAAATTTTGAGAATTTTTGAAAATTCTCAATGGTTTTTTTCTAATTTTTTTCCCTAGGAATTTATTGAAATCATAAGTTTGATAGGTAATCTGTACACTATCCAAATGTCTTGAGATTTTTCAAAACGCTGAATCTATATATACAATCAAAAACCAGTTTAAATAACACTAACCAAAATTTCACCTCAAATTTTCCAATAAATTTCAACACCAGAAGATGTCTTGAGATTTTTCAAAACACTGAATTTATATATACAATCAAAAACCAGTTTAAATAACACTAGCCAAAATTTCACCTCAAATTTTCCAATAAATTTCAACACCAAAAAATCCGAAAAATTATCACTAAAACCAACTCCCTTCTCCCTTTTTATATCTTTCTACTTAAATTTTTAATAAATTATTCTAGGAGCAGCGAAACAATAATTTTTTTTTTAACTATCATTTAGACTGCCGTTTCACAAAAAAGTTTCAGCAACATAGGCAAAAGCATAACTCAACTCAATGCCAAACCCACTTACAGTAAAATGGTGTCAGCGAAATCTCATTTTGGCAAAGTAAACAAACTTAGGTAAACAAACTTTAGATGTGAACCTCACTGATGAGCATAGTTTCGCAATTGGTAAACTCAAAATTACTGGGAGTTAAGATAATATTTATATTTTGAAAGAGCGTAAAAAAAAAAATGTTATACACTACAGATTTATCGAAAGAATGCATTTTTCTATTCATATTTCCCTTTCATTTTAATTCTTTTGGGTAAAGGAACTATTTTATATTAACAAAAGTATTGTACCAAGGATACAAATAAAGATTTTGAGTCCTTACAAAAGTCTCAGTAAGCACATGGAGGGCACCATTTTCCCGAAAAAAAAAATGAGATGGTCTTTTGATCATGGAAAAGTTGGAAACAAGTTTATTATCAAAAAGAAAATCAAACATAGATAGGTTACAAAAATTTTCAGTGGAAGTGACTATAGTTTTGGGGCATGCATCTAGAATTTCTTCTTAGATAGGTTACAAAAATTTTCAGTGGAAGTGACTATAGTTTTGGGGCATGCATCTAGAATTTCTTCTTCAATGTAGCATCCAAATGGATTTGGTTGTGGAGAAGTAGGTAACTTGTCTAGAAGAAGAATGGACCCTTGTCTGGGAGAACTAATGAACCATTGCATTGGAGAACCATGCATATCTCCAATTAGGATTTAGGATAATGGAGGGAGATGGAGAGTCGGGTTGGCGACAGGGTTGTTGGTTAGCGTGCCATTTAGAAGAGTTTGAGTATGTGGATAAATCAAGCCTTAGTGAAAATTATATACCAAATTTTTTGAAAAGGTGGTGGAATGAGGTGTAGATATGGCTGATGTAAGCATTGGACTCTGCAATTTTCCTAGTGGCCCCAACTCTTTTGCATTCTCAATTCCAAATATGGTTGGCCAATTGATTTCTCACGGCCTAAAGCCCATCTACAAGTCTTAGGTGTTCTGCTACATCCATGGCCGCAGTGGTGTGTCTATTGTTCTCTCAGATGTTAAGATAAAGAAGTTCCATATAATCATCGAGCCAAGGATTAGTGGGTGAACGCCCCCGCCCTTGGCCTCTACCGCCATAGCGAGTGTGCCCTCTTTCTCTTACCATGGTGCCTAGTTAGAGGTCTATGAATCTTGCCAAGGGAGTTGGGGAAGTTGATTATGACTTTTAGTAAGATGCATAATGTAGGGAATGAAGGGAGGAATCCAAGAGTTAAGAGACATGGTGAATTGCATTAATTGTGACATGGTGTTTCAAAGGAGCTAATTCCTTGGGTAGGTGAGGATGAATTGAAGACAGATTATTAAGATTTAAGGATAATATAATATAGAGATAAGCAGTGATGTCAAACCATAAGATAAATGTGGTCACCATACCAAATGATGATTAAACATTGAATAAACATATTCATTAAAAAAACACTAAAATCTATGAGGCATTTTTCTATTTATATAGAATAAAGAGTAATAAAATATATTATTTATATCATTTTAGTGGAACAAAGAGCGATAAAGATGTTATTGATTTTTTTGGGGTTAAATTTTAATAGATTTGTTAAGTTTTTATAAGAAAGATAATTAAAAGAGAGAAAATATAAAAAAGAAGTCCATGAAATAGTATATACAATGTACCTCAATAGGAATATTTCTGTGCTCGTGGGTAGACATTCAACATTCATGGTTCATTTCTAAGGCATTTTATATAAAATTTAAATAATATTTTCCGCGCAATATTTCTTTTTTATGGTATTGGCACGAATGCAAAATCTATTTCCTGTTTATGTTTTTTACGAAGTATTCACGTTTAACCGTGCTTCCTAAAATATTTGCATTCCTTTTTTCTTCCTCGTGTAAGAGGAGGTAACATTCAAGACGGCCTCTGAGTATTTCATATAAAAAAATTGTCATATTTTTAGGTTTTCCTTTTAGGCATATTGAATTATATAGGGTATATTGAATTATTTAGTGTGAAGGAGATGCGTGGTTTTTTTTATTTTAATTTAGTGTAAAGGAGATGTGTGGTTTTCTTATTTCAATGTTGAGTGGTTAAGTATTTATATTTGTATTTGTATTTGTATTTATATATATATATATATATATAGAAGTATTTATATTTATATTATATATATATATTAAAGTTGATTATAATAAAAAAATATATATATATATATATATATATATATATATATATATATATATATATATTCAATTTATTTTAATTAAAAATATTAATAATTTGATTAATAATTTTTTTTTGTTACATTAAAATTCAATATAAAGATATGGCAAAAATATTTTAGACTTGCTCAAATCTTAAATAAAATATTTTAATGTGTATATGAACATACTTTTACATCACTTTTAGAGTGATACAATAAATAAATAAATAAATAAACTTATATTGTCACTTTCCAAAACAAACAAGATGTATAATATGTATATTTTAGAGAAAACAAAGTTAATATAAAATTAAAAGAAACTATTTGAGTATCCTAGTTATTATATTTATAAGTTGATAGCTTTACGAGAGAGGAATTATCACTTCATGTATTTTACAAGAAAAACATCATTTACTTAGTTTGAAAATTAGAACAAGACTGTAAAAAGAAAAAAGAAAAAACATTATTTCTAAAATTGGAATTCCATTGCATTTTTTTGTGATGGTCCCATAACTCATACTATCTAAAACATCCAGCTAGAAGATATAATGCTTCCTTGGCGAGCTTGTCACATTGTCGATTCAATTCCCTATAAATATGAGAAAAATATGTCCACTCAAATGTCTCCATCTGAAGAGTGATTCCTGAGGGATATGGTTTAAATTTGGGACATTGACCTCAATATTTTTGTTTTCCAAATCTATCACAAGTTTTGAATCACCCATAACCTTTATTTTTTATATACCAAGATTTCATATTGTATATAAGACTTTCCAAAGACCTATGAATTTATCCTTCATATTGGAGCCACGATATGAGCATATTTGAGGAGGTAATGATGGATTTGATATGAATACAATACTTACCTCACATCACATTTTGGGGGATCTCCTTAGCTAGTGGCATCAGAGAAATCCCATGGAATTTGTCTATCTAGTTCTAGCATAAGTGAAACTCAAGTCTTCCTCCTCTTAGGCTTAGTTCCTAACTCCTTGACCTACTTTTCAAGGAGTCTACTTGTCACTTCAGTTGGGGTGGATTTTTCCTGAAACATGGCTTCATTGCAAACCCACCATGTATTATTTACAAATATAGCAATGAACGCTTGGAAATTTTGCATAGAGTTATCTACCATCAAATCCTAACTATAATATTCTAAAGAGGAATTATTCAATTCTGTTGACGAGGGAGAAAATATTGAATATAACATACTCTAGGTTTTACCTACATAACAACAAGACATAAATATGTGTGAGATAAATTCAACCTCTACATGAAATAAGGCACAATGATTAGGCCCACATTGTCCTTTTTTATTATATTATCTCATGTCACCAAATTAATGGATAAAGATAGCCACAAAAAGATTTTACACCTTAGAGGGCCATTATGTTTCGAGATGTACTACCAAGGCCACCTATGAGGTTGTTCAAGAATATTATCAAGGAAGGCCTTATATACTACCTTAACTGTGTATTCCTCAAAAATGGGATTTTTGAACCAAAATAACTTAGGTCATCCTCAACTAGAAATATAAGGGAGGAAACAAACATCCTTACATGACCCTTCCATTTTCTAGCTTCCAAATCAGGGAAAGCGAGGTCTTCCATTGATTCCCAAGCTTGTCTTCCTAATTAAATATTATATTTAGACTTCACATCCCTATAGGTATCCCTATAGCTCTTAGCAAATGAATTCAATTTGAGGATAGTTTCAATTTATCACCAGCCTTGACCAAAGTATCCATCCCTACTTATAATTGTCCATTCCCAATCTGCCATACCATCCAATCACATAAAAAAAGAAAGGATTTACTAATGGACCTCGATATAATGGAAACATTTTTACAAGATTTGTTTGGATTGTGATACCATTCCAACATGAGTTTCTTCCTTAGATACTTGGATTGTAGAGACCATCCCTAAAGGGAGGTGTTTGTGGTGAAACGCAAAACACTGTGAGAACCCATGGATTAGCTATATATATATATATATATATATATATATATATATATATATATATATTCTTCAGGCTCCAATCGCACAATATTTTGGTCTAGCTATAAAGGCCTAGTACATAAGAGGAATACATTTTGATTCATCTTTATCATTCCATAGAAACATAAAACTAATATTTATTATTTTATTGATTATTCTTTTAGGGACTAGAGAAATCGATGTCTATTGTATCAGAATGCTTTCAAGGAACAAGTTAACCAATACCAAGCACCCACCTTTGGATAAAATTTGATTCATCCATACAAAAATATATCCCCCCCCCCCCCCCCTTTTGTAGAGACAAATCTATTCCTCATATCTATAATCATTAGCTTTTAACATAAATCCCAAGTATTTGATGCCTTCTTCAATGGCTTTCACCTAAAACTAGAATTCAATGTGAATGCAAGTGGAAGAGACTCTTGGTAGATTGTGAAGGGTAATATAGAATTTTTGAAAATGAATTACGATTCTTTAGAGTCTAAACATATAATTTTTTGCTCGAAATGAAAAGGAAAAATTCATCAACAAAAAGGAGATTGTATATGGCTATAGTATTAGAGATGTTGACCCCTTTTACTTCTCCTTTATCAATGGCATAATGTATAATTTTTCTAAGAGCTTCCTTGACTAGAAGAGAGAGGATGGGTCAAAGAAGACATCCCTACTTGAGTCCTCTAGAGACATTAAAAAACGGGGAGGGATAAGCATTGACCATAATAAAAAAAAAAATCAATTGAATATATCCCATGATTTAGTTAATCTTCTTAAACTTCATACAAATTTGAATTAGCACAAGCCTTATGAAAGTACAATTAAATTAGTCATATGCTTTGGAGATACATATCTTAATGGTTGTCACGCTAAGGTTCTTAATATTCATAGAATGGAGGACTTCTTGGAAAAATGAAACTGCATCATGAATTGTCTATTTTGAAGAAACCCAAATTTCTATTTTGAGATAAATTCACTGAGAATTTCCTTTAACATATTGGAAATGAGTTTAATAATTAGTTTATAGATGATATTACAACATGAAATGGCACAAAATTCATAAAAGGTTTTTACATTCTATACTTTTGGAATAAGTCCAATGAAAGTGGAATTTAGAGCCCCCAAAACCATACCCAATGTTTTGGATTCTTTAATTACCTGATGAATATGTAGGAATTTACAGGGTAAGTTCCTCAGAAAGAACGCCAAAAGGACACCGCTCACAACCAGATCACAGATCAATACACTAGTATTTTTGACGTGGTTAAAACCCTCAAAGAGGGAAACAGTCCACGGCCTGCGCCAACGTGGCTACTACAGGCAATTTATTAATCAAAGAATGAAAATTTACATAAGTTTCTCTCATGCACGGATTACCCGAACAATGACCCTCCATGCGCTTTAAATAGAACTCATGGACCAATCGGGTGTCAAGCCACGGATCAAGTGTCGGTAATACCGAGGAGAGAGTGAACCGTCGGATCACTACATATCGTGACCGTCGGATTGTAAGTTACAAAATGTACAACGGTAAAGAAACACACTTTACCTAACTCTATACTAGACCAAGTTGTACTTAACTATTTCCTATGTGTCGGAATATCCTAACATCCCCCCTTAAGAACAACTTGGGATAGGATTGAAGGATTTAAAAATATGACACAATAGGAGAAGGAAGGAGGCACTAGAGCCTATCCCCCCTTAGTGACAACTTCCTGAACTCCAAGCATATATCGAAGTTTAGTGAACTTCGCCTCTGTGAGAGCCTTTGTGAAGATGTCTGCAACCTGATCATCTGTTGAACAATATTGCACTTCAAGAACATGGTCATGAATGAGCTTTCTGATGAAGTGCATGTAGTTCAATATGTTTGCTGCGCTGATGCTGGACTGGATCTTTGCATAGCTGAATGGCACTTTGATTATCACACCAAAGTGTGGTTGGATGCTACTGCGATAGGATCTGACGAAGCCACAAGGCTTCCTTACTAGCTTCCACGGCACCACGATACTCTGCTTCTGCTGACGAAAGAGAAATGGCAGCCTGTTTCTTACAAGCCCATGTAATAGGTCCTGAACCAAGAGTGAAGACATAACCGGCAGTAGACTTCCGATCATCAGGGTCACCAGCCCAATCAGAATCAGTGAAACCAACTAATAGAGGAGCTGCTTTGGCATTGTAATGAATCCCAAACTGAACTGTACCTCGAACATAACGAAGTATTCTTTTAGCTGCTTTCCAATGACTTTCACGGGGGTTTTGCATGAACCGAGCAACAAGGCCAACAACAAAGGAAAGGTCAAGACGAGTATGGGTTAAATACAAGAGTTTTCCTACAAGTTGACGGTATAATGTAGCATCAACTTCAGGAGAAGTACAAGAGACTGAAAGTTTGACTCCAGACTGAAAGGGAGAAGGGGCTGGCTTATAGTCTTCCATGTGAAAATGACGAAGAATATCACAAGCATACTTGGACTGGGAAAGGGAAATACCCTCCTTGGATTGCAAGACTTGAAGACCGAGAAAATAGTGTAAGTGTCCTAAGTCTGTCATTTCAAATTTCTTTTTAAGGCTGGACTTCACATGGTTGATAAGGTTGGGATCACTACCAATAAGGATAAGATCATCAACATAAAGAACAATGATGATAAGAGAGTTGCCCACTTTCTTGGTGTAGACAGTATTGTCAGAATGACACCTAGAAAAGCGAGATTCTAAAAGAAAGCTATCCATTTTGGCATACCAAGCCCGAGGAGCTTGCTGGAGACCATAAAGGGATTTCTTAAGTCGACAAACAAGGCTGGAGTCTGTTTGGATGAAGCCAATGGTTTGTTCCATATATATTTCTTCATGCAAGTCCCCATGCAAGAAGGCAGATTTAACATCCATCTGATGGACTTCTCATTTTAAAGAGGCAGCAAGGGAAAGAACAAGGCAGATAGAGTTCATTTTGGCAACAGGGGAGAAGGTTTCAGTGTAGTCAATGCCTTCAACCTGTGAAAAACCCTTAGCAACAAGACGAGCTTTATGTTTATCAACTTTCCCATCTGGTCCATACTTGGTTCTGTAAACCCATTTACATCTAACAAGTTTGCGTCCCTTTGGTAAAGGAATAAGATCCCATGTATCATTTGTCATCAATGAATGATATTCTTCATTCATAGCTGCTTCCCAATGTGGATGGCCTGAAGCTTCTGCAAAAGTGTCAGGATCATGATTTACTGGAGCTTGAGCCAGTAAAGAAGAGGCTCTTTCAAACTGAGAACGTGTACGTCGCTGATCTGTAGGATCACCGGCAAGATCACCTGCTGCATCCCGAGTGGCACGGAACCATCTTGGAAGTTGAGGATCCTGAGAAGGTGGGGGAGGATTATCATCCTCACTTTCATCATCTGAAGAAGAAATTTTTTCAAAAGTAGAAGAGATAGGAAGAGGTGGCACATCCGCCGGACTAGGCTCGCAGGTCGATTTATTTTCATCAAATTTTACATCTCTTCTAATGATAACATTTTTGGACTTAAATGGAATAAGTCTATAACCTTTTACATCTTCAGAATATCCAACAAAAGGACATTTCTCACTCTTAGGTTCTAAAGCTTTATGCTTTTCATCTGGAATATGGGCCCATGCTTCACTTCCAAAAACACGAAAGTGACTTACATATGGTTTAATGGAACTCCAAGCTTCTTCTGGAGTGATATTCTTTAGAACCTTAGTAGGAGTGCGATTGATTATATAATTTGCACAATTAATTGCTTCGGCCCAAAAACTAAGACTGAGTCTTTTAGATTGCAGCATACAATTAGCCATTTCCTTTAAGGTGCGATTTTTCCTTTCAGCTACACCATTTTGTTGTGGAGTGTATGGAACAGTATGTTGCATTTGAATTCCATTTTCGATGCAAAAGTTGATGAATGTGTTTTTAACATATTCTCCACCATTATCAGTTCTTAGCTTAAGAATTTGATGTCTAGATTGTTTTTCAACAAAGGCTTTGAAGGCCAAAAATGTGTTAAATACTTCGCTCTTGAGTTTTAAGAAGTATAACCAAGTGCGTCTGGAGAAATCATCAATGAAAGTTAAGAAATACTTGCAGCCAGAGAATGAAGCAACAGGAAGTGGACCACATAAATCACTGTGCACAAGCTGTAAAGGGGCTGAGGCGTGCCAAGAGGCACGTTTGTCAAAACTGTCCTGATGATGTTTTCCGAGTACACATCCGGAACAAACACCATCTCTGCAAGATACCATAGGAAGACCTGTCACCATATTTTATTTACATAGATGCTGAAGGGAGCAATAGTTTAAGTGACCAAATCGCTCATGCCAAAGTTTGCCCACTTCATCATTATGAGCAACAAATATTGAGGGAATATTTGATGACCCAAAGTTGTGAAACTTATACATCCTTGTGGAATCATCAGCAATACCAGTAGCTAGAATCTGTTTAGGATCTCTTAGATCCTTGATTACAACATCATGAGGTGAAAATTCAACAATTTTACCTTCACCTGAATGAGTTATCTGATATACAGATAGAAGGTTGCAGGATAAGGTTGGAACACATAATACATCATTAAACTGACCATTGCCTAGATGAACAGTTCCAGTCCCTACAACATTAAGAGATCTATCATCACCAACATATATATTTTTGGTGTTACAATCATTTAAAGAAGAAAACATGGCTTGGTTTTTGGCCATGTGATAAGAGGCTCCAGAATCAATGAGCCACTCATGAGAAGGAGAAGAAGAAGATACATTTAATGCATAACCAGACTGAGATGATTGACAACGACATGCAGAAAGTGCCATTCCGGAAGTTGAAGTTGAAGTATGCTCCACATGGATGTTATGTTTCTTCATTGCGGCTTCCAAGGCTTCCATCTTCTTAAAGCATTTAGATTCTAAGTGGCCATCTCGATTACAAAAGTTACAATGTCTATCAGTCTTCTTCCATTTGTTTTTATTGGTCTTATCATTTTGCTGAAATGATCTTTCATTTTGAGGCTGAGTTTGCTTAGGACCCTTGTTTGGTTTATGACCATTCTTTTTAGGATATGACTTCTTAGGATTCTTTGAATTTGGTTGCTGCTGGGCGGCTAACGCTTTCTTGGAAGAGTTTCCAAGATTAAGAAGACCAAGGTGTAAGAGTTTTTCTTGTTCTCTTATTAAGCAATCACAAAAGGAGTCAAAGGAAGGGCCTTGTAGCTTTTCCTTGACAAATGAAAGCTTCCCTTGTAGAATGGAAAGTGGAAACAAATACAGAGTAGGCTGGTCCCAACTTAGTAAGGATGGAATAAATAAGGTTACCATCTTCTTTCTTAACCTTAACACCTTCCAAAAGATATCTAAGGGTCTTGAATTTGGACAAGAAATCTTCAATGCAAGAAAAATTATTAGGATCCAAAGTAAGCAACTCATTTTCAAGTAGATGGGCTCTAATTTCATTTTTAATCCCAAAAACTTTAGCGTTTTTTTCCAATGCTTCATGAGGAGTCTCAAGTTCTGCAATATGGAATCTAATATCAGGAGAAATAGACATCCCTATCAAACCACGTGCTTGATCTTGTCTATTTTCCCATTTTGCAGCCTTGTCTTCATCTTTTGGTTTCTTCTCTTGGTCTGTGGCTATTCTGTAGAGACCTTTACTTCTAAGTAAATCTTCCATGTAGGCTATCCATTGGAAGTAGTTAGTGTTGTCAAGAATGACTTGGCATGGACTTTCCATTTTTAAAACAAAACTGAAGCTGAAGATGCTGAAAGTAAGTGTTCCAATGGATAGATCTCGAAAAATTAGGCTGTTTAAAAAAAAACGGCTCTGAAAAAGGCTTCCGGATGAACAAGTTATGGCTTTTTGAAAAAAATTTGTTGAAGTTGCCGGCAAAGTGCGCGAATGTGCGGGAAGAGAGAGAGAGAGAGAGAGAGAGGGGGGGGGGGCCTTGGTTTGCGTGCTTGCCTTGAGAAAGCTCGTTTTCCCTACAAAACACAAAACACAAAACCCAACACGAATATGCAAAGAAAAACGAACCTTGCGGCTCGAAGTTAGCTTTAGCCAAAAAACTAGATATGTTAAAAAAAAAATCTCAAAGTTAGCTTTAGCCGAAAAACTAAATATTTATCTCAATGTTTCTGATTTTCCGAGATCACACTAAGGTGCAGGGAAAAGAGCATACGCATGAGAAAAATCCTTCCTTTCTGTTTCTGATTTGCCCAGATCGCACAGAGTCGCAGGGCAAAGAGCATATGCAGAAATGAAAGGTATAGATCCGGTTAAAAAAAATGGCTAAATAAACCGAAACCGAAATAAGCAGAGAGAAAATAACAGTAAACTGCAAAAACATTGTATACCTCCCGATCTGAAAAATGACGCAGCTAGGGCTACCGGAAACCTTTTCGCGTGAAACGAAAGGGGTTCCTCACTGGAACAGATGCTCCGAATGCAACAGAGCAGTCCTCTCGGCCCGAAAGCAGTCAGAAACAACAGATCTAGGAAACGACAGCCGCATGCAGTCCTACCGGCTTCAGATTTGGATCACCAATGGACGCAACCCTCAAATAGCTCTGATACCATGTAGGAATTTACAGGGTAAGTTCCTCAGAAAGAACACCAAAAGGACACCGCTCACAACCAGATCACAGATCAATACACCAAAATTTTTGACGTGGTTAAAACCCTCAAAGAGGGAAACAGTCCACGGCCTGCGCCAACGTGGCTATTACAGGCAATTTATTAATCAAAGAATGAAAATTTACATAAGCTTCTCTCATGCACGGATTACCCGAACAATGACCCTCCATGCGCTTTAAATAGAACTCATGGACCAATCGGGTGTCAAGCCACGGATCAAGTGTCGGTAATACCGAGGAGAGAGTGAACCGTCGGATCACTACATATCGTGACCGTTGGATTGTAAGTTACAAAATGTACAACGGTAAAGAAACACACTTTACCTAACTCTATACCTAACTCTATACTAGACCAAGTTGTACTTAACTATTTCCTATGTGTCGGAATATCCTAACAGAAGATCCTCTTTGATGAAAATGTAACCTGGTGAAAAACTAAACCAACATTGCATCTAAGTCGGGACACTTACCTCTTTGCATGCTTGTGATTGAATATATAAATTTACCCTTTGAAACATCAACAAACAAATATTCATTCATTTCCTATGACATGGAGTGAGGAAATAAGGATAACGTATCCAATATTTCTTGGATATGACAATCGTTGGATTTAAAGAAGATATAATAAAAATGATGTCTTCTAATCATACCAATGTCCTAGAAATGAGAGAAAGAGGACCAATCCTGATCGATGATAAAACACATTATATTTATGCTTTTTCTCATAATTGCATAATTGTAAAAAAATATTTGCATTATTATATCCCTCCATAATCCATATTCCTTGAGTTCCTAAGTGCCAAGTTTCCTCCTATCTCACAACAAGCCCCCTCTTTCTACATTCCAAGCTGTGAAAATATTCAATGACATCTACGGAGAAGGTAGATGTAGGGTATATTTAAACCATTTTATGAATATGAATTTACAATTAATTAAGTTCAAGCTTTTTCCATTGCATTATATTCCTTTTTTCCACTCTCTCTATTTCTTGTCAATAAGTTTTAAATTTTCTACCATTTGAAACATATAGGATCCATCATGATACAAACTAATAGGAAACCATGATTCTTCAGCCAATCTGACATATTCCTCTTTATGGGGCAAGACATGATTAAAATTGAAGGGCATATAATATTTTCAATCATCAATGGCCATCTCAAGGAAGATCAGATAATGATATGATAGACCACCATCTTCCACTCAACACTAGTGCAAATTGGCTAATTAGTTACTAAAACGACGACTAAAATTTGCATATAAATGACTATTTTTTGTCGGTGACCAGTAGTAGCTAATATACAATATCTTATAAGACAACCAACTTTTAGTTGTTTTTAGCTTATTCATTAATTGATTATCTCAAATCTAGCAGTATATTTAGTCATAAATTTGATCATTAATTTAGTTATTGATTTAGTCATTAATTTCCACAATTAATGACCAAATATACAAAACATATATTACTATATGATCATCTAAGAAAACGAATTAATGTCCAAATAAATATAACCAAAAATTTATCCGTGTTATAAGATGCTATAAATTCGCTATTAATAGTCATATATATGCAAATTTTAGCTGTCATTTGAAACAAATTAATGACCAAATAAATATGACTAAATTTATGTTGTGTTATAAAATATTATAGATTAGCTACTAATAGTCACATATATGAAAAATTTGGTTGTCGCTTGTAATGAAAAATTAATCATTTGTAGTAGTCAATTATATTTGTTTGGTAGTTTCATATTCATTATATAAACGACTGATTTAGTAGTTTATATTCATTTCGTTTATTTTCATTAATAATCATTATAAATGACTAATTTAGTCGTATATTCATTTTATTTGTGTTCATCATTAATCAATATAAACTATTAATTTAGTAGTTCTAGATTGATTTTATGTGTTCATTATTAACTAACATAGACTAATTAGTATGATTTTGTGATTAAATTAAAAAAAAAAAACATACAAGGTGAATTGGTTCATCTAATATGAACATTCAAAATTACATATGTTAGTTAAAATACTAAACAATATCAAGTGCAATTATAAATAATTTCAACCACATAAATTATATTATATGAAATATCGAGTATTAAAATATGAGTTTCCAACTTAACATTGGATGGACAACAATTCACACATGAAATGTTGTTTCATCACTATAAAACATTATCATTGTGTTGTCAAGTCATTGCAGGTGAATTCACCAACCATGAAGACTTGAACATCAATCTCTATGTGTGTGTCTTATGCGGGATATTGGATTTAAGGGTACAACTAGATGAGTTCTCTTCTCTCTCTTTTTGCATTTGTCACTCCAGTGTTAGTGTTCTCCTATTTCTTCAAATCCTGCTGCTTACCATCAATACTGAGTTCCTTTTCTGCACACAAAAGAACCTAGAATGTAGAGTGTAAGACATGAAATATGATAAACACTAGAATATAAATGAAAGTAGACTATAAAGGATTTATATTACATATACCTCAACATCAACAATGTTAAAGCCATTCTTCCCCATAAAAGTAAGAAACTCGAACAAGTTTTCTTCAGTTGAATGATATTGGCCACTATGTGGTTAGATGACATGTATAAATAAATTAAAGTCACCATAGAAAAGAACACTTTAGTAACTTAGTATTCAAACTTCAAGGAAAGCTTATGCATAATCATGTCAACTAAGTTACATGCTAAACAACTCAAGTTGTAAATAACTTGTTAAAACAAAAAATCTGAGGTGTGATGTCTAATCCTTATCATTTTATTCGCAACAAAAATTTGTTGTCGAATGCATGAACTTGGTCAATTATATAAACAACATGTTCTCAAATAAGAACATGAAAGTAAACTTTTCTAATAATCATGAAAATCTTTCAATAAAAAACAGTTAAGAGGATTTCAACCAATACCGTGTAATATTAATTTCATCTTCAAGCTTTGCTTGTTGTTTAAATAGACATAATACCAAGTACTTTCAATTTCATAGTTAAAATGTAAAGCAAAATCAAAATAAACGTTCAAAATGTAATCAAACAATAAAGAGAGGATACCATGGAATGGACATTGAAATTATAAAAAAAATTGCTTACCTATCCATCGATATATTATCATGCATTCCTAAAGCATTTGCTTGCCCAAATAACCATGAGGTGAATGAATCACAACTTTAAAAACCATAGGAATACTTACTAGAAACATTTCCAAAGTCGATGGTTGAAGTGCTTGAAGGATATCTAACAACAAATGGATCATATCAAAGACATGATCTCTATATTGTCTCCCCATCGTTTTTCCAATCACATTTCCTTTAACCTACCCACACTAGAGTCAGGTAACATTCAAATGAAGGAATTGACATTTTTTTTTATCTTTTATATGTATAAAATTTTAATATAATTTGTTTTGGTAACATATTAATTCATATTTAAATCCTTCTTGTCATGAGAATGTATCAATCAAGTAGAACATCAAAAAAATTGACCTCAATGAGGTCCTCTAAAAATTTCTACAATATCAACATTTGTCTTGCTGTTATATCTTGGATAGAAAAAGGAAGATATCTCCAAATGAAAAAGCCATATATTACTTATTCTCAAACTATGCATATAGTATATTATTAGGTGACTTTTTGAGATGTCCCTCTACCTTTACCAAAGCAAATTTTAACTTGGTTAAACTATATATCCTTTCATTCAACATCAATCTCTACAAGATAAATGTCACACATTATTCCTTCCCATTTCTCAACATGCTAGATATGATAAATTGAAAGTCACATAAAAGCAAGAGAAAACCATTTTCTAACCAAAACAGATAAACAATCAATGCCTATGATAAAACTGCACACCTCAGAAATTACTCTACCACGTGCTCAGACTAAAGGTGATATTTTTTTAATCATATTTACTTCATATTTAATGGGATATTCATATGTTTACCATGATTTCAATTTTGTACTACAAGAAATATATAAATCCAGGTTATTATCAGTGAAATTCAAGTATAGTTCAAAAAAATAATGTCATTATAAGGTATGGAGAGAGAAACATCTTCATAACTAGGATTCTCTATTTTAGTTTGGTTTAAGTTGAGTTGGTATTTGAATATATAGTTTCTATAAAGAAGTGAAATAGAATGTTGAGAATCGAAATAACCCTGTGAATTTTTAATTAATTCATATTATGTATCTCTAAAATAGCCAGGTCATCCTTCTCTACTATTTGATAGAGATTTATTGGCATAGAAGAATAATGAATTAACTATCAAACACAATGATGCAATATATTAACAAAGGAAAGAAAAATGACATGCATTTTGTATTTGTGTGCTCAAACGAAATCCAACAATGGTTTTGTTATTTTTTTACCGGGAAATAGTATTGAAGACAAATGTTGGTTCAGAAATTGAACTCTGTTATCATTATGAGATCGTTGTGTTGGGTAAGGAAAGGATGAATTGAAGGGTTCAAGGTCTAGCTCCAATACATATTTATCCTTGTCACTACAAAATACAAAGTCATCATCATTTTCTTATCTAGGTAAAAAGAAAAGTGAGTTTGTATTTGTGCACTTCTGATAGTATATGAAAAAGAGTGCACTAGTGGAAATCAAAGTGTGTTCTCACATCATTCAACCTAACAGAAAACTGATATATTCAGTTGATGACTACAATGGAAATTAAATTTAAAACCCACTCAACTTGATCTTTACATGACATAGTCGTAACAAACTAGTACAATAGAAGCATGCTAACTCATAAACAAGAGACGATAAAAAGGAATAATGGAACATTATTTCTTGCCACATAATTGGCATGAATAAAAATTCCACGGAACTCATCCAAAAAATGAGAAGAACTTATGGCAAAATAAAATATCATTAGTGTTTTTTACCCTTTTTAACACATCTAGGCTAGGGAAGTAGAGGAGGCCAAATGTAGCAGGATTTCAATTGTATGGGATATAAAAATAGAAATGTGGAAAAGCATGCGTGCCAATTCATGAAATATCACTCTAAATAATAGAACATATTGAGCAGAGTAAAGATGAAAATAGATCATGTATTAAGATCAAGCCCCTTATTGGTCATCAGTTAGCAAGGCGGCTAGTAATTTTTACTCGTAAAAAATATATATCATAATTAGTGTAATGACTGTGTGGAATTGTTTTTGTGAAATTTTTACATTTATATTATGGCATCCTTGCAGAAGATAGTGATGAAAGTTCTCTACGTTTTGTCAAACTAGTTTCTCCTTTCATATGCTTATTTGAAAGGACAGAGAGCTACCTTTCTTCGGTTTGGAACTTTAGTTGTCCCTCCCTTTCATTCAATATGTGGAGAGTCCCCACCATTGAAATACCTTGATAGTTTTGAATCCAATCTTACGGACATAACAGATGGATCTCGCCCAAATAAAGATGTTGCTATGGTGATTGGAGAGGGAGAAGCAACTCAAGAATTGTTTAGTATTCCTCTTGTGGAGCTTGAAAGATAGTGTAGGAAAAATTGTTTTTCTATTTGTGGTGGTAGAGAGGTAACGTTTTTCCGATTTCTTAGCTTAGAATAAGAAGAGAAGCATAAGAACCAAGATCAAGATGAGGATTTCAGGTACGGGTATAAGTTTGTAATCTGAAGGAAGCATGTAAGAGAAACTGATCCTTATATACAATTGGGAGGGGGAAGGTGGAGCACGAGTGAGGAAATAAAATCCACACTTTATGATGATAAGGACTATATATCAATATCATCATCTAGGAATGTTTTTTAGGAAGAATCATCTTTATGGTCACAAGTTGAGGAACGTGAATTAGTGGATTCCTCTTGCAGTGGAACTTTACCATAAAAAGTTGGTGTGGTGATGGTGGTGTCACGTGATGTTCCCCCAAAAGTTCAAAATATTCTAGGCAATGTCAAGGAAAAATTATCTCTACCCCGTAACTTATATTTCACCCCATCCATGTTTTGATAGACCAATTATCAAGATCATAGAATGATATTTTCTTTAATGGAGTCCAAGGGCTAACAATTTAAAGATATGATCAAGTTTTAAAAATGGACAATCTTGTGTGACTTGCAAGGACTTGGGTGTCAAACTTGCTATCAAGACAATGTTATCCACATGTCAAAATTTTGAATATGACTTGTGGTTGAGTTTGAATGAGAGGATTTTGCTTAATATTGTTTAGTCAAGGAAAATAACCAAATCCAACGTACATTTGAATTATGATTCATGAAGCATAGTAACAAAGTTGGTGAGCTTAATAGGGCCCATCCTTGTCGTGATGTGTTACATTCGAATGAATGCATGAATTTCAAAAGGATGAGATATGATATAAATCATGGGAAATTTTGACCAAATAAAAAACCCAAACATGATACTTGAGATATGATATAAATCTTGGGAAATTTTTACCTAATACATAACAAAAGCCTTAAACCTAGTAGTGTGAAATCCATTGTTTGAGGTGTGGCTACTGAAGACAAATTTCATAAATAATTTTAAAAGTTAACATACAAATAATTTATTAAGCATGGAATTTCGTTGTCAATCAAATGTTAACCTGAAGAACAGTTAAAACAATAACCCGCAATAACAATCCAAAATCGATAGGGAATATTGGATAAATGTTCAAAACTCATTGGGAACATCCTAATCCTACAGGCTTCTCATCTAAGGCAACCGAAAATGTTACCTTGCTTGGGAAACATGGAATGTTAATGATATAAATGACAAAAAGATAAATAATTAAAATTGACTATTAGAACCAACACAAACAACAAATGATAAAAAAAATGAAAATGGGGCAAAATGTCACATACCCACTCCATGAGACTACCATTTGCTTCCATTCTCAATGTTTCCCAAGACTAAGCAGGTCATTACACTAGTGTCCACATCCTCGTATCCACGGTATAATTCATACTCGTATCCACATAGAGCATGCATTGGTCATACCCTTTTGTAAATAAAAAAAAAGAAGAAAATGAAGCCATAAAGCATTTTTACTGGTCAACGGTTTAAAGATTTTGAAGGGTGTATTTGAAAAGAAGATTATCATACCAATATCCTTGATTTCTTTGAGACTGTATTCAAATACATCACTTCCTCCAGACACTTTACATATCATGGATCACCATAATTCAAGTCATCAATTAAATGAAGTTCTATCATTTCTAGAGCAGGGGTTCTGTGAAGAAAGAAAACTAATACACTAATTTCCCTATCATGAAATTCAATTATGTCTACATAAACTTGTATATACAAAGGTGAGAGAGTGGGGATCTAAGACGTCGAGGTATGGGATATTTTGAAAGTTCCTGCATTGCATTTCAAAACCAGAGTAAGCCAACTATGCACTCATTTACAAGGTAAAAGACATAAATATTCATTATGAACATCATGAAAAAAACCATGGAAGAATTTTATGGTCTTTTCACATCTTATAGCAGGTTAACGTTTTTAATTTAGGTAGTGCAGATTTTTATTAAGGAATAGATATGAAACAAAGTTGTTACATGGTTTTGTTTCATATCTAGTACATATATTGAATCTACAAACATGACATAATAATGAACCAAAACGTAATAGTCAGCCTAAGCTACATCAATATATTGTTTGTATAATTTTTTTTTTTATGCTATACCTGACAACTAAGTAGAAAATGCAAACATTTTTAAACATTGAAACATGTTCTTCATTGCACATGTAAAAGAAAAGAAAAAATTCTATTTTTACCAAGATAAAATTGTCACCCATTAACAATCATTGGAGATTAGGAAGCCTCTCGAACAAAAAATTGAGAAGACACATATTTCTTTAAGCAAAGGCACAACACATATGACCAACTCCTTTAACGATTTAAAGCTCCTCATCATCTCAATCAATATGTCCACAAAGAAATTGTATGCATTATCGGGATATGAGTCCATTTCCAGTACGGTCGAATTACTTCCATGTTGCATATTGAGTCTCAAGAGAGAGCATGAAAGCTCTTGAAACAATATCCCATTCACTGTCAAATATTTTATCATGTATGCCCCTGCATACACATATAAGACAACTTGCATTTACATTGGTTTATATTTTATCCACATACAACCTACATTTACACTTGTTTCATTGTAAAGTGTTGAAAGTAATAGTAAAATCTCGACGTACAAGGTTGTAGTTTGAAGCAATGCGATTGAATAGGTTTTGTCCATATCTAGTGGTTGTTTGACACAAATTCAATGATTCCTCTACTGAGGACCACAAATGCAGAGAGTGCACAGAAGGTCAAATACTAATGATCAAATATTCTTTATGGTTTGGCTAGTCGAGTGGGGCGTTCAATCAAATTGGATAAGCATACAACTAAGCTTCAAAAGGGGTCATATGCAAGTGATTTTAAATGAAATCATTTGGAAGCTTCAACATAGTACTCAGTATCATCATATAGAGGACCACCCAAAAACAGACCAACTGATCTTGTCGAAGTTTGAAGAACAATGTCACCCTTTTTTAAATGACCATTGCTACTGTCATCTTGAGCAATTACTTTAATGTCAACACCTAGGATTATTGGTAGCACTGACCCTTAATGTACTTTCCTGGGAACCCCAAAAAAGAAGGAATAGTAGGTTGGCACCCATCAGTTTTAACAACAACGTTCTGAATTCTTGTATAAAACAAGACCTTTTCAAAACTATTTTTATCACTAGAATTCCTTTTATCTATCAGAACAAAGACCATTTCATCTTCAAGATTGACCCAGTGAGTGTACTGATATACAGAAATGTTGCTTGGTCCATTAGAACTTGAAACAAGTTTGAAATTATTAATCAGATATATAAATGCACCGTCGTTTTTCCATATGTCTACAATGATGCTTCGAGACAACTCATTTTATTTGGGATAAGAACTTGGATCAACATGTATTTCACCACTTAGTAGATATTTTTCACTAGTTAATATATAGGCTTATGGTTCAATACACTGAATTCTAATGAAGACATTCCAAAGAAAATGCATGATTTGAAGAAATGAAGCAATGTGCACATGAGAAGCTTCTAAGCAGATTTGCTACAATCCTTTCTCAATCAACAAATTCATGGGTTCTTTGTTTGGTTGTACGATGTAAGAAGCCACAAGATGAGTAGGTGTAATATGCAACCAATAGCCTTTTTGGACAAAAACTATCTCTGAATGATCAGAAACACCAACATTGACATCGATAACCTTTCTCTCCCAACACCAGTCATCATCCCAATCTAACAAATTAGATGAAGGTCCATGTTTTACCTCAGGTTGTAATGCACCAGGTAGGACTTTCTCAAATATGAAGTCACTGCTCTCATTTTTTAAACTTAAAGAGTTAAGCTTCTCTAAACCCAAATTTAAACAGCCAGAGAAGTAAGTGATATAGAAACCGAGGAGTCACATCCTTCCTTTCATATCACTGATCCACAGATATCAACAAGGGCCTTTATAAATTCAATGCCAAACATTAGTCTAGTTACTATCACATCAATATGTGATGGTGAAAATTGAAGAGTAGAATGATGCTCTGTTGTTGTGGTCAATGGGGATATTCGATATTAACCTGGTTGAACCTCGAAGCAAAAGTTTCCCATATCATCAATCCTCTTTAGCTGAGCATTAACATTTTCTACCCCATGTTTCAAGCCAACATGACACTTGCCATAATATCCATTTGTCACTAATTTTAGGGAACCACAAATATTATAATGTGTTGCTTCTATCTTTGGGATTGAAGCCATGTTTGGCACAACCATGAAAGTCTCCAAACTACTAAAATTATGTAGCATGTTGATGTTCCATGATCAAGTTTGTAATATCCCTGGACATATGTTGTGGCTCTTTCTCATCCATCAGCTAATATCTTAACATCTTCAAAACGGGCTCCTTCAAAAGTCACCACAAGTCCTCCAACTGAGAAATCTATGACCTGAAATGGCTGAGATATATTAACATGATTGTGCTCAATAATAACCTCTATATATGGAGTGAAACATTAGATATTGTATTCTCGCCCTTGTAGAATGGAAACAACCTTTATTTTCCACGTGGAATAAAATTAAAAGAAAATTTCCCATCTTCATAAGATATTTCATGGCAAAGCGCTTGATTTGGCCAAGGAGATCCTTTGAGGGAACTTCACCTCATGGACATCATCTGAATAAAGGTATACATGAACACTCAAAATAGGGTTACCTTGAGAAACAACTAAGCCATCCATATCATAACTTGGGACAAAAACGATGTCATTTACTACTAGATTTCCAAAGCCCAACTCCATCTCTAGAGAGCCTCTTTGGAAACTTGTTAAGAGAACATGAGAATCATGTATTTGAAAGAGAACATTATAGAAAATACTCTATAAACCTCAATCATTGTACCTCATGCATAGCTCCATCCTAGCTAAGATCGAGATTAGGTATGACCTTGTATCTTCTTCCCCTATTTAACAATTGGTTCATAGAGTCCAATCTTTCCACTTCTTAAGGGATATCAAAACTTACTATGTGTATCAAATGAAGGAAAAGAGAGAAAGATATCATGGCCTTTCCTTTTTGAAATAAAATGTCGTGCGATTTGATATGACCTAATATTTGTGTATTTCTCGAGGATTGATGAAGTTTATATATTCATGATGGGAAGCAACCAGCCTATATTTCCTTGGAGTGATATTTGTAAACGTGTAACTGCCTACCTCTGTGCGACGTAAAAACAACATTAATGAGATCATTGCTCATGGAAATGAGTTCAACCTTCACATTGGCACCACCTCCATTTATATCTGGACAACGTTTTGCTCCAACAACCCCCATCATTCTCCCAGAAATAGTGAACCCAGTGAAGTGAAAATTGATTTCTTCATGGCCATTGCAACCATTGTGATCCACTGATACATTTAAGATATATTCACCCATTTAAGATATATTCACCAAGTGAGAGAATATGAATATTTCAGATGTAATTTTTCCACTCGATAATCTTAACATCAAATCTAAAAGTGTTTAGTTCGTCTTCAGAGAGATCTTGAAACAATTCTTCACTATTGTATCAAATCTACACAAATATATTAAAATAATTATTAATGTATGTTGTTGGATTACTAATCAAAATATTTAAAACAATACAACACCAACAAATTTGTATTTCACATCCATTGCACATAGTTCACCTTCCTTTGTAGAATGCATATGGCTTGTAGATATTTTCCAGGTGCTTCAATTGTTGTAACATATATTTTGTAGATGATCTTGATAACCACACTATCTGAAATATGACAATCAATTTGAATGATTCATTTTATGTACTTTTTATTTTTATTTTTATATTTATTTATTTTTTATAATTATAGTGAATCGATAATTATTTAGATTAAATAACAAATCTAATCCTTGAACAAAGATTATATGCAAACAAAATTTACATGAGTAAATTTTCAACTTTTCAAATTCCACTTATATTCATCAAAAGTTCCAGTAAGAAACACAGAGTATTGCGATGAACTAACCGCTCTCTGGAGAGCTTGCCTATAATTCTCCATAGTATTAATGCAAGTCAGTTTCTTCAATAATTTTACTAAGCTTCCTTTGCAATCAATGTAGGGATTAGATTTAAAATTTTCAAATATTATTTTTAAAATTCTTGAATTGTTATGGGATTTACCACAGTAGAAGCAACCTAATAAACCTTTATGCCATGCTTTCCTATGTGTTTGGCCATGGCTTCTAAAGTTTCATTCACAACCATTCTATAATTTGAATTCAATAAAAAAAAAATAACACATTTAACAGAAAAAGGATAATGGTTTTTGAGCCAAGTTTTAAGGACATATATGGAAGATCTGATCTCCCAAAAGAAATAACTAATGTAGAGAAAATCAAATAAATATGATTTAAATAAATTAAAAATGTGAAATTTAAGTTTTGAATTCAATAAAAAAAATAACACATTTAATAAAAAAAGGATAATGGTTTTTTAGCCAAGTTTTAAGGACATATATGGAAGATCTAATCTCCCAAAAGAAATAACTAATGTAGAGAAAATCAAATAAATATGATTTAAATAAATTAAAAATGTGAAATTTAAGTTTGGAACCATCCACTGTCATATTCCAGATATAAATGAAAAACATAATCTAATAATAATAATAAAATTAATGTGGAAATATTCCAGAAAAACTATAAATTAATTATGAAATGATTTTCACACTTTGTTAAGAGGATCTAGCACAGAATCTGGATCGGCCAAGAAGTAAGATAGTTGACCTTTACCATAGATCAATCAATTTTGCAATCTGAATATTTTATTTAGCTCAACAACAATGTGAGAGTAATGGAGCATGGGATCCCAAGCTTTCCTCAACTTTTTCAAAGACTGAATTTCGATGAAACCTTAGCATCCATTGATCCGTCGATAGTGGTTCAAATTGCCAGACATGTAACCAACATCTTAATCACCCACCATGTCTCGATTACAGGGAACTTCAAATCTAAAAACCTATTATTTTTTTCGAGGCTTTAGTAGCTCACTGCATCTCTCTTTCTCTAGTTCCCAACTAGTTTTCACTAGTTCAATCCCGATAGAATCTAAAATGAATTTGATGGTTGAAATCTAGGTTTCAACAGCTCACTGCATCTCTCTTTCTCAAGTTCCCAACTAGTTGTCACTGGTTCAATCCCAATAGAATCTGAAATCACTCTGATGGTTGAGATGTCAGTTTTAAGGGGCGCCAAACACATGGATCCACTAAAAATCCAGCCACACCATCTTATTAGTTTTATCCTTCCATAGATTTGGATTGGTGTTACCTTGGTAGAAACAGTGCCAGATGTAAAGCAATGCCTTTACATTGCCAATTATCAAGGCAAGATGATCTATAACCCCTATGGTTTAGGAAAAAGTCACCCAAAACCCCGAATTTACCGCGGTTTAAATTATTAAGTTATTTGTAATTCAAATTTTAAATAAATAATTACAATTCTCTTTACTTTGTTTGAAAATAGAAAGCAACTTTTCATTCAAATAATATTATTTTAACTTTCAATTAATTGAAATTTATTTTATTTTAATTAATATAGTTTTTTTTGTTATTTATATGTATTTTTCAAAGTTATTTATAATTTTAGATTAAAAATAAAATAGTTATTGCACCCATGGGCTAGATGTCGTGTAAAAACGTAAACATGTAAACTTAAATGTAAATGTGAACATAAACATAAATGTAAACATTACTATTTAACATTTAACATTGTTAATCTATTATTGTCGGCCCTATTTAAAAATCAATCTAATTATTGTTATTATGTATAAAGATAACATAAATTTAAAATATAAAGAGGTAAGAATAGTAAAAAAAAGAGCTATGGTAAATAAATAAAAACATAAATAAACCTTTATTTTATCTTTACTCCATTAACCTCTTTGTATTTATGAAAACTCAAAAAATAGGTTTTATTTACGTGGATCCTCCCAGAAACATAATTATTAATACCGTGAGCGAATTACCATATTTATAAAATTGGTATGATAAATAAGTAAATATAAAAGGGGTATGAAGATGTATGGTAAATAAATAAAAACATATCAAATAAGATTATAAAATCAACATATAATTATATACCAAACCTATGGGCCAAATGCCATTATAAATAAAACAAATATAATAAATAAATAAAAATATAAATAAACAAAAGGTATGGTAAATAAATAAAACCTCTTTTTATATTTGCTCCATAAACCTCTTTACACTTACTAACACTCAAAAAATGGGTTTTATTTAGCTAAAGCCTATGGGAAAAATACCATGGGCCAAATTATTATTAATACCATGGAAAAATACTATTAACAATAATATTAATATTAAAATATTATTATTATTATTATTTTTAAATCTAATATTCATATTAATGTATCATAATATTGATATTATCAAATATATTAAATTTGTTTTAATCCAATATTAGTTTTTTTATATTATAATATAGATTAATATATCATGATATATACTAACTCTATATGTACGGGAGGTAAGAATAAAGACATAAAGTTATAAAGGTGTAGAGATAGGAGGAGTGACAAGGGAGAGATGAAGATAAACTGAGGGAGAGGGGAGAGGAGGCATAAAAAGAAAGAGAGGTAGAGAAGGGTAAAAGAGGGAGAGGGAGACACAAAGATGGAGGGTGAAGAGAGAAGAGAGTGGGAGGGAGATAGTGAGAGGATTGGAGGGCATCTATATATATATATATATATATATATATATATATAGAGAGAGAGAGAGAGAGAGAGAGAGAGAATGGGCGAGAGAGGAAGGAGGAGAGGGAGGAGGAGAGGGAAGGATAGAGATATGGAGTTGGATGGCGAGAGAGGGAGGGGAGAAGAAAGACATAGATAGTGAGAAGTGGAGAGAGAGAGTGACAAGTGATATATGTAGAGAAAAAGTGTATGTTTAGGGGTGAGATAAAGAGACAAATAAGGAGAGATAGATAGAAGGGGGGAGATAAGGAGATATAAGGAGAGAGGGAGGGATATGTAACATAGTTAGAGAGAGAGAGAGAGATATGGGGGAAGAAATAGGATTGGAGGGAAAAGAGAGAGAGCAAGAGCAAGAGCAAGAGAGAGAGTATAGAGAGATAAATAAAGTGTGAGAGAGGAAGAATGTGATATAATGCTTGAGAGAGAGAAGGAAAGTGATGGGGTAAGAGAGAGGATTAGAGGGAAAAGAGAGAGAGAGAGAGAGAGAGAGGGAGAGATGGGGGAAGAGAGAGGGAGGTAGGATAGAAAGGGAGAAAGAGGAAGTATGAGAGATAAGATTTGAGATAGAGGAGGAGAGAGGGAGGGAGAGAGGAGGATAGAGGGAGGGGTAGGGAGATGGAGTTGGAGGGGGAGAGAGGCATGGAAGACAAAATACATAGAGAGTGAGACATGTTGTGAGAGAGGGAATAACAAGGTATGGATGGAGAGAGAGTGTGTATGTTTGGGATTGAGATAAAGACAAAGAAGGAGAGATGGAGAGAATGGGGGGGGAGAAGGAGAGAGGGAGGGATGTAGTAACAGAGTTGGAGGCTGAAGAGTAAGATAGAGAGAGATAAATAGAGGAAGGATGTGAGACAGTGGAGTGAGAGAGGGAAACAAAGATGGAGTTGGAGGGGGGGAGAGAGAGAGGTAAGAAGAAAGAAATATAGAGAGAAAGGTGGAGCGAGAGAGAGAGAGAGAGAGAGAGGGAGTGATAAAGAGGATGGAGAGAGAGGGAGAGAGGAAAGAAGTAGGGAAGAGAGATAGAAGCGCGGGGGGGGGGGGGGGGGGAGAGAGAGAGAGAAAGAGAGAGAGGAGGAGGAGGAGGGAGTGATACATAGATAGATTGAAGAAATAGAGTGTATGTTTTGGTAGTGATATAGAGAGGAAAATGGAGATAGAGATATAGATGGAAAGCGAAGAGAGGAAATAAGAGAGAGAGATGGAGAGCTGGAGTGAGGAACAAAGAGATTGATAGATATGAAGTGAAATAACATGTGTGTCTGGGGGGTTGAGATAGAGTGGAAAATAAGGAGAGATGGAGGGAGATATAGATATATATGGGGGCAAGGGGAGAAGGAAGAATATTTCTTACACTAGATACATTGATTTCAATGTAGATGGTGATTTATAATCCAAGTTGATTTCTTGCACTAGATGCATTGATTTTAGTGTAGATGTTGATTTCTAATGATATTTGATTGCTTTCACTAGATGCATTAATTTCAATGTAGATGATTTATAATCCTATTGATTGCTCGCACTAAATGCATTGATTTCAATGTAGATGGTGATTTCTATTCCTATTTTATTGCTTGCACTAGATACATTGGTTTCAATGTAGGTGTTTATTTCTAATACTATTTGATCACTTGCACTAGATGCATTGATCTCATTGTAGATGGCAATTTCTAATGTTATTTGATTGCTTGCACTAAATGAATTGATTTCAATGTAGATGGTGATTTATAATCCTATTTGATTGCTTGCACTAGATGCATTGATTTCTGTGTAGATGTTGCTTTATAATCCTATTTTCTTACTTGTACTAGGTGCATTAATTTCAGTGTAGATGTTTGTTTATAATCCAATTTTCTTATGTGCACTAGATGAGTTGATTTGAGTGTAAGTGTTTATTTCTAATCTTATTTTACTGCTTTCATTAGGTGCAATGATTTTAGTGTAAATGTTTATTTATGTTTTTGATGTAATTCGATGTATGATAGTACATTAATTTTAAAGTGATTCGATTAAAATTGTGTATTGATTTCAGTGTAAGCACAAAAATGTATTGACAAGGTACATTGATTTTTGTGTTATAGTAATTGAACCTATTCATATTGGAGAGAAGGAGAGACAATGAGTGATGTTTACTACAAGAGATTGAGCTAAAGATTTAAATGGTTTATGGTTTAACCTGTCCTTTTCATATAATCGATATGAAAATACGACAATCAATATGAAAAGATGACAAAAGTAACAAGGGTGACAATAAGAATAATAGATCAAAGTAGTTTTAGATTAACCACAATGAAGACTATTTGTAATTGACTATATTCTTATTATTCATATTTTCTATCATTCAACACTATTACATTGTTCCTTTACATTAAAAGTTTATGTTTCATCATTAAAGTTATTATCATGACAACAAACTAAGGCAACTAAGCAAATTAAAATTAAAATATACAGATTAATATGAGAAATATTGGCATATTTAAAATGATTATATAATATTAGATGAATTTACGTATTATTGATAAAATTAATCATATGTTCATTAGGTTTTCTTTGGCAGCGCATGACTAAAACCAACCTAGATCCATCTTAACTCTTGATCTATCAAGTGCCAAGAGGGATCAAATATCTCGAGGTACAAACCTTTCCTCAAGTTTTTCACTCAAAAGAGAGGTTTGCATCTCAAGAGATGTGATCTCTCTTATCGCTTGATAGACATGGAGTTAAGATGGAACTAGGCTCGCTTTACTTTAAAATTGAGGAAATTACAAATATTTTTGAAAGTAACTTTTCAATCAAATAATAATTCTTTACTTTAAATCACATAAATTGATATACAACTAGCTTGGATATATCTTAATATTAGATATTAATTTTGGATTTACCAAGGGCAGAGGGGGTCAAATTTCTTTTCACTTTAAAAAAGGTTTGTATATGAAGATATTTTATGCCTATGACACTTGGTATATTAGGAGTAATATGATTGAATTATTAATTCTAATTCTAATTATTAATTTTATATTTCACTTTACTTATTTTTATTTTAATAATTTACCCCAACTTTATTTTGCTTTACATCTTGCACATTAAATTTTATTTTATGCAGTTTCCTCGAATTAGATGTTAAAATTGATTTTCAAATAAAATAATTTGGTTATATTTTTTTATATTAAAAGTTATTTTTAATTTTTCCCATGTTGTAGATTAGTTAATGATAGAATGGGTTGTTAAGGCATTTCTTATGATGTTATTGGTTTAAGCTTCGATTAGCCCAGAGTGCCAAGTGTGAGGCAATGTTGGTACACTTGGAGGTGACTGTGCTAGTGGATAGAATCGATCCTTAAGTAAAAACATTCTATAGTTGTCTATTCTCTCATATAATAATAATGATAATAATAATAATAATCTTATTTTTTTAATTTTATTGAATTAACTATTTATCAAAATTAGATTTTATTAAAAGAACATGATTTTGTTGGAAGTAGTTTAGGTGATGGAAATAAAGGAAACTAATTTTCTTGCAAGCATTTTCTAAATTGTATCTCCACTCAAACACTCTCATAAAAAAAAAAAGTCTTGACCCTGCCCATCATGTAAGAAACCCAATGTCCCCTTGGTGGCCTTCTCTCACTCTTTACACTACAAGAAGGATAGCCTTATCTAGTGGGGAATCCTTAAATATCGAGCTACGCTAGGTCATTGAGTAATGAAAGGAAGGTCCTTAACAAAGACTAGTGTTTTGACACTACTCACTCTCAAAGTAAAAGGCTATGGATAAGTATGCGAATATTCAAACAAAACATGAATTATTAACAAATTTTGAATGATTTTAATTACACAACTATGCTTATTCATGCAACCAAATTATACTTGAAAAATGAAAGATAAATCTTGCTCAATTAACAATATAGCATGAGATGCTAGTGAAGTATATATACAATGGCACAATAGAAAGAGAAAATGAATCATAAAGTGTCTATACAAGTAAGGCATTAGATCATTAATTCATTTTATTCATGAGCATTGGAGATTGAGAGTTCATTATCATCATCAAGGAACCATTCCACAGTTAAGATATCATACACCAACAAGATTTAACTATGTTTGGGACAACAAAGAGTTATGTGTTTGTGATGATAAATAAAGGAAATATTAACACTTGTCGTTGTTACTAAGGAGAATGAAGACAACAAAGTTGAATTTGGACTACTTACATGTTTGTAACATTCAAATGTCATCCATTTATCATCATGAAAGTTCCATGAAGGAAATTTTGTAGTTGTAATAAGTGAACATTCTTTGATCAAAGTTCATACACTCTCCTTAGCGCTAACACTTTGCAAGACGAAGAAGAAATGTGAAATATATGTGCAAACAACTAAATAAGTTGGAAAGGTTGTTGCAACATATATAGGCGGTCATGTGTTGTTGCAAAAGGAGGTGTTGGACCACTCCCCTTTTTGATAATTTGTCAACCTTTGAATTTCATTCCCTATGAATGTGATCAAATGATACAACCCAAAGATTCTAATAAGCTCCATAGTTTTAATCATCCTTTGATCCAATAAAGAAGTGTACAAGGAAGTATAACATTTCATCCAATATAAAACAACCTTTGAATCCCATATGACTTGTAATTTTTGGTTGTTGAAGTGACGCAAGTAAAATTACTAACATAAAGGATTAATTCATATTATTCTTGTTTTTGTTAGGTAGTCATGTTTTTTTTCCTAGACTAAATTAGTCATTTATGTTAGTCATTTTTAGTAGTATTACTTATTATATAGTCGTATATTTTAACTAGTGACTAAAATATTCATTTATTTTAGTCTTTTTTAGTTGTGTCTCCTAATATTGCTAATTTTTGGTAGTATTTCACTTGGAAAACTTGTGGTGACTAACGTTTTTAGTAACATAGTCACTAATTTCACCATTTTCTACTAGTGAAAGATTTAGTTTTGAGAACCAAAGAAATAATACAATATAAGGAAGCATTATATTGTTTTTGCTATGACATTCTCATTGGTTTTGAAATTCCTCCTAGTGGGAGTGAGATTCACATGTGTAACGCCCCCATCCCATATTTACCCAATTTCACTGGCCTGCAAGTGTAAACATGAGATAAACAGTTACTACGACATGGCATGACCTCGAAGCTTTAGTTATGGATGTGGGACCAATAAATGAAAACTTACAAACATCCCTCAAGACTTATAGGACACTCAGCAGCCAAGGAACCACCCTAGGTGACCAAAACCCGAGTTAGACAATTTTTTCACTAACCTTGGCCCACAATTGCATGCACAAGCCTACAAAGTTGTGGTTATGACACTCCAACTACACACACAATCTTCCTTCCCTACGATTATGGCCTAAAATTTCCAGTTCAAAGGCTTTGTTCCCAAGATCTAAGAACCTTTTCCAAGCTAGCCTCTAGACCACTGCCTAGAACGGCCCGTAACTTATTAGAGTGATAAATGGAATAATGAAAATTCTATTCATATAAAAATTGAAAAAAAACTTGACCTAACTGTTGGTGTCCCAAATTGCCCTATTTTTACCCCATTTCTATAAACATTAACCTTTGTTTTATCTCAACTTAAACCTCTTTTTCCTGCACTAGTCTGAGATAACTACCTATTCTCGCATATGCTTCGTATTTTACATTAAGATTTAGTAAATTGCTTTATTAATCATTTTTACATATATTTCATGCCTATTAAGTACCTCTTGTAACTTATGATAATTTCCTAGAAGTAATTGAGGAACCTAGTGTTAATTATGAGTTAGTATGATTAGTGCAGGCAGATTCCTACACCACCACGATGATTGGTTCAAGATTTCCATGAGTTGAATCTTTCCACGCAGACGTTTTTGATCCATAACTCCGAGTTCGATTGCTAATTAACTAGGGATGGATATCAGTGGCGCACAATCAAGGATGTTTGCTAAGGATGGTATATGGCCAGCAAAGTACACATTCCATTATAACTGTTAGCCGGTTTTGTAATGTTTGGTTGTTAGACTTTTCATCGGAAAGGACTGAATAAGAAAATGTTGTAATTAGTGGAATATAACTAAGGCTGAAAGGATGTATAAAATATAGATTGCAAGTATAACTAACTAGCGATCCTTAGACTATAATCTCATTTTCTATGTAATCTAGTATCGTCGTTAGCTCTGGGTTGGACTCGCACTACTATGTACATTTGTTGATCATGTAATACAAGGAATCTGCCATGTTATTCATGCAATGCATTTAATTTATCTTTGATACGTACTTGGGTGTTGAATATTTTCATTTCTTAAATAGGAAATGAGTTGGTTGGCTAGGGCCCAACGAACCTAGCTTGTTTACCCTTGTCCTCTTGTTATTCAGAATGACTGTGTGGATATTTCCCTTTGTAGTTGTGTGTTGTGAACAATTTTATATTTATTTCTGAAGTTCTAATTTAAATATATTTCAGAGTTAAGTGTGAAATAGATCTGTGGCTTGGGAGTTAATTGAGTTATTTTTTTTTTGTAATTCCTTCCTCGCATTTCTTTACTCGCAATTCTTGTCTTGATTTGTCTCCGCTTGGATCATGCGGGAAGCCCTTTTCTTGTACCAGTGCGTGTGATTTCCTGCACCCCAATTCAGTCATTTATTTTATAGTGAACATTGCATTCCTTTCCCTGATTATCATTTCAGTTATTCTTGCAAGCAAATGGACTACTAATTTCAGTGATTGTTTTCAGCATTAAAAGTATATTTTTGAAGGATCTGAGGATAATTACATGAATTTATCATAGACACGTTATACTTGAATTTTATGCTTTACGACCAAGGAACATAAACACTTTAAATGGATTACCGAAGTTAGATGATACATGTAGATCACTTAGACTACTTCTTTGATTACTTCAAGTTACTTTCATTTCATGAAGTTTACTTCCTTTTCAATATTCAATTAATCAAAGAATTATTTTCCATAGATAATTTATCTCAGAATTTCGTTTGCAATTGAAATTCTTTTTCAACACTTGTTTCAATCTTTTCGAAAGTAAATTAGAAACTCAGTGAAGGAAACTTTGCCTCGGCGTAAGAGTTGGTCTCTTGTCATAGAAATAGAGTGTTGTAAGCCCTGAGGCTTAGAGCACCTCCACAAAGACATAAATATTCTATAAGAGATGTAAAATATACTTTTACATAGAGGCATTATACCTGCACTAGTGCAACCACATTGCAATAGTACAAGAATAGGTTGTTTATGTAAAAGTAAGTCCAAAAGGAAAACAGATCTCTGCAAGGGCACACTTGTTAGGTTGTTAGCCATCTATCTAAAGATAAAGATAGCATTTCCTTCCAACATTTAAGATTGCTTTAGTTGTGCAAAAGCTCCTTTACGTGATTTACTTGCAAATTGTTCTTTTATATTCCAACATTAGAGTTTCTTTGGTGTCAATTTCCTTTATGATTGTTTTATGTCTGATTCTGCAAAAATTTACTTTAAGAAGTATGATTAAGAATAGGAAAATTTCATACCACTTCTGACATTTCCTATGCTTCGTCTCTAAGTTTACGAAACACTTGGGTTCAAAATTAAGTGTTGAGGAGTTTTCTTAAGTGCAATTCATGCACCCAACATTTTGGCATTGTTGTTGTTAGAGTCAGTCTGGTCATCCCTTCATCAGAGATCAAAACTCTTTTTGCATTCCATGTTTAGGTGTCCCATCGCTTTCAATCAGTTGCATTTCGTTAGGAGCATGCCATAAATATGACGGAAGGGCTTTTGTCACTCATCCCCCTCATGCTTTACATTGTTGGCTCAGGTCTGTCCATCAAAATCGAATCTTAAAGTGATTTGCAGTCCTGTTACAGTTTCTAGGTCATAACAATCATTTTAGTCATTAGGTCTATGGTTAGTCAATTTGGTCTTCGACAAAGTCTAATAAAGCCAGTAGGCCAGAGGGAGATCCTTGATAGGTTGCTATTTCAAAAGATTCTTATCGTCATATGGATGGATTATGACTTCTCTTCAAAACTCTGTTTTGAAGATAAGTCGACATTTCGTTTTTTGTAATAATTTTTCAAAATTTTCAGTTCTTGAATTCTCCAGGCACAACCCTAGTCTACTTTGCCAAATTCCATGTCAGTTATCCCTGCAGAAAATTACCAAGAAATTCATTATTTCAACCAAAAATAAAGGAGGAAACAAAAAAGGTCAGAGTTCTATTAATTGTGAAAAAGTGTCAATTGCAAAACATTACAAAATGGGTTTTGGAGAGACAAAAATCAAATTGATGTCTATATAAAGGTTTTTCCATGAAGATGAAAGTCATTTTGCATGCCAAGATTGGAGAAAAACGTTTCGAGGAAAATTTGTGAGAGCAGTGCGTGTTTTGGAGAGAGCTGGCTTGTAGCTAACCTGCGTGGCGCATATAACAGGCAGTGCGGCGCACATAGAGCACACGGAACACTGGGGATTTCCGCCCAGTGTAAATTCTAACGGGAACAATGCACACAGAGAGCGTGGCACACTAGGTTTTGAGCGTAGCGCATATAGCCTTAAGCCCGAAAATTGCTGGAAAGTTCACCAAATTGCTCATACTTTGCCTAGATTTTCCATGTAGGCTTGCTATCTTGCCATTGCATCAAATTTTATGGTAAGAGACGGTGGTTTATGGGTGATAGTGGTTGCAGCAAAATGTCTCAAAACCTACTTCTAAAGATCCTCAAGCCAATTGTTTCCAGGGTTTAAAACTCACTGTTTTGCCACCAAGATTTTGTCTCCCTCCCATTGTTCCCTTATCTTCACTAATCCCTAATTCCCATTACTCCCTTCTCCTACATACTCTATCCCAAATTCTCTAACCTTACACATCATAACCTATACAACTAATCCCAAACCCTAAACCATATTCCCATACATCAATCCCTCAAACTCTCTCCCATATTTCCCTATTAAATTTCTCCCAATAATTCCCATTCCTCGATATTGTTTCCCCTTTCTAACAATCCCTAACAGTCCCTGTTGCATTTTTTTTCCCTTGGTGGCAGAAATTGAAATAAAACACCAAAAGAGCAGTTCAAGCACAGTTTATACACAACAATCATTTTGTCTTTGAGGTAGTTTGTCCAACAGTCATGACATATGAGCATTCATCAGACTATGAGGTGAAAACCCAAAGTGATTCTCCCTTGGAAGAACAGGCACCTCGGAGACCGCATAAAAGTGGCAGACATGTTAGGGAAGAGCCAATCAGCCTCACAGAATTGTAGGCCTGCTCTCTTGCTATGCAGTGTTTTCAGCATCAGTCATGCTATCAGTTTTGTCAAAAGGTGGCTAGTGTCCAATTTCATCATGATTTGGCTCGTCTTTTTGTGCTGCACTTGCACGGAGATCAAGCTATCTTGGCTGGTGTCACCTTCACACTTACACCAGAATCTGTCTCATTAGCAACCAGTACACCGAAAATTGGTGAACCATGGCACAAGAAATAAAAGATTGATCAACAGCATTATGAGCCATACATTAAAACCAATTCCTTAAGGCAGCTCAAGAGAGTGTTCCCGTTCTGGTATCTGAAAGATGAATATGCTCCACTAATGAGATTGATCATGAAATATTTCAGTTGTGAGGGACGGTTCTCTTGTCTTTATGTTTATCACATCAGGTTGCTCATGCATTTCACCAGGGTACAGATGATGAACATTTTGTATTTCATTTGCCAAAACATTGAGAGGATGACCACCTTTATACAGCGTAAAACCCCTCAGCAGCAACTTAACAATGTATATCATTTTGCTCTTATTAAGATTTTGGTGGTTCATAAGCTTGGATTGCAGGGCATCACTTGGGATGATTTCATCTCTCGTGACTTCTTCAGAGCTTCACGGGGAGTGTCAGAGGTTAAGCATGAGGGTGAACCTTCTCATTAGTATGAGCGCCATGAGACTGCTAGTGTGCTGGTTTTCATCACATATCAGAGAGGCACCAGACATTTGTTTGCAGGGAAAAGCGAGTGTTAACTCCACCCAGGGTGGAAGGGGCCTCACTTCCTCCATCAGCATCACAGGTACAGGACAAAGGAAAGGAGCCAATGCAGGATGAGGGGCCTTCAGGTGAGCCATCAGGTGAATGGGAGACCGAGTTCATTCTCCTTCATGATGATGATACAGATACGGGTCCACAAAGCGCCAAACTTAGAGAGATCATCCAGGAGCAGCAATCAGAGATCGAAGCCTTATCCCTTGACTTGGAGAGGGCCAAGTGGACCATGAAAAACTTGGAACAGAGGAACAAGAAGCTTGAGGATCAGCAAGTGATCATGGAGCTACAAAACATTCGTGAGCATTGCCAAGCTGCACAAAGGATAAGAGTTGAGCTCACATCATTGGAGCAAGAAATTAATGAGGATCAGGAGGCCAATCTTGAGAGAGTGAACATGCACTTAGAGAGGCTGTTGGACAAGGCCGAAAAAGACCATGCACTACTGAGACACATGGATTTTCATTAAATGGCGCACGACAAAGTGTGCAAGGCCCGAATCAGGAATTTGAAGGCGAAATTGAGGAAGGCAATCAAGAAGCAAAAGAGGCAAAGGGAGCTCGATCGTCTTCAGATATTGGCCGAGGCCTATTTAGCCCAACATAACACTTGATAAGGAAGCTCTAGCCAAAATTTCAAGAAATTTGGGGCATTTTTGGTATTTTTGGAAATTTTTGTGCAAAAAACAGGGTTTTTGTCCTTGTGCGCCACGCCACGTGGCGCGTGCTTACACTAGGAGGTTCCAAATGCAAAAACGTTTATAGTTTTGGATTTGTTATGGAAAATTGATTTTTGTGCTTAGCCAATATATTTGGGCAAATTTTGAGTCCTCAGGAGGTCAAAAACACCCTAAATATCTCTCTGCCCCTAAGTTCACACACAGGAAGCAGTCTTGGGAGATTGAGGTTTTGGAGGGGAAATTGGGCACCAAATTCAGAAATTCCACTTGGGTTGGAAATTAGACAGGTAGGACTTTCCAACAAGCACACTTGGGCCCAATTTGGACTTCAGAATTTGCCTCAAAATCAGATCCAAAGTGGCGCGACGCATACAAATTTTGGCGCGGTGCACAGAGGTCTTTGACCAATTTTCCATCTTCCAGCTCAGAAATTCGGCCAGTTTGACTAGTTTTGCTTTGTGATGTAATTTTTGACTTATCTTGATGTAATTGAGTGAACATGATGTAATTTTGACACTTATTTACTTGTTCTATAGGATTCATTCACCAAAGAATGAAAATTTAATGAATGAATCAATTTCCTATCTTATAGAGGCAAGTTGTTTTGATTGCCTAGATTTTAGTGCTTTGTTTAGAATTGGTTGAAACAGCTCCTAGAATGATGAGCTCGACCCCTAGAGGCAAGGGAATGGGCTGGGCTAGTCTATATCATGTATTTTCTAAGTCATTTTCAGGGTTCGACTCTTGGGAAAAGTTTGGCACTCTATTGTACATTCACTTCTGCATTTTTGGCTAAGGAAAGACTAGGGTTTTGCAGCACTGTTTGGGATCCATGTGGCTTTATTTTTTGATGGTGTGCTTCTATGAGTAATTGTGAGTTTATCTGATGTTATGTGTGTCATTTTAATGTTTCTTCTTTTGAATTTGAAACAAATGAGTGATTAAGGTGGAATCCATAACTGTTATGCTCTGCCTTTCAATTTGTTTAAATTTACATGTTTTCTTCAGTTTAAGGAGAAGTCTTGAGACTCTCTTGCTCTCCTTAGCTCCTCACTTATCTGATCTATCCATATCACTTGCTATAAAGCATCAAAACAATTGCCTTCCTTGCCCCAATCAGACCTCTACAAAAATTGTGCCTCATCCCCGAGCCCAAATTTGCCTTTCCCATTTTTTCAACAAAACCCTCAAAAAATCAAATCAAATCCCTGCACTTAATACCTAGCCTAAGATCAATTGAAAATATAGTCATCTCGAGCCTCATTGATTACCTTTTGCCGAGATTGAACCGGAGAGAGCCCTCTCCTGTCCTCGTAGGGCTAGCTACGAGGTTGAGCGTGGTTTGATGTGGACCTAGAACCTTGTCTTTTCAGCCGGAGACAAATCTAGGTTCTAACATAGTGGTGACCATACTGGGAAGAAAATGGTTTGCTTGTTGATGTCATTGGTTTTCTAAGCTACAGACGGAGCCTGAAGTTATGCCAAGTAGCCTTCGAAACGTTTTTGCTTTGCATTAGCGCAAGTAGATAAATGGTGCTTCACTCAATCTTCGGTCTAGCTTGTAATCTTAACAATTGATTTGCCAATTACCCCAGTACTTTTGAGAATTCTAAGGTTTGGATGATAGGTTTAGATTTTGACAGGCTGATCAAGTTGTTTTTGTTCCTTTGATTTCTTGAAAATAACACGTTGGCTTCAAAGAGATATACAAGAGCTAATCTAGATCCAAATCCTCCTCCTTTCTACAAGAGTCCTAATCCGATTTCAAGAATTGTTCGCCAAGAGAGTTCTGTCACTCCCGTGTTTATATCTCGTTCATGCCCAGCAATTTTGAGTATCTTGAAGAGCTTGATTCTGATGAAAAGTTTGAATTTTCATTATTTAAAACCAAGTCTGAAAACGCTCTTGAGTCTATCGTCCCAAATCCGGATTTTCTTGCTGCTCTAAACATTGAAAAATCTAATAAGTCTATTGAAAATTTCATTCTAAGACAACTCCAAACTGACATTGAGGCTGCAAATATAATTGATTTTCTACAAGCTGCATCTGCAACTTTTAGAGCTGTTTCAACCCCATCTAGCTCAAGGGTTCCAACGAAGCCGCCTTTCATTCCCACCCTTCCTCCGCAGCCTAACATTACTGATCAAAAGTCTGTTGTAAATTCACCTCCATCTACTCCTACATCTAAAATTGTTTCACCTCCTCATACACCTCACACATCAGCTGCTCCCACTCCTCCATCATCCCCCAGACCAAATCCACCAAGAGCAATGGCTGCTCGGTTTGCACCTCTCGCGCTGCCTCAAGTTTTGAATGACATGCCTGCAGATTATCAGAGCAAAATTCCTTTGTTTAATGGCACGTCTCAGGGGATCATAGCTCAGCAACATGTGGATAAAATGACAGATTTATTCGATCTTCATGAGATTGATGAAGAAAATGTGACCATGAGGTTATTCGTGCAGACTTTCAGTGGCGAGGTAAGAAAATGGTTCAAAGCTTTGCCGGCCAGAAGTGTTCCTACATTAGAAGACCTTAAAAGACAGTTTTTGGAACGTTGGGAAGTAAAGAAAGATCCGTTGCAAATCACTTCCGAATATACCAAGATCAAGCGAAATACTGGTGAGTCCGTTCAAGACTATTGTATTAGATTTAATGTGGTTTATAATGCAATTCCGGATGACTTAAAGCCAACTATAAGATCAGTTTTGCTTAAGTTCCCGGATAGTTTTGATCCAGACATGGCTTATCAGTTAAGGGAGAGAGATCCAACTACCTTAGAAGAAATGCAGAAAATTTTCGTTAGTGTTGAGGCAAATTTGAATGACAACCGAGCTAGAATGAAAGCTGAAAAGAAAGTCTCAATAAAGGAGGAAGCTTCTACCTCAGATCAGGTGCTATGCAAGGTAGAAAAGGTGATTGAAAGGTTGACACTAGATAAGACCGAACCGCAGATTCGGAATCCCAATTTCCGTGGCCAGCACCAGCCATAATTCAGGATCAAACAACATGAACAACGAGCACAAGAAACGACATCACAACAGTAGCAAGTAAAGAAACCTCTTCAGCAGAATTTTGTTGGCCCCGAATCTGATGATGAAGACCAATAGGAGAAGAAAATCACTTCTTCGCTCCTGATTATATGCCCACATTTATCACTAAAGGTGATGAGTATGCAGAAAGTTCAGCGGTACAACATGATGCAGATTTTATCTCGTCGAATGACACAGCTCTTGAAGAGGAGTCAGATGAGTATCAAAGAGGTTATATGCATGCCTTGTCCACCCAGCAGCGTCAGTATTCATTAAGAAACAAAGATGTCCCCATCAATCCAATCCGAAAGAGAAAGGAAGGTCCAGCATCTAAGAATGAGCCACCGGTTGCACCAAATAAAGGCAAAGAAGTTGTTGATCCTATGCCTAACAAAACTCCATCAGCAAATGAATGAGTCAATCAGCCGACTGCACCAAAAGATAAAGCTGAGAAGAAAGAAGTTCCAGCCAAAGAGGTAGAGAAGACTTCCACTTTTAGTTTAGAAAATGAGATTTCTAAATTGAAGGTATCTATTCCTTTGACAAAGCTGATGAGGAATAGTGATTATAGAGGGCAGGTTTCCAAAATTCTAAATTTTGATCCAATGTCCGACATGGTGAGTGTGGAAGATGATAAATCTGAACTGGTTTTTGGACCAACATTGAATGGTGAGTCTCCCGACAGTGATGTGCCCCCTTTTTATATCAGTTTGAGAGTGCATGAGCTTGTTTTGCATAATGCTATGTTCGATTCCGGTGCCTCCCACAATCTTATGCCAAAAGCTATCATGGAGAAGTTGGGTTTGGACATTACTAGGAAGTACCATGATCTCTATTCATTTGATTCTAGCAGGGTGAGATTTATTGGGCTTATTAAAGACTTGGTGGTCAGTTTGGATCAGATTCTGGCTAAGAATATTTTGATGGATGTTGTTGTAGCAGACATTCCTCCCCGATTCGATATGCTTATTTCAAGGTCTTGGGGATCAAAGATCAAAGGAACTATGCAGCTTGATTTCTCCTATGCAATGATTCCAGTGTTTGGCCAAATGAGAAAATTGTATCGTGAGCAGAAAATGAAATACATGATTACAAGCAAGGAGAAACCAATTAATCATCTGATTAATCATGTACATACAGATCTCGAATCTTTTGTTTTGTATTCAGATAGTTTCAATGACATTGATAGTCAGTTAGTTGTAGCAGATGATATTCCAGAAATAGCAGAAAATTTCAGAGAAGTTTTGAAGAGAGAAGGACAAGAACATGGAAAGACCGTTCAGCAAATAGAAAAAGATGATGGACAACAAGCAGAAAAAATAGAGGAAAAAGAGTTTCAGCACTTAGAAGAAGAGGAAGATAGCCTATGGACCATGGATTTCAATGGCGCAGTAGGAAATGATGGTGTTGGAATTGGAATTTGGGTACGCAGTCCTTTTTCCGCTCCAAAAAAAGTGCCGCGTAATGTGCAGGTATGTTCTTACAAACTTCCTTTTGATTGCTTGAACAATGAAGCTGAGTATGAGGCTTTGATTGCTGGCCTAAAGATCTTAAGAAAGCTGAATGCTAAGAGGATTGCTGTATATGGAAACTTTGAATTGGTGATTAAGAAAGTTAAAGGCGAATATCAAGCAAAGCAACCTCAGATGCGGGCATACCAGAATGTTGTTCTAGACATTTTGAAGCTTTTTTCAGATTACACTTTGACGTGTGTGCCTCGTATTCAAAAAAGTATTACTGATGCACTTGCTAAGGCATAAAGTAATTTGAAGATTCCTATGAACTCAAGCAATAAATTTGAAATCCATGTGAAGCACCGTCTGATTGTCCCGGACAATTAGAGATATTGGCAAGTTTTCCAACATGATGAGGAGATCGATGATTTTCTGCAAAACAAAGGTAAATTAGAAGATACCTCAATTGATGTAGAGCATGATGATGGCAAAGACGATGTGCAGATCAATCAAATGGAACTGTTGCATCTCAAGGATAATGTGATTCCTAAAGGTTTGATACCTTTAGAAGAACTCTTTGAACATGATGACGTAGCCCGCAAACCAACATTGCAACCAACAGAAAAGGGAGTTGAAGACGTGAACATTGGAACAGTCGAGCATCCGAAGATGGTAAAGTTGTCCAAAGCATTTCCATCGAAGGTAAAGGCCAAATATATCAGTTTGTTGTCATCTTTTTTCGATGCGTTTGCTTTGGACTATTCTGATTTGAAGACATATGATACCAATATAATTCAGTACACTATTCCTATTAAGCCTAATCAAAAACCTTTCAGACAGAAGTTAAGAAGGCTTAATCCAAAATTGCTGCCATCAATTGAGAAGGAAGTTAACAGGTTGTACAAATCAGGAATTATTGTTCCCATTCATTTTTCTGATTGGATATCTAATCTGGTGCCCGTGCGAAAGAAGACTGGTGAGATTCGTTTGTGCAATGATTTTTGAAATCTCAACAAATTTTCATTGAAGGATAATTATCCGCTGCCCAAAATGGATCACATACTTTAGCGAGTAGTTGGAGCATCTCAAATGTCACTACTCGATGGTTATTCCAGATATAACCAAATTTTAGTCCATGAAGATGACCAAGACAAAATAGCGTTCACCACTCCGTGGGGAACATTTCATTATGCAAAAATGCCTTTCGGTTTGAAGAATGCGGGTGCCACTTTCCAGCGGGCAATGGACTTGGCTTTCGCAAATGAGAAGGATGTTTTCTTGGTTTTGTACCTTGATGATTTGACCGTGTTTTCCAAATCAGATGAAGAACACTTGTATCATTTGAAAATTGTCTTTGAAAAGTGCAGAAAATATGGTGTGTCGCTGAATCCTAAGAAGAGTTTGTTTGCCATGGATGAAGGTAAACTACTTGGGCACATTATCTCAAAAGATGGCATTCGTATTGATCCAGCACGTGTGGAAGCGATTCAGAAAATTGACGTGCCTTGGAATAAGAAGGAGATACAATCGTTTAATGGTAAGGGAGATTACAAACATGCTTAAGAAGGAGAGCCAAATGTCATGGACGGAAGAGGCTGTAAAATCTTTCAATTTAGTAAAATTGGCTCTTTCCTCGGCTCCGGTTCTAATCAGCCTAGATTATACTCAGGATTTTATATTGTTTTCATTTGCATCGGAGCATACTATGGCAACTGTGTTAATGCAGAAAAAAGATGAGCATGAAAGACCCATTGCTTTTTTCAACCGGACTATAAGAGATGCTGCTTTGAAATACAATATTAAGCAAGCCCTTGCACTTGTAAAAGCAGTGAAATATTTCCGTGTGTATATTATGCATTTCCATAACTTAGCTTATGTTCCTAACGTTGCTGTCAAAGATTTTTTGGTTCAGACCGATCCTGAAGGAAGACGTGGCAAGTGGATAGCAACTTTGCTGGAGTATGATGTGGAAATAAGGCCCAAAGCTTGTTAAAGGTCAGGGTTTGGCGAAGTTGATGGCTGAATCAAATCTATACGTCTTAGACATAAATCTGATCGCTGCTATGTCCAATGAAAATGAGGAAATTTCGTCACTTTAGGTACCAGAAATGTTTATTCTTCCTCCATGGTATTCAGATATTATATATGACCTTCAGAATTTGTCCGCACCACCTGGTATGGCTAGAAACAACGCGAGAACTCTTAAGTTGAAGGCTGCTAAGTTTTGTATTTTGGATTCTGCACTTTATTGGAAAGATCCCGGTGGCATTTTGTTAAACTGTTTGGTGGAAGAAGAAGCAAAGTAGGTCATGGAGGATTTCCATAAAGGAGATTGTGGCGGTCACCTTTTTTGGAAAACAACAGCAAATAAAATTTTGAGGGCCGGATACTATTGGCTGACATTGTTTGCTAATGTGTTCAAGACTGTTAAGAGTTGCCATAACTGCCAGATTTTTGAAGGGAAACAGAAATTACAGCCATTTCCGCTTAAGCCCATTGAGGTGAATGCCCCTTTTCAGCAGTGGGGGTTGGATTTCATTGGTGAAATTCGTCCTTCTTCTTCAGGTCAGCATAGGTGGATCCTCACAGCGACAAATTACTTCATGAAATGGATCGAAGCAATTCCCACTAGGCAAGCTACAGTTGCGGTAATAATTTCATTCCTAGAAAATAATATTTTGTCTCGTTTTGGTTGCCCAAATAAGTTAATCACTGATAACGCAACAACTTTCAAGTTGAAAAGGATGGTTGAGTTTTGTAGTAAATATCATATTACTTTGGGGCACTCAACCGCCTATCATCTTCAAGGCAATGGATTGGCAGAGTCTTCCAACAAATCTTTGGTTAATATCATTAAAAAGATGTTGGAAATCAACAAGAAGAGTTGGCATAAGAAGTTAGTCCGTGCACTTTGGGCAGATTGTGTGAGTCAAAAGAAATCCATTGGTATGTCCCCCTTTGAGTTAGTTTATGGAAATTTCATCTAGGACATCATTTTTCTAGCATTTTTAGGGCTTAACAATTTGTGTTTAGCACAAGCACTGTGCAGAAGCTCACACAAAGGTTGTATAATTGGCTAGTTTTTTACCAGTTGTCGAGGCAGGATCAGGCATGGTGTTGAGGTATTTGCCTCATAGATATTTTGGCAAGTTTATTTTGTTGATTGGATTTCTAGTTGGGCATTCGAAGATTTTACTCATAATTTCTCACTACTTCTTAATAATAAAAACCCTCAGTTGCTACACCAATTTTCCCAAGTTGTGTTTTTCTAAGGAATTTTGGCGAAAAATAATTGTGTTATAATTTCGTATATGTGAGCCAATATTTTCTCAGTTTCCATTTCATATTCTTCAATATTTTTTATTTATGAATATTGCAGTGTGATTAATTCATCGCTTTCGTAGTAATAAACTACATAATTAGTTTTACAATTAGAAGAATCAATTCCAATTGTTGCAATAGAAATTTTAGTGGCGAAATTTTAACCAGAACAATTTTCTCCAATGGCTCTGCCTTTCAACACCTATATTAGGTCTTAAAACTTCAAACGTTTTTTATTGTTGTATTTTTCTCACAAATACTTCAAAATTCTCCATAATTATGAGATCAGAGAAAATATTGCTTATTGATCAAGATTTCTTCTTCTTAGGGCTGGTCTTTCAGAAGATACTAGGTCGATTGGACTATCATATGCACACACTATAAATTGATATCTAATGACACATGAAATATATACGAGATAAAGGCTTCTAAAATTTATGATGATAGACCTTTTGTCTTCCTGAAATTGCTTAACATATTATGAAGTTTTTATTCCTTTCGAATACATTTTGGGTCTTAAAAGAACTTTGATTCCACATCATAAATGCATAGATGTTCAGTTTCATACCTCTTGATGCCAACAATTCAAATTAGGGAATTCTATAAAGTTGCTTACTCATATATTTCACAATTCTTGAGAACAGAAAATTCTTTAATGGATTTATCATTGTCCAACCTTGTTATGGACTTGTGCCCTAAACATATCATAAACCACAAGTAATTGTAAGTTGGCCCCTCGTTAACATCATTCTAGATTTTGAGGCCAAAACATTCCCTATAAAATAACTTGTTTATTTTGGATTTGAGCCCTAATCCAAGTGTAGAAATTCCTTGCATATTCAAACTGCTAATTGAAATTTTCTAAAATAATAGACATGAATCTACTCTACTCATCAAAAGAAACAATTAACTAATCATGAAATCATAAAGCATACAAGAGAAAGAATTCAATCAACATATCACATAATGATTTCCTAGGAAGCCCCTACTATCTGTAGATTGAATTAGTTAGAAAATATGAGATGATTACAATGCTTTGCTCAAGATCAAGAAATATATGCACTATCCCTATCTTGTTGAAAATGCAACAATAAAATCCTAATTTAGTTTTCCCCTCAATTAAATTAGGAATTAAATTGTAATTCCACATCTCATGACAACTTGTAATAGTTAACTAAGTTAATTTGACTTCGTTGGCTCAGTTAATTATATTTGAGGGTCTAACTTGAGTCATGTAGAGCGTCTCATACTTTATAGGAGACCTGGTTGAGTTTATTTTGAGTTGTAGTTAATTAATTCAATTTAACTGAGTTAAGATCAGTTAAATTAGTTCCAATTAATGGAGGAACTAGTAGGAGGTTAGACAGTGGGGCGTTGCTTCATGTGTTCAACCAGTTAACTTATTATTCACTCATAAATAAATCATGCATGTCAGATATGAGAGTTACCTAGTTGAGATTGGAGTTCAGGCACAATGTACTATCATTTGTATAATCTTTCAAGTTGTATAGGTGGTGTATTCAATCAGAGGAAGGCTTATGAGGATTATGCAATTCATAATTCTGGAATTTTCCAATTAAATATGGGCTAATTCCCAAGGGAACTACGCAAGGAAATGGGATCTTAGAAAGCAAAAAAATGGCTAAGTATTAGCTTGAGCTTGTCTGGGAAGTAGTGATATAGATTGAGATAGTGCACAGGTTGCTCGGGCTTGAGCAAAGCATTGTAATATTCTCATATTTTCTGATTAAGGCAATATACAGGGTTTTTAGCTGTGGCTTTCCCTAGAAAATTATTATGTTATTTGTGATTTAATTCTTTCTCTTATATGCTTCGTGATTTCATTGACTATTAATTGTTTTCACTGATGAGTAGATTAGATTCAAGAATTGTTTTCGCATATTACAATCTTTAGTTTGAATCTACAAGGAATTTCTACATGGTATGATAGATGAAATCACTATAGAACAGGATAATACAAGTTTTTCTTTTGCAAGAGAAATAGAATTTGTAGTAACATACTTTAGAGCCAACATGATTTTATTATACGGATTTAGACTCAAATATTCTCTTGAGGGTAGTTTGAACTATTTTTCTTGGAAAGCCATGATGGAGGAAATGTTGGAAGATAGTGGGATTACGGAATTCATAGATAAATATATTCTTAAGATATATGATGATCAATATCTAGCATAGTGGAAAAAATGTCTCGCAAAGGCAAGAAGGATTATCCTAGAAGGAGTTTGAGATCATATAGTCTCAAAACTCCATGGTAAGGAAACTCCATTTGCAATGTGGAAGGCCTTGTTAGAGCTGTTTCAAAAAAAAATTGACCACAAGAAGTTATAACTAAAGGAAAAGCTTAGAAATATTGAGATGAAGAAGGGCAACTCAATACCGAAGTACTTAACCAAGTTCACCCAATGTCATGATGAGCTTGGAAGTGTCAATGTTATGGTTTCTAAAGATGATCTGGTGAGACTAGAACTTATAGGTATTCCCAAGAGCAGGTAAAACTACTAGGACTCAGTTAATGGGAGGGAGAAGCTATCAGAGTGGGAGTGTTTGTGGTACGACTTGGTGCAAGAAGACATTTGACGGAACATCAGAGATGGATCCTAATCTAAGTATGATGATGAGGAGAATTGTGCCTTAGCTAGAAAGGTGAAGAAAGGGAAGGGGAATTCATCCCATTCCAAATCCAATTCTAGTCAAGGTGGCAAGAAGAAGGACATGTCGAAGATTAAATGTTTTCACTATCACCAGCTGGGACACTATGCCACAAAGTCTTTGCACAAGAAGGTCAGTAACAAGCCCCCAGGAGGAGTTGTAGGTGAAGCTCTTACTTCACAATTCAAGCTCTATTTCACCCTTATTTATTGCATGGTGACACTAGTGATGGGTAGTGTGTGGTACCTGGATAGTGAAGCCTCATACCATATGACGAAAACAAAGGTTTCCTACTAACTTGGAGCAGAAGGACCTCCATATGCAATAGATATGGGAGATGATGGGAGGTATAGCGCGACCAACATCGGTAATGTTACCTTTCAAGGGGAGTGTAGTTCTCCTCTCACATTAAAATATGTCATGTATGTTTTGGGTTTGAAGAAGAATTTGGTTTCAGTTTCCATGTTGGAGAACTATGGCTACGATGTGATATTTAGAAAGGGAAAGGCTTTCCTTAGTCACATAGCCTCAAGATAGGTGAAGTGGATTGGGTTTCAGGTGAAGAACCTCTATAAATTTTATGTAGAAGACTTGAATACATTGTTCACAAAAGCAGAGAAGGTCTAGAGCTGAGGTATCGAAGAATTATGGCATAGATGATTAGGTCACTTGCACCATGGAGATTTGAATATCATGCAATAAATTTCTACAAGACTTCCTATGGGTACACTAGAGCAGAAAGACACATGTAAAGGGTGTAAATTAGGGAAGTACACCAAAGATTCCTTAAATGATAAATACAATCAAGCACAAGCTATCCTTGATAGAGTTCACTCAGATGTGCGTGGACCATTCTCTATAGAATCCATGTCCAAGAAGAGGTATTATGTAATATTTGTTGATGATGTAAGTGTTGGATTTTCTTCATGTAGAAGAAGGATTGGGTGTTTGCTAAATTTTGTTAATTTAAAGAACTAGTCAAGCAAGATACTGCCAAGAATGTTAAATCTCTTAGAAGTGGTAATGATGGAGAATATGTGTCGAATGAATTCAAGAACTTTTGTGCATCAGAAGGAATTTTACAAGAGTTAATAGCACCTCATAACCCACAGTAGAATGGGGTGGCTGAAAGAAAGAGCATAAGTATTGTGGGAGTTGCATGGGCGATGTTACATGATCAGAGCCTACTGTTAAACTTTTGAGTTAAAGCATGCAACTGTAGGTTTTAACCCCGTACAGAAATTACCTGCATATGAATTATAAAACACAGAAAATAAACAATGCGAGATCATAACACATAAAACACATATACACAGATATTTTCCCCTGGATCCCAAAACTGAGACTACTAGCTTGATTTTTCATTATGTTCCTTTCAATGTTATAATATATATTTATACATGTTGAAGCATCCAATACCATGGACTGAAAACCATCGCGTCCAATACCGTGGACCAAAAAACCATCGCATGTAATACCATGGACCGAAAACCATCGCGTCCAAAAAACATGTGCGAAAATCATGCACAAAACCATAGGTGGGTCTGCCGAACCCCATAAAGTGGGGTTACAGGTTCCCTTCAAACTCCTTATTAACTACATGGAAAGAATATAACACAACCCAACAACAACACAATTGTTTATTTGTAGAATAGAATCCCTCATCGAGTTCTTGGGATGAGTACACCAGAAGAAGATTTTTTAGGGAAGAAACCAAATGTGGCACACTTTCGAATCTTTGGTGTATGAGTCTACTATCACGTTACCGAGGATGCAAGGAAAAATCTAGAGCAAACAACTGAGTTGGGAATATTTGTGGGGTACATTGATACACCTCACAAATATTGGTTGTACCTTCCATATCACATGATGGCAATGGATTTTAGAGATGTTAACTTTGATGAAGAGTAGGACATGAGATGTTCCCTTTAGAGGGAACTTCAGTTGCTTGGAGAAGAGGAGATTTTAACTCCAAAGGAGGAACCTTGGGATGATGTGGAGTAGCCATATATAGAGGAGAAGAGAGTGGAAGAACCCATTCATGCATGGACTTCCATAGATGGAAGGAAGCGTACATGAGAGGCTGAAATATTGATGAATGATGCTAGAGAGAATGTGGAAGAACCTACATCACAACATAGGCCAATAAGCTTGCCATATTGGTATATTGGCTACATGGCTCTGATGAGCAAGAGTGTAGAGGTTAAGTCATCCTCATTCGTGGAATTAGTGCAAAAAAAAGCATGGGTTGATACAATGGTTGAGAAGTATGACTCCATTATCAACAACAATGTTTGGGAAGTGGTCCCAAGACCAATAAACAAGTCAGTGGTGAATTCTAGATGGATGTACAAGGTAAAGCAAGTAGCATATGGAAGTGTGGAGAAACATAAGGCTAGATTTGTGGCCATAGGGTTCTCTTAGGTGGAGGGAATTGATTACGATGAGAAATTTCCTCTAATATCAAGGTACTCTTTAATCAAATCTATTCTAGCACTGTAAGCGCAGATGTGATGGAGGATACATTAGATGGATGTGAAGAGAACATTCCTCAACAATATGATTGAGGAATAGGTGTCTATTGAGTAGCTAAAAGGATTTGAGACCTTCAACAAAGAGTCACATGTGTTCAGACTTAGGCGAGCAGTATATGGACTAGAAGAAGCACCCCATGCTTGGTACACTAGAATTGAAAATTATTTCACCGGGTTCAACTTCACTAAAAGTGAAGCAAATGCAAACCTTTACCATATTATGGTTGAAGGTAAATTTTTGATTATAGTAGTATATGTGTAACAGCCTCATTCCACATCTACACAAGCAACCAACCAACCATGGTAAATATCTGAAGGGAGGCCACTATAATGAGATTCAACCTCCTAGGTGACTTTAAGGAAGTAGAATCAATGGAAACACATCAAACAAACCTTCCACATCAGCAACAGAACTCCCAGGAGTCAACCAACCAATCAAGTAACTAACACTTGAGACCAGTTAAATTTTTAGACCATTAAACCCCTAGACACTCCCTTAATATGGACATGCATGCATCCAAGAGTCTCAAGATGCTCCCACAACATGGGTATGCATGTGATTGGGGACTTTTCTCCTCAAAACTATGTCTGTGATTCCTGGATTTCTACCACTTTTTTAGGCCTAGAGCCTAGGTATTTCCCACAACTCGTTGGCACTTTCAAAAATTAATTTACACAGCATAACAATAATTCCTTTGCAAAAGCAATGACAAGATCTAGACTGGACCCCTACTAGACATGGTAGGAATTTCATCAAACATGTCAGAAATCTGTAATCTACAGGTTTAAACAATAGAGCTGAGCATAGGGGTCATACTTATCTAAGAATCACTAGGAAGCATTCTTCCCTTATATCATTAGCTTCATTATCATCTATTAGGTCATAGATACATTGTTCATTCATTTACAAATAAAAACAAGAGGATAGTCATACATCACCACTGTCATAATACATGCTTATAACCAACATAATAACAGATAAATAACAAGGATACGTTATGCATAGAATACACATATAAAACAATATGTTTACACGTAATATGTCAAGAAAAGAACCTCTTATTAATGAATGGAAAAGCTAAACCAAGATGGGACTACCAAGTTCCACCTAACCATAGATTGGTTGAGACAAGTATCTATTCATCCATTCAACCCTATCCCAAATTCCAAGCATGAATGTGGGACTCAAACCAAAATAACCAGCCAAGGAATCCTGAGGCTAAACCACCTCACCCTCATCAATAGAAACCCAACATTACGATAATCCACATTGGATCACCAGGCCAAAATAATAAACATGTAATAATAGGCTTTACAATGATCTCCACTAGATAACTAGCCAAAAAAAGCATGGATGCCACCAAATTTCTCCACATACACCATGAGGAATTTTCCTGTCTCCTAGTCTCTTAGGCTTTACTGCAATCTACACCGGATCACTAAGCCCTAAACCAAGACCCACTCTCTAGGCTTTGTCTTATATATTCTCTCGGGATTACTAGTCCTGATGGAGAGCACCCACCTATAGGATTTAATGTATATCCCGTCATTCACCGTTTGAGGATTCTTATGCCCACTCAGGCACAAAAAAATCTAGCTTTACTGCAAATCATAGTCTGGTTAAGGGGTTACTAGGAAATATTTTATTTCTTTTGTAGATACACCTCACTCAGCTTCGAATCCATCCAGAAATCTAGCTCAACCAAAACATGAGAACACCATCACACCATGGCTATCTGAAAAAAGAAAGGCTAGGATGGAAACATGGTCACACATAGCAAAACCAATTTCATAATAGCAAAGAACCACATGCAATACCATGCATGCCCAATCTATCAAGGAAAACACACATGCAAACTAATATTTACAAATAATCTTGTTGTAGTTTCTTTATCCTACTCTTCCTTTCTTGCTCCTTCCTTCCTCTTCCCTCCTTTACCTTTCTTGATCCAATGCCAAAGTGCCCCAAGAAAACTGTAAGTGTCCAAGAGTGAGAGAGAGAGAGAGATAATGATAAGAGAGCTCCAAAACTGAATTGACAAAAGGGTACAACTAATCCTCAAAATCCTTTTTATCAATTAGGCCTCAATTTTCTTCATTTTCTATTATTTTCCTTCGTTTTCCTCCCCCACATGCAACCTTTGACCTTTCAGTTTCCTTTCCTCCTAATTTACATTATTTTCATAAATAAATGCCAAATAATGTCATTTGCCTTTCCAAATCCTTATTAATTTCCTTTACCAATTTCCTTAGCCATAATAAACCAATGAACAGCAAGAAGAGGATACCTTGCCCAATGTTCAACTCAGAATAAGTGTCCCATCAACCATGGTTATTATTTTTTCCTTTATTAACTTTCTTACATGAAATTTTCACCGAGGTTGTTGTGAAACCCTCCCCTTTGGGGGACACTATCCTTAGTGTTCAAGCACACCTATACCTCAACAAAATCATTGAAAATAAGACATATTGCCCATGGAGCTTTATAACTTAGCTCATTGTAGTATTTACAATGATCACCCTACTAAAACGAAAACCAACATGTCAACATAACAACATGAACACACTAATGAAATGACACTCATACCACTTAGTGGAGCTTTATAACATATCTCATGGTGGAATTTACATCCATATACATATGTATATATATCAAAACATCACACCAAAACACATGCCAAAACATATACCAAAAATCATACCAAACTGCTTTGCCTCAATTAGAAAATAATGAAGGATACATAGCCCGCATTACATTTGCCATCTCCCATGTAGCTTAATCGAGACCAAATTGTTTCCACTGCACTTTAACCTAATCGATTACTTGGTTCTAGATCATGAGCATCTTTCTTTGTACTATACATTGAGGTTCCGACTGGAATTATCCATCTAGCTCCACTTGCAATACAAACTAGTCAATCACATGATCATCATCTTTAACATACTTCTTAAGCAACGAGTCAAAACATCATGGAATTTCACTGCCGGAGGTAGTGCGAGTCCATGGGCTACTGGCCCAAACCCTCTCAATAGCCCTGAAAGGTCCACAAAATTATGGTGCTACCTTGGAACATGATCCAATCCACAAGGAGTTCCTCTTTGGTTTGATGCACAAGTACACTTGTTCGCCAACCTAGAACTCCTCGAACAAACTATCCTGATATGCATAACTATTATGCCAATCCTATGCTGCTTTCAAATTCTTCCTAATTACCTGCATTTCCTATTCCATTTCTACCAACATGCCTGGTCCAATCAACACCCTATTAATCATATCACTCCAACTGATGGGAGTATTTCAACTCCACCCATACAATGCCTCAAACAGACTCATCACCAATGATTCTTAATACCCATTGTTGTAAGTTAAATCTAACAATGGAAGATACTCTTGCCTTTGATCATTGATACATCACATACATCCTCAACATGTCCTCCAATATCCTACTGACCCTCTCTATCTGTCCATCTACCTGTGGATGATAAGCTTTAATGAAAGTCCAACTCTATGCCAAAACCTGCAAACAATGCCTTCCAAAAATTGGAAGTGCAATTTACATCCCTGCATGAAACAATATTCTTTGGAAATCCATGCAATTTCACCACATATCTAATGAATATATGTGCTACATCACTATATGACAATTTACACTTGACTGGAGTGAAGTGTACAACCTTTGTCAACCTATCCACAATAAACATGATGGAACCATGTTGTCTCAATGTCCTTGGAAAACCTATGATAAAGACCGTGGAAAATACCTCCCATTTCCATTTAGGAATCACAATCTGTTGTAACAACCCACCTGCATGCTTACATGCTACCTTCACCTACTGAGAATCCAAAAACCTAGCCACAAACTCTGTGACATGTTTCTTCAAATTCGGCCAATAATAAAACTTCTTCATTGTTGTTATGATCTTCTGATAACCTGGGTGAATTGAATGTGCTTTTGCATGAAAATCCCTCAAAATCACCTTCTTGAGCTCATTTCTATCTGGAACATATATCATGTCTATAAACCAGACCAATCCGTACATTTTAAGACAATAGTCCACATCCTATGCACCTATACCTATAGCACTACCTATACCTATACTACTGCAACCTGTGCATAATCTCCATATACCTGACATCCTATTGACCTGCCTACAAGATCCTATCATGTAGATCTTTCCCATGGGAACTCATAGCTGATATATGATTTACTTGTATTTTCCTTCTAAGAGCATCTATGACTCTGTTCTCTTTTCGCTTGACGTACATGATCTTGAAGTCAAACTCACTAATTGTGGCCAACCATATAGCTTGCCTCGCGTGCAGATTTGGCTGGTGAAACAAGTATCTCAACCCACTATGATCTCTCATCAATACAAAGATCCAACCAAGAAGATAGTGCCTCCACATCTTCAATGCATGAATGACCATTTCCAACTCAATATCATGTGTTAGATAGTTCTTCTCATGTTAATTTAGTTTTTGTGACTCATATCGTACCACCTGTACATCCTGCATAAGGACTTGACCAAGCCATCTCTTGTAAGCATCTGTACATAATTCAAACTCTTTTTTCGGATTTGCAATCTTTAACACTGGAGCATGTGTCAACAACTACTTAAGCTGCTCAAAATTGGCCTCACACTCCTTTGTCCATTCAGACTTCTTACCTTTCATCTGCATTGATGTAATACGATAATAAGTTTGTGAGAAGTTCCTAATTAACCTCTTGTAATAACTTGGAAATCCCATGTAGGATCTCACCTCATCTACATTCTTAGGAGCTTCACACTCCATGATAGCTCTTATCTTCTCTAGATCCACTGTTACGCCCTCCTTGGAGACAACATGTCCCAAGTAAGTCGCCTCAGTTTGAAAGAAACTCCACTTGTTGAGCTTAGCATACAATTGATGCTCTCTCAATAATCACAACATTGATGTTGAATTCTTGGCATGTTCTTCTTCATTTTTAGAATATACCAATATTTCATCATTAAACACAATAAAAATCTTATCGAAATAGGGACGTAAGACACTATTCATCAAACATATAAATGTATCTAGGGCATTAGTCAAACATAATGGAACTACAACAAACTCATAATGCCCATACCTAGACTGGAAAGTTGTCTTGTAGATGTCCTCTTCTTTGATACGTACCTGATGGTATATCAATCTTTAAGAACATTTTTCCTTCCTTCAGCTGATCAAATAAGTCATCAATCCTTGGAAACATATTCCTGTTCTTTATGGTCACTTTTTTCAATTGCCTATAGTCAAAGCACAATCTGATATCTCCATCCTTCTCCTTTACAAACAATGCTGGTGCACCCCAAGGTGATACACTTGGTCTAATGTATCCCTTGTCAAGAATTTCCTTTAACTACAACTTTAACTCTACCAACTATGGAGTGCTCATCCTCTATGGTGCTTTTCACGCTGGAGCTTCCCCTGGCACCAACACAATAGAAAATTCTACTTCCCTGTGAGGTGGAAAATATGAAATCGATGCAGAAAACACATCTTGAAATTGTTGTAGAACAGGGTACCTACTGAAAACATCTGCATCATCAACTTTATTACCTTTGTCACTAGAAATATGCACTGCAAATAACACACATCCTATTTTTTTACTACCCTTTGCCTGGGTAGCTTTCACCATCCTAACTGATTGGGAATTTTAATTTCCTTGTAACACTCTTAGTTTCTCATTGTCATCCAAGAACTCAATGGCTTTGTCATAAAAATCCACCTTGGTCCTATGAAGGTACAAAAAATCCATGCCCAGCCACATACTATATGATGCCAACAGTAATACATTCAAATGTGTTGTGGTAGGCATACCATTCAAATCAAATGCACAAGCTCTTAACCAATGATGAACTCGCTTCTTTGTACCTATAGCCAACAACACTAACTAACATTCTCCATGCCCTTATTTATTTAAAAGATAATTATTCACCAAGTTATGACTAACATAACGATAATTAGATCCAGGTTCAACAAAAATAGAAACAACTTTATCATAAATCTTACCATCCATCTCAATGATAGATGCTTGATGGTTTTCCTTTTTGTTATCCAATGTTGCACAGATACAAGGAACTCTGTGACCAACATCCCAAATAGTCTGCACCTCCTATGCATTATATATATGAGGCCTACCACCCTGATTTTGTGGGAAATCTCTCTTAATTTGTTCCTTACCACACGTCCAACACTCCAACCATCCAGTACCATCACCTCTATGATACTGTTGTGACCCATGTCCCTATCTGGCTACATTGAACTTATTTTGTGGAGCCATATTTTATTTCTCTTCTACATTCTGATGACTTGTCCTTTTCAACTATCATTTACCTTTATCTTTATCTTTCCCTTTCCATCCTTGCTAATATTCATTCTTATGCTTTGACTCCTCATAACAATGCTTCAATTTCCTAATAACTTCCGCAAGTGACCGAGGCTCATCATACTTAATTTGATGTCCAAATGTTGATGGAAAACCACTCACAAATCATTGAAATTAATCCTTCTCATATTTAAGACATGGTACATACCTCAATAACTCGAGTAATTAGTAGTGTACTCTTCGTCTGTCATTGATCCCATCTTCAGCTCATATAATTCTGTAGCCTTACTGTTGTAGTACCCTTTTGACAAGTAATTGTTCCTTGAACGCCTCTTGAATTCATGCCAACTCAAGTCCTTTGTTATGATGTCTCTGACCTGCTTCACATCTTCCCACCATATATATGCTTTACCTCTCAGGTCGAAGATAACTACTCTCGCCTTCATATTATTTGTGTAATTATGTAACTCAAGATAACTTCTTCATCCCATGTATCCAAGTCTCTGCATCTTCTAAATTATTCAAGTATCCATCAAAAGTATTTGGCTTTTCTTTCTTAAATTCATCTGGAATGTACCCCCTATCACTCGTCCTATAAGGATTATAATGGTGATGATCATAATGCCTATCAGAACTAGAACTAGAGTATTACCTTTGTCCATCACCTCTCCTATCCAGAGTATCCAAAAACTTGCCATATCTCACTGTGTCATCTCTATCTGGCCTATGACCACCATGAGGCTTACTTCCATATGCCTCATTAGTTTTGTCCTCCTGTCCATGGATAATCTAAAGTGGCCCCTATTGCTGCAATCCTAACAAACTTTGAAGGAGTATTGTATTAACCTATGCTTTTTCTCTTTTTCATGCATGATTTTGTCGTTGTCCAGCTTACAAATCCTTATTTATTCCTTCAAGCTTCGCAATGTGTCTGTTAATTCAAAAGAGTTACCAAGACCACTTTTCTCATCAGATTCATAGGGAGAGTCTTTATAGTCTACCACATTTCTAGTCATTTGTGATCTCTTTCCTACAAAGCATACTATGTTAGCTTAACCAAATCACAATAAAACAACGTACCTTAGAGAAATTCAAGCAAGATATATCATCTACAAAATCAACTAATCAACATAGTATATGTGTTACATAATCATAACAACATACATACATATAATACATAAGCATATAATCATCATTCTTCCTAGAGTCCAGTCTTCAGTGCATGACCATATCACTACACATACCCTAACCTCATGCATGAAAACAACAACCATACCAATGTACACTGACAATATGCAAGCATAAACAACATGTAAACAATCATACACTCATGAAAACACACTTCACAACAACATCATCCTGTTTCACATAGCAGAATCACTACAACCATGACTAACACCATGCATATGCAATAGGTATATAGACCATAGGATGATTAACACACGTGCAACCGCATGAATTCATGACCAACATACACCGCCCATCCAATCTGATGGGTGAACCATGCTCTGATACCACTCTGTAACACCCTCATCCTACATCTACCTAAGTAACTGGCCAATCAAGGTAAATATGTGATGAGAGGCCACTATAATGGGATTGAACCTCCTATAAGGTGACCTTAAGGAAGTGGAATCAACATAAAAAAATCACACAAACCTTCCACATTATCAACACAACTCCCAGGAGCCAACCTAACCACTCAGGTAACCAACCCATGAAACCAACTGAAGTTTTAGATCACTAAACCCTTGGATGCTCCCTTGATATGGACATGCATGCATCCAGGAGGTTCCATACACTCCCACATCATGGGTATGCATGCGTCTAGGGACATTTATCCTCAAACCTGTGCCTGTGACTCTTGGATTTGTGCCACAATTTCAGGCCTAGACCCGAGGTCACTGCCCATAACTCTTTGAAACTTTCGAAAATTAATTTACACAGCATAACAATGATGCCTTTGAAAAGATAATGACAAGGTCTAGATTGGACCCCTACTAGCCATGTCAGACATTTCATCAAACATGTCACAAATATGTAATCTACAGGTCTAACCAACAAACTTAGTTAAGCATAGGGGTCTCATACTTATTTGATAAAAACTAGGAAACATTGTTCACTTATATCATTAGTTTCATTATCATCTATCAGGTCATAGATACATTGTTCATTCATTTACAAATAAAAACATGAGGAGATCCATACATCATCACTCTCATAATACATGCTTATAACTAGCATAATAACAACATCAATACCAAGGATACATTAGCCATAGAATACACATATAAACCAATACATTTACACATAAGATGTCAAGGAAATAAAATCTTATTAATGAATGCAAAAGCCAACCGGGGATGTGATTACCACATTCCACCTAACCATAGATTGGATGATCCAAGTATCTCTTCATCAAATCACCCCCATGCCAAATTCCAAGCATGAATGTCAAACTTAAACCGAAGGAACCAGCCAACGCATACCAAGGCTAAACCACCTCACCCTCATTAATAAAAACCAATATTGACTGTAATCCACACCATATCCCTAGGCCAAAACAATAAACATGTAATAAATGGCTTTACCATGATCTCCACCAGATCACTATGCCAAAACAACTATGGATTCCACTAGATTTCTCCACCTACAACGTGAGGAATTTTCCTATCTTGTAGTCTCTCAGGGTTTATGAAAATCCACACTAGATCACTAGGCCCAAAAATAAGACCCACTCTCCAAGATTTACCACATATCCCCTCCCACGATTACTAGGCCTGACGGAGAGAACCGACCTCTAGGGTTTACCATATATTTCATGATTCACTGGTTGAGGATTCCAAGGCCCACTGAGGAAACACAAAATCTGGCTTTACCACAACCCACAATTTGATTCAGGGGTTATTAGGCCATTTGTTCATTATTTTGGAGAGACACCTCACTCATCTTCGAATCCGTCTGACAATCCAGCTCAACTAAAACATGAGAACCCCATAACACCATGGATATCTGGAAATGGCAAGGCTAGCTTGAAAACATGGTAAAACATGGAAAACCCCATCCCATAACAACAATGAACCACCTAAAATACCATGCATGCCAAATCTATCAAGGAAAACACACATGTAGATTGATACGTGCAAAGAATCATGTTGTAGCTGCTTGATCCTACTCTTTCTTTCTTGCTCCTTCCTTCCTCTTGCCTCCTTTGCCTTTCTTGATCCAATGCCAAAGTTCTTCAAGAAAAATCGAAGTGTCCAAGAGTGAGAAAGAGAGAGAGAATAATTAGAGAGCTCAAAAACAAAACTGAAAGAACGTTCTATCTAATCCTCAAAAGCCTTTTTATCAATTAGGCCTCTATTTTCATCATTTTCCATTTTTTTCCTTCACTTTCCTCCCCACATGCAACTTGTTACCTTTCACCTTCATTTTCTCCTAATTCCATTATTTTCATAAATAAATGCCAATTAATGCCATTTTCCTTTCCAAAGCCTTAGTCATTGCCTTTTCCAATTTCGTTAGTGATAATAAACTAGTGAGCACCCACATTAGGATGTCTTGCTAAAAATTTAGCTTGGACTATGTGTCCCATCAACCATGGTTATTATTTTCTCCTTTATTAACTTTTATTACATGGAATTTTCGCCAGGTTTGTGATAATATGTCGATGATTCAATTCTAATAGGTGATGATAAGCTGACAAAATATTGCAATGAGGATCTTGCAAGAGAATTCAAGATGGACCTAGGGTTCATGCATTACTTTCTTAGTATGGAAGTATGACAAGGAAATGAGGAACTATTTGTCTCTCAGCGCAAGTATTCCAATGATATGCTCAAGAAGTTCCACATGAAGAGAAACAAACCCATGGATACTCCTTTAGTAGGTAATTGGAGGAAGGAAGATGCTACTTCAGGTGAAGTAGCAGAGGCTACTATTTATAGACCACTTGTGGGTTCACTTATTTATTTGGTGAAAAAATGATCAACCATGTGTTTTGTGGTTAACTAGCTTAGTTAAGCCTTAGTTAAGCCAACCAAACTATATTAGAAGCTAAACATGTGTTGAGATACCGCAGAGGCACCACTCATATTGGTCTTTGGTATAGAAAGACAAAGGGAGCGAAGCTTCAATGCTTCACAGATGCAGATTGGGCTAGGAGTTGATCTCAGAGGAAGAGCACATCAGGGGGAACCTTTAGTGTTGGGTCAACAAGAGTTTATTGGTACAACAGGAAGTAGAAATCAGTTTCACTTAATTCAGTGGAAGAAAAATACATGGTTGCTAGTAAAAGAACTTCTGAGGTTGCCTAGATGAGGAAGATCTTTGTTAGGGTATTGGTCAACAAATGGATCCTACAATGATTTATTGTGACAATTAGAGTTGTATCAATCTCTCTGAGAATCCAATTTTTCATGATCGGTCGAAGCATATCAACATCTGATATCACCATCTACGCGACTGTATGCAAAGGAGGATCATGTTGCTGGAGTACATTACTATAGAGAAGCACCATGCAAATATTTTGACGAAAGCATTTTTAGGATGAAAATTTGAGTTTCACAGACGCAAGATAAGGGTAGCAGATAATCCCTTTCTTTATGAAAGGGAGTGTTGAAAATGAAACAAGAAAATCCTAATTTAACTTTTCATTGATAAAAATTAGGAATTATATTTTAATTCCACATCTCATGACAACTTGTAATAGTTAAATAAGTTAATTTTACTTATTTGGCTCATTTAATTTGAGGTCAAGGGTCTAACTTGAGTCATGTAGAGTGTCTCCTAATTTATAGGATCCCTAGTTTGGTTTATTTTTATTATAATTAATTAATTCAATTTAAATGAGTTAAAGTTAGTTATCAAGGAACTAGTATGAAGTCAGGAAATGGGGTGTTGCTTCGTGTGTTCAACCAGTTAATTGATGATTAACTCATTAATAACTCATACATGTCAGATGTGAGAGTTACAAAGTTGATAATGGAGTTCATGGACAGTGTACTATTAGTTGTATAATCATTAAGATTATACAAGTGGTGCATTCAATGAGAGGAAGGCCTATTAGGATTGCACAATTCATAATTGATGAATTCCCAATTAAATATGGGCTAATTCGCAAGTGAATTGTGCAAGGAAATAGGAGATTGGAAGGCAACAAAATTGGCTAATTATTGGTTTGCGCTTGTCTAGGAAGCAGTGAGATAGATTGAGAAAATGCAGAGGTTGCTCGGGCTTGAGAAAAGCATTGCAATATTTTCATATTTTCTGATTAATGCAATATACAAATAGCAGGGGTTTTTAGTTGTAGATTTCTCTAGAAAAGTATTGTGTTATGTGTGATTGAATTCTTTCTCTTATATTCTTTGTGATTCCCTTGATCATTTATTTTTTCCAGTGATGAGTAGAGTAGATTCAAGTCAATTGTTTTATCATATTACAATTTGCAGTTTGAATCTATAAGGAAATTCTACAAATCTATGTCACAGGTTCCTAGACAAGCTCAGGCCAATACTTAACCAAAGTTTGGCTTCCCCAAGTCCCTATTTCCTTGTGTCATTTTATTGGCAATCATGCCCTATTAATTATGGAAATATCTCAATTGTAATTGCGCAATCCATCATAGGCCTTCCTTTGACTGCGTACACCATCTGTAAAATCCGGATCATTATACAACTAATAGTACGTTTCCCCTGAACTCCAATATCAACTAAGTAACTCTCAGATCTAACATGCATAAGTTATTTATGAGTAAACCATCAGTTAACTAATTGAACACATGAAGCAATACCCCACTGTCTAACCTTGTACTAGTTCCTCCATCCGTTGGAACTAGTTTAACTGACTTCAACTCAATTAAATTGAATTAATTAATTAAAACTCAAAATAAACTCAGTCAGTGCTCCTATAAAGTAGGAGACACTTTACATGACTCAATTTGTACCCTCAACTTGAATTAATAGAGCCAGCCAAGTCAATTTAACTTAGTTAAATCATACAAGTTGTCTTGTGATGTGGAATTACAATTGTATTCCTAATTTAATTCAAGGACAAAATTAAATTAGGATTTTCTTGTTGCATTTCGAAGACTCCCTCTCAACAAGATAGGGATTATCAGATACCCCATTCCTACCTCTATGGAACTTGAATTTTCCTCTTGACAGTGCCTTAGTTAAGATGGTTGCATGTTATTCTCTTGTAGGAATGTACTCCGGCAACATGATTCTCCTTTGCACACAATCTTGTAGATGGTGATACCTAATGTCGATATGCTTGGACTGATCATGGAAAATCAGATTCTCAGATTTTGATATAACTCTGATTGTCATAGTAAATCACTTTAGGATCCATCTGCTGACAAAATAACCCAACAATGCTCTTCCTCATCCAGATAGCTTCACAAATTTCTTGACTAGCATCCATGTACTATTATTTTGCCAAATTGAGTGCAACTAATATCTACATCCTGTTGTACCAAGAAATTGTTGATGACCCAACACTCTAATAAAAAATTCATCTTCAACCACAATATGGTAAACATTTGCATCTGATTCAGTTTTGGTGAAGCCCAACCTAGTGAAATAGTTTTCAATCCTAGTGTACCAAAAACGAGGTGCTTGTTTCAATATATACAATGTTCGTTTGAGTCTGAGGTCTCAAACCCTTCTAGATGCTCAATGTACACCTCTTCCTCAATCACTTCATTGAGGAATTTTGTATTCACATCCATTTGATGTATCTTCCATCCTATCTACACTAAAAGTATTATGATAGAATTGATTGAAGAGTACCTTTCTATTGGAGAAAAGGTCTCGTCGTAATCAATTCCCTCCACCTAAAAGAACCCTCTGGCCACACATTTGGCCTTGTGTTTCTCCATACTCCCATCTATAGCTTGCTTTACCTTGTAAATCCATCTAGAAGTCACCATCAATTTGGCTATTAGTCTTGGGACCACTTCCCAAACACTCTTTTTGATAATGGATTCATACTCCTGTACCATGGCATCAAACCATACTAGTTGTTGCACTACTTCCTCAAATGAGGATGGCTCAATATATACACTCTTGCTCATCATATTCATGTTTCCAATGTACTTATCTGGTGACCTCCTTTGTCTGCACTGCGATGTGGGTGCTCCCAAATTTTCTCTAGCATCATGCATCAATCTGTGATATTCTATGTCATTCTCCCTTCCATACATGGAAGTGTCTACATGAGTGGGTGCTTCCACTCTCTACTCCTCTACATGTGGATTTTCCACATCATCCTGAGGCTCTTCCTTTGGATCTAAAAGCTCCTCATCTCCATGTAACTAAAGCTCCCTCTCGATAACATATCACGCCCTTCTTTTCATAAAAAATCACATCTATACGAACCATTGTCATCCTTTAAGATGGAAGGTACACCCGACAATTGTGAGGTAACATGACTGTAAACTAATGAACCAAATATTCTAAGTCTGCCGCATCTAGTTTCTTACGTGGAAAATTTTATTTTGGTGTACTCATCCTAAGAATCTGATGAGAACTCTTGTTTTGTACATATAAAAATTTGTTGCATGCTTCAGTCCACAAGTTCAATAGTAGGCACTGATCATGTAAGATCACCCGTGTATCTCCCACAATACTTATGTTTTTCCTTTTAGCCACCCCATTATGTTGTGGGTTATGGGGTTCTATTAACTCTTGTTGAATGCCTTCTAATGCACAAAAGTTTTTGAATTCATTCAACACATATTCTCCACCATTATTGCTTGTGAGATCCTTCACTTTCATGCAAGTGTCTTTCTCAACAAGCACTTTAAATTCACAAAATTTAGAGAACATTTGATCTTCCTTCTACATAAGAAAATCCAACACTTACATGAGAAATCATCTACAAATATCACATTATACCTGTACTTGGTCATGGATGCTGTCAAGAAAAGTCAACACACATATTAGTGAACTCTTTCAAGTATCACTTGTGCTCGACTGTCCTTATCATGAAAGGTGCCTTTGGTGTACTTCCTTAATGTACACCCTTTGAATGTATCTCTCTTCTCTAGTGCACCATTGGGATGTCCTATATAAATCTGTTGCATGATCTTCAAAGCTCCATGGTGCAAGTGGCCCAATCTTCTATGCCACAATTCATGGAAGTCTCAGCTCTACACCTTCTCTGATTTTGTGCTCAAATAACCATAGTCTTCAAGGTACAATTTGTAAAGGTTCTTCACCCAAACCCTGATCCACTTCACTTGTCTTAAGGCTACACATTTCATCCACTCTATTAGATCTTGAGCATCAACTTATGGAGACTTAGGAATAACTTTGTTTATGAATTCGTTCATCCCATTGTCTTCCAACACTACCTCCATCTTGTCCTTCTAAGCTGTCAGACCAGGATATAACTCCTCAAAAAAAAAACTCTCTATATTATTCATTCAGGTTGTCCATTATTATATACAAGAGGGAGTGACTATTCGGTCCATCTCTCGACTCTTTGTCTTCTCTATTATTTATTTACATTTACATTAATTACAACTATTCACCCAATCCTTAAGATTAGGTGTCAACATTCCCCCCCCGTTAATCTGAAGGAGTGTTGGTGAGTCCAAGCATTGTTCTGAATCTTTCAAGCTTTTCTCTTCCAAGTGCTTTGGTGAAGATGAATGCAATTTGCTCATTAGTGGAACAATGACAGAGATGGATTGTTTTGGCCTCAACATGATGTTGAATCAGATGATATTTAGTATTGATGTGCTTTTTTCGATCATGGAACTTTGGGTTTTTGGCCAACTTTATTGTAGATGTATTTTCAATCATGAGTGGAGTTGATTGCACTAGTTTTACTTGAAAATCTTTGAGAATTTTCCTGAGACACACAATTTCTTTTGTTGCTTCAGTCGCTACCATGTATTTTGCCTCTGTTGTGGAATCTGCTGGGACTGACTATTTGTGTGATCTCCAGGAGACAGCTCCTGATCCAAGACTCATAACATAGCTAGGAGTAGATACCCTTGTTTCTTTATCTCCATCGAAGTCTGAATTAGAGTATCCAATCAAGCTGAAGTTGCCCACTTGTGTATACTTAATTCCAAATTCTTGAGTTCCCTTCAAGTACCTTAGAGCTCTTTTTGTAGCAGACCAATGTCCCTCACAAGTTTTTTGCATAAACTTGGAGAGGATTCCAATAGAAAATGAAATGTTTGGTCTGGTAGTAGTCAAGTAGTTGAGACTTCCTACAAGCTGTCTATACTTTGTTGCATCCTCAAATTCTTTTCCTTCAATGGATGTGAGCTTTAAGTTTTGCTCCATTGGAGTAGTCAGAGGATTGTATTCAGTCATGCCAAACATGTTCAACAGATCTCCAATGTACTTCTTTTGAGAAAGGAATATGGACTTTGAGTTACTTCAATACCAAGATAGTAATGAACATAGTCCAAATCCGTCATTTCAAAACCTTTCTTCAATTCCTTATTTATGGATGTAATGTAGCTTTCATTGTTCCTTGTCATCAAAAGATCATCTACATAGACCACATGAGATATACAATTGTTTTGCCATCCTTCTTTACAAACAAAGTTGCATCATCAAGATCATAATGTTTTAAATTGAGTTTTAGAAGATGCTCTGTTAATTTTTCATACCAAGCTCATGGTACTTGTTTGATGCCATACAAGGATTTCACAAGTTTTCATACTTTATTTTCATGTCATTTTACAGCAAATCCTTCAGGCTGGGACATAAAAAAGTTGTGTTTAAGATCTCCATTCAAGAAAGAAATTTTTACATCCATTTGATGGACTTTCCAACTGTTTTGAGCTGCTAGGGCAAAGAGTGTCTTGATGGTAGCCCATTTTGTTGTGGGGGAAAAAGTCTCCTCATAATGTACCCTTCCTTCTATGTGAAACCTTTTGCCACAAGTCCGGCTTTGTGCTTGTCAAGTGAGCCATCAACTTTATACTTGTTCTTGTAGACCCGCTTGCAGCCAATTGGTTTGATTCCCAATGGAGGATCAACAAGCTTCCAAGTGCCATTCTTTATGAGGGTAACATACTCCTTTTCCATTGCTTCTTTCCATTCATCATGAGAAGCAAATTATTTGAAGGAAGTCGGTTCAAAATCTGTAGACAACGTTAATTCATAATCATAAGAAACATCCATATCAACAAGTGAACCAGAGTCATCTACATTATCTCCATTTTTCTTATTTTAATTTCTAGTTGCTGTCTTTCCAACCTCATCAGGATGAACATGTTCAAGTGTCTCTGTCAGCCACTTTGGAAGACCTTTCCCAGATGGTCCAAGCTGCTCCATTGACTGAGTTGGGACTGAATCAAGATTGAGTCTCCCAATTCTGTCAATCACATCACTCAAAGAATCATCTGTTGTTGGAGATTTATGCAGGGGAGAGAGTGCTTCTGAAGAAGATTCCACAGGTTGATATAGTATAGGAATCCCCCCTTCAAGATGTGGAATCTAATTATCAAATTCTTGAAATGATTTTGTAGTTGTGAATCTATCCAAGCGATCAAGTTGTCTTTCAACAACATTGTCAGTTTTGGATGATTCAAGAAATATTACATCTCTAGATATCCAAAAAAAATTGTTACTTTCATCATAGAGACGGTATGATTTGGAGGTGTTTGAATACCCCAGGAAGATACATTTACGACTTCTTGCACCATGTTTGTTTCTATGTACCTTTGCTATCAAGGCATAACAGGTGGAACCAAAGACCCTGAGATGCTTTACCAAAGGAATGCACCCATACCACATTTCATAAGGAGTCTTTTTTCTAATAGCATTAGATGGACATCTATTCTTTATATATACAACACATAGAACAACATCAACCCAAAACATTACTTTTACATTTTTGAAGAAGAGCATGGAGCGTACCATATTTAAGATTGTCCTATTCATTCTTTCAGCTACCCCATTCTGTTGGCGATTATAAAGCACAGATGTTTGATGTTTGATCCCATGTTGGCAAAGATAGTTTTAAAATACATTTGAAGTGTATTCTTTTCCATTATCAGTGCAAATAGAGCCAATATGAGTTTGTGCATCATTTTCAATACCCACGTGAAAGTTATTGAATGTTTGAAAAGCATCGGATTTGTTCTTTAATAAATATCACCAACACATTCTAGTGTAGTCATCAATAAATGTCAACATATATTTATTTCCATTTGCAGAAGAGACAGGCATTGGACCACATAAATTTGAATGAATGAGTTCAAGCTTTCTATGTGCTCTGGAATGTGAATCATGAAAGGTTTGTTTGCTATGCTTTCCTAGAATACAAGCATCACATTGCTTAAGCTTCCTAGGAATTGCAGGCAATCCAGCAACACCATTTTTCTTCAACAAGAAAAGGCTGTCATAGTTCAAATGTTCAAATATAGCATGCCATAATAAACTTGATGGAAGTGTACCTTCTTCATAATGAAAATTGTATGAGAAATGTTGTGCACAAGCAGAGGTAGCTTGCATCTTGAGAAGCCTTTCTTCTTCTATCCCCCTCATGACAAGTGAGTGGTTAGATGCTTTTCTCACCTCAAGCTTTCCATTAAACATATGAATGGAGTGACCTTGCTAACGTATGTGGACCAAGGATAGCAAGTTTCTCCTCAACTGTGGGAGATATAGAACATGATGCAGAAGAAAGTCTAGAAGACCGGGAAATTTAATCCTGATTGTGCCAAGCCCTGATGGCTTGAGTTTTGATTGATCTGCAAAGTATACTGCTCCATCAATATTGTCAGTGAATTCTTCAAAAAAATCTTTTCTATGATTCATGTGGCAAGTTGCTCCTGAGTCAAGCAACCAATCATTTTTCCAAGAAGCAAGTGAAGCATTAAATAAGTCTTCATTTACTCCAATATTACATTGTGTCACAATGTAATGAGCTGATTCACGCGCTTTACCTTTGTCTATGTCATTAGTTTTACCTTTGGGTTGGTTTATTTGCTGCTCAATTTTATCCCAAGGTATCTTGCATGTGGAGGCATCATGTGATCCATTTCTTTTATAGCGTATGTAATGCAAATCTAACTTTTCTCCTTGAGAGTGTCTGCCCCGCCACCTTTGAAATATCTTCCTCTTCCTCTTCGAACACCTCTTCCTTTGGAAGAATCTTGAGAAGGATTATTTTCTTTATAATCAAGGCACACAACCTCTTCAAAAGATTCAGGGGTTGTCTTCTTTCCAAAAGCTTTCTCTCTTTCAACAAATTTTTTCACAAGCAAGTCAAAGGTAATATCTTTGAGATTTTCATTTGCTGTAATGGCTCAAGATAATTAGAGTTAATAGGATAAAGTGCCTTGAGAAAATAAATTAGAGGAATATCCATTTCAACCTTAGTGGCTTTAATATCATGCATTATTGATTTTACTTTTAATGCTAGAGCAAGAAGATCATTATTTTGTAATTCAAGGGTGAAGATTTTAATCATGAGTTGAACAATTTCAAGTGCAAAGTGTGAGTCATAGAGTTCCTTTAGCTTTTGTAATGCTTCAAATGTAGTTGAAAATGGTTTGATGTGTCAACTCACCTCTTCACTTATAGATGCAGCGATCAATGCATACGCTTTGCTATTTTTATTCTCCCAGATGGCATGCTCTTTGTCAGAGGTAGGTTCAACTAGATCCTTGTCTCCTTCTCCAACACACACTCCTTTCCATAACTCATTGAAAATAAGAGTGTGGTGGAGTTTCTTCCACCATTCTAGATAATTCTCTTTTTCGATGAAAGTTATTCCCAAAATAGATATGATTGAATGCATATAGAACAACGTAATACTTTCAACATTGACCCGAATACAGGAATCAAAGTCTGACTATAATTGTCTATGGCAGAAATGAATAGTGGATGATCAACGATGAATAAGCGGAGGATGACTGGCGGATGACCATTGATGGTCAAATATTGATAGTTATCGGGTCGAATATCGACAGTTATCGGGGGCAAAGAAGTCCAATCGTTAATGGTTAACGGAGAATGGTTTTAGGGCTATGAGTGGAATATCGTGCATACACAAGGCGATACATGGTTTAGAGAGGGAAGCACGCGATTCCATAGAGCGATGGACACATGGTTCTGATGAGAGAGAAGAAACTACTTATATCATGCTTGAAACGGTCGAGAATGTTAGCTGTGCGATATTGATGTGGGTTGTTAGATCTGAGGTAAAGAGATATACGATTAAGGTTGATCAGGAGGAGAGAGAAAAAGGTGGGCGTATCGGGTGTGTAACCACCGTGCAGCTAATGCACCCGATACAATCGTCAGTCGTTGGATCTGAGGGTGGAGATCAACGGTCAAGAATGAGACCGTAAAACCTCGGGAACTGTGTCTGACTGGGGTTTGGTAAATGCATCAAACGATAGGGAAAGAATGGTGAATCGATGAAATATAGTGAATATGTCAAATGATGGTAAAATATGGTAAAAGTATAAACAATTGCATGTTGTTCTTCAAACAAAAGGGCAACAACAGAGAAAATCACGCTATTAGAGCATTATTCAACATAGCGGCAACGTATTAGAATTCAAATGATGAGCATTCACATAGATCTGACAAAGATGTCAGCCTATAAGAGATTCAAAACAGAGAGTGAAGGAGTTACAAATTTAAAAGAAAGGTCAAAAATGGTGCCTACTCTGATACCATGTGAGACCAGGATATAACTCCTTAAAACAAAAACTCTCTATATTATTCATTCAGGTTGTCCATTATTATATACAAGAGGGATTGACTGTCTGGTTCATCTCCTGACTCTCTATCTTCTCTATTATTTATTTACATTCACATTAATTATAGTTGTTCACCCAATCCTTAGGATTAGGTGTCAACACAAGCAATATAGTTTGAACTACCCTCAAATGAATATTCGAGTCTCAATGTGTAGTATGACATCTTGTTGGCTCTGAAGAATGATACTCCAAACTAGATTTCACCTGCAAAAAACAAACTCGTCTTCTCCCCTTCTAAAGTGATTTATGCTCTGATGCCATGTAGAAATTCCTTGTAGATTCAAACTGCTAATTGTAATTTACTAAAATAATAAACTTGAATCTACTCCACTCATTTAACAATTAGAAAGTCATGAAATCACAAAGCATACAAGAGAAAGAATTCAATCAACACATTACACAACGATTTCTTGGGGAAAGCTATAGTTAAAAACCATGTTATTTGTATATTGCATTAATAAAAAAATTTGAGAACATTACAATGCTTTACTCAAGCGAGAAACCTCAACACTATCTCTATCTATCTAACAACTTCCTAAACAAGCCCAAGCCAATACTTAAGAAAATTTTGGCTTTCCCAAGTCCCCATTTCCATGTGATGTTTCCTTAGGAATTAGCCCCTATTAATTAGGAAAATTCTTCAATTGGAATTGTGCAATCCATCATAGGCTTTCCTATGTCTACATGCACCACCTGTATAATTCAGATGATTATACAACTGATAGTACATTACTCCAATCTCAATTCAGTAACTCTCAAATATAACACGCATAAGCTATTTATGAGTGAATCATCAGTTAACTAGTTGAACATATGAAGCAACACCCCGCTGCCTCACCTTCTACTAGTTCCTCAATCAATAGGAACTACTTTAACTCACTTTAATTTAGTTAAATTGAATTATTTAATTACAACTCAAAATAAACTCAAGGCTCTTATAAAGTAGGACAATATTAAATGTTACATTTTCAAAACAATACTAAATCAATATTTGCTTGTTACATTTTCAACACTAAGATGCCTTGATCCTTAGGTTTGTTGGCAAACAAATATCAACTCATTTCCTTGCATAGGATAAAATTTCATGTCAACTACCTTTCTTCACCAAAGCTAATATCCTATTGAAAAATAAAGTGCAATATATACAATTCTTAAGTATGACAATTACTTGTGAATATATATTATAATTATTTTATCTCTTCAAAAATTCAACCAATAACCATCAAAAGTAGAAATCATATTGTAGGTTGTCTGAAAAATCTTAGCCCCTTAGAAACTTTGGTTAGAAACTTTGGCCTCTTTCTTAGGGTGCACCCACTAAGTAAGTAGTAACAACTAGTAAGTATGCACATATACATTTTTAATCATATTTGTTAAAGTATATGGTGGTTAGTAAGTATATTTATTTACATCTTGTTCTTTTTCCCATGTTTTAGACAAATATTTGATTAAATTATGGTGATTAGTGACTAATGGTAAACATGTTAATTTTAAGTGGTTTTCTTGTTTTCCTTTCTTTTCTTTCTTTTAGTTTAAAATTTAATTTTATTTCTAGTATTATAGATTATGAAGATTGACCATAAATACATTATTTAACAATGATGCCAGAACTACATTCTTCAACCATGATATGATTTGACTTATAATTATGGTGATTAGTAACTAATGGTAAATATGTTAATTTTAAGTGGTTTGGTTGTTTTCCTTTCCTTTCTTTTAATTTAAAATTTAATTTTATTTCTAGTATCATAGATACATATTATGAATATTGGCCATAAGTACATTCTTTAACAATGATACCATAACTACATTCTTTAACCATGATACCATTTGGCTTATAATGGAATAATAACATTGTCATTTTCTCTAAATAACAAGTAATAAAATAGCATTGCTTTCTAGAGTGAATAATATGAAAAAAGGCCCATTAAGATTACATAACATAATATGATAATAACAATTTCATTCTTTTATAAAAAGACTAACCATGTAATTCGCTAAGTAAGAACTCTCTACCTAACACTTATATCCAAAACCATATATATATATTTTTTTCCCCTGGAAAAAAGTCGTAATTTCTATTATGTGTTAAAAAATTACATTTTGCAGATGCCGAAGCATATTCATATGAAGGCAGAAATGCCTATGAGAGATAAAAAAATAACTGTAGAGTAGTTCAAGATGTCTCCACGCAGGGAGCATTTCCAAAATAGTAAAACTGTTAAGTTTATCAGAGATCAAAATTTGACTGTGCTCTTCACAGAGAGCAATATATATACTGTGTATAAACAAAATAAAGTTGTGTTGTAAGCATGTCTAGACAGTATCTATGTACATACTATAAACAAAACTACTCTGAAATATAGTGTGGGCTTCATTGCCCCTCGTCCAAGTGGTCGTCAAAAGGTCTGTGGTAGTGCTGGTAGTATGTGCCATCTATTTCCTCCTGTATCAACCAGTCTTCTCCTTCTCTATGCGCGGCCTCTTTGGAGAGCTGGTCGGCGATGGTGTTATGCTCCCTGTAAACATGTTGGCAAACAAAGGATTCAAAATAAGCAGTTAATCTCTTTGCTTCATCAAGTATATGCCTCAAAGAAAATGCATGACAATGAGATGCATCATTCAACCAGTTGCAAACAATTTTAGAGTCTCCAAATAGCTGTAGGTGTCTGCACTGTTTATGGAGAGCAAAATGGATAATGTGTTTGGCGGTGCATAGCTCAGCAAAGTTATTAGTGCCTCTCCCAAGGTTGATTTGTAGCTTGAAACAATGCCTCTCGTTAAGATGGAGGATAGCACCACCCCCACAACCCGCTTCTTGGGCCGAGCCATCAAAGAAAGCCCATAGTTTGGATGTATCAATGGGTACAGGTTTGAGGATGCGAGGCGGGGCGGGGGCATCCTCTTCAGGTAGCATATTGTAATCTGCAACCGTGTGGAGGACGATAGAAGGCCAATGAGGGGATTTAAGATTAAAGATTGACTGATTCCGCGCGATCCAAATGGCCCAACATGCCAGTAGAGGCATGTTAATAGCTTTCCCAGAGTGATTTTGGCACCAGGCATTCCAGGCTTCTGTGAGGTTGTTTCCATGCCAATCTTTTAAAAGCGGGATCTGTGAAGTAAGAGATTTCCAGAAATGATGAGAAGAGTTGCATGAAAGGAATAAATGCTCGGTGCTTTCTTCTGCATTATGACAGAGGTGGCATCAGAAGGGTCCATAAAAGGACCTCTTCATGAGATTGGTGCCAGTGGGAATTTTATCGAATAGGATGTTCCACATCAACAATCTCGACCGGGGGGCAGACTTAAGTTTCCAGAGAGCTTTCCAGGTGGGATGAATTTTTGGGGGCCTATAAGGTTCCATGAGCTTTAGATATCCAAGCTTTGGTGTATAAACTCCATGCTTGGCAAAAGCCCAAATTATCTCGTCTGGACCATCAGTGAGCCTGATGTGTGCTTGAGATAGTGCGTATGTATACTTCGTCCAATCGTTTGTCCACTGTGCAGGTACTTCCAAAGCTTGGGCAGTTAACCAAGCTTGTTGAAGGAACGTTGAGTTTGCATTGTCTCCAATATGCTTGATGTGAGTAATCCCTCTGCCCTGGAGATGTCTAATTAGATCAGCTGGTAATCTGTGGGCATTTCCACATCCAACCCATGGATCCAGCCCAATGCGAACCGCGTTGCCTTCTTTTATGCGCCAGGTGATACCATCACGCAACAGTGGTAAGGTGCCCATGATTGCTTTCCAGATGTTGGAAATTTGGTGGTTGGTGCCATGATGTGAACAGATCCAATCCAATACGGTCTGTGGTTTGATGTATTTAGCATATGTAACCTGAGACCAGAGGCCATCTGAGGTAAGTAGCCTCCATCCAAGCTTAGCAGCCAAGGCTTTGGAGAAGGAGTCCAATCTCTTGATGCCCCAACCGCCCCAACGCTTAGGCTTGCCAATGGTGTCCCATTTGACCCAAGCGAAGAGTCTCCCCTGTTGTTGTCCTTTCCAAATGAATCTACAGCAAATACTTTGGAGCGTATTCAGAATGCCTTTTGGAATCCAGGCTAGAGCCATCGAATAGACTGGCGTGGCTTCAATGATAGCTTTGATGAGTACTAATCTGCATGCACGTGAGAGGTATTGATGGTACCATATCTGTAGCCTCTTTTCCACTTTTGCAATTAGCCATAACCAATATGCGATTTTCTAGCCAGATGGTTTTAGTCTGAATCCAAGGTACTTTATTCCATCCTTCAGATTCAATAGAACAAAGGGAAAGTGTTGAGTGACAAAGGCGGATTCATGAATGGAGCAACCCACCATGGTGATCGTGGATTTGTTTTCATTTATCTTCATTCCCGTGGCTTGCTGAAAGAGGAGGAAAGAGTTGTGAAGCGATGTGGAGTCGCCAATGCTGCCATTAAGGAAAATCAAGATGTCATCAACGAATAACAGATGTGTGAGGAAGAAATTGTCCACCATTTTGATGCCAGTCAATTGATGTCTATCCCTGGCTGATGAGATAATTCTGCTTAAACCTTCCATGATTAGCAGGAACAGCAAAGGCGAGAGGGGACATCCTTGTCTAAGTCCTCTCTCTGAAGTGAAAAAAGGGGTGGCTTCCCCATTGAGTAATACACTGTAGGTTACATCGGTGATGCAGCTCATCGTCCATTTAATGAAGTCATAGGGGAAACCAAGATGAGTTAGCAGCAGCCTTAAATACAGCCAGTTTGTTCTGTCAAATGCCTTCGAGAGATCCACTTTAAGGATAATTCCTTTATGTTTTTTGATCTGCAGGGAGTGCATGAGTTCTTGAGCAGTGGCGATGGCTTCATGGATCTATCTATGGTGTAAGAAAGTGAATTGTTCAGGGGAAATGTGTTGCGAGAGGATGGGCTTGAGGCGGTTGGCGATAATCTTGGCAATGATTTTATAGAGGCAGTTGCAAAGTGAGATGGGCCGGAAATCATCGAAGGGAGACGGAGCATCGGACTTAGGAATAAGGGCGATGAAGGTGGACTTGATGGCTGCGGATATCCTGCCTCTTCTTCTACTATCTTCCACAATCTTCAGAAGGTCATTCCCCAAGATGTCGAAGAAAGCAATGTAGAATTCTATGGTCCACCCATCTGGGCCAGGGCTCTTATCTTTCTTAAACCATTTTATTGTGGCTTCCAGTTCCTCCATGGTTACTTCCTTCTGAAGCTCATCCAACTCATCTTGTTCAACATATCTGGGAAAGAGTTCCGCTACTCTCATGATTTCCAAAATATTAATGCCTCCAGGAGCAGAATAAATGCCTCTAAAGTGCTCAGTGGCCAATCTGGCCAGGTTCTGTTGTGATGTAACAGTGTGGCCATGGTTATCCTTTAGCTCCCAAATCGTATTGATGGCTTTGTGTCCATTGGCGAATTTGTGATAAAATTTAGAGTTATTGTCTCCCTCAGTGAGCCAGATAGCCCTGCTCCTCACCCTCCAACTTTCTTCCCTCTCTTTCAGAATTTGAGTGCGCTTCCAAAACCATGTTTTATATAACAATAATAAAAATATTTAACAAAAGATAATAAAAAAATAAATATCAAATACTATTTTCCGCAGATAAAACAAATAGATATCAAATACCATTTAAAAAAATAGAATATTATTATTTTATAAAATTATGTTGCTGAATAGTGCCTCTTTTTCTCCTTTTTAGGGTTATAAGATTATATAAAACAAGTTTGAAAATAAAAAATCATTAATGACTTAATCTCTCACTATTCAATGTTGTAAAATATATTTGAAAACAAAAATCGATATTCTTCCTCTTAAATGTAAAAGAGGTGTGAAAGTAAAAACTTTTAATACTTGTGTTCTTACGCTTATATATAAAACAAGTGTGCAATTGAGGCTTATTTAATATGTATATTTAATGACAACAATAATGCCCCGAGGGGGTGCTTTTCTAGTTGATAATCTGACGTTCAAAGGCGTGGCAAATGGTAGTTAATACCTCTACTATGCTTTTATAAGTGTGTCGTATTTAAGATTTAATGAGGTTGTTAGCGATGAAAGGGTGGAGGTATGAGGGGTTGGTGTGGGTAGGGGAGGACAGTGCTTCAGCCAATTGCTCTAGGTTTTCACCAATGGCCATTTTGTCATGGGAGGTTTTGTTATTAGTGGTGTTGCTATTAAAATATAAAATAGAATTTTTTTCTACAATCTTCTAGATATTTTATGTTTTTTTTTTTGACAAAAATTGTGCATTAGTGGTGTTGCTATTAAAATGTAAAATATAATTTTTCTTTACAATCTTCTAGATATTTTATGTTTTTATTGACAAAAGTTGTGTATCACTTATATCTGCTCGGAATGTACAAACCAATGTTTGGGTTTTGGAAGTTTGGTATGTACAATCCAATATCTAGGTCTTGGAAGTTGGAAGATAGATTGATTGGGAATGTGTGGGTCTTGGAAGTTTGGTATGTACAATCCAATATCTAGGTCTTGGATGTTGGGAGTTGGATTGATTGGGATCTTGGAAGTTTGGTATGTACAATCCAATATCTAGGTCTTGGACGTTGGAAGTTGGATTGATTGGGGATGTCTGGGTCTTGGAAGTTTAGTATGTACAATCCAATATCTAGGTCTTGGAAGTTGGAAGTTGGAAGTTGGATTGATTTGGATCTTCAGTGCTTCGTTACCCATCTAGTATGTTTTAAGTGTCATTCAGTGTTTTTAAAATCGAAACTGGTGACCGGACTGGTCCACGTAATGAACCGGTTACCAACCGGAACCGGTCTAACTGGGACTGGTTTAGTCTAAACGAACCGGTTTTAGAAAAATACATTAAATAATTAATTTTTAATGAAAAAAGGTATTTTTAAGATTTAAAACCATGATTCCAAGCCAATAGAGACAAAATATGCAAAGATTTCTCATTTATATACCATGTAAAGGTGAATATATCAAAATGGCACCAAGTGCAATACATATCATCGACAAAATACATAAGCAATGAGGCTCTAAATGCCCTCTAGAGTGCAAAAACAAAGCCAAAAAACTATGAGGCCAGTGGCCTACTACAAGACTCAGTCTACATATATGATAATACTATAATAGTGATCAACATTATCACTTGAAACTTCTCATGAGTCATCATGATCAAACTCAGTTGGTTGAGTCTCGACTCCCAAACTTTGTAGTCACAAACTTCTCTATTGGTTCAGTGACTTGAGTCTCAAATTTCTGAAGGTATTCTGCCCTAATATGCACTATTATTTTATTTGGTGCTCCACATGGCTTTACATGGCCTCCTATCCCAACCAAGTGTTGCTTGAACTTGTTAATACCCCCTCCTTGAGTGGTTTTTTGGCAATATTTGCAGATCATTTTGCCATCAATCATATCACAATGAGCCCATGCAGTATCTCTCGCTTTTGGAGGCATGATGACTACTACTTAGCTTAAACTCTGTTGTTCCACTACTCCAGCAAAAACTAAACACTCTCCAAGCTCCCAAGCAAACTCATAAACACTCCAAATGAGATGTGTGAGACAAATGAGAGGGAGAGGGGTCTCTTAAAGGCTTGGAGAGGGTGTTTTTGGAGGGAAATAACCCTTAGTTTCCCTCCAAAACCCCTAAAACACAGTCAAAAAGTCACTTTTTGGGCTCACGGTGGGCGTGCCTCCTAACTGGTTGGTTTAGGACAAAACCAGCTAGTTTGATACAAACCAGACGGTTCTGTCCTAAACCGGTTGGTTATGTTAGGCCCCTATACTACTAGTGTAACCCCTTATTGTTATTATTACAACCCCCTTATTATATTGATGTACCCATGTAGTGTCCATATTGTTACTATTGTGCTCCATAGAAGCCCACTATTATTATTATTGTGCCCTTACATTATTATTATTATGTCGACTCTGATTATATTATGACCCCTTAGACTCCTATATATAGAAAGGAGGTCTTTTCATTTGTATCATCCAAGAATTGTTCATTTGTGTAATGTAAAGGAGGTTGCCCCCTCGAAGAGGCTGAATTCAAAGGTGTTGATCTATCTTTTCTATCTTTTTGTGAGCTGGTTCCATAACATTTAGTATCAGAGCTTTGGATTCTAGGGTTTCGTTGCTCCAAACAGGTCATTGCGACTTTTGCGCTATAACTTTTTTTTCTGCGATGTTTCAGACAATAAAGAAAAAACCCATTTGGGCTGAAATCATTCTGAACCTCAGGTCCGAAATTCAAAGCTTTTCACACCAAATTTGTGGAGATATGATCTAAGGAATTTGGCCTTTTTGTAGACTCTCAAATTTCATTCCAAATAGGTCACTTGGGGAAAATAGTCATAACTTTTGTTTTGAGCATCACATTGAAATTTTGTAAGAAGTTACAGAAAGAGAACAGATTGTAGTTTCCTTTGTATATTATTTAGATCCTAAGGTTGAAATAGTGACACGTGGCACTTCCTACAAGTTTGCTCCTCTGAAAAGGTATATAATCAGGTCATCTTGGGAGATTGTGCATAAATATTTCTTGGAGAATCTAAAGTCAATCAGACTGGTGGCATTGGATAGAAGACACAGAGGGCTACTGCAAGTCGCACTTTCAGAACTAGAGGAGCATAAATTACAGAGTTATAGTCATTTCAATATCGAGCTCCTAAAATCAAGAAAAGGCGATATGAGAAAGTTTGATGGCAAGGATCCATTCAATTGGATACTTCAGATGGAGCAATATTTTGATCTACATGGTGTACCACTGTTACAAAAGGTATGTATTGCATCTTCATATTTAGAACCAGATCAATTTTTATGGTATAAAGAGCTTTGTTCTCGTAAACAACTTGTTACGTGGTCAATTTTCACAGAGGAAATGATAAAACATTATGAGGACACAAAGAGAAACACCACAACAATTAGAAAGAGTAAAAAGGCTTTGTTACATAGTGGAAAGTAAAATTATGGCAACAAGAAAGTCTACCCCTCACAACTGTAAAGATGGAAGTGTTGTTTCTCCTAGCCTTCCACAACCTACAAGGGTTACACCACAACAATTGGAAGAAAAAAGAGAAAAAGGCATTTGTTACAATTGTGATAGAAAATGCACTAAAGGTCATAAGTATGCTAAGAAGAAATTATTTTATATAGAATATGAAGAGGAGGAAGAAAAGGATAAAGAAACATCAAAAGAAGAGGATATACGCCAGGAGCCAACTCTAGAGAAAGAAGAAATGAATCAGACCATATCTTGTAAAGCATTGGCAAGAATTACCACTCCTCAAACTCTCAAGGTAGAAGGACATATCAAGAAGAAAAAGGTGCAAGAAGTGAAAGACCACATCGAGAAAGAAGAAATGAATCCAACCATATCTTGTAATTCATTAGTCGAAATTACCACTCCTAAAACTATCAAGATATAAGGACATATCAAGAAGAAAAATGTTCAAGAAGTGAAGCATCAAGAAATGAATCCGACCATATCTTGTAAAGGATTAAAAGAAATTACCACTTCTCAAAATCAAAAAATAGAAGGACATATCAAGAAGAAAAAGGTTCAAGCAGTGAAAGATCACATCGAGCATCAACAACAAGTTCTCCAACTTTTAAAGAATAACACCACTTTGGTGCAAAATTGAATGAAACAATAGGTAGATCAACGTCATAGTGAATTTTTTTTTGATGTAGGTGATTAGGTATTTTTACTACTACATCTCAAGCAAGCTATTTATGAGAAGGAAATGTTATCAATACTACATGCACTTAAGAAATGGCGACCTTACCGAAGGGGAAGACACTTCAAGGTAAAAATGGATCGATAGTCTTAAATACTTTTTAGAACAACTATTATCTTTATAAGAACAAAAAGAATGTGTCACATATATATTAGGTTTTGACTTTGACATCATCTATATAAAATGGAAGCAAAATTTTGTTGCAGATGCACTCTCAAGAAAGGATGAAGATGTGGAAGCATTGTTTTGTTCTATTTTATTATTCAAATAGATTGGATAAACGAAGCAAGGGATGAATGGAAGAAGGATGAAGAAGTATGGCCACTTATTCAAAAGTTGCAAAATATACCAATTCAAACAATATTGCCAGAAATTGAAGATGAAGGAAAAATCGTATTGGAACCTAGAGTAGTCATAGAAACAAGAACCCGACAACTACGAAATTGATCAATTTCAAAGCATCTCATCAAGTGGAAGAACTTATCCACTGAAGATTCCACATGGGAGGACAAGAATTTTATACAGAAGCGTCAAGAACTACTCAAGCGTTGAGGACAACACTTTTTGAAGGAGAGGGGCATGTTAGGCCCCTATACTACTAGTGTAACTGCTTATTGTTATTAGTACAACCCCCTTATTATATTGATGTACCCATGTAGTGCCCATATTGTTACTATTGTGCCCCATAGAAGCCCATTATTGTTACTATTATGCCCTTACATTATTATTGTTATGTCGGCTCTGATTATATTATGACCCCTTAGACTCCTATATATAAAAAGGAGGTCTTTTCATTTGCATCATCCAAGAATCGTTCATTTGTGTAATGTAAAGGAGGTTTCCCTCTCAAAGAGGCTAAATTCTAAAGCTTTGATCTATCTTTTCTATCTTTTTGTGAGATGGCTTCATAATAGGTTAGGATTGATTTTTTGCAAAAAATGGAAAAGTGCCCCCTCTGACTCGATTTTTTGGCTGGTTTCGACCGGTGGGCCTGTTAACCGACTGGTTAGACCGGTAACCGATTAGCAATGCTGGTTTTGAAAACTATGGTGTCACTTGGCTGGTTTCGACCGATGGGCCTGTTAACCGACTGGTTAGACCGGTAGCAAGGCTGGTTTTGAAAACTATGGTGTCACTTAGTATTGATAAGTTTTTGTTTCTTTTGTCTTGACTTATGTGCCTTAATTTGTTGAATTTAGGATATAAATTGAGTTTGTGAGTCTTCTATAGCTTTGTGTGAAAGCTCTTAGGAAAAATTAGTTTCATTACCCATCTAGTATGTTTTAAGTGTCACTTAGTATTGATAAGTTTTAGTTTCTTTGTCTTGACTGCCTTAATTTTTTGAATTTAGGGTATAAATTGAGTTTGTGAGTCTTCTATAGCTTTGTGTGAAAGCTCTTAGGAAAAACTAGTTTCGTTACCCATCTACTATGTTTTAAGTGTCACTTAGTATTGATAAGTTTTAGTTTCTTTGTCTTGACTTATGTGCCTTAATTTGTTGAGTTTAGGGTATAAATTGAGTTTGTGAGTCTTCTATAGCTTTGTGTGAATGCTCTTAGGAAAAATTAGTTTCATTACCCATCTAGTATGTTTTAAGTTTCACTTAGTATTGATAAGTTTTAGTTTCTTTGTCTTGACTTATGTTCCTTAATTTGTTGAATTTAGGCTATAAATTGAGTTTGTGAGTCTTCTATAGCTTTGTGTGAAAGCTCTTAGGAAAAATTAGTTACCCATCTAGTATGTTTTAAGTGTCACTTAGTATTGATAAGTTTTATTTTATTTGTCTTGACTTATGTGCCTTAATTTGTTGAATTTAGGGTATAAATTGAGTTTGTGAGTCTTCTATAGCTTTGGTGTTCCATTGGGGTTAATTCTTAATTGTTGGGAATTATTAAAGGGATATGAGTGAAGCATAGTTTGATTCTATAAGTGATAGCAAAGGCATATGGGTCTTATTAATTTTTTTTGTCTAATACAATGGTAATAGTTTGGCATGTCCAAAAAATCTTGTGTTTTTTTATTAAACCTTCAACATTCTCTCATTGTTGGGTAAAAGTTATGGTCCATTGAAGTGCTCTTTTGGGGATGATTTAGTCATTTTCAAATCATGTCTTCAAGGCAATCCATATCAATCTTTGTCTTGTTTCATAGATAGAAGTCTCTAAGGAAAATAACAATCAAAAATGTGGTGGTGGGTACATTAGATTTAAAATGCCAGGTCCTATTTCCTATGATACAAGGTCCTATTTCCTATGATACAATTCTCCTAATGTTTTGATAGTGCTAACTTATTTAATGCTAGCTTTTAAATGAATATAACTTATTTAATGCTAACTTTTAAATGAATATTTCCTATGATACAAGGTCCTATTTCCTATGATACAATTCTCCTATGATACAAGGTCCTATTTCCTATGATACAATTCTCCTAATGTTTTGATAGTGCTAACTTATTTAATGCTAGCTTTTAAATGAATATAACTTACTTAATGCTAACTTTTAAATAAATATATATATTTTCCTATGATACAATGTTTTGATAGTACTAACTTATTTAATGCTAACTTTTAAATGAATATATATATATATATATATAATTTCCTATGATAGTGCTAACTTATTTAATGCTAGCTTTTAAATGAATATATATATTTTCCTATGATACAATTCTCCTGATGTTTTGATAGTACTAACTTATTTAATGCTAGCTTTTAAATATATATATTTTAAATTATACGAATGCAATAGTCTAGTTTTACCAAATAAAGACTTTCCAATATCATAATGATCATAATGTTAATGGTTCGTTATTTATTTATAACTAATGTTAATGATTCGTTATTTATTTATAACTATTTTAGCTATAACTTGAATTAATGTGGAAGGCTTCATTTCCGCCGTTTGTTTTTATTTTCTATTTTGCAATGTATAGAGTAATATTTATGCATAGAGACAAAACTTGTATATGATTTTATGCAACAATGAATAACGATGTTAAAAAGAGGCGATATCAAACACAGACGGAGAAACAAGAGAAATCCATAATTAACTATCTAAAAAGTTTGATAAAATTAAATTTGGTATATCATCCTTCATTTCCATTTCTAACCGTAGGAATTGGTTACAATATGCATTTTGCTGTTGGCGTTTCATTCAGTTCATTCAGCTCATCGTCTTCTCTAGTCCTCACTGTTATCTTGTGATTTATCATCGTCTTCTACATTCCTCCCTGTAGAATCGAAGATAGCGGCAGCAAGCTTATCTAGTTCACATTTAGGGCAATCAATGGTAACAGAAGCCTTACGCAAACCAGGGAAATGACGGAAATCCGAAAGTTTCTGCATTAAAAAATTAGTTAGTATTGTACTAAATTCCATATTTATTGACGAAATAGAAAATACCTATTTATACTCACATCACCAGGAGGGCAATAAATAAAGGGCTCTAGATAACGCTGACCTTTGTGGCAACCACAGAACGGCCACCTTTCGACGGCAGTTGAGAACGTTTGTGGTTGTTTTCCAAAGAATTTGAGACAGTTAAACCTGAAATACAATAGTTCGTCCATAAAAATATTAATCAAAATTTTTATTCAAACTAGTTTTTATATGTTCAATCAAAATATTAAATTTAAGGATAAATGTAATACCCTCGATTTCGCCTAGGTTCTTGATATTATTTCTGGAGGGCAGTTTAGAATGTTGAGAACGTTTTTGGTTGTTTTCCAAAGAATTTGAGAGAGTTAAACCTGAAATACAATAGTTCGTCCATAAAAATATTAATCAAAATTTTTATTCAAACTAGTTTTTATATTGTTCAATCAAAATATTAAATTTAAGGATAAATGTAATACCCTTGATTTCGCTTAGGTTCTTGATATTATTTCTGGAGGGCAGTTTAGAATGTTCGTTGTTGTTTTCCAAAGAAATTGGAACAGATGAATCACCTGAAATACAATAGTTCAGCCATAAAAATATTAATCATTTTTTTTAATTCAAACTAGTTTTTATATTGTTCAATCAAAATATTAACTTGAAGGATAAATGTAATACGCTTGATTTCGCTTATGTCCTTGCTATTATTTCTGGAGGGCAGTTGAGAATGTTCGTTGTTGTTTTCCAAAGAATTTGGAACAGATGAATCACCTGAAATAAAATAGTTCAGCCATAAAAATATTATTCAATCAAAATATTAAATTTAAGGATAAATGTAATACCCTCGATTTCGCTTATGTTCTCGCTATTATCTCCCACAGATTCACGCCCATAGCTTTCATGTATCCTGAGAAAGGAAAAAAATACAAGAAGGAATTGAATATATTCAAATTTATGTTACTTTTCTTTTGGAATTTGACAATCAATGAAAAAATCAAACTACTAAGTTCGCTCATCACTATCCAAGTAAAAATGCCCTACTCATTTATATAATTCATTAATAACAAGCATAGAAGGTACTAATGGAAGAAATCGATACCCTCCATGTGCTCTAACTTTTTCATTACTCTGATCAGGTTGGACTGCACCTTCATTCCCTTCTTGGGTAAAATGGAATGGATCACTGAATTTCTCCTCCCAAACATTTTCATTCCTCTGATTTTGGGATGGGTATCCGTTCCTTTGCTCTGGAAAATAGAACGGAGCACTTATGCCATTTTCTCTACTCTGGTTCGGAAAATGGATTGGATCACTGAATTTCCCCTGCCAAACGTTTTCATCAGTTCGAAGTAAATCAGGCACGTACGTAATTGGCTGAAAGGTGGACAAACTATGAATAAACATTGAAAGGGAGGGCTTAAAATTTAAAGGAAATTCAAAAACGTTTCAACCATACTCAAATATTATAATTTCCTTTTTAGAATGGAATTCACATCCCAAGAAATTCTCGGAGCAGCTTTTAGGATACCCAAAATCTGAGAGAAATTTTTAGAGCAGATATTTTTGGGCATCTTTTTCAGGCTTTTAGGTGGTGGGAATATATTAGAATTTTATTGAGTAGATATTTTTCAGCATCATTTTCAGGTTCCTAGATTTTGGGAATATCTTAGAATTTGACTGAGCAGCTAGGTCAATTCTTGTTCATCATCAGGTTTGGGGATAGTTTCGAAATTTCATTTGCTCATCTTTTTCAGGATTATAGATTTTACGAGTATCTTAAAATCTCATAAACACGGTTTATTCTAGGGCAATTTTTTCAGGATTGTAAACTTTGAAAATATCTTAGAATCTCACCAATAAGATCTATTCTTGTCTGTTATCAAATTCTGAGATATTTCCAAAATATCATTCAATCATCCTTTCATGATATAGATTTAGAAAATATTTTGGAATCTGGCACAGCCACAAGGCAGTTTTCAAGATTGAAGATTTTGGAAATATCTTAAAATATAGCACAACAGCAAAATCAAACAATTAACGTTGTTGTCCTCCACCATCTGATTCTAAGATGTTTCCGAGATCTGCAATCTAAACAAATTCAAAATTCTCATTTCAAGAACGATTCTAAGATGTTTCTGAAATCTGCCATCTAAACAAATTCAAAATTCTCATTTCAAGAATGGTATTAGAAGGTTGCATTTTTAGTGACCTATCTCAATTGGTGCATGAGTAGAAACAATACACTATCACACTGAGATTTAATTGAAGAAAGGCGTGTGTAACAAATTATATCAGTGAAACACTGAAACTAACCTCTCCTTTGGGTGTATGTCCATGAGCATGTCGATATCGATCGAGGCAATCACATGTAGGAATGCCGACAGCATCCACTGCAAAACAGCGGACATATAATGCTGATCAGAAGAACGAAATGAACACAAATTTGCATCACCAGATAAGAACGGGTAGTGTTCACCTTACTAACTTCAGAATCAACTCTGCTTATAATTGGGAACCATTGTGAGGGTTTGTAGCCTCCACAAAATTTATCATTGAAATATTCTGACCAAAAGGCAAGAAACACAATAAAACTTTTATCTATTATAACGCTAGCACTATCAAAAACAGAAGTTAATCACATTCTCCGCCGACAACTGGGAATCTGGGGAGGTTTCCACCGTCGCTAGGGTTTGAGTCAGGGAAGAATTCTTTGTCATTGCTCGCCATTTAAATTCACAGGACCTAGCATTAACTCAGTGCAAGGGATCAGTAATCTCTATAGTGCCAAATAAAAGGAAAAAGAATTTTTAGTGAATGGAATGATATTTCTACAGTGGTTTGGAGTATTTCAGTACCTTTGCAGCTGCAGAACTTGACGGTGACGAAGAGAACAAGTTCAACGCGGTGATAATTTCGATCAGAACAGTCGTGCTCCCTCCGTGGAGGGTGTCAGTCAATTGGAATTCCTTAAAAAGCAAGGGAAGAAGAGCACCACCGTTTCACAACCGTCTTAACTGTCGAAATTTGTGGCTGAGCTGCTCGTTTTTACCTAATACCATTCGAGTTTCTTGGTTCAGTAATATACATAAATATGGAAGAACGATCTTCGGCATTTATTCCAAATTGCGCATTCAATCTATCAGGTGGTTCCCGATGAATGTACGGTAAGCCGACTAAAGAATCTGAAATAAGTGTCAACACAATGAGAGAAAGAGTATGAGAATGGGTTTGTCTTTGAAAATAATATGTGGGTGTGTCCTGTGGGTGTGTCCTAGAAAGTAATGTATGCTTTTCAATGTGTTTGTTATATATGCATGTTTGTGGGGTTAATTTTATCCTTAAAAACTCACAAGTTGGTAACCAAAAAAAATAAAAATTAGATTACGTATGTATGCCAAATAGTGTATATTTTTTTAAGGTTATTAGATTAGGTATGTATGCTCAATAATGTATATTTTTTTAGTTGCATTTTTTGGATTAATTTTCTTTAAAATTTAATAAAAATTAATAAAATCTCAAATCTCATTTTTCAATCATTTAGATTTAAAGTGTATAAACTATTTTAACCTCTAAAGTTTCAAGAATGGTTCATTGCTCTCCCATTTAATGGAGATATGAAGTTTCAATATTAGTGAAAACTAAAAAATGTGGTATTTTAGATTTAATTACCTTTTTCTGGTATTTTAATTTTTTTTGTGCCACTTCTATAAATGTCACGATTAAAATAATTATAAAAATTTCTTGTATTTCAGGTTGTTTAATTATAAAAACTTCTTGTATTTCATGTTGTTTAATTTATTGTTATCAATGAAATATTTAATCATGATGTAGGACAACAAAATTATTTTAACTCATAATTTTATAAAACCTAACGATTTTAATCTTAAATTTTGTTGGGATCCTTTTTAAATCTAAAATTATAATGGAAATACATTAACTTTAATTAACATAAATTATTGAACTTTAATTAAATAAATAAAAAATATAAAGAATAAAACTTTGAACATTAATAAGATAATATTATGTAATAATGTTTTTAAAAAATATAAAGAATAAAACTTTGAACATTAATAAGATAATATTATGTAATAATGTTTTGATAGTTAAGAATTTCTATTAGAATGTAAGATAATTTTGTTAGAGATATTTTAGTATATTTTAATTATTATGATAAATGTATTTTAAATTTGTATTTCTAATGGTATAATTTTTTAATTATAGATATAAAGAATATAAAATTTGATATAGAATTAAATGATAAAAGTTTTTTGAATTCATTTGTAAATTTATTTAATTTGAATTTAAGTTTAATAGAATTTATTTTGAATTAATATATATTCAATGTTTTTAAAATAATTTTATACATGGGCCTTTGCATGGTAACGATTTCCCCCAAAAGTGGCAATGGAGCCACTAGGAGCAGACTCTTCCAAGAACACATGATATCCCCAAAAGTTCTAATGCAACCATTACAAAAGCATCCCCATGAGAACATGTGCATCTTCTTAGGAATGTACACATATTTCCAAGCATAAACCTTGCACACCTAAATGGATAGTCGGGACACCAACTAGGGCACACGGTAATTATGGCTAAGGAACGCACATGCATTCTTATGAATGCATACACATTTGTGGTGAAAAGTATTTTTTATACGTTTGTGGAGCCCCTTTTTTCCTCATATTTCACTATTTAATGCCTTTCTAAAATTCCATTCAACTAAAATTATTTCCCTAGTCTATATTGAATACTAATTGAACAAATTTTATCGTCTTTTTTGCATGTGTTCCTTCACATCAACCTTGGCCAACCCCCAAATGGACAACGAGGGCACTACCTAGGGCACACAGTAAGCATGGACCGAGAAATGCATGCATTCCTAGGAATGCACACACATTTCTGGTGTGAATTCTTTTTTATACATATGTGGCCCATTGTTTGCTCCTTTTGGACACCTTGATGAATTCTTAGAACTCGATTCAGCTAAAAAAAAATTCCCAAACCTATATTGAACACCAATTCAACAAATTTTATCTTCAATGAATTCTAGGTAATCATTCCGTCAATTTTTTTGGTCTCCTTTTTTTCAACATTTGGTTTTGGATTGGAAAAGAAAAACTTAAATAATGGCTTAAAAAAAAGCACCTTATTCAATTGTAGGAGAATTAGTTACCATGGAGCATGATGAGAACCAAATCTGACCATCACCCTCCCAACTTGGAACAACCAAACCCAAACCTAGAACAAAGAAATTCTAATTCCAAAAATTGATGCATCCTATACTTTGAGGGAACTCATACATTATTACAAAAATGCTAGAAAGACCTCTTGATTGGATCTAGAAAGTTCACTAAATTCAAATGTATCATTCATTTATAATTCCCAAGATGTATTAAGTAGTATCTTAATTATAAGGCTACGTTGTATGAGTACTATACAATGATTCTAAATAAACACTAAAATATAGACTTGAACATTACGAAACAAGATTTTCTATCTTTGTTTGTTGACCCTAGAAACAACCAATAGATGTTAGGCAATAAGAAATTCATTTGTATGACTTGTGTACCTACCAACCATTTCAAGACCATTTGATGAATAGGTGGTTTATGGTGGTCGATGAAAATACATCCAAAAATAGGGAGGTACCTTTATCATTAATGAAAAATTAATAGGTAGAGCGTAGGCTCACGCTCCGTGTCAATTACTTTGAGGTGGGATATTTCAAGGGGGTGAGTCATGGATCTACAGAAGATAGAGAGAATGTTAAGCACAACCCATATCTATGTCGTTGTAAACCTAGACAAAGGCCTAGCCCCCTACCTAACATTCTAGAATATTGAGTAGCATTATTTAGACCTTGACTTCCATAACAATCTTGACTCACAACCTGGTGCAAAATTGAACCTTAGTAGCATCATCACATGAGGAGTGACTAGTAGGTGATGTTATGTTAGGGGTTGGACTATGAGATTATACTATGTGGTTTAACTAAGAGAGACCACATGGAGCCTCATGTAATCCTCATAGATGTACTAGTTGTAAAAAGACTTGTTATGGGTCAATGGAGACTATTAGAAAACATAATTTTATGGACGAGTTTATTCTATTAACCATCCCTACATTAATCAATATATATACTCGAGTAACCCATAGCTAGTTTGTTCATAGTTAGTACATCTAGGAGATAAAGGCTTCTAAAATTCATGATGATAGACATTTTGTCTTCCTAAAATTGCTTAACATATTATGAAGCTTTTATTCCTTTGACATACATTTGGTGTCTTCAAAGAACTTTGATTTCACATCATAAATGCACATATGTTCAGTCTCATAGCTAAGGTTTTTCATACTCTATAAGAGGTTGATTTAGGGGATTGGCCTTTATTTATCTTCTCTCATCTTGAAGCCAATGATTTAAATTAGGTCATTCTACAAAGTTGCTTACTCATATATTTCCAATTCCTGAGCATAGAAACTTGTTTAGTGCATTGATCATTGTCCAACCTTCTTATGAACTTGTTCCCTAAACATATCACAAACCACAAGTAATTGTGAGTTCACCCCTCGTTATCATCATTCTAGATTTTGAGGCCAAAACATTTGGAACAAAAATAACTTGTTTATTTTGGATTTGAGCCCTAATCCAAGTCTAGAAATTCCTTGTAGATTCAATCTGTTAATTGTATTTTACTAAAATAATAGACTTGAATCTACTCTAATCTTCATAGGAAACAATTAAACGATCGTGAAATCATGAATCATATAAGAGAAATAGTTCAATCAACATATTACACAATGATTTCCTGGGAAACCCCTCCTATATGTATATTGAATTAGTCATAAAATATGAGAAGATTACAATGCTTTTCTCAAGCCCAATAAATCTTTGCACTATCTCTATCTTGTTGAAATTGCAACAAAAAAATCCTAATTCAATTTTTCCTAGAATTAAATTGTAATTCCACATTTCATGACAACTTGTAATAGTTAACTAAGTTAATTTGACTTAGTTGGCTCAGTTAATTCGAGTTGAGGGTCTAACTTGAGTAATGTAGAGCATCTCATACTTTGAAGGAGCCCTGGTTGGGTTTATTTTGAGTTGTAATAAATTAATTCAATTTAACTAAGTTAAAGTCAATTAAACTAGTTCAAATTAATGGAGTAACTAGTAGGAGGTGAGATAGTGGGGTGTTGCTTCTTGTGTTCAATTAGTTGATTGATGATTCACTCATAAATAACTCATGCATTTCAGATCTGAGAGTTACCTAGTTGAGATTTGAGTTTACGGACAATGTACTATCAATTATATAATCATCTGAATTGTACAGGTGGTGCATGTAATCATAGGAAGGCCTATGAGGATTGTGTAATTCATAATTGCGAAAATTCTCAATCAAATATGGGCTAATTCCCAAGGGAACAATGCAAGGAAATAGGATCTTGGAAAGTAGCAGAATTAGCTAATTATTGGTTTGAGCTTGTCTAGTAAGTAGTGGTAAAGATTGAGATAGTGCAAAGGTTGCTCGGGCTTGAGCAAAGCATTGTAATATTCTCATATTTTCTGATTAATGCAATATACAGATAGAAAGCGTTTTTAGCTATGGCTTTCCCAAAAAAATTATTATGTTATGTGTTATTGAATTCTTTCTCTTGTATGCTTCATGATTTCATTGATTGTTAATTTTTTCCACTGATGAGAAGATTAGATTCAAGTCAATTGTTTTAGCATATTACAATTTGCAGTTTGAATCTACAAGGAATTTCTACATGGTATTAGAGCTAAAATAACTAAAGAAGAGGAGAATAAAAGTTTTTCTTTTGCAGGAGAAATCGAATTTACAGTATCATACTTCAAATCCAACAAGATGTCATTCTACGGATTAAGACTCGAATATTCCCTTGAGGGTAGTTCGAACTATATGTCCTGGAAGGACAAGATGGTGGTAGCGTTGGAAGACATCAAGCTTAAGAAATTCATAGATAAAGATATTCCTAATACAACTTATGTTCAAGATCTAGAAGAGTGGAAAAAATGTGTGGAAAAGGAAAGAAGGATTATCCTAGAAGGATATCGAGATCATATTGTCTCGAACCTCCATGGTAAGGAAACTCCATTTGCAATGTGGAAGGCGTTGACAAAATTGTTTCAAAACAACAGTGATGACAAGAAGCTGGCACTAAAGGACAAGCTTAGGAAGATCGAGATGGAGAATGGTGACTCAATACTAAAGTACTTGACCAAGTTCACCCAATGTCAGGATGAGCTTGGAAGTGTTGGTGTTATAGTTTCTGAAGACAATCTGGTGAGCCTAGAACTTCTTGGTATTCCCAAGAGCTGGCACAACTACGAGGACTCAGTTAATGGGAGGGATAAGCTACTAGAGTCAGAGCGCTTGTGGTACAACTTGGTAGAAGAAGAGACTTTTCTGAATAGCAGATATGGATCCTCATCCAAGCATGATGATGATGAGAATTGTGCCTTAGTTGGAAAGGGGAAGAAAGGGAAGGGGAAGTCATCCCTTTCCAAATCAAATTCTAGTCAGGGCAGCAAGAAGAAGAACATGTCTAAGATTAAATGTTTTCATTGTCACCAACTGGGACACTATGCCACAAAGTGTCTGCACAAGAAAGCCAGTAAGAAGCCCTCAGGAGGAGTAGGGGGTGAAACTCTTACTTCACAATTTGAGCTAGATTTCACCCTCATAGTTTGCATGGTGGCATCAGTAATGCGTAGCGTGTGGTATCTCGATAGTGGAGTCTCATTCCGTATGACCAGAAACAAAGAATTCTTCATTGACTTGGAGGAGAAGGACTTCCATATGCACATCAATATGGGAGATGATGGGAGATATAGTATGACTGACATCGGTATTGTTAATTTCAGAGGGAGTATAATTCTCCTCTCACATTGAAATATGTCATGTATGTTCTGGGTTTGAAGAAGAATTTGGTTTTAGTTGCCATGTTGGACGACCATGGCTACAATGTGATATTTAGCAGGGGTAAGGATTTCCTTCATCACATAGCCTCACGGCCAGTGAAGCGGATCACGTTTCAAGTGAAGAACCTCTGCAAATTTTATGTAGAAAACTGCACTAATTTGAGCACAAAAGCATAGAAGGTGTAGAGTCGAGACATCGGTGAATTGTGGCATAGAAGAATGGGTCACTTGCACCATAAATATTTACAGATCATGCAGTAAATTTCTACAAGACTTACTAAGGGTAAAGTAGAGGAGAAATACACATGTAAAGGGTGTACATTGGTGAAGTATACAAAATATTCCTTGCATGATAAATACATTCGATTGCAAGCTATCCTTGATAGGGTTCACTCATATGTGTGTGGAACGTTCTCGATAGCATCCACATCCAAGCATAGCTATTATGTAATATTTGTTGATGATTTTTCTTGTAAGTGCTGGATTTTCTTCATGCAGAAAAAAGATGAGGTTTTCGCTAGATTTTGTAAATTTAAAGCACTTGCCGAGAAATATACGAGTATGAATCTTAAGGCTCTTGGAAGTGGTAACGATGGAGAATATGTGTAAAATAGATTCAAGTACTTTTGTGCATCAGAAGGCATTCAACAGGAGTTAATATCACCTCATAACCCACAAGAGAATGAGGTGGATGAAAGGAAGAACATAAGTATTGTGGGAGTTGCATGGGCGATGTTACATGATCAAGGCCTACCATTAAACTTGTGAGTTAAAGCATGCAACACAGTTGTTTATTTTCATAACAGAATCCCTCATCGAATTCTTGGGATGAATACACCAAAATAACTTTTCAAGAAAGAAATGAAAATCATGTGGCACACTTTAGGATCTTTTGTTTATCAATCTACTATCATGTTACCAAGGATGCATGGAAAAACCTAGAGTGAACAAATGAGTTGGGAATATTTGTGGGGTATACTAATACACCTCGCAGCTATTAGGTGTACCTACCATCTCACATTATGGCAGTGGATTTTAGAGATGTGAAGTTTGATGAAGAGAGGGCCTGAGATGCTCCCTTTAGAGGGAGCTTTAGTTGCATCGAGAACAGGAGATTTTAGCTCAAAATTAGGAACCTCAGGATGATTTAGAACAACCACATGTAGAGGAGAAGAGAGTGGAAGAACGCACTCGTGCATGGACTTCCATAGATGAAAGGAAGCATAATAGAGAGGCTGAAATATTAATGCATGATGCTAGAGAAAAAGTGGGAGCACCCACATCACAGTGCAAGTAGAGGAGGTCACTAGATCTGTACATTGGATATATGGATCTAATGAGCAAGAGTGTAAAGGTTGAGCCATCGTCATTTGAGGAAGTAGAACATAAACTAGTATGGGTTGATACCATGGTTGAGGAGTATGATTCCATTATCAACAAGAATGTTTGGGAAGCAGTCCCAAGACCATAAGAGAAGTCAATGGTGATTTCCAGATGGATTTACAAGGTAAAGAAGGAAGCATATGGGAGTGTGGAGAAACACAAGGCCAGATTTGTTGCCATAGGGTTCTCTCAGGTGGAGGGAATTGATTACGATGAGACCTTTGCTCCAATATCAAACTACTCTTCAATAAGATCTATTCTAGCATTGTAAGAGCAGATGTGATGGAAGATACATCAGATGGATGTGAAGACAACAGTCCTCAATGGTATGATTAAGGAAGAGATGCATATTGAGTAGCAAGAAGGATTTGGACCTTCAATAGAGAGTCACATGTGTTCAGACTCAAGCGAGTGTTGTATAGACTAGAATAACCGCCCCGCTCTTGGTGTTGGGTTGTGTCATAATATTTCCATGACTAGCCCCAGTAGTTAAGCCGATGGGTTAGAGGGGGGACAGAGCACTCCCTTCATTGTGTAGGGCGCAGTGGGGGGTCACGGGGGGGGGGGGGCGCCGGTAGACCCCCTCTACAGGGTCCAAGGTAGCTCATAGGGAATTTTTTTTTGGACCCTATAGTAGGTGAGCGGACCTACCTATGGTTTTGTGCATGGTTTTCACACATGGTTTTGGGCACGACGGTTTTTGGTCCATAGTATTTTGTAGATCCAGTAAAGGGAACTACGGTTATGTTCTAATCTAGGGTTTATGGATGCTTCGGCATGTATATATATGCATTGTAACTTTGAAAGGAACATAATGAAAAACCAATCTGGTAATCCCTGTTTTGGGATCCAGGGGAAAATCTCTGTGTATATTTGTTTTATGTGTTATGCTCTCGCCATTATTTATTTTCTATTTATAGAATTCGTATGCAAGGAATTTTTGTACGAGGTTAAAACCTACATTTGGTATCAAAGTTGTTTTGGCTTCAAGGAGATGCCTTTGCTGTTGAGTGGTTTTTCTTGGGCCTATAGTAGACCTTGTTCAGTGGGAGATCTGTGGGATCGATTCTTGTGGTGAAATAAGATGGCAAGCAGTGGAAAGATAAAGATCGAGAAATTTAATGGTCAAAGTTTTGTGTTGTGGAAACTCAAGATGGAGGATCTTCTGGTGGATAAAGATCAGTGGATCGTGGTAGATCTAGGTACTAAACCAACGACAATGTCCGATGAAGACGGGAAGAAGTTGGATCGGAAGGAAAAAATCACAACATGATTGTGTGTCTCAAATTCAATATTGTTGAATGTATCGGGGGAAGCTACAATGAAGGCTTTGTGGGACAAGTTAGGGACTTTGTACCAATCTAAGTCTCTGGTGAATAAAATGTTCCTACAGAAAACGTTTCATAACCCAAGGATGAAAGTTGGAGATTTGGTGACAGAGCATCTAAACACATTTAATATTGTGGTAAGCTAGTTATTATCTATTGATATTAAAATTTTAGATGAAGATAAGTGCATCAATTTGTTGTGTTCTCTATCAGATTCATGGGATAGTCTGGTTGTTTCAATATGTAGCAATGTAACTTCCTTGCAGTTTGATGAAATAGTCTCATCCTTACAGATGGAGGAGATGAAACTAAAATATATGGAGAGCCAGAATGGTGATGCCTTAAATGTACAAGGATGGTCCCAGAACAGAAACAAAAATAAGTCCTCAAGTGCGAGATCGAAATCTAGAGGGAGATCTAAATCTCTGAAAACCTATAAAGGTGTGCTAGAAATGCGGAAAGGAAGGGCACTACAAAAGGGACTGTATATCTAAATCTCGTCGGAAAGGAAAGGGATCTGATGATGCTCTTTCTACAAAGGAAAAAACCACCTCAGACGAAGGTGGGGATGTGTACTTGGCTTCTTCTTCAAGTACACATGTAGATCATGAGGCATGGTTGATTGACTCAGGTGCATCCTTTCACTTCATATCCCATAGAAAGTGGTTCTGCGAGTATGAGAAATATGATGGTGGTGATGTCTTCTTAGGGGATGAAAGGAAGGCTAGAATCATTGGTCGCGGAAAATTCAACATGAAGTTGTAAGGTGGAAGGATTAGAACACTTCCTGGTATTCTGCATATTCCTACATTAGCCAAAAATCTTATTTATGTAAGCAAGTTGGATGATGCAGGTGTAAAAAAAGTGTTCGAGAAAAATTCCCGCAAGATGGTTCGGGGAGCATTAGTATTAGTGCGGGGAGTTCAGATTGGAACTCTGTACAAGTTGCAAGGTAGCACTATTATTGATGGGTGCAACAACTCTGTGGTTCCTGAAAGTGGAGGAGAAAATCTAGTTGTCTCTAGAGAAAATGCCATGTTATGGTATCAAAGGCTTGGACATATTGGAGAGAAGGGCCTTCAAATACTTCATGGTAAAGGTATGGTAGAAGGTATGTCTAGTAGCTCTCTTGATTTTGATTTCTGTGAAAATTGTGTATATGGGAAGTAGAATCGGGTGAGTTTCCCCTCTGGTGGTAAGAGGGTGAAACATATATTAGAGCTTGTGCACAGTGATGTGTTTGGAATGGTGTCGGTTCCATCACTGGGTAAGTCTGTGTATTACGTATCATTTATAGATGACTTCTCATGGAATATATGGATATATTTCCTCAAGAAGAAATATGAATTTTTTGACATGTTTAAAGAATTTAAGTCTTTAGTGGAAAACGAGATAGAGAAGAAGATAAAGATGCTGAGGACAGATAATGGTCGAGAGCTTTGCAAGAAGAAATTTGAAGAGTTCTGTAAGAAGTGTGGTATAACATGGGAAAATACTTCTCCAATATACACACTTGAGAAAAATGGAGTTACAAAAAGAATGAACAAGACGTTGATGGATAGGGAAAGAAGCCTGCTCAATGGTGTCAGGTTAGGATAGGAATTTTGGGCAGAGGCGGTGGAGACTGCATGTTACCTAGTCAACAGATCACCTTCATCAATCTTGGAGGATAAGACTCCATAGGAGGTATGCACTGGTAAGAAGCCTTCTCTTTCACATATGAGGGTATTTGGATGTGATGCATATGTACATGTTCCAAAGGAGAAAAGAACAAAGTTGGATAGTAAATCTGAAAAGTGCATCTTTAGTGGGTATAAGGATGGTTTAAAATGTTATAAGCTTCGGAACCCAATAACAAGGAAGGTTGTGTATAACCAAGATGTGGTGTTTAAAGAGATGAAAGATGATATTAAACATGAAGTCCTACTAAAGGAACTTGATAAGATATATTTTGAGCTAAAGGAGGAAGAATCAGACTCTACAATAGAAGAGGAATCAAAAGATGAAGAGCCACAAACTCCAATTGTGAGAAGATCAGTTTGAGAAAGAAGGAAATCAGAAATGTATAATCCATCTTCTTTCTATTCAAATTTTTCTTTATCTATTACTGATGATGATCCCATAACTATGAATGAAGTAGTAGATTTAGAGGATGACAAACTCTAGAAAGAGGCCATGGTTGATGAAATGGCATCTTTGCACAAAAATGAGGCTTGGGATCTGGTGGGGTTGTCAAATGGATGGAAACCCATTGGAAGTAAATGGATGTTCAAGAAAAAGATGAATGCAGAAGGAAAGGTGGACAAAGAAAAATCTTGGTTGTAGCAAAAGGTTATTCCCAAGTGTCGAGAATTGATTTTGGTGATATTTGTTCTCCTCTTGCCAAGGTAGCTTCTATTATATTATTTTTATATGTTGTTGTTGCTTTTGATTTTGAGGTAGAACAGATGGATGTGAAGACACCATTCCTTCACGGGGACCTGGAAGAACTGATCTACATGAAGTAACATGAAGTCTTTGTGGTGAAGGGTAAGAAAGAACTAGTATGCAAGTTAAAAAATTCTTTGTATGGGTTGAAACAATCACCAAGGATGTGGTATGAGAAATTTGATACATTTATATGGGGACTTGGCTTCAACAAAAGCAAAGTAGATCACTGTGTGTGTTTTAAATTAATTGATGACCGTGATATTTATCTGGTCTTGTATGTGGATGATATGTTGTTGATTGGAAATGACAAAGAAATTATCGAGGATTTGAAGACCAAATTGTCCTCCAAATTCGACATGAAATATCTTGGTGCTGCAAAATATAATTTTGGCATGGAAATTAAATGAGATCAGGAAAAGAGGAAGCTTTGGTTAAACTAGAGGAATTATGTTGAGACAATACTGCAGAGGTTTAATAAGTAGGATAGTAAACGGGTGAAGGTTCCTATTCATGTAGGTGTAAAGTTATCTGATGAATAGTGTCCCAAGACACAAGAAGAGGAAGAGAACATGTCTCATGTTCCATATGCAAGTTCAGTTGGTAGCCTAATGTATGTGATGGTCTGTACTAGATCATACATTGCACATGCAGTGGGAGTATTGAGCAGGTTTATGTCAAAACCAGGGAAGGGGAATTGGACAACAGTGAAGCGAGTTTTTAGGTATTTGCATGGCACTAGTGATTATGGTTTGTGCTACCAAGGAAGACTAGGATTGGATAGAGTTTTGGACATCCATGGCTTTGTTGATGCAAAATTGGCTGGAGATATAGATTAGAGAAGATATACAAGTGGATATGCGTTAACCTATTCGGAGTTGTATTCAGTTGGATTAGTAAGAGATAATCTATAATGGCATTTTTAACTACAGATGAAGAATACATGGCAACCATGCATGCAAGCAAAGAAGAAGCTTTGTTGTAGAGATTGTGTTCAAGTGTGGGGTTAGTACAAAGAGCTATAAGGATATACTATGACAGCTAAAGTGAAATTTTCTTGGCAAAGAATTATGCTTATCATTCAAAGACAAAGCACATTGACATTCAATATCACTTTGTGAGGGATATGGTAGAAGACAAAATGGTGGTTGCTGGTAAAGGTGGACACTTTGAACAAAACTGTAGAGGCATTGACGAAGTCTATGCGCACTGAGAGAATTATCTTGGAGTAGAGAAACAATGGGCATTGCAAGGTTGGATCAATGACTAAGCTCTCATGTGCAAAGAAAACAAAAATCGGGAGAATGTTAGGTTGTGTTATATTCTTTCCACAACTAGTCGTATTAGTTAAGCCAAGGGTTAGAAGGGGGGGTGGCAACTGCCCCTATTGAGGGTTTTAAGGGGGCTGGTAGCCCTCCTCTACGAGGTCCAGGGCAGCGCCCCGGGAAATCTTTTTTTGGACCCTATATTAGGTGGGTGGACCTACCTATGGTTTTGTGCATGGTTTTCACACACGGTTTTGGGCACGATTATTTTCAGTCCATGGTATTTTGTAGATCTGATCAAGGGAAATATGATTATGTCTAATCCAGGTTTAATGGATGCTTCAAAATGTATATATATGTATTGTAGCATTGAAAGGAACAAATGAAAAATCAATCTAGTAGTCCCAGTTTTGGGATCCAAGGGAAATCTCTATGTATATTTGTTTTATGTGTTATGCTCTTTCCATTGTTTATTTTCTATTTTAGAATTCATATGTAGATAATTTGCGCAATGTTTTTCAGTCTATGGTAATTTGTAGATCCAGTCAAGGGAACTACGGTTATGTTATAATCTAGGGTTAATGGATTGGTGCTTGTGGATGCTTCATCATGTATATATATGTATTGTAACATTGAAAGGAACATAATGAAAAATCAATATGGTTGTCCCGGTTTTTGGGATCCAGGGGAAAATATCTGTGTATATTTGTTTTATGTGTTATGCTCTCGCCATTGTTTATTTTCTATTTTTAGAATTCGTATGGAGGTAATTTCACCAGGTTCGGCTTCACCAAAAGTGAAGTAGATGAAAAATTTACCATATTGTTGTTGAATGTAGATCGTTGACTATAGTATTACATGTGTAACACCCTCACCCCATATATACCTAGGTAACCAGTCAACGGGGTAAATATGCGACGGGAGGTGACTATAATGATATTCAACCTCCTAGGTGGCCTTAAGGAAGTAGATTCGATTGGAACACATCACCCAGACCTTCCACATCTGTAAGAAAACTCCCAGGATCCAATGCAACCACTCAGGTAACCAGCCCCTGAGACCAGTTGAAGTTTTAGATCATTAAACCCCTTGACGCTCCCTTCATATGGACATGCATGCATCTATGAGTCTCCAGACGCTCCCATAGCGTGGGTATGCATGTGTCTGGGGAATTTTCTCCTTAAACCAGTAACACCTTCCAAGGTAAATGTGTGTATAAACAACATAATAGGAACATAAATACAATAAACATATTAGCCATCAAATCCATAAATACATCCGTACCTTTACACATGAAAACCAAGGGAATGGATTTCTCATTCATGAATGCAATGAACCAACCAGAGACAAGACTACCACGTTCCACCCGATCGTAGAATGGCTGAGCCAAATCTCTCTTCAGCCATTCACCCCCATTCCATATTCCAGGAACACATGTGGGATCTCATAGAACACATCAATCAAAACTCATCCAGTGCTTCCATAGGCCATCCACCTCAACCCACCAAATAGTGATTCCACCTCACGGTCAGACATCACCAAAACCATCATCAGATTGGTCTCCATCCAAGCCTTCCAAGGCTTCCAAATCATTTGTCCAACCAGGTCTTCTAGAACTAGTGACTCAACCCACAACTTATACAAGGCATCCAGGATTAGTAACTCAACCCAAGCTGTTACAGGGCTGCCAAAGCATTTGTTCAGCTAGGGCTTCCAGGACTAGTAACTCAACCCAAGCTATGGAAACATGAAAGCCAACAAAAACAAAGCAATGAAATTAAACCCACAATCACCATGGCCATCCAAGAAATTGAAAGGCTAGGCAATCCACTGTCAAGCCCGACTATCCTCCATTCCAATGACAGATCATAACCAAGAAGCCAGATGCATGTACCATGCATGCCAAAAGTAGTGAAGAAATCATACATGCAAATTGATACCTATAAGAAAATATGATGTAGCTGATGACGTCAATGCCCTCTTGCGCTTTCCTGCTCGTCCTTTGCCTTCTTGCTCCAAGAATCCAAGTATGCCACACCCTCCAAGAGTGCTCCAAGAAAACTCTAAGTATCTAAGAGTATGAGAGAGAGAGAGAGTATAATGAGTGAGATCCAAAATTGAACTGACAAAAGCTTACCAACTGATCCTCATAAGCCTTTTTATGAATGAGGTCTCTATTTTCTTCATTTTCCATTATTTTCCTTCAGTTTCCTCCTCACATGCAACCTGTGACCTTTCACCTTCCTTTTCTCCTAATTTCTATTATTTTCATAAATAAATGTGCCAAACTACCTTTTTTCCTCTTTAATGCCTTAACCATTACCTTTTCCAAATTCCCTAACCATAAACAACCAAATGAACACCCACTAGGATGTCCTGCTCACCATTCAGCCTCGAATACGAGGATGTCCCGTCATTTGTGGTATTTGTATATTTTTACATGGAATTTTCACAAGGGCTATTACAAAACCCTCCCCCTTGGGGGAACACCTTCCTCGGTGTTCAATGACACCTATAACAAATATGACTACTAAAAACAAAGCATACTGCCCATGGAGGTTTATAACACAACTTGTTGTAGCATTTACATTGAAAGATATACTCAAAATCAAAACATCATGAAAACATGACAACATACAACATACTGGAGCTTTATAACATAGCTCGTTACAATATTTACAATAACCACATATACATATACACATATGTACATTTTCTTAACCAAAAAATAAAATAATATGAATATGCAACAAGGGAAGCTAGAGGCTGACACTTCCACCCTCAAAGTAATATGAGGATCCATATCCTTCCCAAGAAGTCTAGAATGCACTGCATAGTCAAATTTGTAGCCAATGTCCAACACTATAATCTTGCATCGCTTGTCCTCTCAGCAAACAATTACCAACTCATTGTTCCAGGGCACACTCCCAATGTACATCTAATTCCATCTGACAATGTGAATGACCAAAGAAAATCCATCCATTACCTTCCCTTCTCGCTTAATTTTCCCTCGGGAATTGGGTTTCCCCTTCCATGCAGTCACTCACCTTCCAAGATCCACTGGCACCCCCATCCCAGGCAGTCCATCTATTGGGAGCGGGATCCCCCAAGGGTAGTTTTGGGGCTAAAACCCATGTTTAAGTCAATTTTTGTAATATTATTGTAAAGAATCCACATTTTGTTGTCACAGAGCACGAAGGTGTTATATGTCATAAAGGGTAGTCCACCCTTAGTTTTGTAAAGTAAAGTCTGTTGTAAGAGACCTACCCATGGTCCACTGACCATGGGATTGTATAAAAAGAGCTAAGCTCTAAGTAGTTCGAGGCATTGAACATGTAAGAGAGTCATAGCCTTAGAGCAAGAAATCTAAGTCTTGGGTTGCAGTGTAGGTAGAGGCTCTGCAACTGAGTGCGTAGAGGCCTAGGGTCAAAGTCCGCACCTGAGTGTGCGAACCCCTACCGCTGTGTGCACAGGGTGACAGAGTTTGTAAACGCTTGGGAGATATTAATAAAAGGAGTTATTATGCAATTTCTGTGTCTATGTTTTGTTGATGGATTTGAATATATCATGTATGAGTTTATTTTATTATGCTTATATGATGCACAAATGAATGCAATTACCTTAAATAATTAAACGCAATTACACATATCTCATTATGTTGTGATAACTTTAAGTATTTGGCAAGATAAGAAAATCACTTAGGGTAATTGAGGAATATGCATGGCGCACTGCCATAACAGCGCAAAAGTACTTGAGCCACAGATTAGGGGTGCACGAAGGTCGATCGTATACTTTCACGAAGGTATTGAAATATGAAATAGAGGGTTTGTCTTACAAGCACTAGAGCGAAATGACCTACGCGTAGGTAGGGATAGAAGAAATCAATGATACCACAACCATATCAGGGTGCGGAAACTTGGTTCCAACATCCCCCCATAATGCTTCAGGTGAGACTTTGGTCTGCTCTCCACGGGCTCATGCCAAAAGGGCCAGTAGAGTAGGGATTTGTTTGGATAATTAACGCTGAACATGGGTTAGGACCCTTCAAGCCAACAAATGGTTCCATTGCCGGGATCGGAATCTGCATGAGGTGTGTGATGTCGTATCATTGGAATCCAACTAAGAAGGAGATTGGAGATTGTTTGGATAGAAATATCCACGAATTTGTGGCACAAGAACATAAACCCTCGACTGACAAAAGAATAGTGGTTGGATAGATACCTATATACAGAGATCCACGAGATATTTTTCTTCTCCTCCCTATCGAGATATATGAGTGGATCGCAATGCTAGCAGATAGCCAAGGAAGGTGGAAACTTGATGGTCCCATTGTGTGGACCACGGAGCTAGTACGAAGGTTGGAAGCCTCAGAGGATAAGATCACCTGTGATGTTGATCATTGGCTTGATCATGTCATAGGAGGGTTTGTGACTTAATTCATGGTCGAAACCTCAATCAGCTACAGTGAGGAGGAGTGATGATTTTTCAAAGGACCGCGAGGTAAGTACGTAAAATATTTGAATACCTAGATTAAAATGCCATTGTGCGAAAAACAAGTTATGAAGCTACCTTAATATTCGAGACTACACAAAGCAGAAAAACTTACAAGAATGAAGGAAAAAAGGGTCTGGAGTATAGTCCCCTAATTTTTCCTCTGCGAAGTGACGAAGAAGGGCTAGTGAAGGTTTATTTGTGAAGCGCTATTCAGTTAATAAGGCAAGGATACCTACGAATACCACCTCCACCCACACCACCTCCAACTTCACCCATACTACCTCCACCTCCACTGCGGTTAAGTATGGAAAATACAGTGAAGTTACCTTTGTTCAAAGGCTTGGGAAATGAGGACTAAGACCAATTCTGCTTCCTTGTGAGGGTTGTATGGGAAGCTCAAGGTGTAACAGATGATCATATAAATAAGGTGACACTAGTTAGTGCTCTGAAAGATCGCGCTCTAACCTAGTATATTAAGTACTCTACCGATAACCCAAATGCTGGAGTAGCAGACATCCAGGCATCACTAAATAGGGAATTTAGTAAGCCTAAATCTAAGGCGCAGTCAGTTGTGGGATTCAAAGAGACCGTGATTCAACCAAGTGAGATGCCTTGGGAACTAGATCAGAGGTTGACATGTACAATCCGTGAAGCCAACATGAATTTGACAGATGGACAACATCGAGAGTGGTTTGTGGCTTCTCTACTACCACATTTAAGAAGTGCACTGTCACAATAGAAGATAACAACTCAGGTCGAGGCCTTCGAGATTTCCATGAGACTACATGAAACTTGGATGAAAGATCCTAATATAGCAGTTGAGTAGATCCATACACAGCTGAAGAATCTCTGCCTTGAGATGCAAACTCTAATGTAGGACAGGATGGTTTGACCAGAGGTGCGTGAGGAGGTATGGTGCTTGAAATGAAAGAGTCATAATCATCACAAAGACCATTGTCTGGTCTTTGTAAACTATATCGCAGGAGGAGGATTAATGCCTTTAAGGCCATAAGCTCAAGCAAGACCCAGTGCGGGGCCTGCATTATGGTGCACTATCTGCCAGGTACCCGGAAAACATGCCACAGATAACTCTCACTTACTACAAACGTTTGTACAGACACTGCAACATCTGTTCTACAACTTTTGTAGGTTGGTAGGCCACAATGAGCAGAATTGCAAGAGCTATGAACAAATGATGGATATAACTCCTGCCTATAGGGTTCAAGTCAAAATGCGGCCCCTTGACCAGAGCGCAGGGATGGTGTAGACAGGATTTCAGGGGTGCGGAAGAGGCTAAGGCAGAGGAGGACCTGGTAGAGGTCGAGGACAATTGATTTGCTACAATTGCGGAGGACCAGGACACTATGCCCATGATTTCACTAATCCAACGCGTCCCTCATGAAAGTATTGCCCACTGTTTGATCATGAAATGGAAGACTATCCTACACTGATAGCTAGTATGCGTGACAAAGGGGCGCCACCAAATCCACCAACTCAGAACCTGAAGATGATAAGGTCTGAGCCGCGTGAGGAATATCCAAACATAAATATAGTGCTTAGAAGTGGAATCGCGACAAGAGATGACAAGGGGAAATAGGCAGAAGACAGTACATGGGTTCGCAAAGACCCAACAAAGGAGGCTAATTTTGAATTGGAGCGTGCTCGTGAAGCCTTCATGGAAGCTAAGAAGCACTTCGCTGAGGCCTCCACCTTAGGAAGCAAGGACAAGCTTAAGAAGGAGATGGACCCCTCGATGCTCACAACCTTCATGGAAACCTGTATGATGTTATTACATGACAGTAAGGCCGTAAAAGGGTTACAAGAACTCATCAATAGATGTGCTGGAACTGTGCGAGGTGAGCTGCGCATAGTACAAAAGATTGGCAAGAATAAAACAAGGATGGGATGGGAAATGAGACTAACTGCACAGATAGAAGAGTATGAAATGGATCAGTTCATTTTGGACTTGGGGTCATATGCGAATGTCCTACCAAAACAGACTTGGGAGTGAATGGGGAGACCTACACTGCGATGGTCTCTGATTTAGGTGAGGATGGTGAATCAGCAGAAGATCATCCCCATGCGATGGCTATATGGGGTGACTGTGGATATTAAGGGAGCAAGCGCGCTCATTGACTTTGAAGTAATAGAGATAGTGGATGATAACAATTCCTATCCTGCACTCCTGGGAATTTACTGGGCTACTAACATGAATGGGGTAACCAATCTAAAGAAGTGAAAGATGATCTTTGAGAAGAAATCACTGTGTGTAATAATAACCCTCAATCCTACTGAAGGATCACGCTATACTGAAGATGCTCGCGATTATGAGAGTGATGATGACCTAGACTATATCTATAAGATAACATCGCGAGACCAAGATTGGGTGAATCCCACCACGTATGGACAGATTACATTGGATCGCAAGAGTTCCTGCACTTTGGACTCTAACGAAGAAATAGAATGCTGGCAGAATCGGTTACATGAAGTAACTATGCTGAATTGCAACATGATGACCTGGTCACTGCATTGTGTGTCGTTAGAGGTAAGAAATCTACCTACTTATGATGGTCTGAATGAGGTAGATATATTTTTGGATGCATTTGAAAGGGAGGTACCAGAAAAGAAGCACTTCCAGGCCTTGGACTAGGCACTACATGCTACACCCACAAGATGGTGCGGTATGCACAAGAGAAGCTATAATGACTCGCACGAATGTAGGAGGATGATGAGAAAATGATTTTGGAATTCTAAGATGTGGCTGAAATACAAGTATGATGGGAAGAACGATCCACGTGTGCATCTGGCCAAATGGACCCAAGCTTATGGAGAAAAGCCCCAACCTGAGTGGATGCACCCGTTTTGTCATACCCTGGATGTTATCCCAATGAATTGGTATATAGAAATGGAGCTCTGACATGGGATAGCTGAATGGGATATCCTAAACGAAGGATTCATGATGACATTCAGTTTTGAGGACATGTTTGACAGTATTGATGAAGCGCTACAAGAGGTGAAAGAAACTGTCTTTAGGATACCACAAGATCCTTTAGACCTGACTCAGCTTGAATGGGATACTCAACTGAGTCATGCACTAGAATTCTATAATGTAACTGCTAAAGAAGAGGATGAGGATCAATGGAAGATTAACATTCTAGGAATAGAAGGTCTCCGCGATGTTCAAGGACCGCAGATTGAGAACATTAATATAACCACACCATTGAAAACAAAACAAGAAAACATTGGTACAGAGGCCAAACCCAAATTTGCAAAGATTGGAGACTACTGGGATGATGCGACAGTGGATGAGGTCACTGAACTGCTCCACGAATACCAAGACTTATTCCCTACCAAGTTCAAGGATATCTAAGGAACAATCAGGGACCTAGGAATGATGAAGATCACGTTAAAGCCTGAGACAAAGCTAGTTAAGCAAAGGCCTTACCATCTCAATCCGAAATATAAGGAGAAGGTCCATTTAGAACTAAATAAGATGCTCGTAGCAGGCATAATTGAGCCGGTGGAAGAATCTAACTGGGTAACCCCTATGGTGGTGCAAGAGAAGAAGCAAAAGGATGAGACAAGGATATGTGTGGATCTCATAAAACTGAATGACACTTGTGTGCATGATCCTTTCCCAACTCCATTCACGGAAGAAGTGTTGGATAATGTAGGCAGCCAAGAAGAATATTTCTTTATCGATGGGTTCTCTAGGTACCACCAAATCAAAATCATGCTGGAGGATAAGAGCAAGACAACCTTCGTAACTGAGTAGCATTGATTTCAATACACTGTAATGCCATTTCGATTGAAGAATGCGCCTGCAATCTTTTCACGCGTGGTTGTTGCAGAATTCAAGGAATTTATTCATAAGTTCGTGGAGGTATATTTTGATTATTGGACTCTATTTGGGCTGGCTAAACGCCATGTAGCAAGCTTGTGCCTAATGCTAGATACCTATCGAAGATACCAGATCATGCTCAATCTCAAGAAGTGTCTATTTTGTGTTCCATTTGGGACCCTATTCGAGCATGTGGTTTGCAGACAAGGATTGATGGTAGACCCCGTGAACATCACGATGATACTAAACTTGGAAGCACTGAGGAGTGTTAAACAGTTGCGCGCTACTTTGGGACATACAGGATATTACAATTTTTTTATCAAAAGCTATTCCCAAATCACCACACCTATGGAGAAATTGTTGAAGAAGGATGTCACATTCTACTGGAACGATGACTGTAAGAAGAGCTTGGATATATTGAAAGAAAATATGGTTACCACACCAATTCTAGTCTTCCAAGATTGGAAGAAATAGTTTCATGTACATGTTGAAACGTCATGTATAGCACTGGGAGTAGTACTGACACAGGTTAGCGAAGAAGGCTTGGATCATCCTATTGTGTTTGTAAGCTGTAGATTATCCAAAGAAGAGAAGACTATTCTACCACTGAGAGCAAGGGGCTAGCTATGGTGTATGTGCTCCAGAAGTATAGGCACTACTTGCTAGGAGGCCATTTTAAGATGTATACGGATCACTCCGTGCTCAAGTACCTGGTCAATATGCCTGTGTTGGGGGGGGAAATATGTAGATGCTTCTTATTGTTCCAAGAGTACAATTTTGAATTTGTTATTAAGCTTGGACGATTGAACACCGGACCAGAGCATCTGTCGCGCATCGAAATAGGGGAGGAACCTACTAACTTGGAAAAAGGATTGCTTGACGCGAAGCTATTTGCAGTGCGTGTCATGGATGGCCATTTTGAGGATATAATACACTTCCTAACAACAAGGACTACACCGAAAGGATACTTTGTCTAGTAAAAGAAGGAATTAGTGGTGCGTACGGGAAATTTCTCTATCATTGTCGGGCATCTATACAAGATGGGAACTGATGTGATATTGCGATGGTATGCACCTAAGTTCGAATAAAGTAGCATCCTCGTGGATGCTCATAGGGGCACCATGGGAGGACATTATGCAGGGAGAGCAACCACGTAGAATATTCTATGCGCAGGGTAGTGGCGGCCAACCCTTCATGAGAATTCAAAATCATATTGCAAGGCGTGTGACGTATGTCAAAGAATGGGCAGGACATTGTGGAGGGAAAAAATGCCTTTAAATCCATATATGATGTTGCTGTTATATACCTAGGGGGATAATATGGGGTACCAAGGGAGGTACCCAAGGTAATAATGTAATAATGGGATGGGCCATAGTAATAAATAAGGTGGTTAACACATATCATGTAAGGGACCACAAGAAGTTAATAATAATGTAATGGGCCCATGGTATTAGTTGATGGTATGAGGGAACCATGGTAATGACCCATGGTATTGTATGTATGAGGCCTATATAGAGGCTAGAGACTCCATGTCAAAGGGAAGTGAAGGATTATTGTATGAACAGGCATATGGCTTGTGGAGTGTTCTCCTTCCTTAAGGAGTGAATGTATGGTGTTGCCCTACCTTAAGGGTTTTGATCAATAAAGAATCATTTCATATTATTTCTGGGTTTCTTTACATTGTCTTATATTTTCATATCAGATCTATATTATTTCTGGGTTAGATCTATAACAAGTGGTATCAGAGCACTTTCTTGGGCACAAGGGGAGAATTTTTTTTTAATTTTTTGCAAGATTTCGGGGGCGCCGAGTTTGTAGATCGGGTCTGTATGTTTTGGTGAAATATCTACAAAGTAAAATTGTATATCTGTATTCTTTGTGATAAAATAGCCGATTTCAAAAAAAAAATCGGTTGAATCGGAGTCCGGATGAAGGAGATATCACTGATCTAAAAATCAGTGGGGTTGCAGACAATTTTTCAAGGCAGCGAGTTTTCAGCACAGATATGGATGTCCTGGTGCAAGATCTACAAAATCTAATTGTAGATCTGGATTCTATGTGAAAAAATACCCGATTTCAAAAAAAAAATCGGTCGAATCGGAGTCCGGATGAGGGAGATATCGCTGATTTAAAATCAGCTCTTTTTGCAGAAATTTTGGTGACGGCGGGAGAGTTGCAGCGCAGATCTGAAATTCTAGTGCCTGGATCAGGATTTCTATCACATGGGCAGATGCAGAATGATTGTTCCATTTCTGAAAACAGGTCATAATAGGGATTCTGAGCAATATTGACGAAACTGTGACAATTTCAAATTTTCGCCAAGTAAGTGAATTTTTCTCAAACCCTCTTCATGGAGATGCTATATTTTACAGGGAAAGATGATGGTCCTACTATTGAAGAATTCATACAGAGATACAAGTCCATACATGGGACATGTTGGAAGATTCCAATGAAGCTTAATATGAGAGATGAGGCTGAAAAATGGTGGTTATCACTTGACCACAAGCAGTTGACCAAACTTTCAGATGCAGAATTTGAAAAACTCTTTTTGGACAAATGGTCTCGGGCTAGAAAAAAGGAGAATGAGACACATAAGGGGTTTTTTGGTACAGGTGTCTCCTTATTGCATGTTAATGGATTGACTCAGAAAGAGAAGATCAATGTTTCTATAAATCCTAGTTGCAAGCATAATTTCATCAACGTTAATGTGGCAAAAAAATTGCAAGTTCCAACAAAACACATTGAAAACATACAGGTAGAGTCCACGGAGGTTGACGCAGAAGATGTTCCAGGGAAAACATATCAGATGATGAGCAGTTGATGGTCGACAATCAAGCACAAATAGAGGTTAAAGCCAAAAAGGTAACAGGTGCTGACACATATGATGAGGGTTCAGTGGTTGAAGTCATATTGGAAAAGAAGACACCACAACAGGCACCACAACAGGGTGAATTAAAGAAAAAGACATCGTGGGTTAAAACTTCAACATATTATCACCCACATCACCCTGCAAGAAAACAACCAACAAGATGGCAACCAATTAGCCATAAGGACAACAATCCCCGTATGACGGATAGCGAGGAGCGAAGATCCACCTACTACACATCAAGACAGAAGAGCTGCCATGGTCAACTTCCATCTCAAGCGAGCGAGGCACCAGCGAGATCGAGGGTTCACCTTTCTCTTGGATGGCTAGATGCACGTGCATGGTACCAATGGACTACTCTTTTGAGTAGATCTTATTATTTGTGTTCTTCCCATGTTTCGGGGACGAAACATGCTAAGGGGGGTGGAGTGTTATATACCTAGGGGGGATAATATGGGGTACCAAGGGAGGTACCCAAGGCAATAATGTAATAATAGGATGGGCCATAGTAATAAATAAGGTGGTTAACCCATATCATGTAAGGGACCACAAGTAGTTAATAATAATGTAATGGGCCCATGGTATTAGTTTATGGTATGAGGGAACCATGGTAATGACCCATGGTATTGTATGTATGAGGCCTATATAGAGGCTAGAGACTCCATGTCAAAGGGAAGTGAAGGATTATTGTATGAACAGGCATATGGCTTGTGGAGTGTTCTCCTTCCTTAAGGAGTGAATGTATGGTGTTGCCCTACCTTAAGGGTTTTGACCAATAAAGAATCATTTCATTTTATTTCTGGTTTCTTTACATTGTCTTATATTTTCATATCAGATCTATATTATTTCTAGGTTAGATCTATAACAGTTGCAACCCTTCGAGAAGTAGGCAATAGATTTTGTAAGACCCTTTTAGCCATAGGGGAAGATGGGGGCAAGGTACATTATCACTGTGACGAAGTATTTGACTCGTTGGGCAGAAGCGCAACCGGTGAAGGATTGGACTGGCACGACTACCAAGAAGTTCCTATTTGAGCATGTACTAATGCGATTTGGATGTCTGAAGCTCTTGATGAGTGATTGTGGTATGCACTTCCTGAATGAGACAATCATGCACTAATGGAGGAATTTCAGATATACTACCAAAAGAGCATATCTTATCACCCATATGCTAATGGAACAGTGGAAGCATTCAACAATGTGCTCGAAAACGTGTTGACCAAGGTTTGCAATGCTCAGTGAAGTAATTGGGTCTTACACATACCTAAAGTATTGTGGGCTTATCGAGCGACATGCAAGAAGTTGATGGGACAAACCACTTTTAGGCTTGTCTGTGGTGTGGAAGCCATAATTCCTATGGAATACATCGTGCCTAGTCTATGCATAGCAATGCTCATAGTTATGATTGATCGCGGAGCTCTGGAGGAGCAATTGGCATAGCTGGATGAGCTTGAAGAAGAAAGACCTTTGGCTGGATTTCACTAGCAGGTCATAAAGCAGTGCGAAAAAATGTGGCATGATCGACATACCATGTTGCGCACATTTAAGGTAAATGACTTGGTTTTGTTATATGATAGTAAGTTTGATAAATTTCCCGTGAAATTCATGATGCACTAGTTAGGGCCCTATGTTATTAAGGAGATTACCGACGGGGGAGTAGTACAGCTGGGCAAATTAAATGGAGAACCCTTCCCCAGAAAGGTTAATGGTAGTCACTTGAAGCCATACACCAGTGGTCCGTACATGTGAGTAAATGAAAGTAGCAGAGTATTAGCACTCTAGGCAGCTGAAAGGAGGCACATGACTATAAAATACACTGCCCAAATTGGAGAGTTGCACGATTGGAAGATGGTATGAATCAAGGACGTGTCACTGGATCCATGGTAGCATGGAGGGAGTTGCCCTACCCAGGGTTAAATCATGCAGGTCGGTTGGAAAGTGACTGTTAAACTCACTGTTCATGAAAAGATGGTAGAAGTGAGGCCAAATAGAGCAAGTAGCCAACATTTAAGATGAAACTTATGGCTTAGATCCTTGAAATTCTGCTGCTGATCTGGCATTAATGAACTGATTTTGGGGGGAACTGTTGGATTTGAATTCAAAACTCCCTATAAATTACAAGTCGTTGCCCAACGAAAAAGACTTGGCATTTTGAGAATTGAGTTGTTGCGCTTTCAAGTGCACATGAACTGTGAATTCTTTCAAGATCTAATAGTGAGTCTTCCATTTGAACAATTGTCAAAGGAGACCCAAGCACTAGTGAATAGCGTCATGTCGACCCACGCAGAAGTTATGGACACCAAAATAATGGCAACCAAGGAGAGTGTGCAGTAAATTGCTATGGGGGTTGAGGTAGTTGCCCCAGAAGTGGCTGAAATATTGGTGGAGATCCCTAAATCTCTGATAACATCAAGACCAAAGCCCACCCCAACCAAGGAGACCATGAAAGACAAGAAAGGCAAGCAGCTTGTTGTACCGGTGTGCGTGTTGCAAAAACGAAACCCACCAAATCCCACTGCCCAGGAGGAAGGAAAGGCTATAAACCTAGAAGCAGAAGAGGAAGATATCAAAGACATCCCCATGGACGATGGGGATGTGGGAATGGAAATAGAGGAGGTTGAAGCACAGGGTGCAGACCCTATTACACGGTTTCCATAGTATGTTGCTTAGTGCAAGCCTAAATCCAAGGTCACAAAGGACATCGATGAAATTAAGTCTCCCCTATAAACCCCTCTACTACCAAATGAAATTTCTTTTGACAGTCTGCATTTGGCACGGGTATCGATATTGAAGCTCAAAGATTGGTACTTAGAAGACCATAAGAAGTTCCCGCACCTGGCGACCGAATAGCTGATACGCTGCATCATAGACACAAATACGGGGATGACTTCACTAGAGTCGCAGAAGTGGCTTAGAGGAGTAGAGAGGGCAGGATTACTCAACTTGCTCTAGGTGCTGCACTATAATCGCATCCTCGTGATAGTTTTGGTCATCAAGCAACTACTGTGCTTGGTGCATGATGGGTGTCTATCGCTAGAGGATCTGATACCCATCACTGATATGTTGCTTCACAGAATAACGAGTCTACCATATACAGGCGAAAATCCAGCAATGATCTTTGGCAGCAAGGGTGGCAAGCAAGCACTCCCAGAATCAATGAAAGAGAAGTTCAAACTAGTAAAGAAGCTGCATGGGTATGCTATCTCCGACATCTATGACCCTACTGTGAAGGTGGCGACGTAGATCCTTGCAGGGAAGGTGACGTGGAAGTGTCACGCTGATGAGGTACTAACTCCTGTCGTCATGCTTGCACAACAGTGTGCGGAAGGAGTCCAATTTAACTGGTCAAACTACCTTTGTGGTGAGTTCCTGGCTAGTTGTCACAAAGCGCAAGAGCAAAGCAATACCTTCCACTACGCATGGATCTTCCTATTGATTAAGTTGGTAACATGGGAGCTACCAGAGGAGAGCCAATTCCCCTCGGTCGTGCTAGACCTTCCTAAAGTAGCGAAGTATGCTTCGTTGTGGGTGACCAAGGATGTGGAGTGTATTTGGGATATCAAGATCTTCAGGATGTTGATGGAAATGAATATCAGGATGGGTATCATTTGTAAGCCACAATTTTCACCCATGGTATATGCTAACCTGTAGAGATATGTCGAGTTTAAGGTTGATTTCCATCAGATATCAATCAGGGTGTGGAAGGACCATGTGCAGAAGTCATATGATTTTTTGTACTTAGCCATAGATGATGCCAACGATGTGGTGTTGGATAAATTTCTAACGGAGTGGCGCACCACCACGGATTTCGTGGTGGGTGGAAGCAAGTCCAATATACAAAATAAGAAGGAAGAGGCCAAGCTGAAGATGGCATCGCTGGTTGAAAAGAGGAAGAAAGAAGCCACTGAGAAGGCCCAGGCAGAACAGAGAGGAAAGGAGGCAAGAAAATAGACAAGTGGCGCAGAGTGGGGCTTTGAAAAAGCCGCACAGTTGCCTTCCACTGAGATCAAAAAGGAGGACATAGAGCAGCACAACACGGACCCTCAAGAGATGTTCGCCCACATTAAGCCCTCGAGAGACCTGGAAAAGGGAGGGTCCAGAAAGAAATTCAAGGCGACCAAGACCTCGATGGACCCTGTTAGGTTCCTATACCAATAGGTGTCATATTTCATGATTGACTGTGGAAATCCCAAATATGATCATCCTTTCCATGCTGCAAAGGTTCCATATTTTCAGAAAACGAAAAAAATTAAAAAATGTAAAGAGGGTATGCCCAAAAAGAAAAATCAAAGGGCAAAAAGAATGAATTGGTCAAGAAGACAAAGAAAATGAACCCCAAACAAAAGACCAGGAAAGTGGCCTAGTCAAAATGCCATTACTATCCTATTTTTTGCAAATAAGTTCAGAATGCGCAATCAATGACTTCTGTCACACTTGATGGATGGCCAAACAGTTCAATCCTGGCCAGTCCATGTTTAAATTTCTTGTGTTAGCATTAGAGAATAAGGTATGCTCAAACAGTTTAAGCTTGGTAGATCAGTAGTCAGGTAGAGAAGCAAGTGTGCTTAACAGCTAAATCTGAGCCCCTGGAAGAGATAAGGGTAGACTTAGATAGGAGGATAGCTGAAAGAAAAAAAAAGAGAAAGGGTTTGCTAGTTCAAATTCACCCAACCAAAAGGAAGAAAAAATGTTAGGTGTATTAGGCTGGGTAGGCAGGTGGATGTTGCAGAAGCAGGTTGGTGATCAGTTTTGTCTTGTTGAATATGATCTATCTCATGAATATCACAAATACCATGGCAAGGTGATTATAGTTCAGGTGGAGCATGACTAATTTCCCCTCTCATTTCCCCAAGAACACTTATTAACATCCCCTCAAGGACATTGGGATCTGCTCAATGGTCCTAGTTCATTTCATTTTATGAGAAATACTAAGTGGAACTCTGTGTTTACTTAGCCAAAACAAGCCACATTTCTTGTGTAAAAATAATCATTTCATTTCACTTCCATTTCCCTAAAAACCTAAGTTATTACCTTATAAACTTAGCGTTTTCTATCCATAAAACCATATTAACACTTTAACTTTATTATATAACTCCTATTGAAAGTTTTCCCTACCCCTATTATACATAAAATAGCATGAAAGTCCCTAAAAATCTAAATATCCCAACCCCCGACTTAATATAGCCATATACCATAATGTTCGGGAATTATAGGTTCACTTAGAACCGGATAATAACCCCTACCACGCATACAAACCTTGGGATATAATTAACACTTGGTTGATTAAATAACCAACCCGCAACCCAAAATCGCATTACACTGCAATTCTTCGCAAAAACCTTAAAAACGTTGAAATATTATGGCGGGTCCCGTGTATTACACCTCCGCCTGTTTAACGTCCCGCCAGCCGTTGGATCCGATCCCCAAGATCAGCCGGCCCACATGCATATCGCGAGCCCTCATATGCCAAACGATAGCGTCCGGGGGATGGGCGGTATTTCTACCATACACGAGATACGCATCAGGCGCCCGGCGTGATCGTTGCCCCCTCTAACAATACCACTTTGGCCCAAAGGTGGTGTGGGGGCCAAACAGCTTACCACCTATGCCCCCGCCCCGCTGACGTCACCCTCCCGCCACCCTCACGTCATCAGACATGTCACTCATCAGCCCGTCTCGGTATCATCTACCATGTCCACCACGTCACTGCCAAGTTAGCCTCTGTACCCCCTGTTATACGACAAAATCATGACGTCATGCTGACATCACCCAACCAAAGCATGCCAAAAACCTGCCAAACTCAAAATTTTTGTCAAAAAGTCATTAGAACGTCGTTTTTGCCCATTTCACTTTGTTTGTTCTGCGCAAAATTTGCATGGTTTTCAATGACGAAAATGCCATTTTTATTGCACAGTCCACCACACAAGGAAATAAACTCCATTTCTCGGTCCCTCTGCTCGCTCTGCCACCCACATTGTGCACCTGGCGTCCATAAAACAAGTATTTACCCAAATTCTTCTCCCAAACCTTGTTTTTCCAAGTTTTTCTCCAAAAATTTCTCGTAGAACCAAATTTTAAATTAAAAACACAGTGCTGCTTCTAACCTCTGCAATTTAGCCTCTGTTCGACCCATTTTTCCCAAAGAAAACCTGTGGACTATGTTCCCTCTGCAAATTCGCCCATCGAGCTGAAATTAAGCTTATGTCTGCCTGCAATTTCCACAGAAAGCTCTAGAAACTGATATTTTACCTACTATTGTTGTGAAAGCTCCAAATTTTAAATTAAATAATCACAGAGGATTGAAAAATGGAGACTCCAGTTGCCCTCAATGTTGCCCCCTTGAATGCACCGCACAAGGAGTTGGAATGGTTGCCCTTATCTGATAGGGACTTCCAAATACAAGACCTAAGGGGTATCAAAGACCATCTGCAAACATTTTGTGAAATTAGGAACAGCTACCTAAACAAGACTGATCTCTATGGCATCTGGGAGTCCAATCTGCCCATATATTATCTTCCATCAGTCAATGTATTTCCAGATATAATCCATTTGTGTTGTGCTAACTATGAGCCTACTCAAAGGGCAGTCATGTCCCCAAATGGCATTGTCCTGTTCTATATCACTCCTGACTCAATCAATGAGATGTTGCATTTCAAGCCTAATCATCCTCTGACTCCTCTGTCTATGAAACATTTGCTGGACCAAGGCTCCAAACTATCCTCTGCAGAAATAGGCCGAATTGCCAATTTATTCATGAGCCCAGACTCCCAGCCCAGAGACTCACCTCCTTTTCACCAGGTCTATTTCAATGAAGTTGGGAGAACTGTCATTGACATGATATCCTATGTCCTGGGTTTCAGAACAAGTGAGTATGTTGATGAGACCATTCTTGCCCTGATGTCTATATTTATTCCAGGACACCCTCCTGCCATCAAGTTTGACTTTGCTACCTTCATTAGCAACAAAATCCATGAACAATTCATGAGCCTAAATAGAGAAGGAGTTTTCAAGTATACAACCTACATATATCATCTGTTCTTATACTATCAAATAGATAGTTTTCAGTTCCCTGTCAAGAAATTGGATGCAAAACGAGAAAGGAGATCTGTCATATTTTGGACCCCAGTCTTTCATGTAGTCCATAAATCTCCTTATACTTATTGTGAGTTCATTGATCTATTCATATATCCAGTCTCATCTCTACTGATGAGAATTCCCCCTCCCAGACTCATAGTTGAAATGCAGAAAATCTTGCAGCTGTCCAAAAGCTACAAAATAGGTGATTGGTACTTTTACCATAATCACACAGAAATCAGGATTTATGGCTGCGAATTGTGCCCCTACAAGATGCCAAGATATGTGCCTATGAGATTGTTTGCCTTGAGTACTTTAGGCAATTTATTAGCTCAGATTTGACTCATTTTGATGAGGCCAAGAAAAAGGCTTAGCTCAAGCTAAGAAACCAACTAGGCCCCTCATTATTAACAAAAAGGAAGGGTGGAAAGATGCTGAACAGATATTAAGTGAGCAGCTCAAACTAAAAAGGAGTTTTTGGTGGGTACCCTATGACCCAAAAGGATTTATCAATGATAGAAAGACAAAATATAGGCTATCAGGCTATGAACATTGTAGAATCCCTGATATAGAACAATATGCTAATCAAGATGAATGGGTAGAAGGTACATTGGTAGAACAGATTACTGAGGAAGAGAAAATGGAGCAGGCAATGAAAAACCTTGAAAAAACTCTTGACCTAGACTCTTTTGGACAGGTCTCTTTCAAATTGCCTCAACACATTGGAGCGGGCACATCAACTGCTACAACTTCACAACAAACTGCCCAAGAAGATACTCCTCCTGCATGCACATCCAAAGGCAAATAAGTGATGCATTTAGAACAACAAGAAGTCATAGATCAGCCTACATCATCACAGCAGCAAGGCCAAGGGAAAATTCCTTCTGCCCAAACCCATGCACCAGAGATTCCAGCATTGCAGACTCCTCTCAATGAGGAGAAGGGCAGAAAAAGGGACTGGGAAGAGGACACACCAATAAGTGGGCCAACAGAACAGCAAGAAGCAAAAAGGCAGAGAGTGGATCCTCTACCTGAAGAGGAAGTTATTGAGGAGATTATTGAAAGTCCAAGAAGTGAAAGGGCAGCTAGCCCATTAATTTCCCTAGGGACAGAATCACCTACCAGTTCTCATGGACAACAATTTGGAAAGCAGCCTATTATAATTTAATCAGCACGGCCACAAAGAAAACAAAGTTCAGATATTAAGAGGCCATTCATGGAGATCAAGGCACAAAATGAGCCAATAAGAATGCAGCTTTACGATCAGTTCCTCAAAATGACTCCTGCCAAACAACAAAGATTGATGGCTGCCTATGATATCAAGGAAGGGAAGTTGATCTCGAGTCATTTCAAGCCCACAGTGTAGCAGCCACAGTCAGCTGCCGATTATATTAGAACAAACCTGGAGGCTCCGACCAAAGACATTCACCCTTTGGACCAGGTTGAGCTGCACAAACAAACTGGTGAAATGGTTTATTCCACCTTAGCAGATAAGGCCATACTAGCTCAGCAATTGCAGAATTCCCTAAACAATACATCTGCTCAATTAGAGTTGGAAAGGGTATCCTCTCTGGCCAAGGACAACGGGATAAAGTCCTTGGAAGAAATCATCATTGAGCTGGGACATAATCCCAAGGATCCCAAGGCAATAAAAGCACTGATAAACTGCCAGTCACTATGCATCTCTAGGCCATAGAGATGGTGAAAGAAAAAGAAGAAGAAGATATGATGGAGCTGTTAATAAAAATGAATCAAAGGCTAAGTGACACAGAGCAAGCTTTGGAGAAGTCATTGTAGGAAAAACAGGGAGAGTTGGCCTCTCAACCATCTCAAACAGCCCCAACAGCTACAACTACTCCTCCTACAACAACAACATCAGTTCCTCCCACTGCCCCAACATCGACAATAGGTACCTTAGCCACAGATACTTCAGCAGCAACAACAACAGTGCTAGATACCAGCATGAGCATGGAAAAGATGATGGAGGAAATAAAGGCCTTGGAACTCCAAATGGCAGAGTTAAAGGAAGCCAAAGAAAAACTGGCCAAGTTAGAGGTAAGCTATGATAAATCAAAGATTTCAGTGGCTGAGAAAACAAGAGAGGCAAAAGCCTTGGAAAATAAGGTAAAATCTTTGGAGAAAGATCTGGCTCTGCATAAAACTCTGTCAGAAATCAAAACAATTTTGTGGACTAAAATTGGCCAGTCCATCACTGATCATTGATCAATACAAACCATCCATGAGAAAATTGAATTGATAGAAATAGCCCGAGTGGAGATCCAAAAGGCCAAAGCATTATTAAGAAACATGCCAGAACAAGCCAATAGATTATTTGATTTTTTGAATACTCATACCAGAGAGCAACTAGTAGCTCTAGATATCAGAGACAGAACAGGTACAAGTTTGACAATTAAAAAGGTGTTGACTATGAAGAATTTTGTGCAAAATCTGTAGAGGAAATGTCAAGTAATGCAGGTAGAAATAAATGCTTTTACAGAAAAGTTTATAGCCTTGAAGCAAAGGGGTCTACCCAGCTTGTTAACCAGCAATCATAGGCTATTGACACATGAACAATATGCTCACAGGGTAAACACATATGTTGCAAATCAGATCACAGCATCATCAAGCACTTCAGAAGACATAGTGCCTCCCTCTGGACAAAGCTTATATGACAAGTTGGAAAATCTGTTCTACATTGAGCATGAAATAACACATCTTTTTGAAGTCCAGCCCAATTTCTACAGGTATACTGAAGCTGATGAAATACTAATAAAATTACAAAGACACCAGTTGCCAACAGACCAGTGGTGGCAGAACATGTTGGAGGTTTTACCAAGGTAGTTTTTGGTGCTTGTTCTCTTTGATCATCTGCATATAATCAAATTCAAATGCACATGTCACATATCAGAAAAATAAAAATGACAAAGGAAGGAATTCACGCTAAAATGCGTAAAGGAAAAATCAGGCACAGATGACAGGGTCGTGATAGCAACGCAGGAACGCAAGTTGAAGAGACAGCTACCAGCTGACTTGTTGAGTCAAAAAGTCAAGTATAGAAGACCACCTAAGGCAGCCAGTACAACAGAAGTTACTCCTACATTCATTTACACTCTGTTTTCAATGTCATTTATTGCCTTTGAAGAAGTAGATGGATAAATTTATTACTTGATATTTTCTCTATGAGATATTTTTTAACTCTTTTTTGTATAAATACCTCCCCTAGAGATGTATTGGGGTTTGGTTGGTGAATATCATTCTGGACCTTTGCTGTAAATTTTGAGAACTCTTCTGAATAAAGATTGCTAGAATGCTTTGCTGATGAACTTGTTGGTTGTGGAATTAATGGCAGAAGAATATGTTACAGAATTCTCATATTACCTCATGGATCAATAAGTCTTTTTAACTCTTGTTTTATTGTTCCTATGTTTTATATATCATGTTTTGAATTGCAAGAAAAAAGAATAGCCCAGAATTTACTTTGTTGTACTCTGTGTTCAATTCTTGTCATTTTTCATGTTTTCTACAGGACTAGCATAGGCAGGAATTCTTGATTGCTCATGTCTCCCTGGTTCTTACATTCTAAATATAATTAAGGAATTCTTAACTGCTCCTTGGTAATATTTATTCATTTTCCCTCTGTTAGCATAATGAAAGATTCTTAATTGCCTTTCATTCCCTAACTTCATTTCATCTTATTACAGCTTGAAAATTGTTCTATGTTTAATTATCTTGCTCTGTAGTTCCTCCTATTGCCTAAGAAACCATACCCAGAAATTCATTCTCACTGACTCCATTAACCCAATGGTCTGAACTTCTCATATTTTGCAGCTCTGTTTTATTGAATGTCACCTTCCAAACACCAAACAAATACTTGCACTTCATAACTAGCCTAACATATAGCAAAACAAAGCTAAATTATAAAGAGAGAGCCCTCTCTGGTTGCAGATTGGCTAGAATCTACAGCTAAAAGACTGGTTAGTGGTTACCTTGGTCGTATTCCCTTTTCCACTGCTTTTGGGGAACAACCTAAGTGATAACAGACCCTATCACACTAATGGAGGGTGACTTATATGACATCGGTGACATAGTCAGTGATGTCACCACGGAGGCCCTACAAAAATTTGAGAAGCAATAGTAGATCATCCTAGGGGCCATCCAGAACCAATTACAGGAGTTGCAGACTTGTGCCTTGCAAGTTGGTATGGTGTCTACCATCTTTGCTATCGACACATCATAGGTTTTCGATATGTTGCGCACAAAGGATTCCAATGTGCTAGTGCTGCCAGATGGAGCACTGAACATAGAAAATGAGGCTGACAGGCCCACTGTTAGTGTCTTGAGGGAGTGGGATTGAACCTGGTAGCGCTCCCATGCAAAGCTCTCCACCTCTTGCAGTATGGAGTAATCGCAGAGCTGAGGACCTACAAGCACTGCACCCTCCAAGTGATCAGTGAACAGAAGACAAACAGCGAGCAGATGGCCTTAAAAAGGAATTTTTCCATTGCTGCAGAGGCCGAGGTGACCAGCTAGACTAAGAAGATCCTACAGGTCGTGGAGGAGGCATGTAGAATGGTCTTAGAGTTGACCATTCCAAAGGAGGAGCCAGTCGAGGTCCGCATCCACAAATTGGCCACAGGGGTGTACGAAACTTAGATAGAGATGGCAGGGGTTCAGTTGGAGCTGAACGTACAGATTACCGAGCTCTAGTTGAGGGCCCAGCCTTCAACACCACTAGAGGTAAAGGAACAGTGGGCAGCCGCTGTCACAGAAGCAATCAAGGCGGTGGAGAGTGCAGTAGCCAACTGCACACAGTTGTTCGAACAATCGTTTGAGGTCCTAATTGACTTGCAGGAGGACCCAAACATTCAGAGGCTAGAAATGAAAGAGCACAAACTCCAACAACACTATGATGAAGTTAAGGGCACAGCCGAACTGTCGCACTGACACGGAGATTAGCCAAGCTGCAGGAAGCCAAGTAACTGAAGGAACATGTGGACATGGTGCTGCACAAGGAAGCAGTGTTGAAGGCATGACTAAAGAACTAGCTAGAGGAAGCTTACATAGTCATAGGAAACATTGAAGTAAATCTTGCAACTCTACAAGTGAAGCAACAATAGCTTTAGGCTGACAGTGCAGGGGCAGTAACCGAGAAAACAATTGAATATGCGAAGTAGGCAGTAGCTCAATGCATGGCTGAAGTTTTGGTCATCAGGGTCGATACGGATGAGCTTCACGCAAAGATCTCCGCACCTAATGAGTGACTCGAGGGTGAGTCATGATGTTTGTGTTGGGGGCCTGTTGGGAGCGGGACCCCCCAAGGGTAGTTTTGAGGCTAAAGGCCCATGTTTAAGTAAATCTTTGGAATAGTATTGTAAAGACTCCACATCTTGTGGTTGTGGAGCGTGAAGGTGTTATGTGTCATAAAGGGTATTCTGCCCTTAGTTTTGTAAAGTAAAGTCGGTTGTAAGAGACCTACCAATGGTCCGCGGACCATGGGATTGTACAAATAGAGCTAAGCTCTAAGTAGTTAGAGGCATCGAACATGTAAGAGAGTCATAGCCTTAGAGAAATAAATCTAAGTCTTGGATCGTAGCATAGGTAGAGGCTTTGCAGCTGAGTGTGCAGAGATCTAGGTTTGAAGTCTGCAGCTAAGTGCGTGGACCCCTACAGCTATGTGCACATGGTGGATAGATTCTATAAACACATGGGAAATATTAATAAAATGAGTTATTCTGCAATTTCTATCTTTGTTCTATTGATGGGTTTGAATATATTATGTATGAATTTCATTTATTATGCTTATATGATGCGCGAATGAATGCAATTACATAGCACCACATGCACACATTTCCACTTGTAAAATATGTACATAGCACCCCACGCACATGACACCACTTGTACAATTATGCACACCACACCATATGTACATAGTACCAATGTACCACATGCACGCAACATCACTTGTACATAGCACTGCATATCCAACACGTACATAGCATCATATGTACATAAAACTGCATATCCAACATGCGCATAGCACCACATGCACACAAACCGCATATCCATGATGCACATAGTACAATATGTACACAATACCGAATATCCAACATGTACATAGCACGATCTATACCCAGTATTGAATATGCAACATTCATACAACACTATTTGTACCATCATTTACATAGCACTACATAAACAACATGTACACAAACTATATATACACAACACTTCATGTGCATAAATCATATATGAAACATGTACAAAATATACAACATATGCACAACAACAGTACCACGCATCCAAAACCACACTGTCCTTACCAAGAAACCTTGCTTCCCGTGTCTTATCCATGCTTACCCTAGCATGTCGCAAACCACACTGCTTTCACTTTGTTGATGTATCCTTCAACATTGCCTGTCATAACATAAACGTAGGAACAATACAAGTATACAATATCAATTCATATCCACATGATACTGACCTGTATATTTGTCATGACTACTCTTCCCAATTGATTCCTCATAAGCCCAGAAACCTCTTCATGTTGTTCTCCTACATAAGCAATCATTCCTTCACAAGAATGATCTCTAAAAACCCTGTTAGATAGTAACATAGATACATGGATACATATATACGTATATAATCATTAGCATAAAACAATCATGTTCCTGTTAGATAACGACATATATACATACATGTATACATATATAAACATCAACATAATCATAATCATAACATAATTACCAGATAACATAAGGTCTAGGTTAAGAGAAATTCCTTTATTCATGAAACACATGTGAAACATTGAGAACAATTGTGCCCAACATAGCCATGTATATGACACCTCAAATGCATTTACTTTTCCTTTTTTGGTTACCTTTCTCATGTCTACACTACTTTTGTCTATTTACCACAATGGACCCAACCAAGCCAACCAACTCTCATAGTCGTACCTTCCTTTGTGCTTACTCATGCATTGAGCTTCATTTAAATCTTACATTACCTTTCAGGTACAACATAGATCTCCCAGAGCTCCATCAACTTTCCTCTTTCCCAACCAATTCCCAAGACTCAAAAAATAAAAGAGAAGACAAGAAAAAACCAAGAAGAAGACCATGAAAGCCCATAATGATATGACACTACAACAAAGTGGCAAGGCCTTGCACTAGACATAAACAAAACTGTAAATCAAGCTCAAAAGACTAAAAGCACAATACTGACACCATGACTCAATCCCCATGGTTCCCAAGGAAAGCTCAGCCTAAGCCATCTTCAATATTTCATGGAAACCTATCTTGCCATGCAACTCCTTGTATCATGCTCACACATGTCGAACACACATTCCAAATATTAAGACAATCATATTTGTCAATTTGAAATCAACTTTTACAAACAGTCATGTCATAATCCATAATCATTAGACATATTGCTACAACTATCAACTACATTCAAGTACATATCAACTGTCTCAACACATACATGTTAGTACAATCATCTTAAAACAAGATCATTCGAACATATTCTCATATTATGCAATTCGTCAAACATTCATACCATGTTAAATAAATTAACTTAATAACATAATCAACATTCAAGCACCAAATATATGGGATAAGCAGCTGATAACTTAATGTATCTTAGTAGAGGTTATCTTGTCTGCACAATCAATCTAGTTAGCATGATATAACTTTATAACACATCAGCTCAAGCACTCATAAGATCATGATATCCATAATGATATATAACTAACATGTTCACATCATAAACTCATACACATGTGCAAAGTCAATCTAGATTAGTGTGACAACATCTCACAAAGATGTCGATTCAAACATGAATATCACAAACATAACCATCTGCATAGGTCAAACCAGATTAACACAATACATATAACATCTAGTTCTTCAAGGCAATGAACATAACCATCACGTGTATGACCAATCCAAATTATAGCATCAATATCTCAATGAAATGGCCCTAATCATCAAGTTAATAGCATATAACAACAATAAGCTATTTATCATACTCGTTAACAACATACAACATAATCATCAGTCTATCTAATATAAAACAACAATAGCAATGCATACAACTATAAGTTACTATCATTCTTGACTATCTCACACATGTGCATATAACCACACTAATCATCTAATCTATCATGAATGTAGCCATAACATCAAATACATGTTCATAAACCTAATGTATATAACCCTAATGGATATAATAATCCTTAATTTACATACTTGCATGCCAAACATACAATAGTTGTATGACGATCTGATCTTTTCCCAAATTCCAATGCTACAACCTCATTATAATGATATGCATATCTTGCTCTATCTCAGTCAACATATTAGCATCATAACATCCAATAGCACTATGATAACCTAAATTGTATACAATGACTTCACAAGACATCTTTGACCTACTATACATGCATAATCGTAGCCACGACCATACACGCATAACAACAACCATTACTCCATTGTAAACATTACCACATGCAACCAACAATATGAATAAGAAATTCCAAATCAACTACAGCTACGCATAAACGCATGTAGTCGAACATAAGCGACCAATTCTTGTAATCAACCTACAAGACTAATACATGTAATCAAAATATTCAAAAATGTAACCTAACTTACAGGGATGTAAGTATCATGAATTCAACATGTGAGCGACATATAATTCATACAAAGTCAATCACATGTTCCAAAAATCAAGATATTGTGTCTATTAATCAGCATTAACAATCTATAAGCATACCCCCTTACTATCCATGGTCCACACTAAGGTAGAAGGAGGAAGCTACTATAATGGCCTAATCTCCAATGTCCAATTATGGAAATGGGATCTCCAAAGCTCTACTAAATTTATCCATACTTGAAAAGAAATTGATTTTTATTTCTCATACATTTGTATGAGACTAAGTCAAAAATATTGCACTTATTCCACTTGTAACATCATAACCAAAAACATGCCACTTTTCCATTTCCTTACATGCAACTTTTAAAATTCCTTGCATGCAACCTTTCAAATTCCCTACATGCAACTCTTAAAATTATTTGCATACAAATAGGCATAGATCAACTACATCCATATTATCATACTACAATACTATCCCATCTAAGAAAAATAACATTTTCTTCAAACAATTACCATACTTTTACATTTTCCACAAACAACTATTATACTATTACATTTGCATGTAAGCATTTATTCAAACACTTTACATGCAAACTAATATAGAAAACCATTTTCATACAAGTAAGAATATATCAACTACAAAAATACTATTACATATCAATACTATCCCGAACCACAAATAACATACTCATTGGGGCATTTTATCAAACAATTTTTATGCAATTAATCATTGAACCATTTAAGCATTTCATCAAACACTTTTCATGCAAACTAATATAGTGAATGATTCAATGCATATATCCTAAACTATAGTAGTACAAGTTATGGAAACTGAACCATATGATCAGTGGAAGTATTCCTAACGATGGTTCAAGTTTCAGCTTCTGATATTTCGTATATGAAATGTTATAACAAAATACCAACACAGTCCTATTTGCTGCATAATTCTGGGAGTATCCAGAAAGCTCAATTTACACTGGTCATATATCCTAAAATATAGCGAATAAATGTCTGAAATTTTTATCCCAATATTAGTGATATTTCCTCTCATTGTGGAAAACAGTTCAGCTCCTGAGAGTGCCCAGAATAAAAGTTATAACGAAAATGTGAGCATGACCTATTTGAGACCTGATTTTAGAAGCATTCAGAAGGCTCAACTCCCTCTACTCATATGTCCTAAAATATTGTGACACGAAATCTGAAATTTCTACCACATAATCAGTGGTATGTCCGCTCAATGTGGAAAATTTTTCATGTTCTAAAAGTCTACAAAATTTAAGTTATTGTATATATTCCAATGTGACATGTTTAAAGGTGCATTAAGGAAGGTCGTCTTCCTTGGATCATAATTCCTAAAGTATTGTGAACCAATATCTGAAATTTTTACCACATTATCAATGGGATTTTCCTTCAGTATGGAAAAAATTTCAACTTCTAATATTCCACAGAATAAAAGTTATAATAGATATCACAGAAAGGTCTAAAATTTAACCTTTGTTCTTCATTTTACCTATGATAGACCGCATCTAGTCCGAGTGTTTGAACCATGCTCCGATACCACTCTGTAACACTTTCCAACGTAAATGTGCATATAAAAAACATAATAGGAACTTAAACACAATAAATATATTAGCCATCAAATCTATAAATACATTCGTACTTTTACACATGAAAATCAAGGGAATGTATTTCTCATTAATGAATGCAATGAACAAACCAGAGATGGGACTACCACGTTCCACCCGACCATAGAATGGCTGAGCCAAATCTCTCTTTAGCCATTCACCCTCGTTCCATATTCCAAGCATGAATGTGGGATCTCATAGAACACATCAATCAAAACTCATCAAGGGCTTCCATAGGCCATCCACCTCAACCCATGAAATAGTGATTCCACCTTATGATTGGACATCACCAAAACCATCATTAGATTGGTCTCCATCCAAGCCTTTGAGAGCTTCCAGAGTGTTTGTCCAACCAAGGCTTCAAGAACTAGTAACTCAACCCACAACGTATACAGGAGTGCCAGAGCGTTTTTCCAACCAAGGCTTCCAGGACTAGTAACTAAACCCACCAAGGGCTTCCAAAGTGTTTTTCCAACCAGGGCTTCCAGGACTAGTAACTCAACCCAAGTTGTTACAGGGCTTCCAAGACTAGTAACTCAACCCAAGCTATGGAAACATGAGAACCAACCAAAACAAAGCAATGAAAGTAAACCCACAATCACCATGGCTATCCAGGAAATGGCAAGGCAAGGCAATCCACTATCAATCTTGGCCATCCTCCATGCCAATGACATATCATAACTAAGAAGCCACATGCATGTTCCATGCAAGCCAAAACTAGTGAAGAAATCATACATGCAACTAGATACCTGCAAGAAAATCTGATGTATTTGATGATGTCTATGCCCTCTTGCACTTTCCTGCTCTTCCTTTGCCTTCTTGCTCCAAGAATCCAATTATGCCACACCCTCCAAGAGTGCTCCAAGAAAACTGTAAGTAGCCAAGAGTATGAGAGAGAGAGAGAATAATAAGAGAGCTCCAAATTTGAAGTGACAAAATCTTACCAACTGATCCTCAGAAGCCTTTTTATGAATGAGGCCTCTATTTTCTTCATTTTCCATTATTTTCCTTCAATTTCCTCCTCACATGAAACCTGTGACCTTTCACCTTCCTTTTCTCCTAATTTTCATTATTTTCATAAATAAATGTGCCAAACTACATTTTTTCCTCTTTAATTCCTTAGCCATTGCCTTTTCCAATTTCGTTAACCATAAACAACCAAATAAACTCCCACTAGGATGTCCTGCCCACCATTTAGCTCAGAATACATGTCCCATCATCTATGGTATTTGTATATTTTTACATGGAATTTTCACAAGCACTGTTACAAAACATGTGCCTACAAGTCCAGGATTTGTGCCACTTTTTTAGGCCTATAGCCCAGGTCACTACCCATAACTCATTGACACTTTCGAAAATGAATTTGCAAAACATAACAATGATTCCTTTGCAAAAAAAATGAAAACTTCTAGACTGGACCCCTACTAGCCATGACAGGTATTTTGTCAAACATGTCACAAATATGTAATCTACAGGTCCAAACAATAGAGTTGAGCATAGCGGTCTCATAATTATCTAAGAATCGCTAGAAAGCATTGTTCCCTTATATCATTAGCTGCATTATCATCTATTAGGTCATAGACACATTGTTCATTCATTTACAAATCAAAACATGAGGAGAGCCATACATCATCATTGTCATAGTACATGCTTATAACCAGTATAACAACATAAACACCAAGGATACCTCAGCGATAGAATACACATATAAACTAGTACATTTACACATAAGGGGTCATGAAAAGAACCTCTTATTAATGAATGCAAAAGCCAACCGGTGACGGGACTACCACATTCCACCTGACCATAGATTGCTTGATCCAAGTCTCTCTTCATCCATTCACCCCTCTGCCAAATTCCAAGCATGAATGTGGGACTCAAACCAAAAGAACCAACCAGTGCATCCTGAGGCTAAACCACCTCACCCTCATCAATAGAAACCTGACTTTACCATAACCCACATCGAAACACTAGGAAAAAATAATAAACCTGTAGTAATAGGCTTTACGATGATCTTCACCAGATCACCAGGCCAAAACAATCATGGATGCCATCGGATTTCTCCACATACACCGTGAGGAATTTTCCTATCTCCTAGTCTCTCGGGCTTTGCCGCAATCCACATCGAATCACTGGGCCCTAAACCGAGACCCACTCTCTAAGCTTTGTCATATATATCCTCTTGGGACTAAGCCTAATGGAGAGCACCCACCTCTAGGATTTACCATATATTCCACCATTCACCTGTGGATTATTCTTAAGCCCACTGAGGCAACACAAAATTGATCTTTACTGCAACCCATAATCTGGTTCAGAGGTTACTAGGCCATGTTTTCTTTCTTTCAAATATCCACCTCACTTAGTTTTGAATCCATCTGGAAATCCAACTCAACCGAAACATGAGAACCCCATCACACCATGGCTATCCTGAAATAGATAGGCTAGGCTAAAAACTCGGTCACACCTAGAAAAACGAATGCCATAACAGCAAAGAACCACACACAATACCATGCATGCCAAATCTATCAAGGAACAAACACATGCAAATCAATACCTATAAAGAATCATTTTGTAGCTTCTTGATCCTACACTTTCTTGCTTGCTCCTTCCTTCCTCTTGCCTCCTTTGCCTTTCTTGATCCAATTCCAAAGTTCTCCAAGAAAACTCTAAGTTTCCAAGAGTGAGAGAGAAAGAGAGATAATAATGAGAGAGCTCCAAAATTGAATTGAAAAAAGAATACAACTGATCCTCAAAATCCTTTTTATCAATTAGGCCTCTATTTTCTTCATTTTCCATTATTTTCCTTCATTTTCCTCCCCACGTGAAACCTATGACCTTTCAACTTCCTTTTCTCCTAATTTCCATTATTTCCATAAATAAATGCCAATTAATGCCATTTTCCTTTCCAAAGTTGTAGCCATTTCCTCTCTTAATTTCCTTATCCATGATAAGACAATGAACACCCACACTAGGATGTCTTGCCCAACATTCAACTCGGAATAAGTGTCCCATCAACCATGGTTATTACTTTTGTTTTTATTAACTGTTATTACATGGAATTTTCACCAAGGCTGTTACAGAATCCTCTCCCTTCAGGGACACTGCCCTCGATGTTCAACCACACCTATACCTTAGCAAAATCACTGAAAAGAAGAAATATTTCCCATGGAGCTCTATAACTTATCTCATTGGAGTATTTACAATGATCACCCTACTGAAAATAAAACCAATATGACAACATAACAACATGAACATATAATGAATCGACACTCATACCACTTATTGGAGCTTTATAACATAGCTCATGGTGGTATGTACATCCATATACGTATGTACATATATCAAAACATCACACCAAAACACATGCCAAAACATCTACTAAACATCATACCAAACTGCTTTGTCTCAACCAACAAACAATGAAGGATACATAACCCGCATTAGATCCATCATCTCCCATGTAGTTTCATCAGGCCCAAAGTGCTTCCACTGCACTTTAACCTACTCGATTTCTCAATTTCGGAGCATGAGCATCTTTGTTTGTATTATACATTGAGGTTTCGAATGGAATTCTCCATCTGTCTCCACCTACAATACAAACTAGTCAATCACATGATCATCATATTTAACATACTTCTTAATAGATGACACATGGAAAACATCATGGAATTTCATTGTCAGAGGTGCAAGTCAATAGGCTACTAGTCCAATCATCTCAATAATCTTGAAAGGTCCACAAAGCCATGGTTCCAACTTGGCATATGATCCAATCCGCAAGGAACTCTTCTTTGGTTTGATGCACAAATACACCTTTTCCCCAACCTAGAACTCCTTGAACAACCTATTCTGATCTACATATCTCTTTTACCTATCCTATGTTGCTTTCAAATTATTCCTAATTACATCCATTTCCACCAACATGCATGGTCCAATTAACACCTTGTTAACTAGATCACTCCAACTGATTGGAGTATTGCAACTCCACCCATACAATCCCTCAAACAAACTCCTCCTCAACAATTCCTAATACACATTCTTGTAAGCGAACTCTACCAATGGAAGATGATATTCCCACTTTTGTTGCTAATGTATCACATACATCCTCAATATGTCCTCCAATATCTTTCCGACCCTCTCTATGTGTCTATCTATCTATGGATGATAAGCTGTAATGAAGTCCAAATCTCTTCCCAAACCTCCAAACAACTCCTTCCAAAACTTGGAAGTGAACTTTGCATCCCTGTCTGACACAATATTCTTTGGAACTCCACGCAATATGACCACATTTCTAATGAATAATTGTGCTACATCGCTAGCTGATAATGTATATTTCACTGCAATGAAGTGTAAAAACTTTGTCAACATGTCCACAACAAACATGATGGAATCATGTTGTCTCATTGTCCTCAGAAACCAATGATAAAGACCTTGGAAAACACCTCCCATTTCCATTTTGGAATCTCAGTTGGTTGTAATAGTCCACCTGGAAGCCTACACTCTACCTTCACCTGCTGACAATCCAAAAACCTAGCCACAAACTCTGCTACGTCCTTCTTCATATTCGTCCAATAATAAAACTTATACACTATTGTTATCACCTTCTGATAACCTGGGTGACTTGAATATGGTTTCACATGAAACTCCCTCAAGACTGCCTTGTTGAGCTCACTGCTATCTAGAACATATATCTTGTCTCTAAACCTGACCAAATCCATATGTCGTAAGACAACAATCCACATCTTGTGCACTTGTACGAGTACCTATACTTGTAGCACTGCTTGTACCTATACTCTACTGTAACCTGTGCATAATCTCCATATACCTAACATCTTTTTGACCTACCTACAAGATCCTATTATGTAGATATTTACCATATGAACTCATAGTTGCTATATGATTAACTTGTATTTGCTTGCTAAGAGCATCTACAACTATGTTCTCTTTTCCCTTGGTGTACATGATCTTGAAGTCAAACTCACTATTTCTGGCCAACCATCTAGCTTGATTGACATTCAGATTCGGCTAGTCAAACAAGTATCTCAACCCACTGTGATCACTCATTAGTAGAAACATGCTACCAAGAAGATAGTGTCGCACGGAATGAGTCGATCTTGCGGACAAGATAGACCTTCCTAGAATCTAAAGAAGACCTAATGACAAGCAAACCAACCAGACACTATCTTTCTCTAAATATGCTTTAATAAACAATAGAAAACAAGTGTTTTTAGGGCCTACCTTTGGTCCAACGCAAGCTTATGGATGCCCTCGCTCCTTTGATCCAAATGATCTCCTTTTCGTGAATCTACAAACACAAACAAGGCAAACAAATTAAATAGCACCTGAAAAACCAATTGCATAAAACATATTTAACATGAAAGTCAAGGAATCCATGAAACAAATAACATAAGGTACTTGTTGAGAAAAATGAGTTTGATTGTATTCATTCAAAAGAAGAAGAACCTTACAACCTTTGCCTTGACGCTATACAAGATCCTCCCAGGGTCCAACAAGAAGTCTCCTCTACTTTGAAAAGTTTCACTCATTCCCCAATGAAGCCAAAAAGGTATGTGATCTCTCCTCTTAAGCTCAACTAGGAAGTCTTAATTTCACCAGCATTTACCCTCAAAATGTTCAGCTTCTAACCTCCCTAGTCCTCACCCCAATGCCTATATTTATAGTGCAATGGAGAGAAGTTACTAGGTCCTCCTTCAAAGGGATAAAGCCCTCCTTCAAAGGGATAGCTCCTTTAGTCAAGGGATTAGCTCTTTCTCTTTTGGGATGCATGAACCACCTCGGAGCGAACAATCCACATCAAAATTCCTTCTAGAAAACTCTAGAATTAACCCAAAGTGATTTTTTTAAGATAAAACTTGCGCCTTTTGACTTTCACAGGGGTCCGCACCTACACCGTTAGGGACAAAGTGGGTAGGTACGCAGCCTTTGTACACATAAGGTGCGGTACCACAGGTGACCATGAGAGAAAGTGCGGAACCAGAGTTACATTGATTTTTAATGTCTTTATCCCATTTCCAAAGCTTGATTTGAAGAGCTGAGGTCCTAGACTTTCTCAGGAGGACAGTACAAGTGATGATAGACCCATACTGACTGCAAATAATCATGGTGACGATATTTTTGTGTAACAGATTGCCCCCTAAAGTGAAAAGTCTGTAGTAGATGAGGATTTCATTTATCATGTAGGAAGAGTGAAGTACTTTATCATTTCGAGGATCATCTTGTGGAGAGCCTGATCGGAACCTGTAAAAACATTCAATGCAAGATATATATATGAGATCATATCATCGCTGAGGTAGGCATTCCCATACTCAGATCAAAACTAACTAGAAAACTATCTACTGCTCTGATATATGAATGATCTTGTAAAACATCACAAGTATAGACTCATGTGAACACAGTATGGGTGCAGCCATCTGTTTATGAATAGTCCACAACATAATGAATACAAAATTCCTCGCAACCTAGATGGCAGAAACTAGATCCAGGGTCTTCATTTCTACTTCCCAAAATAATACGATTCTATCCATGCGAATAAACGTGTTGATGTCGAACATGGTAGAAACCACTTGATTACCAGTCAATGATGTAAACTGTTAACAAGTGTGAGAGAAACCACCAGTGATATCAATGGCTCTCAAAGTACCCAGTACATCCATGAGATGTGAATAAATGTGTTGATGTTGAACATATCACGGAATCCTTCAATCGAAAGTCAATGATGTAAATTGTCGTCAAAGGCGAGAAACCTGCCATTGAGGCATGCAGATCTCAAGGTACTGACGATTCCTAGATCATCTTTCTAGATAATGAGCTGATGTCGATAGAAAGCGATCCGTCGTAGGCAAGCCCACAACACGAAACCATAGATTAAGTTGAATAAATTTAGTTACAAGGAATGACTCAGGGATGGTCAAGATGGATGACAGATATTTTGCAGATGAATGGCTTATTGGCAGTGACCTCTTGAACACATAACGACACGACAGATGGCTTGGTGATAATTGACCCAAAGTTAATACCCAGAAACTGGATGAAGACTTTCAATGTGGTTTGATCAACTGTTAGGCAAAGGATTTCCCAACCCAGGTGAATAAAAGTGTCGTGTTCAAGAGTGGTTACAAAGTATGACAAACAGACTCATTTTCCTCTCTTTTCCCCCACCATTTCTGGCAAGTACCTCTTTATTTTTGACAAGCTTGAGGAGGATAACATTTGCTTGATTATAAGCTCATCCTTTGGATGAGTCCAACTTAGTTTAAATTCGAACCCTAAGAAGGAGTGGTTCGTTCCTGTTTGTAATTGAACAGGTCTTTTACTGTGAAATTTTAACGAGTCCAGTATAGGAGAAACTCGGCGTTTTTCAATTTTAGAGAGTCTGAAAAAAACTTAAGAAGACTCTAGGGTTGACCTTTTTCGTAAATTTGTGTCTCCCAAGCCCGAAAGAGTATAAAATAATACTTCAGAGAACCGCTTGATCTTTTACGACCAAGGAGTACTTTTCGTTATTAGTGCCCTTGACCCAAAAAAGTAAAAAAGAGATCAAAGACACGTCGTTTTATAACCAATATCGAATTCAAAACGACAAAAATCCGGCAATCTTTTCACGTTTTTACGGTCGGAAAAGAGCTGTAAGTGGACCGTCTTTTAATTCGATTTTAACGAGTTTAAAAGAAACACTCGACAATCTTTTCATGTTTTAGGAGTTAGAAAAGAGCTTAAAGATGACTCTACATGTTTTTCTGTCGAAAATGATAGATTTCGCCTGAATAATCCTTTATTCTGCACAAAAACACAAACATTACTCATACCTGTTTAAAATATATAAAATCGTCGCAAAATAACTTTTCAAAGTGAAACATAAACAAATTTGCGATTTATTTACTCAAAAAACTTATAAAAAGGGCCTTTGTCAATTAATTTTTACTGTTTGAGTTTGGGTGAGAAAATAGTGCTTTTGCTTAGAAAACTTCCGTGAAGATTGTGGAAAATTCAACCGTCGGAATCGAGCGCCGTCTTCTCCAGGTAATCCACATCATCCTACTCTTCATTTTCAACCGTTTAGTTTTTTGTTTTAATCCTTCATTTCATCTTTTGGGAGGGTTTTTAGGTGCAAAACCCGCACGCGGGGGTCCGTAGGTTTACCATTGCGGACCCACGGACCCTGACTTTTTCTCCATTGGGAAAAAGCTCGGGGTCCGCACCTTCCGTGTAGACAAAGTGCGGACCCACGCACTGTGTCTAACTCGGAGGGTTCGTACCCCACCTCAAGGGTTTTGAACCCAAAAATTCTCAAAAATGGACCAACCAAAATGTTTTCTAGCAATTTAATTAATCTTTATACTTGATGCAGAGAGTACATCATGCTAGATTGGTGTGAATGAGAGCATGAGGACGTGGATGTTGCCGCATGGAATCATCAGCCTTCACTTGATGCTTTGAGGGCGTGCGGACTATACAAATTCTGGGCCATTCCTGGCATGAGGGCTCAGGTGGATTTCTTACAGTGGCTGGTTGACAGATGGAGCATATAGGACCAGTGCTTTTTCATTGGCGGCCACCAGCTCGAAATCGAGCCAGCGGACATTTATTTCTTGACTGGTTTGCCTAAGAGAGGCGAAGACTTGACTCTGCACGGGACTAGGCCAGGTGGCCAGTCTGTCGATAGCCTCCGGCTAGAGTACTGCAACAGCAAGGCTAGAGACAAAGGGATAGACATAAAGACCATATCCTGTCATGAACTCATGGTGATTGCGTTTACTGTCACCAGACTTTGCGGAGCTACCGCATTACATATTTCCACCGAATCCCAGATGCGTATGGCAGTTGATTGCTTTCGAGGCACCATCTTCAACTGGTGCAATGCTGTGCTAGCCAATGTGAAAGGCTAACTGACCAGGGCCAAGAGTGGACGACTAAAGACCTTTGGTTATGGGGCTTTGGTCGTGAGTTTTGGCCTACAGATGGTTCCTATACTGATCCCACAACACCTTACAGTTGGAGCTGGGCTTCCTCGAGAGCCCAAACTGATGCGATGGGTCGCAGTCATGGCTTGTCACCCGGACGAGAGGGTAGAGGTTGCTCAGTTCAAACCTGAGTATTTCCAATGGTTGGAAAACCAAGTCTTTTCCATTCAGGATTTCCCTTACGTTGGGATAGATTTTCATGGTGACCCAGACATGGTTCTTCCACCAGGAGAGCAGTGGGATGAGTCAGGTAAAATCCTTTTCAACTTTTTCCTATTTTAAATCTTTTTGTTATTTTTCCATCGTCTTAAAATTGATATTAAAAATTTCAAATGCAGATGTGGGTCCACAGCGACCAGCCGCTCTCCGGCCTTTCGAGAGGAGGCAACCAGTTGCACCCGCGCCAGCCCCACAGGACGAATCAGCAGAGTTTTCGGCCGAGTTGGAGGGTCATCTTGAGCGCTTGACAGGGGATATTCCTGAGACCACTATAGACGACATTCCCCGTCGACTTCAGCGCTATGTGATTGAAGTCCCAGGACCTTTTAGGAGGTTCCTTTGCAAGGTGGCCCGGGCAGTGGTTTCTTATAGAGATCATCACCAGTGATAGGATGATCGCCCATTGTGGGCACATGTGACATTTTTGTTTTTTGTACCTATCATTTTTGCCGATAATAAGGTTTTTTTCAACCTATGATCGAGGACTATGTATTTTTTGACACACTCCTATATATATATATATATATATATATATATATATATATATATATATATATCACTATTACCAGCTTATCTTGTAAATCATGTCATGAAATGGTTTTAAATTTACATGTATGATTATTGCAAATGTCTATTTAACATTCGAGAAGCAATTGCATCTGCTAATGTATTTAAAGACCTTGGAATATGTTGATATTCGATGTAATAAAATTCATGTTCCAAGAGACGCACTCTCAAGAATAATCTCAATAACACTAGATTTCTAATGGCATACACTCTATTAAGCTGAAATACAACGAGTTCAGAATTTAACCTCACTATCAAACTCCGAATCCCAAATGAAATAGATTCAGATAATAACTCAATCACTGCACTATACTCTGCAATGTTGTTTGTTGTTTGACCGAGGCTTACCCCATGCATATAAACTAACTCGTCAGAGGGCGAATAGATAACCCAAGCTGCGGAAGAGATGTTCCGTGTATTACGAAAAGCACCATCAGCAAATCCAATGTATGTTTGGAGAGGCATCGACATCTTCAATATCAAGAGTAAAACCAAGATAAGTAGGAATAATGACGGAAAAACACTCTCTAAGCTAAGCACACTTTTTAAACTAAAACACACTAGCTAGAAAGAAAAACTAACCTAACTAAAAAATATCCATACCCATTCTTTTAGGCATAATACCTGTTATAGACATTTTTGTGCCTTACAACATTGAGCATGAAATGTCCATAATCTAAGGGATCCAAAGTCCCTAAACATGTTGTTCCTACCCCTAGAGGAACAAGGCTAACAAACCACAGCAATTCACAGAAGTTCTCCACCCAAAAACTGCTCAAAACAAGTCAAATCAGGATCATTTCAGTGGCTACACTAGCTGTTTGTGCTGAATTTCAAAGCCAACACTAGCTACCTGTGTTGAATGTCAACTGGAACAAAGGCTACCTGCGCTGAACGAGAGTGGACAAGTGGCAGGCTCATTTCTCAAGGTGTCAAAACCCAGGAAGCTTCCAAAATGACACTTGCCTCAGGGAATTCGACTGGTGATGAGTAAGAGGTTCCAAATCTCCAAGTGGAAGCAAGAACCTCCAAGTGGACTCAAGAACTGACAGAGGGAGAGGACACTAGTCAGATCTCAAGCTGACTCATCCTCTCTCCAAACATCTATATATGGATCTCTCCTCCATGAGATCTAGAGGCTGGAATTTTGTTATTGCAAAGAATTGCTGTTGGTTTGAGATTGGAATCATTGGGTGCTTAATGCTTTGAAGGGGCTGAAGATAGGAATTCCATTTGCTGGGAAGGAGATGCTGGATTGGAGCCCTCTGGGTTGTATCTCTTCCTGAACCTTGTTATTCATCAATAAAGCTATCTTGGTTTCTCCTATATTCTGATGTATTCTTGATGTGTGAATGTATTAGTGTATTTAGTTTATTTCTAATCCTAAACTAGTTATGAATGTGAATATCTGTCTTTGAGTAGTGTTCTTCTCTTGTCGCAAGTAGTTGTTCTCTTGTCGCAAGTAGCTGTTCTCTTGTGATCTTGTAGGAAGTGGAAGCTGGAGAAGCAAGAAGGCAAGTAGCTGTGAACACCCAAAGAGAAGAGAGACCGGATCGAGGGACAAACAGAAGACACCGGTAAGTCTATTGATCTCTCTTCTTTCACATTTCATAAAGGAAGAAACCAGCATAGCTGTACTCGTTTGTTGCTAAGGCACTGTCACACCTTAGGTGGATAGGATCGTCCTGCATAGGCATTTTTCCCCACAACAAATTGGCGACTCCGCTGGGGAGATTTGTTTAGTCATTTTATTTGTGTTTCTATCATTGTTTCTTTCATAGACTTGACAACAACAATCGAACTGCATCTTTCCCGGATGCAAAGTAGACAGTTGTTGCTTTGATCCAATCACTGGACTTGTCTATGATCTGAACAATGGATTCACAAATGATTTGATGATCCTTGTGATAGATCTTAGTAGCCCTTCAAAGCATCCCTTTGATTACACCTTGCTTGTTGCTTTCATTTGGCCTAAAACAGTGAATTAAATAGCAATATGTGACCCAGAACCTGAGGGAAACGAGAGTTTCTCCTCCAGCGCAGACCCAGTGAAGGGATTCTACATTTCAACGCAGGTCCCGTGAAGGCTACCTGCGCTGAATGTCAAAACCCCTGTGTTGAGGTTGTGATGAACCAGTTTTTCCTTGTGCAGTTGGGGTTCTCTGCTCTGTTTTGCCTTGTTTTGATCTCTGTTTTTTGCAGCCTATGACCAGCATAGGTACTAGTCTAATAACCCCTTTTTCTTTGCTTACATTCCGCCTCCTTTTGTACAAAAAGACTGTGAGTGTTTTTATGTGTTTGTGGAGTCATTTACAGTTTTCCTTTGCATGAGTGAAATAGTCATCCTGTAGCCTTTGATTCAGATCTATTGATTGTGATCTTAGAAGAGAGTTCATTGGCTGTTTGCAGATTGATTATACATTTACTTTTGCTTATTGGTTTGACTTTGTCTCTTTTAAGTGTCGAAACAAGTCTTTATTTCGAAAATCGTTAAGTGTTGTAATCTCTTCTATCTTCTTTGATTTCAAAAAAGTAAAATTGTTTGTATTGATCATTTAAAAGCAAATTCAAAGTTGTACAAAAAGCTTTCTTTGTAGGCATCAATACTAAGAAAGCGGAAAACAAACACCTGCATTGTGCATTTGCATTTGATAGTTTGCATGTTGGATTTAGGAAAAGTGCATTAGAGTGTGCTGATTGCTCTTTGAGAAAAGATGGTGTCTTTCTTTTCCCTTAGTAGCTAGGATTTTCAAAGTTGAAAAGATATAAAGCTTGCTTATCATCTTTAGACTGCATTTAGGAATTTGTATCATACATCTCGTGGTGAACCTTGAAAGGAAAACTTTAAAAAGATCAACCTAAAATAAATTGAATGAACTTAACAACGCTTTGCAACATAACGCACAACATAGAGGTCTAGGCTAGAGACGTGTTCCGGCGTCGTTAAGCCTGGTGACTGTCGATCTCGTGGATGGTGGGTGATTCCTCCTGAGGGACGATAGCGCCAGTACGGATTGTGCTCCCACGTACCGTCGCGTATATATTGGGAGACCCCTATAGGCATAAAACCTTTATCCTTAGGAAGCCGTGTCGGCCGCCCTACTGATCGCAATGCACTGAACACAGCATTCAGGAAGATCGACCGCCCGTACCCTAAAAAGTATTCTACGGTTTTGCGAAAAGTTTGGCACACCCTCTGCCTAGAACTCTACAGAAGTTCCTTTTGGCCTTTTTCAGACTCTATAATAGAAAAAGTCCATCCGAGCATTTGTCACTTCGGGCTCATTAAAACATCGAAGGAGACTAGAGTCATCTTTAGCTTTTTCTCGACTCTTTAAAACTGAAAAAGCAAGTTGTGTCTAAGCGTCGTTAAAAATTTATTTTAAACGGAACAATCACCCTTTAATTCCTGCGTTGATCTTTAGGTTGAAAGATGGAGCACGCCAACCAAGGAATTCCCCTTGGTGGAAATCCTAGTCCCTTCTCCTCTTGGGGAGATGTTGGTGCGCCCCACATGGCCACAATGTCGCTTCCAGGACTAACAATTGGCCTGCCAGTCTGGCTCTTTTCAACCAATGTCGTTCAGAACACCACCATTCCTAAATAGTCGAGTCAACAGTTAGACCAGAAAAGAGTTGCCAACTAGCCTTCTACTTCATCTAACTCTTCCTCTCCTCCTTCCTCTTCGCTTGACGGAATTGGTAAAACAAAAAGCCAAGTTCCTAAGGAGAAGAAGGAAAAGAAGAAGAAAGAGAAGAAGAAGAAGGAGCCAAAGGCGACTGGGGGCAAACAAGTGTCTTCTGACAAAAATCCACACACAGCACTGACCAGGCCTAAATCGCCATGCGTCATATGCAAGGGAGACCACCTCCACAGAGATTGTCCCTGTATCCCTCGAATACTAAGGGACTGGTCTCCCCGTTTGCACAATTCGGTAGCATCAACCTCTGATAGCCATGTTGACTGCTCACCGTCGACTAGTGAAAGTGAAGTCCCAGGACAGAGAGGGAAAGCTAGATTTCCCTGCAAACTGTGTGAAGGCTATCACGCCATCCATCATTGTCCCTTCTTAGATGAGGCTAAAAGAGTTTTGGAAGATCGCCCGATTTTAGGAGCGCAACTTCCTCCTGGATACCAAAAACTCCTGCCAAGTCCTTCACTAGTTGAGAACCCGGCTGGCCCGCCCAGGTGGTCAGCCGAAGCACCTATCATTGAAGATGAACCGTCTGGATCCATGCCTGACGAAAGTCAACAGGTTGATACGGCAGTTGACTCGGTTTTTCCTTCAGAGGCTCTATCTTCGGATGATACCATCACAGAAGAGAATAAAGACGACACCGTCCAAATTCTCTTCATCAACACTGACTCTGATGAACAAGGGGGCAATGCCCCCATTCCTTTATCGCAGGAAGGAAGTTCGTCAGAGTGATATCCGGCCGTCTATTCGGTCCCACCACCAAGAAACCTGGTTGTGTCCTTCGACTCGAACCAACTAGGCAAACCCCAGTTGCCAGCAGGTATACCATTCAGAATTATCGTTCAAATATACATAATGGTAATGGCTGGCACTATCATTGATGAGGGGGCATCTGTGAGTATCCTTTCCTCTATTGCTTGGAAAGCGCTTGGTTCACCAGCGCTTTTTCCTGAAATGAGAAATCTATCAGGCTTTGATAAAGGAACCAGTCGACCTTTAGGGATCCTCCCCAATGTGCCCATAACATTGAAAGGGAAGACTGTTCAAATGAACGTGATGGTCGTTCAAGGACCCTTGGATTATAACCTACTCCTTGGACGAGACTATATATATTGCATGGGAGCCATCGTCTCCTCACTCTTTAGAGTAATGTGTTTTCCGCACGAAGGAAGAGTGGTCAAGCTCGTGGACCAACTTTCATTTCCCGGATCACGCATCGAAAATAGTCATGTACCATCCCTAAATGGTCTATTCACGCAAGAAGTGTCTCAACCCACAGTCTGTCCTCCTGATGAGTACGAGTAATCTGGGAGGATATGACTGGAACCCAGGGGGCATGTGTCCTGGTCTGCTTCGGCAGAGAAACTTTGGGTATAGAGTAGGTTTCCGCGGGAGAATATGACTAGTCTGTACCCCGTCCGTCTAGGAAGAGGGTTATTCTAGAATAAGATTCTTTTGTCAAAGTTATGTAAGTATGCGGGCTACGTCACTCACCTTTGTCTATTTCGGTAGACATTGCCGAGGAAGTGTTTGGTTTGAAAGATTAACGAGACAATCTTTGGGTAACCTGAAAGAGGTAGGCCCAAGGATAATTTTAGGGGCAAATGTTCGCCCTTTGGCGAAATTAAGGGGTTTTAAATTTTTAGTGGGCGAATATTTTGTATCATAGTACATTTTTACAAATCACCTCAAATAGCCCACCTTATTTTAAGGGAGAGGGTAAAAAAGGTAAATTTAGCCCTTGAAATTAGGACTTACAACCTTCCATTCGCCCATTTTCAAGAATAGGTTTTATTTAAGTGAATCCATTCGCCCATTTTCAAGAATAGGTTTTATTTAAGTGAATCCTATGGGCCAAATACCATATTTATAAAAGAGGTATGGTAAATTAATAAAAATATAAATAAATGAGAGGTATGGTAAATAAATAAAATGTCTTTTTATACTTACTCAAAAGGTATGGTAAATAAATAAAAATATAAATAAACTAGGCGTATCGTAAATAAATAAAACCTCTTTTTATATTTAGTCCATAACCCTCGTTCTATTTATGAAGGCTCAAGAAAGAGGTTTTATTTAAGTGAATCCTATGGGCCAAATACCATATTTGTAAAAGAGATATGGTAAATTAATAAAAATATAAATAAACTAGAGGTATGGTAAACAAATAAAACATTTTTTTATATTTACTCCATAAGTCACCTTATATTTACGAACACTCAAAAAATGGGTTATATTTAAATGAAACCTATGGCCAAAATACTATGGGACAAATACCATGGACTAGATTGTTATTAATACCATGCAAAAATCATTATTAACCCTAATATTAGAATTAATAAAAATAAAAATGGCACATGGTATTGACCCATGTATTCACGAAATGGCACATGGTATTGACCCATGGTATTCACCTGGAATGTAGCCTATTTAAATGGGGGAATTAAACCAACATGTAGCCTATGCTAAGATTCACTAGGACTTTACAAAGTTTTATTATTTAGTGAAAGACTCGCCAAGATCTTACAAGATTTTATAATTGAGTAAAATATTCGCCATGCCTAGTGAGAGATTCGCCAAAAAATTATATATACATATTATATTATTGATAAAATCACCTTTCATTTTTCCTATATACCATGGAGATTCGCCCATTTATTATATTTATAAATTTAGGGGGGGTTCTTAAAATTTTCCCTGGGTAGGCCTCTCTCGGTGAAACGAAAGTTTTGACGGAAATGAAGTAGGGGTAACCTTGAAATCATACTTTATACCTGGGGGCATGCAAACCTTTCGGAGTGAAAGCAAAGAGCGGTTATTTACCTGGTTTTTGGGTTAGCCGTTTCCTAACTTGCATAAAGAAAGGATGCGGAGCACAGCTTTGTGAGATGAAGCTCCATAAAAAATAGAATCTCAATGAGACACTCTTATCATATGACTGGGTAATCGAGCAGTTTTAACACAAAGTTCATGCTCGTTAAAAAATAAACACAATATCCGAGCAGTTTTAACACGGACTTCATGCTCGTTAAAAAATAAACATAAGCAATGAGCAAGTGTTTCCACCAATGTTTAAGCTCATTTTAAAATAAAAAATGAACCTACCCGGTAAATAACCACTGTGAATGTAACCTTATCAGCCATTAAAGCCTTGGTCATGTTTGCACCGTCACCTCCACTTTTCGTTTGGCCGATCGTTCACCTCCATATGATTGTTTACCCATTTTGAGGAACATCTGCGAAGAGTGATTTCACCTAGCCATCCTTGTGACACTGTCGTGATTGGAAAATTCCAACCTGTACCTGGAATCAGCTGCTATCCCTGTTTATCACTCGTTCCTCAAAAGACGAGTCTTCTTTAAGCTCTTTTCAAATGACTCGTAAAATATGAAAAGATTGCCGAGTTTTGGCCTTCCAGCTCGTTAAAGCAACCGGAAGTGCTATCCCTCCTCTAGATTTTAATCTTTTTGGACCTGAGGGATTATTGCACAAAAAGATCGAGCGCTTGTTTTGTTCGGCTCGTTAAAACTATCGAAAACTCATCCCTTCTGTATTGTTTTATACTTTTTCGGACTTAAGGGATTAGATGACGAAAAAGGACTTTTGGAGTTAACTTTATGTACCTTTTCAGACTCTCTAAAAATGAAAAGGACCGAGTTATCCTTGTCGTTAGACTCGTTAAAATCATTAAATAGCGACAAACTTGTCTTTAGACGAGAACGAGTTTCACTATCGCTAGGCTCGTTAAAACATAGCGATGGGCTTGCCCGAAGGGCAGGTTATAGAACAAGCATATGTTATCCTCCTCAAGCTTGACAAAAATAAAGAGGTACTGGTCAGAAATGACTGGGGAAAAATTGGGAGAAACTAAAGAAAACTTTGATGGTAGCAAGTCGCTCTTGAACATGACACTTTTCCTCCGTACCACAATCGGGTTGGGTTGTTTCATTCACCGGTCACATCCATGGTCTCGCCATACCATCCATATTTGGCGTAATGCTACCGATCCATCGTATCATTGTCGCCATATGTTCAAGAGAAGTCGTTCAGAAAAGTCAACCGTGTCCCATCCACTGCCATACATTATCCTTCATCCTTTCATGACCGCCACCCTGAATCATATGTCACAGATCGTTTTCACCTCCATTAAAATCATTAGCTCTGTTCCCTGTCACTGATGTGGGATTCATTAAGGCCCTCCTTTGACGGATCGCTTCTTGTCGACATCAGCTCATTATCCAAGAAGTTGATCTAGGAACAACCCCTTCAGTACTTTGAAGCTTGCATGCCGCAATGGCAAGTTTCTCACTTCTGGCGACAGGTATACATCAATGACTTTCGACCGAAAGATTTTGTGTGGTGTTCGACGCCAAGTCCTTTATTCACACCACGTGAATTGTACTGCAGTACCTTGAGGGTCATTATCATTATTGGTGATTCCTCTTGCGCTTGTTAACGGTTTACATCATTGATCGGTAATCAAGCGATGTCTTTCCATGTTCGACTTCAGAACATTTCTCACATGGATCGACTTGTACTTAGAGTGAATATCGAACGAGTTTGAAGACCCCAGATCTAGTTTCATCCATCCGGGCTGCGATATATATTCAGGAAAAATAAAGACATTGACATGTACATCATTGCAGCAAATAATCATCCTACTCAAAGGACGATAATTTCATCAAAATTATCAGTCTACCACCAGACGATTGTCTGTTCTATGTACAGAAAAATGAATTTATAAAGTTGAGCATTGGAATGCCCGCCTCAGCTAGATCATGAAAGCAGTATGAAAAATAATGTATTGTATTGTATCTTATTACAGGTCTCCTCCCAGCATTGGATGAACTTCGGATCCCCTTGATAAAGAATTTCGCCCGATAAACAGCCTCATACTTTAGGGGGCAACTGTTATAGACATTTTTGTGCCTTACAGCATTGAGCATGAAATGTCCATAATCTAAGGGATCGAAAGTCCCTAAACATGTTGTTCCTACCCCTAGAGGAACAAGGCTAACAAACCACAGCAATTCACAGAAGTTCTCCACCCAAAAACTGCTCAAAACAAGTCAAATCAGGATCATTTTAGTGGCTATACTAGCTGTTTGCGCTGAATGTCAAAGCCAACATTGGCTACATGCATTGAATGTCAACTGGAACAAAGGCTACCTGTGCTGAACGAGAGTGGACAAGTGGCAGGCTCATTTCTCAAGGTGTCAAAACCCAGGAAGCTTCCAAAATGACACTTGCCTCAGGGAATTCGACTGGTGATGAGTAAGAGGTTCCAAATCTCCAAGTGGAAGCAAGAACCTCCAAGTGGACTCAAGAATTGACAGAGGGAGAGGACACTAGTCAGATCTCAAGCTGACTCATCCTCTCTCCAAACATCTATATATGGATCTCTCCTCCATGAGATCTAGAGGCTGGAATTTTGTTATTGCAAAGAATTGTTGTTGGTTTGAGATTGGAATCATTGGGTGCTTAATGCTTTGAAGGGGCTGAAGATAGGAATTCCATTTGCTGGGAAGGAGATGCTAGATTGGAGCCCTCTGGGTTGTATCTCTTCCTGAACCTTGTTATTCATCAATAAAGCTATCTTGGTTTCTCCTATATTCTGATGTATTCTTGATGTGTGAATGTATTAGTGTATTTGGTTTATTTCTAATCCTAAACTAGTTATGAATGTGAATATCTGTCTTTGAGTAGTGTTCTTCTCTTGTCGCAAGTAGTTGTTCTCTTGTCGCAAGTAGCTGTTCTCTTGTGATCTTGCAGGAAGTGGAAGCTAGAGAAGCAAGAAGGAAAGTAGTTGTGAACACCCAAAGAGAAGAGAGACCGGATCGAGGGACAAACGGAAGACACTGGTAAGTCTATTGATCTCTCTTCTTTCACATTTCATAAAGGAAGAAACCAGCATAGCTGTACTCGTTTGTTGCTAAGGCACTGTCACACCTTAGGTGGATAGGATCGTCCTGCATAGGCATTTTTCCCCACAACAATACCTCTTCAGGTAAAGAACATTTCTGGGTTTACCTAAAGAGTCCCCGTCAAAGTCTACCAATTCATAGGCCCCTTTTGCTAGCTTTCGCTTGACATTATAGAGACCATGCCACATAGGAACGAATTTTCCAGCGCCTAATTTATCATTGGCTTGATCATATAATAACACTAGGTCTCCTTCCAAAAAATTTCTACGGGTCACATCTCGATCATACTGAGCTTTCATACATTTTGCGTGAGTCTCGATCGCCAATGCAGCATCACGTCGATTCTCATCTAATTGAGCTAAGTATAACAAACGCTTTTCCTCTTCGGAAGTGGCTGGAAGTAACTCGATGGCCATTTGCAGTGACGGGATTTCGCATTCAATGGGTAACACAGCTTCCAAACCATAGACTAGTTGGAAAGGAGTGAACCCTGTTGATGTTTTTACTGAAGTTCGGTAAGCCCAAAGCGCTGAAAATAGCATGTTGTGACAATTCGACCAATGAATCCCAATGATTCGTCGGATCATGATAACTAAAACTTTGTTGATGGATTCAACCAGACCATTCGCTTGTGGATAATAAGGGGTTGAACTATCGTGACGTAAACCAAGCTGGCCTGTAAGTTCGGTCATCATAACGTTTCGAAAATGATGCCCATGATCAGTGATTATCACTTGTGGGACACCAAACCTTGCAATTATATGATTGAACACGAAAATTGCAGCTGTTTTGCCGTCTGCCTCGAATGTAGGCATCGCCTCGGCCCACTTAGTAAAATAATCTACCGCAAGGATGACATACGCATGCCTCCCGGCCGAGTGAGGGTTACATGTAATAAAATCGATACCCCATTTGGCAAAAGGACCAACGGCAATTATAGGGTGGAGAGAAGCAGGTGGAGCGCGCATCTTACGATCAAAAATCTAGCAGTTGTGGCATTTTCGGACAGCCGTAATACAATCTTTAAACAAGGATGGCCAGAAATAGCCAGCGCGCAATATCTTTTGGGCTGTGGCATAACCAGACATATGACCGCCACATGCTCCAAAGTGACAGTCATTTAGAACCCTTTCAGCCTCTGAGTTAAGCAACGTTGAAAAATAGAGTCCGCCCCACGGCGATAAAGAGTATCTCTAATAATTTTGAATTGTTGGGACTGGAATCGAATTTTCCGACGTTCCGACCTTGAAATTTCTGGCCGAAAGGATTGGGTCTGGAGATAGATGATGATATCCCCATACCACGGATCTAAAGTGCTAATTAGAAACAAATATTCTTCCGCAATGGGCTCCTCTGCCACAGTTTCTGCGTCAGCACGCGGTAAGTCACACATTAACTCCGCAAAAACTAAAGATTTCTTAGACTTAGATTTCTCAAACTCCAATTCGAACTCCTGCAGGATAACGATCCATTTAGAGTACTTGCCCCCTAGCAATTGCTTGGTCAAAATGTAGTTCATAGGGTTGCAATCCCAAATTACCGTGGTTTTACGTAGTAAAATGTAGTGACGAAAACGTTGGACAGCTTGAACGACTGCCAATGCCAATTTCTCCACATGTGAGTATTTTAGCTCAGTTGGATTTAACGTTCGACTAATGTAATATATCACATGTTCCATTCCAAATTCATCTTCCTGAACTAAGACCATTCCAATGGTGGAATGGGAGGCGGCGAGATACAAGAAGTAATCTTGGTTGTAGTTGGGAGGATGCAACAACAGTGCATGGGTCAACGCGTGTTTGAGTGCATCAAAAGATTTCTGAGCTATCTCATCCCAAGAGAATTGAGTGTTTTGCTTCAATAACCGGGTAAAACCCTTTGTAACCTCGGCGTAGTTAGGAATGAATCATCGTAAAAAGTTTGCTTTCCCCTGCAAACTTTGGAGTTGGCGAAGACTCGAAGGAGGAGGCAATTTGATGATAGCTTCGACCTTTGAGGGATCAACGCGAATGCCAGCTTTCGAAACTACAAATCCTAGAAATCGACCCGTTTCTATACAGAAGACACATTTGTGTGAGTTCAACCGAATATGATAATGGCTACACCTCATAAAGATTGCTCGTAAATGGACAAGGTGATCAGCTTGATGTAAAGAGTGAGCAGGCAAATCATCGAGATACAGTTGCACAATGTGTTTGATGTCATGAAACGCATAAGACATCGCCCTTTGAAAAGTTGCTCCGACATTCTTAAGCCCAAAAGGCAATTTTCAATAAGCAAATGTCCCCCATGGACAAATGAAAGCCGTTTTTGGTTGATCGGCAGGTAGAATGTTGATTTGATTGTATCCGGAAAAACCGTCCATAAAGGAAAATATTTCGCTGCCGGCACAATCATCAATGATTTGATCGATATAGGGAGTTGGGTAATTGTCCTTTGGACAGGCTCAATTAATGTCCCTATAATCGATTCATATTCTTATTGTTCCCTGCTTTTTGTTAACCGGAACAATATTCGATACCCAATCCGTTAACGGGATTGGATAAATGAAACCTGCTTTCAACAGTTTTTCAACTTCTGCTTTAATTGCAGCAGCTTTTCGTGGGTGAATCTGATGCAAACGTTAAGTCTTGATCTCATGAACAACAATTGCGGGATCAATTCCTGGCATTTCCTCATAGGACCAGGCAAACACGTCACGAAATTCTTGAAATAGGGCCTTATATAATTGAATTTCGTCATCTCTACACGAGGCACCTATATGAATGTTTTCAACAATTCCGGGCTTAACCGAAATGTCAATAGGAATAGTTCGAGAGATGTTTCCCAAATTTAACTCTGAATCGGGATGTTTCATTGGATTCTAAGGTTCCTTGACATATTCAGTTTTAAAAATTGATGAGAAATCATTTTCAAAACGATCATCCTCAGGTAAAAATGAAGATCTGTGATGGAGATCTTCCCATGGTAAATCATCTACACATAGGATTTCACGAATTTTCTCATCAGAGTGAACAAGTTCAGAAAACGTAGTTAAATCCGAGGTTGATGTGAAAAGTGATTCCTCACGGACCACATTCATTAAGTCAATTTCGGTTGAACCCAGGTCGGCAAAAGACTGCACGGCTTCATAGGAAATTTCATATGGACTCAAAGGCATGGAATTACCAAATGAGTCTATCTTAGATTCAGAAGGGATGATCCAAGGATCATCATAAATAATGGTGTCTGATGTGATCATATGAATAGTTGCAAATGAAGATGATGCGTTGATTGGAGGAAAAGGAAAAGTTCCCAGTAAACCGGCATCTTTAACTAATCCTACTCCAACATCCTTATATGGGATAGTCGTTTTACCAACATGCTGAATACTCTCCGAAGAGGCTAGGTCAGATGAAAAGTAAGCCGGCTGGTCTATTGTTACGATCTTTCCATTATGTGGAAACTTTATTACTCGAAAGACCGATGAAACGACCGTTGTCATAGCATAAGACCAACTTCGACCCAAGAGAAGGTTGTAGTCTAGAGGGGCATCAACCACCTCCACATCTAGACTAACGATTTTTCCTTCAACCCCTATAGGAAAATCCTGTAGAATGCCAAAAGGATGAAACCCACGGCCATCAAAGGCCTTAAGAATCGTCGGGGATTGATTTAGTGAAGGAGAACCAAGCGATCTCCAACACTGTATCGACATAATGCACGTTGAGGCTCCCTCATCAATTACAGTCCGATGAATAGGCCTATTTTTTACTATCACTGGGATCTGGAAAGCCATTTGATGAGGGAGACGTGGTGTACTATTTTCTAGATCGAAAATTATTAGGTTCGGGTCCTGAATGTCAACAGCTCCTATAGTTGACAAAAGTAATTTACGATGTGCTGGACATGATTGCAGCACTTCCAAAGCCGACATTGCTTAGGGTGAAACAACCAAATCCTCAAAAATGTTATAGTTCTGAGCCGCTCTCGCATGTGGATTGAAAGCTGACTTTCAAAGTATACCCTTAGCGGGCGGTTTGATTACTAAGTCTGGATTAGGTTTCTCGATCTGTAGTGGATCGGAACCGGGAGCTGAGGTTGATGGATTAGAATGAGAAGATTCTGCTTCTTTACCATCAACAGGACTTTTACTACCATAATCTTGCGATCGAGTCGCAATCCTAACATGGGACATCATCAATATGGGTTCTTCATTGGCGCTCGAGGAAGAACATATCATCTTGTTTTCTTGACTTGGAAATGGATCCTTCAAAACAGCAGGAGTTTGGGAACCTTTGATGATCTTCGCAACCTCTGCACGATGAAGGCAGTCTCTTGTAAAATGTTCTTCATCACAAATGAGACAAGGATAATGAGGTTTGCGCTTTTCATCATTGGATGCCGCCTTTTCAGGTTTCTCCTTTGAATTTTTGTCCATTTTATTCTTCCTCTTTCCTTTCTTCTTCCCACCAGATTTTGATTTAGCTGTAGATGACTCTACAACGTGAATATCAGCGGAAACTTCTGCAGAAGAATCTCCTGTTGGGGAATCAAGCAAGGTTATGATAGGAGAAGAATTCTTGGAAGACTTCTTCTTACTTTTAGGGTTAACTGTACCAATCATACCATCAGCGGCATGAGATCCCGAAGGAGCTGCAGCGATTTGATTTGACTTGGGAAGATCGGGGATCTTTTCGTGTAATGTACCTGACTGAGTATAAACCAAGTCAAGGTATTGTGCTTGAGCAATGACTTGCTCCTCAGTAACCACTCCGGCTTTAGCAACATCTTCAGTGATCTTCAGCAATAAAGATTTTACAAACCACTCGACCAAGATTTGATCTGGAATAAATACCTTCACTAAACGACATCGACGTCTCCACTCATGAATATGATCTGAAATGTATGTGGATGTCGACTGTTTTAGCAAAGTTAACAATTCCGTGCCATTGTCATATCGGACTGGCAACTGGAAATGAGTTAAAAACGAGGTAGCTAACTGACTAAAATTATAAAAAGTGCCTCGCGGTAACTCAATGTACCACTTGGCCGCGAGACCGATTAGAGTGCACTGGAAAAGTCTAAGACAGATCGAATCATCTGTGATGGAGTTAGATGCACACCAGAGGTGGTAAGTCATCACATGGTTCGACGGGTCCTCTCCTGATTTACATTCGAACTTGGGAATGTCACTGGGCAACTTATTCGGCATTAGCGTCCAAAACGGAAGATAATTAATGGGATCGTTCGTTAGGTGTGACAAGTCTGGTAAGTCCAAAGTTGCGATAAATGGTAACTGCCGATTAGGATCCCTAAAACTCTGGGTCATGAGACCAGCCCCAGGAGGAGGATATCCGGGATAACTAGGAATAGGAATCGCGTTCGGGATATTGTATCCTCCCAGAAAACCAGGATTAACCGGACCATACTGGGGTTGTTGAGGTTGTTGATAAGTGTACCTAGGATATGGTTGATACTAATAAACTGGCTGCTGGACAGCAGGACCGAATTGGTACTGTCCCTGGTACGGTTGATAGGTGAATTGTGGTTGACTTGTGACAACCGTACTTAAACCAGGTTGCCCTACAGGCATCTGAACCGCAGTTTGAATCGTGGATCTAGACGGTGGTAAAGATGTCTGAGGAGTAGATATAGGAACAGTAGAAACCAGAGCTGTTGATACTCCAGAAGTAGGTGGGGTAGATTGAACAGATGTTGCGGCAGTTGCAGCAGTTGTTTGAGATGGAGTATGAGGCGCAATAGGCCCTGACTGAGAAACTACCGAAGGTACAGAAGTTTGAATGTTAGACTGGACTGGTTGCTGGGGTGTACCAGAAACTAAGGGTTGTCCAGTTTGAGATGACAACTGTACACTTGGTTGCAACACCTGTTGGGTTTGCGATGGATCCCACACTATGTTCATTCCGGGGTATTGACCCATAACAGGTTGGGAATATTGAGGACCATAACTGGGTTGAGGGTAGGATTGATAATTGAAAGGTACATTTCCCGTTCCTTGAACATAAGATTGAACTTGGGGTGGTTGGAAACCTTGGTTCGAGTACTGACCTTGGGGTAGATACCCTTGAGGCACGTACTGATACTGGGGTTGACCTTGAGGTATAAATTGATACTGGGGTTGACCTTGGGGTACATATTGAGTCTGGGGTTGACCTTGAGGAACGTACTGTACCGTAGGTACGTACTGTCCTTGAGGTTTCCCCCCAGATGCAAATTGTGTACCTTGAGGTTGCCCCCCAGGCGTTAATTGAGGCTGCCCCCCAGGCGGTAACTGGCCACCCTGAGGTTGAGAATTGGGAATAGAACCTGACATCATAAGAATGTCTTCTACGCTCAATGGCTTTGTACCATTGCTTCCAGTTAATAACCCTTGCTCAATGGGTTGAGGAGATGCTCCCGAAAAAGTACCAGAAAGTGACTGATACCCAGAGGGAACAGAAGGACCGCCATACAAAAAAGATTCAGGCGATTGAGTAAACATGGACGACTGACCTGACATATTTACGGGAGTATAAAAACCTCTAGGATGATAAGGAGCACGAGGTGGTGAAAAACTTAACCCTGGGTTTTCCAAATAATTAGTCAAAGAAAGATACCAAGTAGTACTCCTAGGCGGACTGTAGAAAATTGATTCACACTCCCTTAGATCAAGAATAGGTTGATTTTCAAGGATAGGGATGCCTACTTCTTCTTCCGGAGCAAGTTCTTCAATAGCAATAAGTGCAGAAGGAAGATCTTGGGTAATTACTCTTTCTACCCTAGGTGAATCAGGACCATTAGAAGTTGGAGAGACAAACCCCTATGTTGGAGTAACAGGTTTAGATATCTCAGGTTCTTCACCTATATCACTAGTAGATGAAAAACTACCAGCAAGTTTAGAAATTGAAATCGATTGCAGATCGTAACCTGTTACTAGAGTTTGGTAATCAGGATGTACAACCAATGAAGACTCTCCTTCTTCAGGTGACCCAACTTTACTACCACCAGGAGTTACGAGGACTTTCAAGCCTTCAAGCTGGCTCGGGACTTCTTCAGGAGGTTGGCCCCGAAGTCTACGGGACTTCCTCAGTAAATCAACCACGGTTACAAACTCAGGAGACTGGCCCCGAAGTCTACGGGACTGTCTTGGTAATTCAGCCACAGTTAAAAACTTTTAACTACTTCACATGTAAACAAAGTAAAATCTCAATGAAAAATCACCTAAAGACTCTAAAGAACCAAACAAATTTGAATCACACGCCTAAAGAATCTAGAGATCAAACACACACAAACAGTAACTTTCCGGACCGAAAACACTAGTTGGTGATGAAATCCAACGTCACAGAATTCAGTACAGAAATGGCAGCTGGAACAGTTACCTCGGCAACCCGCTTAATGAATAGAGTGGACCAAGTTCCTCCACTTAACCATCTCGAGTGAAGTGAACCCCCCAGAAAATCCAAGTGATTCTAGCCGACGTCTGCTCCAGGTACAGTGGGATCTTCCCACCACTGTCACCTCAGGAAGAATCCTAAAGAATATGGCCACTAAGGTTACCAACAGAGACAAATACACCTGGGGGAACAGTCTACGATCGGATACGCATGCAAGGGCAGAGTAGCAAGCTCAATCCCCTTGAAGGCTCCTTGACATAATCCAAGGTTTACCAACAAGTGACCCCAGGCTCCTCGACAATGGTTACTCCGAGGTTTACCGTTTTTAATACGTGAATATCTGGCGTCGTTCCCAATGAGGAAGGATTGATTCCCACACTGGTTCGGACACGATCTCGTGCTTCTCCTTTAAGAGGAGCTTTCCTAGAGCATAAATGCAACAATTGGATTTCTTCCTACCACAAGATACAGCTACTTGTTTTTTTTTACTATCTTGGAGAGTTAACTACTCTCCTACTCCAAGACACTAACCTAAGCTAAGTTGGTGTATCAGAGCCCTAGAAATAAAATGTTACTAGGTGAATTTTACTTTAACCGTTAATTTTAGTGGTTGTTGTTTAAGTCAAGAGGTGGCGGAGATGAAACTCGTGGTGTAAAGACTCGACTCGAAATCACTAAAAAGATGCACCTAAGATGATTTAAACAATATTTTCTCTTCGATGAACTTCTAAACTAAGAAATAGTTTGAGAATGCAAATACTTTGTAAACACAAATCTTTCTCAATTAAACAAATTAAAAGAAGAGCTTTTTCCTTTCCAAAGCACTCAAAACGAGACAACTAGTTATTTCACAAAAAATTCCCTTTTCTTTTCAAAGCACTCAACCACTACAAAAACAAAATTTTTCCAAAAGAGATTTTTTATATTTTGTAAATAAAACACTTAAAACCCAATGAAAATGACTAACTTTGAGAGCTACAAACTATAAAAAACTACTTGAAGTCAAAGCCTACTAAAAGTCCTTTTGAGGATGTTTTACTTCGCTAAATGTGAGCTAAGGACTAATTTATGCAGAATCACAATTAGTCAAAAACAACCGATCTTTCGTTTTCTTTTAAAAAAAAATGAAAATCCAAACTTTTAAATACAAGTTTTTCCAAATTTTGAAATGAGAAAACACAAAGCGGATTCCTCAACAAGGGGAGATTTCATAAATGGTCAGACTCATAAGAAGACTGGTAGACACCAATGTGATCTGAGGTCCCTACAGCTTCTAAGCTCAGAGCCACTACACAACCAAATTGAAAAACAAGCCCAACAAGCAAAACTCCTAGGAATTCCACCTAAAACCCTAACACTAATGAAATTAAACCAAGGAAAGTTTTTGACAGGGAACAAGCAGGTCTGGGCAATGGCTAAAACCTATAAACAAATTCTAAACTGATAAAAAAGAGAAAAATTTAAAATTTCTAAAATTTTTGACAGGGTACGCAGGCAACCTGTTTACACAGGTGCGTTCATGCTCTGTGTACAAATAAAAAGTGCGTACAGGTATGCACTGTGCTTAACTCAGAGGGTGCGTACTTCTCCCAAAACTATGAAAAATAAAAACTAACTCAAAATTAACTAAATTCACCCAATCCCACAATCATCAAGTCAAAAACAGAAACAGAAAAAGAGTTTCTCAGGTCAAAGTATAAACAAGGAAAACAATCAAGTCCCTAGTATGGTTGCCATTTTGTCGCACGGAATGAGTCGATCTTGCAGACAAGATAGACCTTCCTAGAATCTAAAGAAGACCTAATAACAAGCAAACCAACCAGACACTATCTTTCTCTAAATATGCTTTAATAAACAATAACAAACAAGTGTTTTTAGGGCCTACCTTTGGTCCAACGCAAGCTTGTGGATGCCCTCGCTCCTTTGATCCAAATGAGCTCCTTTTCGCGAATCTGCAAACACAAACAAGGCAAAAAAATTAAATAGCACCTGAAAAACCAATTGCATAAAACATATTTAACATGAAAGTCAAGGAATCCATGAAACAAATAACATAAGGTACTTGTTGAGAAAAATGAGTTTGATTGTATTCATTCAAAAGAAGAAGAACCTTACAACCTTTGCCTTGACGCTGTACAAGCTCCTCCCAGGGTCCAACAAGAAGTCTCCTCTACTTTGAAAAGTTTCACTCACTCCCCAATGAAGCCAAAAAGGTATGTGATCTCTCCTCTTAAGCTCAACTAGGAAGTCTTAATTTCACCAGCATTTACCCTCAAAATGTTCAGCTTCTAACCTCCCTAGTCCTCACCCCAATGCCTGTATTTATAGTGCAATGGAGAGAAGTTACTAGGTCCTCCTTCAAAGGGATAAAGCCCTCCTTCAAATGGATAGCTCCTTTAGTCAAGGGATTAGCTCTTTCTCTTTTGGGATGCATGAACCACCTCAGAGCCACCTCCGGTGGACCTAACCCATGCCCCACCACACTTAACCGTATGCTATATTAATGCAGGGCGGACTGGTATCGAGCCCTTGCTAGCCATGTGGGTTGGCCCACCACTGTGCGGTGGACCCATGTCACGTCCCAACAAACTTTAATGCAACCATGAACCAACGAACCCCATGTCATGTCACATATACCATTCCCTCCACATAATATGCCATTTAATATGATGAGTTGTGAAGGTTATGGGGTGGGCTGCCCAATGCAAAACCGACCCCCAAAACCAATATAGTTGTATTTTTTCAAAAAAAATAAAAGGGCGTGCAAATGGAGGGGTCAGGGTTTGACCCCCTGACCTCCTCAATATAATTCAGGCCTTATACCGATCCACCCAACCAACTTTTTGTAAATCTTGCCCACCAAAAACTTATATAAACCCATCTTTTATCAATGTGCGCAAGCATGGGGGAACGAGGAGAATGCACGGAAACCAAGGCCTAACTTTTTAATTAATTTTTGCAGGTGGAACCATGATCCTGAAAAAGGGTAGGTGGAACCATGATTGAGCAAAATTCCCAAGAGGGTGAAGTTTTTGCAGTTTCCAAATTGGACAAATTTTAAGTCGATCTTACACCTCTCAGTGACACAAACCTGATGGCACAGTCAGTTTCCTAATCTAAGTAGTATATTTGCAGAGGACTCAGAGGAAGGAATCTTTGAGGAATCTAGGGGGAATCTAAAAGATTCCTTATCCCCAGATTTTCACTTTCTCAGAATTCAGAAATTTGACAGTCAATTTTTCACTATTCAATGCCACAAATCTAATAATGCATTTAGATTTTCCATTTGATCATTTCATTTTTCAGACAATTTTCAAAGTGGAGTGCGGGTGTCAGAATTTATGTGCGAGAAATAATTTCTATACGATTCGACGCAGTGAGATTGATGGTATGAACAGTTTCAGTAGCTTGACACCCTTTTCTTCAGATGGCCCCGAGATGTGAGGTGTATGGAGTGTATTCATGTACTTCTTTTTGTGATGCATTGTGTTGCACAGATCACTGTTTGATGTTTGATGTGGGATCTTGTTTTCTTACTTGTCTCGTGATTCCTGCTTGATGTGATGCAGAATCATTTGTGGGATGTACTTGTTGTCATGATTCATCATGTTTTACTTGAGATCCCTTTGTCGTTATGTTGATGGGATACTCATGTTATCGCCATGTATGATTGCATTGAAATCCCTTTTATGCCATGTTGGTGGGATGTTCATTATCATCATGCATGAGTTTCTGTCATATTGATAGGAGTCCTTTTGACTGGGAGTTCTTGTAGTGGAACATCTCTTGGAGCCACTCTAACATGAGGGCATTTTCCTTGTATGATAGCGGCATCACCTATTATGTACATCATCACTATTGACAACACTTTGCAGCAGCCTACACCATCTTGACATCGGGGCCCGGAGACGTAGTCCATCCTCGACAAACTCCATTAACAATGGCTTATGTTTTCATGTGTTGATAAATGTCATGTTCCTCTTCTCTACAACATGCAAATGTATTCAATTTATCTTCTTTTAAAAATGAAATCTAACACATAACCAAAGTAAAAGGTCTTGGAAGGGTCCTTCATCATACCAGGACCCGAATGAAGTGGTATCAGAGCAGTCTTTGCATGGATGTGAATTGCAAGCGTGACCAATGGAACGTGGAGTAACAGAGGATGAAAATGTGATGTACGAGACCATGCTTAAAATTTCCCAAAGGGTGGAAATAATGTATGAAACTCTACAAAAAGAGATAGAGGAAAAGGAGCAATTGTAGCCTCAGTTGCAAGCCATGGAGGAGGCCCTGGAAGAGCTGAAGCACAAAAACCAAAATATTCAAATAGAGAACGTCGAATTGAAGATGCATCTACAAGAAGAGAAAGATAAAAAGACATAGTTTGCTACAATAACTACAAGCTAAGGATGAGGCCTTGAAAAAGTTGCAGCGTGACCCATGTGAGGTAAAAAGTAATTCTCCATCTTCATGTATGTTTCCTGATGAATATTTCGTTGTTTTTGAAAATCATACCACAAGAATTGGCTCCAAACTATTAAAGAAAATGGCTTATGAAGGAAAAGGTTTGGGCATTAATGGCCAAGGCATTGTTAGCCCCATCAAAGTAGAGGAATTACCCCGTCAAGCAAGACTTGGGTATAGATGATGAGAAGCCCTCATCAATTGTTTCCAAATTGATAGAGTAGGTAAAAGATGTTAATTTCCTTTCAGTTTCGTCTTCACATAGTATGATTTCTGTTGGAGATGTGGAGATCGCAATTACAGGGACAAACATGAGGCTCATTACAAGGATTAGGCACGAGGAAAATGAACTTGGTGTTAATAACCAAGACATAACTCAACCATGGGAGGTTGTGCAGAGACCTCAACTTGCAGGCTTGAGATACACCAAGGGAGAATGCTAGAAGGTGTCAAATCCTTCCAAAACATCGTCAAAATTGTCAAGGAAAGAAAATGATGGGAACACATCCCCATCATCCCATGGAAGTTTCCATTGCAGGGAAAGAGCTGAGGCAAGCTCTCATCACCATACTTACACCAGAGATGGCAAGGAAATGTATAACTAGTTTTTATATTCGAATGTTCATTTTGATTATAATCATGTTTTTAATGATGAAAAAAAACATGGCATCGAAAACCATGTGCCTTTTGTGGATTACATAATCATACATTTTCTAAGTGTTGGAAAAGAATAAAAGCACACAAAAAGAAGAGGCGTGAAAGACCCTCTCAATAGCAGGTAAAGAAACATGGTAAGCAGATTTGGAGGAAGAAAATGTATTGCAGTCATTGCAAAAGTGGTGGCCATCAAAGGACCACTTGTTGGAGGCTCCATCTAGAGCAGTGCCTTAAAGACAAAGTGTCAGTGCATAAACCAAGTGAAACAATTGTTTGACAAGAAAAACCACCACAGGAGGGTGACCTATTGACATTGATAAGTGAAAAATGGTTTCTAGATATGTTATATTGTCATGGTCGTGCTTTTTTAAATCATTTGTTGCATTTTAAGATGTAAAAGTGATGATGTGTTTTCCATCACTTGTTCAGCAACAATGATGTCTAGTCTTATTTTGAGTTGCATGATAAACTATGAAAGAGATGTCATGTTTCCATCACTTTTCAAAGAAACAACAGTCTTTGGCCTTATTGTTGTAAATCATGTGTTGTAGTGATGATGTGTTTTCCATCACTTGTTGGAGCAACAGTGATATGTTGTCCTTGTTTTCATAGCTAGGGTATTGTGTCCATCTTAATGTAAACTTGACCATTGAGTATGTGTTATAAACTCATGGCAAGTATGGGATGCTTGGGTCATTAGTTGGTCATGTATGTCAAGCATGTAATTTGAAAAAACAATGTACTACAAGTGGCAAAGGTTGCAGGTGTTGGCTCATTTCTTAAGGCTCTGAAGAACAAAGATGAAGGAGATGGAAGCAAGACCTTTCAGGATGCTTGTGATGTAGACAAGGTAGAGAGAAGTTGCAAGATTATTTTTCATGCTTTTGGAGGACCAAAAGCTCCTTAGTGGGGAGGATTGATCCAAATGGCTCCAGGGACACACACATGACAAAGAGGGCTGATGGAAGCTTGAACATAAAATTGATCAAAATGCTTTCAAACCAGGACCAAAGTGTAGATCTTGTCATCCTAATTGTGGCAGTGTGAACGGTTCGTCAATCCAAGCTTGTATGAGGGAGAATGAGTTAGTCAAAGTTTTGGTCAAAGTTGGACTATGAGCCAGGTTTAAGTGTCCTACAATTTGACCGAACCCAAGGCATGAAACCTAGCTCCCAAAAATGGTCGAAATTGTGGCCTTGTTAATTAGCTCAATATCCAGTATTTTCTAAAGATTTGAAAAAACACCCCTATTGTAATAAAAAAAATCAAAAAATATATATATGAGGTGGCGGGCCACCACCCTCGCCACCCCCAAAATATATTACAAAACAAAAATTTGTTCAAAGGGTCAACGGGCCATGAACTCTGCTAACCGACCACAACCATAAAAAAAAATGTTAAGTTTGGATCGGCGGCCATCACCCTGCCGAGCCCTCCAACAACCGTGCATATATCATACAAACATTAGAGGGTTATGGGTGGGCCACCTCCGGTGGACGCAGGACATGCCCCACCACACTTAACCATATGCTATATTAATGCAGGGCCGACAGGTATCGAGCCCATGCTAGCCACGTGGGCTAGCCTACCACCATGCGGCGGCCCCATGTCACAACCCAACAAACTTTAATGCGACCATGAACCAACAAACCCCATGTCATGTCACATAAACCATTCCCCCCACTTAATATGCCATTTAATACGATGAGTTGTGAAGGTTATGGGGTGGACTGCCTAATGCAAACCTAACCCCCAAAACCAATATACTTGTGGTTTTAAAAAAAAACTAAAACGGTGTGAAAATTGAGGGGTCAGGGTTTCACCACCCGACCTCCTCAATATAATTCGAGCCTTATACCAATCCGCCCAACCAAATTTTTGTAAATTCCCCGCATCAAAAACTTATATAAACCCTTCTTTTATTAGTGCACCCAAGCATGGAGGAACGAGGAGTGTGCATAGAAACCAAGGCATGTTTTTTTAATTAATTTTTGCAGGTGGAAGCATGATCCTGAAAAAGGGTAGGTGGAACAATGATTGAGCAAAATTCCCTGGAGGGTGAAATTTTTGCAGTATCCAAATTGGACAAATTTTATGTCGATATTACTCCTCTCAGTGACATGAACCTGATGGTGTAGTTAGTTTCCTAATCTGAGAAGAAAATTTTGCAGAGGACCTAGAGGAGGGAATCTTTGAGGAATCTAGGGGGAATCTAAAATATTCCTTATGCCCCATATTTTCACTTTCTCTGAATTCAGAAATTTGACAGTTGATTTTACACTATTTGATGCATTTAGATTTTCCATTTGGTCATTTCATTTTTCAGCCACTTTTCAAAGTGGAGTGCAGGTGTTAGCGTTTATGTGAGAGTAGTCATTTTCGTGTGATTCGAAACCATGATGTTACACAGCAATTTGAAACCGTTTGTCACCGTCCCTTTTACCCCTCACCCATACACTAAAGGACTCATTTTGGGACCTGTGAGAAGTGACATGACCTGAAACCACTTGCATCATATTCCTCTAAGTATCAGCTTCATTTGCCCTGAAGACATCTCCTGCAAAATCTCCATGAAAACAGCTCTTTTTGCATTAGCGCGGGTCCTCAGTTCACTGCCCGTGCCACTGAGGGAAATCCTCTAAAAAGGGCGCGCTATTGGCGCTCTATCTCAGAGTCGCACTCGTGCCAACCGAATTGAGTAAAGTTTTCAACCACCAAACTCCCGAAGGTTCTCTTCAACCCATTCACCAACTGAATCTATGTTGAGCTAGGATGGTTTGGCTTCGAATCTCCATAGAAGGGAAAGTGGTTTGCCACCTTTCATGGAAGTTTCCAAGTGATAAAGCTAATCCCATGAATAATGTGGTTGATCCTATCCCTTTCTTCTCTATCTATAAAATCTTGCCTCTATGCCTTGAGCAAGCTAGTTACAGTAGTTCTAGTCCCAGCATAGTTATAGAGAGTTTGAAGCTGCAAGAGCCTTCTTTGCACCCATAAGGCCAAATCTAAGTAAGGAGATTCTTGTTACCCAAAGAGAGAGAGGCTTGTTCCTCATCCCAACAAGCTTAGCAAGACTTGTGTAGCTGACCACCCACCCAAAGGAGGATTTGACGTCAGAACAATGGTTGTATTCTTCTTTGTTACTTATCAATAATAGATGACTATCATTATGGTTCCACTCTCATTGTTTCATTTTTGATGTTGAGTTATATCTTTTCTGACTGATATATAATTGTATCTACTAGATTTTATGCTTGTTTTCGTGTTGTTCTTTGCATGTGCAGGTGTCCAATCACGGCAATCGTGGGGATCGTGACCGGCCAAAGCAAAGGAACAAGGGCGACATCTCTTCTAGGAACACTAGTGTTGGAATCCAAGTAGGTTCTCATCATCTACTTTGTATTTGCAATTAGGAACTTGCGTGATGGCATTCTGTGATTGTTGCTAGACCCGATCTGGGCTAGTAGGGATCATCTCTCTTCACAGAGAGGATTTACCTCCACAACAATTTGGCGACTCCGCTGGGGAGATCTTGTTGTTTGATTTGTAAACTTTAGACGGAGCATGAAGTACGGCCAGGTAGCCTTCGAAACGCTATTGCTTTGCATTAGCGAAGTAGATCAACACCACTTCAGTCAATATCCGGTTTGGTTTACGGACTAAACAACTTGGAGTTTGTCTTGCCTCTTTGGCTTTTCTTGCTTTGATTGCTTAGATAGCTTTTCGGGTTGGATTTCTTGCTGTTTCTTGCTTCCTGGTTTGCCTAGATACTGTCTTCAAGCCCTGAGTCGCTTGCTTTGTTTTTGACTTAGCGAACTTGATTAGCGCGCTTTTTAGCCTTACAGTCGCGCCAATTGGCGCAAGTTGCTCAAAGACAACCCGCACTAATCCTATAAAAGCGCGAGTTGCAACCTGACAGTCGCGCCAAGCCTGTCAACTTTTCAGTTTGCTTGTCCTTAAGCCCTCTGAGCTTGGATTTTGTGTCTTGCTGTGTCTTTTTCAATTACTGGAGTGTGTTTGATCCTGGTTTGACTGGTTTTAGACCTTCATCCTTCGGGTGTTTGCCTTTTTCTATCGATTACACCTTTTAGCCCTAGGGCATCTAGTGGCTTTGTGCATCGAGCCTTCCGTAGGAGTCTTGGGTTCTTTGATCGTCCAGTCTACTTTGTGATTACTTTTGCATTTGCTCGGTAGTTGTTAAAGCTTTTTCCAAGTGATTTGTTTCTTTTTCGCTTGGGTTTCACTTGGCTTCGTTTGGGCTTAGATTACATAGCTCATAGAGGTCTTTGTGCTTTCTTCTTGGTTTGAAGGACTGTTTTGGTGTTTTGGGGATTCGATTGTGTTCTCATTGAGTGAAATTGATCTTTTGCTCGGTGTTACTATCTCTCAAAATTTGTTTAGTGCACTTTGCCATTGGAAAAGAAAAACGAACAATCTCTTTTGCGTTGCATTAGTTAATTGAAATTAGAAGCTTTTCATTGATTAAGTGATTTAAAACAAAGAAAAGTTTCGTTTATTTGTCATTAGCTGCATTAGAGTGCTTCTTGATTTTGGTCATTTTGTTTGAAAAATTATCAACTCTCTCATAGTTAGTATTCATCGAACGAAATGATATTCTTTGGCATATAGCTTGCATTTAGGGAATTGTGAGAGATTACATATGGTAGGACCTGGAATTTGAAACTTAACTAAAGATCAACCATAAAATGGACTGAATGAACTTAAAAACACATTGGAACATAACGCTCACTAATTAGAGGTCTAGGCTAGAGACATGCTCCGGCGTCGTTAAACCCAGTCACTATTGTTTCACACTACGGTTGGGTGATTCCTCCTTTTGTGACTCGATAGTGGTCTAGCATGGACTTGAGCTCCCACGTACCGTCGCGTATATAGGGGCGACCCCACTAGGTTATCATCCTTTATCCACAGGAAGTCGTGTCTGCCGCCTTACAAGCCGTAACACACCGAACACAGCATTCGGGAAGATTGACTGCCGTACGAGAAGTCCTTGGTTTTCATATGGTTGCCAAGGTGTATATGCAGTTTTACGGATTTTTTTGGTAAACCCTTTGCCTAGTCTCTCTAGAGTAGTCACATTTGATCCTTTTCGGACTCCTTAAAAGAAAAGGCTCACTTGAGCAGTTTGTCACTTTGGGCTCACAAAACATTCGAAGGCGACTAGAGTCACCTTTTTGTCCTTTTCTCGACTCTTAAAATATGAAAAGGTCAAGTTGTGTCCTTGCGTCTTAAAATTTATTTGGCCACGATAAACATTACCTGGTTAGATCTTGTGTGCGTTAGTTTGAGTAGGGTCCTTTATCGTTAGATTCCCTTAGGTCTTGTTTGAAGTTTGTCATCCTGGCTGAACCATCGACTCCCGTTCCAAGTGATCATGGGTCTCCATCTTCCGTCGCTCCTAAGGTACCGGTTGTAAGTGATACTTCTTGTTATCCCGAGTATCCAACCGATCAACTCTCGCGCTCCGGACGACGAAGGTTACGAAATTCATTGGAACCCGATTTGGGAGCCTGACGAGGACGATATTCCTATTACCCCCCCTGGTGTTTCGTCTCCAATGTCTACCTCTCACATGGATGAGACATCTCCTAGAGTGAGTGAGACACCTGTTTTGTCGAATATCGACACTCCCATCCCAGCTACTTCTCCACTCCCCCCACGCTATCAATCGTTGAGGGATAGAGTAAGTGCCAGGATCCCTGCTTCGACCATGTGGGATCCCCATATCACTCCCACCACGGGATCTTTTGTTTCACAAGTCCACTCTACACCTGTTACTTCAGTTCCGACAAATCCAACTGTTTGTGTAGCGCATTCAACTCCAGTTGTTAGTGCCGTAACAGCGTCTTCAGCCTTGAACACTAGTGCTGGTCCCCCTCACGGTCAAGTGAGTAATGGCTAGTTGGCACTCTCGCCTAGAGTTGTCCACCCTGCACAAAGTGCTCCACCCTCTTCTGGTCCTGTTCCAGGAGGGGGGCCATATGATGCCTATGGACAAGCTGTTCAGGATCCGAACGCGCAAGGTCCACTCTTTTATTACAATTCTACTGGTCAATACCTTCAACTTTCTCAACCCTTGCCTACTCAACCTTTCGTTGAGGTTTCGGTACCATTATCCATTGCTTGGGACCCTAGTACTCACTCTTTTCATGGAGGCCAAGCAATGCCTGCACAGCTTCAAGGACCGCCTAACCAAGGCCAACCATCTTATGTGCAAGCCCCCCAAGGGCAGCAATATTATGGCCAGTCTTACCCAGGACAATCTGGGGGCCCACAAGGACAACCCTATCAGGGACAACCTTCGGCCGCTGGTGGTCCATCGTTTACTTATCTGAGTCAACCTTCTGGTTATCTAGGGAAGCCTGGTACCCAGCAAGGTTACCCGTCTGGACAACCGGGACAACCTTACATCCAACAAGGCCAACCTGGTATCCAGCAGGGTTATACCTCTGGACAAGCTGGACAAACTTATATTCCACAAGGGCAACCGACAGTCCAACAGGGGTATCCTTATGGGCAAGGAGGTCAGCCATACATACAGCAGGGCCAACCCACTGCTTAGCCTGGTCATCCTTCTGGGCAAGCGGGTCAGCTTTCTATACAGCAAGGCCAACCCACTGCCCAGCTTAGTCATCCTTCTCGACAGGCTAGCCAACCTCAAGGTCAACCGGCCGTCTAGCCCGCTCAACCATCTGTTCCGCAAGGACAACCCTCGGTTGCACAAGGACAACCTGGTACCCAGCAAGCACATCCTTTTGGGCAAACAGGTCCATCCCAAACCCAACCAGGCCAACCTTCTGGCCAGATGGTCCAAGCTCAACCCGTTCAAGGACATCCTTCTGGGCCCCAAACTAAAATTGGTTATCAAATGCAAGGTGGGCCATGACCCAACCTTCTTACCAAGCGCAGCCTTCTTATCAGGCTCAGTATGGAGCTGAGCAAGCGTATGGCTACCAACAACCCCAGGGGCAAACTCATTTTACCCCTTATCAAAATTATCAACAGATGCAGGTCACTCCTTACCAGAATTATCAACAGCAGTATGTTGCACCTGCAGGTCAAGTTGCTAATCCATGGGGTGCTGGGGGGCAGACCCAGGGTCAACTGTCTGCATATGGACAGAATCCTTATGGATAGAATCCGTATGGACAGAACCCCTATGGACAAAATCCCTATGGGCAGAACCCTTACGGGCCAGGCCCATCCGGACAAAGTCCGTGGGGGCAACCACCACCTGGTTGGAACCCTGGTACTACCTCTCTTCCACAGCCACAAATGTCCTTTAATCCTCAGTTGCCCTTCTTAGCGATGTTGGAACTTCCAGATGTGTCCAAGTTGACAAATGATCCCATTCTTCATAATCCATATTAGCCACCAGTTCCAACTAAGATACCCGGTGATTGCCCGAAATTTGATGGCAAAGCTAGTGAGGACCCTCAAGCCCATGTCATGACCTATCACCTTTGGTTCTCATCCAACTCATGGCTTGATGACTCCATCTGACTTCGCCTCTTCCAAAGGACTCTCACTGGCTCGACCGCTAAGTGGTATATTGAGTTGAATCGCGGAACATTTCAAGACTTCAACTCGCTGGCTATGGCATTCCTAACTCATTTTCAGTTACCCATTCGGTATGAGACAGGGACACATCTCCTTACGTCTCTCAAACAGGACACGGCCGCGCATATATCCGATCATATACATGAATGGAGAAGGCATCGTCGCTTGATCAAATTTTGGATTCCTGATCAGCTCCTAACCGATTGGTTCACGACTTCCTTTGTCCACGCAATTGCACGAGACATCACCATGGGAGCTTGTGTAACTGAAGAGCAAGCTATCGCGCGTGCTCAGTACCTTGACTTGGTATATTCTCAGTCAGGTACTTTATATGATTATTTTCCAGATGCCCCAAGACCCGGAACATCCAAAGCTCCGCCAAAACCATCTGTTGACGGAGTTATTGGCTCTGTAAACACGTCTTCAAAGAAATCATCCGCGAACCCTGGAAAGCAAAAACAGAATGCTTCTAATGGAAATGCTTCTCAGGGTCAATCAAATTCTGGAAGTACCTCCAAGGTAAATGCCGTTCAGTCCACCACGGCGGATAAATCCTCGAAAGGGAAAAAGAAAGGGAAAGCCAAGAATAAATCCGACCAGCCCAAACAGGACTCCCCTAAACCTCCACCCGAGGAAGGAGCCAAACGTAAACCTAAGTATCCTTGTCTTATCTGTGATGAGGATCACTACACTAAAGACTGCCCTAGGCAGTCCGAAGTTAGTCAATTATTGAAAGGTGCTCCTGGGACTCCTGTCGTGCTTAAAGAACCTTTCCCTTCCCAGCAAACTCAAATGGTGGCAAATCCATCGCAACCCTCTTCTTCATTCGGCTCTCAAGTCTTCATGGCTAGAACGATTCCCATCCATGTCACCACTTGAGTGAAAGAATATCCATCTCATGCCGGGAAAGAGCCGGAGGCCCCCTCCAGCGCTCCTCCGTCCAGTTCTGGTCCACTCCACATCGAACGACCCAGCACTGAGACGACAATCCGACCCCCTCCAAAAGGTGTACTCTGGAAGTCTTCTTACAACCCGAATGCTCGTGCTGCCCAGCACTACAGCATTTTTGAGGACTTAGCCCATGCTCTGTCTGCTATGTCCGCTCTAGAAGTCCCCCAGAGCTGCCCCTCCCAAAGGAAGTCCTTGCTATCGGCCATCGGTGGCATAGACCCGGCTGACTCGGATCTGATTTCTTTTGATCTCAAGGGTTATACACTGAGATTGCCTCACCAAATTTCTTTCCTTATACAGGTCATCATCAATGGTAAAACGATTCATCGTACAGTCATTGATGAAGGTGCCTCAACTTGCATCATGTCTGTTGCTTGCTGGAAAGCTATTGGTTCTCCAACATTGAGCCAGTCTCCTACGACGTTAGAAGCCTTTGATGGAAGAGAGTCCCGTCCTTACAGTATCCTCCAACGCTTGCCCATCTCCTTGGAAGGGAAGACGGTAGAAGTGGAGGTCGAAGTTGTCGATGCTAATCTTACCTACAACCTCCTCCTCGGACGTAGCTGGACATATGCCATGCAAGCCATGGCTTCCTCCCTTTTCCGTGTCATTCGTTTCCCCCATTAGGGAAGATTGTCATGGTGGACTAGCTCTGCTTCTTCGCCTCTTCTTCCGAAGGTAATGTGCCGTTCGTGGAGCATACCTCTAAATCATTCGAGAGTGTGGGAGCTGGGCTCTTTAAAGATCCCGCCCTAATGGGTGTCTTTCCCCTTCCACCTCTGAATCTCGCCCCTATTAACATGATTTCCATATGTCCTAATCCGTGGGTCCTTCCTCCCGCTAATCAGATAGACTCTTGGGGTGATATGATGTTGTTGAGTCCTGCCGAGCTCAACTACGTCGAAATCGTTGCTGCATCGGCTCCCCCTCCCGAACCTGCTCTTCCAAGCGGTGTTCCCGATTCATATGTTCATTTCCCTTGGCTTGGAGATGATGCTACTTCGGATCCATTGAAGGAAATATTTCCTTCCGATGAAGCCATCATAGAGACCATGTCTCTTGAAGAGCCCCCTTGGTTAGATCATCACCACCGCTCTTCCTTTCTCCCTGCCCATCAGGAAATGATCGCATGTCTCGAACGGTTTGCTCCGTGTATCCCATCCTCGCCCCTTCAAACGCCTATTCAAATTTACCAAGTATCTTCTGAGGGCAATATGGGAAACATTACGCAAACCCAACCCATCGACATCTCTGTGAAACCAGGGACTGTCGAGCACATTCATATTGGAGTCACTTGCACTCTAGAGGAAGTTCATCTCTACACTGACCTACTTCGCGAATTTCGTGATGTCTTTGCTTGGTCCTATGAAGAGATGCCTGGCATTGACCCTAGTATAGTGGTGCACGAGATACCTACGTATCCGGGTGCTAAGTCTGTTCGTCAGCGCCTACGCCCTGTGCACTCCCGAAAGGCCGCAGCCATCAAAGCAGAAGTCAAAAATCTTCTCAAGGCTGGTTTCATTTACCCCATTCCACTAACGGATTGGGTTTCTAATATAGTCCCTGTGAACAAAAAGCAGGGCACTATTCGATTCTGTGTTGATTACCGTGATATCAATCGTGTCTGTCCTAAGGATAAATTCCCTACACCCTTCATCGATCAGCTTATTGATGAGTGTGCAGGAAGCGAAATTTACTCGTTTATGGATGGTTTCTCTGGATATAACTAGATCAACATTGCACCCGCTGATCAACATAAGACGACTTTTATCTGTCCTTGGGGCGCTTTTGCCTATAAGAAGCTCCCTTTCGGTCTAAAGAATGTCGGCGCTACCTTCCAACGTGCAATGTCCTATGCCTTTCATGACATTCGTCACATTGTACAGCCTTACCTGGATGACCTTCCAGCTCATTCAGTCAAGCATCAGGACCATCCTTCCCATCTTCGCGAAATCTTTCTCCGCTGTTGACACTACCGTATTCGGCTCAATCCTCATAAATGTGTCTTCTGCGTTGAATCAGGCCGACTACTCGGGTTTATCGTCTCCCGAGAAGGCATCCGTCTGGATCCCCTCAAAGTCGAGGCCATTTTGAATCTTCCTCCCCCTGCTTCTTTGCAGCAGTTGCAGAGCTTGCAGGGTAAAGCAAATTTCCTTAGACGATTCATTCCGAATTATGCCGAGGTGGCTAAGGGTTTCACACGGTTTTTGAAGCGAGACACACCCTTTCATTGGGATGCTATCGCTCAGGAGTCTTTCGAGCGACTCAAGGGCCTCCTTGTCTCTGCTCCATTATTGAGACCTCCAAACTACCATCGTGATTATACTCTCTATCTGGCTGCCGCCGATACCACTATCGGCATGGTTCTAGTGCAGGATGATGATGACGGCAATGAGCACGTTATCTATTACCTCAGCTGCAACCTCTTGGATACGAAAACTCGCTACGCTTACGTCAAGAAGTTGGCATTGGCCACTGTCTGCGCCGTCCAACTTTTCCGGCATTATATCATGTTGCGCACCACGACCGTGATTTCTGACTGCAACTCGATGACGTACATTTTTTCGCGTCAGTTGCTAGGGGGCAAATACTCGAAATGGATCGTGATCCTCCAAGAGTTTGACTTGGAATTTACTGCTGCCAAGTCTAAGAAGTCTCTGGTCTTTGCTGAATTACTCTTTTCTTTGCCATCTCCTTCTACACCCTCTCTCTTAGAGGATCATATCTCGGACGAAACCCTTTTTCTAATCAGCACCCTCGATCCCTGGTACGGGGATATTATTGTTTATTTACAAACGTCCTCTTTCCGCCCCTCTGTCTCCAAAGATGCGCGGCGGCGGATCCGCCATCAATCCCAACCCTATCAGATCATAGGGGACACCCTGTACCGTCTCGGCGTTGACTCTGTTCTTCGCCGATGTCTTACCCTCGAGGAGGCTGAGAAAGTCCTGGATGACTGCCACTCTGGCGCCTGTGGTGGCCATATGTCCGGATATTCCACAACTCAAAAAATCCTTCGCGCTGGTTATTTCTGGCCCTCCATTTTTAAGGATTGCATTCTTGCTGTCCACTCTTGTCATGCATGCCAGATATACCAGCGGAAGATGCGTACGCCACCGGCCCCACTGCACCCTGTAGTGACCGTAGGCCCTTTTGCCAAATGGGGCATTGATTATACAACCTATAAGCCTCACTCGGTCGGGGAGCATGGGTTTATTATCGTTGCCGTTGATTACTTTACAAAATGGGCCAAGGTGATGCCCACATTAACTGAAGACGGTCATACAGCGGCGCAGTTTTTGTTCAATCATGTTATTGCGACGTTCGGAGTTCCACAAGCCATCGTCACAGATCACGGAAAGCATTTCCGTAATCACATGATGACTGAATTGACAACCCAACTAGGCTTACGGCATGATAGTTCGACCTCGTACTATCCTCAGTCTAACAGCCAAGTTGAAGCCGTGAACAAGATTCTGGTTACGATGCTTCAACGTACTGTTGACATGCATAAGTCTAATTGGCATCTGATGTTGTTTCCCGCCTTATGGGCCTACCGGACCTCTGTGAAGGATGCCACCGGTTTCACTCCATTTCAGCTAGTTTATGGACTGGAGGCTACCCTTCCCATAGAATGTGAAATTCCTTCATTGAAAATAGCCGTCGAGTTGCTTCCCAACACCACTCTAGTGGAGGAACGGCTCCTTTATCTAGAACGGTTAGACGAGACCCGTCGTTTAGCTTCCCTAGCCATCGAAGCTCAAAAGAAGAGAGTCAAAACTCATTTTGACCATACTATTCATCCTCGTTCCTTTGTTGAGGGAGACCTTGTCCTGCTATATGACCAAGAAAATGATAAGCTGGGGGCAGGCAAACTCGAGCCCATGTGGCTAGGCCCTTACATTGTAAAGAGAGTATTGCAAAAAGGGGCGTACGAGCTAGTTGACTATGAAGGTAATCCTCTTGATAAGCCCCGCAATGGGTTGTACTTGAAAAAGTACTATGCATGATTCATGCGCTTCGATTTGTACATGCGTGTGTGTGTGTGTGTGAGTTTTCATGTTTTTGGTTTGGTGTGAAAGCGTGATTGACCCTTATTGTGTCTTTTTGCTTCTTGTGCAGATGTCAGGTGCACCTTACATTGGTTTCGCTGATGGTGCCTGCCGTAGCACTCGTAATTTTTCCTCTGTGGCGTGGGTGATCTACGATCCTCGCGGTGAGTTGATAGATCTTCAAGGTGTCTTTTTAGGCTGCACTACAAACAATATTGTTGAATATAGCGTTGTCATTGAATTATTACCCGAGGCAATTAATCTCGATATTTGTACATTGCTTGTTAACCTAGACTCTCAACTTGTCGTCCATCAACTCAATGGGCGATATTCCGTCAGAGACTGTCACATTTTAAGGTTGTACTTACGTGTTAAATTGTTAGAAAGGAATTTTGACTTTATCACATATCAACATATTCCACGACGATTAAACACATTATCTGATGCATTGGCCAATCATGTATTAGATAGACATTTGCATAATTTATAATCAAAACATTATACAAGCAAGCACATAAAAGCACAATAATAAACCATAGGCATATGCATATATATATGTGTGTCATAATGTTTGCACCGCGTGTGTTACAAAACCCAAAAATAATACATGTTCATCCTGATACATCCTCGGACAACATGTCCCTCAAAAAATATGCATGAAAGAAGCCTAGGAGTCTATTCGTGGTGGTGCTCATGATAGCACGTCACCGCGCGCACCAAGCGTCTCAACAGACGATGGATCCGAGTCGGCACCCCCACTGTGTGCCTCTGGTATGCAAAGAGCACGTCCGCCAATCTAGCATATCCTGGAATCCCTTGGGTAAGTCCCTCGAGATTCTGCACCAGCTCTTCCCCCACGGCTCCCCTTGCCTGAGGGTCAGCTGCAAGTTGGTCCCTCCGCGCTATAGGAGACAAGCCGGCTGGTCGCTCCGGGCCCACATCTGCATATACATATACTTGTCATCAGAACATGCATGTATTGACAAAAAAATGAAAATACATAAAACACCAAAAAGAGAAGATCATACCTAACTCCTCTTCCCACTCCCCCCCCCCCTCTGGCAGTGGGAGGTCTGGGTCCCCCATGAAGTTGGTTCCCGCGTATGTCCAATCCTCTACCACGATCAGCTGACGGCGAAGCCATATGAAGAACTTGGGCCTCCATGACATCTGTTGGGCCCCTCCTCCTCTGGGCATCAATGCTGCCCAGTGAGCCATCCTAGGCTCTCGTGGCAATGGGTTCGCCACTACAGCTCCCTGGTACTGGAAGACCGGCAATCGTTCCAAGAAGAACGACGCCACAATCAAGCCATACCTGAATTGTTTCACTCCCCCGCGCTTACACTTTGTAAGCTGCCTTTTGATATTTGTAGTCACCGCTGTAGCCCAGTCAAAAATGGTGGGGCTAAGGCACTCTGTCGCTAGTAACAGATGATTCTTGCTTGCCTCATGGGGTGCCTGTACCCCAGATGCACACGTAATAGTGAACAGTATCACTCTAAGAGCCAAGTCATGGATGGTGGCGATATCCACCTTAGCCAAGTCATGCATAGTACTTTTTCAAGTACAGCCCATTGCGGGGCTTATCAAGAGGATTACCTTCGTAGTCAACTAGCTCGTATGCCCCTTTTTGCAATACTCTCTTTACAATGTAAGGGCCTAGCCAAATGGGATCGAGTTTGCCTGCCTCCAGCTTATCATTTACTTGGTTGTATAGCAGGACAACGTCTCCCTCAACAAAGGAACGAGGATGAATAGTATGGTCAAAATCGATTTGTACATGTGTGTGTGTGTGTGTGTGTGTGTGAGTTTTCATGTTTTCAGTTTGGTGTGAAAGTGTGATTGCCGCTTATTGTGTCTTTTTGCTTCTTGTGCAGATGTCGGGTGCACCTTACATTGGTTTCACTGATGGTGCCTGCTGCAGCACTCGTAATTTGTCCTCTGCGGCGTGGGTGATCTACGATCCTCACGGTGAGTTGATAGATCTTCAAGGTGTCTGTTTAGGCTGCACTAGAAACAATGTTGCTGAATATAGCGCTGTCATTGAATTATTAGCTGAGGCAATTAATCTCAGTATTCGTACATTGCTTGTTAACCTAGACTCTCAACTTGTCGTCCATCAGCTCAATGGGCAATATTACGTCAGAGACCGTCACATTTTAAGGTTGTACTTACGTGCTAAATTGTTAGAAAGGAATTTTGACTTTATCACATATCAACATATTCCACGACGATTAAACACATTATGTGATGCATTGGCCAATCATGTATTAGATAGACATTTGCGTAATTTATAATCAAAACATTATACAAGCAAGCACATAAAAGCATAATAATAAACCATAGGCATATGTATATATATGTGTGTCATAATGTTTGCACCGCGTGCGTTACAAAACCCAAAAATAATACATGTTCATCCTAATACATCCTCGGACAACATGTCCCTCAAAACATATGCATGAAAGAAGCCTAGGAGTCTATTCGTGGTGGTGCTCATGATAGCACGTGACCGCGCGCACCAAGCGTCTCAATAGACGATGGATGCGAGTCGGCACCCCCACTGTGTGCCTCTAGTATGCAAAGGGCATGTCCGCCAATCTAGCATAGCCTGGAATCCCTTGGGTAAGTCCCTCGAGATTCTACACCAGCTCTTCCCCCACGGCTCCCCTTGCCTGAGGGTCAGCTGCAGGTTGGTCCCTCCGTGCTATAGGAGACAATCCGGCTGGTCGCTCCGGGCCCACATCTGCATATACATATACTTGTCATCAGAACATGCATGTATTGACAAAAAAATGAAAATACATAAAACACCAAAAAGAGAAGATCATACCTAACTCCTCTTCCCACTCCTCCCCCTCTGGCAGTGGGAGGTCTGGGTCCCCCATGAAGTTGGTTCCCGCGTATGGCCAATCCTCTACCACAATCAGCTGACGGCGAAGCCATATGAAGAACTCGGGCCTCCATGACATCTGTTGGCCCCCTCCTCCTCTAGGCATTAATGCTACCCAGCGAGCCATCCTAGGCTCTCGTGGCAATGGGTCCACCACTACAGCTCCCTGGTACTGGAAGAGTGGCAATCGTTCTAAGAAGAATGACACCACAATCGAGCCATACCCGAACTGTTTCATGCCCCCACGCTTACACTTTGTAAGCTGCCTTTTGATATTTGTAGTCACCGCTGTAGCCCAGTCAAAAATGGTGGGGCTAAGGCACTCTGTCGCTAGTAACAGATGATTCTTGCTTGCCTCATGGGGCGCCTGTACCCCAGCTGCACGCGTAATAGTGAACAGTATCACTCTAAGAGCCAAGTCATGGATGGTGGCGATATCCACCTTAGCACTGTTTTTCCCAAATTGTGCCTCTGGGCACACACGAGCCTTTACTTCACCGATCTTCTCCCCGGAAGGCCTGCTTCCGGTCAAAATGGGGCTCGCCCCTCTCCGTGACAGCCCAGTAATGAAGTACACATCAGATACATCCAGCTCTAAGGTCTGATCCCGTAAGTGGAATACTTGGTCATCAACATCCCAAGTGTCCACTATGAACTGTAATAGCTCCGACTGAGCTTGCAGATAAGAGGTGAGGAAGAACTTTTTGAGACCACAGTCTCTCAAAGCATTCATACACCCCTCATCTGCTATGGCCAAGGCATCTACGGCGTCATGCTCCCTTTCTTTCCATTCCACCACCATTTTTGCTTGTTTCCTGCACCCACAAGGATGAATACATCATTAATGAAACCCTGGTAGGCTTACAAACCAGAAAATTTTCAAAAATGATGGGCAAATTCACATAAAAAATTAGGTCGCGCCAATGGCGCGGCACCTTTGGGTAAATCACCCCATTGGCGCGGACCCGTGCCGGATACCCGCGCCAATGGGGCGCAACCCTAAATTTGGAAATCCCCCTTGCCGAGGGTCAATTCAGGAACAAAATGCATAAAACAAGTATGGAAATGGAGCTAAAGGAAGCACCTCTTACCTGGAACTGGCGGAATCTCAGATGGTTGCCCGGATTGGCAGTAATCGCTGCTCGAAGTTTGCACCCCAAATGGACCACTACCACTATGCAAAAGGTAAAAGGTAAAAGTAATTTTGTTTTTACATTTTTCACCATACTTATAGACTTTTTGACTTGTAATTAGGGTTAAAAAGTTGTTTTTTTGAATATTTTAATACATTTTCGGTCGAAAATGGATTTTACGCTTGCTATTGGTGTTATGGAAGGTCCTTTTTGCAACTTCGATGGTGAAACGAGTTGTATTTTATAATTTTTAGGACTCGGTAAATACACGAAAAAGTCACTACGGAGTCATCTTTCAGCTCTTTTCTGACTCGCTAAAAATGAAAAGATTGTCGGGTTTCCCCTCTTGACTCGTTAAATATAAATAAGAGGCGGTCGTCTTTAAACTCTTTTCCGACCGTGTAAAAACGAAAAGATTGTCGGACCTTTGTCATTTCCGGTTCGTTAATGGTTACGAAACGACGTGATGTTGATCATTTTTTTTACTTTTTCAGATCGATATCACTACTCATGAAAAGTACTCCTCGATCGTAATGGTCGGGCGGTTCTTTCGAGCATTGTTTTATACTTTTTCGGGCTCGGGAGACACACCTTTACGAAAAAGGACCCCCCTGGAGTTTACTTTTCTGTTGTCTTTTCAGACTCTCTAAACAGGAAAAGACGTCGAGTTCTTCCTTTGTCAGACTCGTTAAAACTTAATGACATCGGATTCCATCATACTGACACCCACAAGCATATGCTATCCCCATCAAGCTTGTTAAAAATAACTGGGGTACTCGCCAGAAATGGTGGGGAAAATGGATCCATAATCATTGTCGTGTCGGTAGTATGTCGCTCTTGAACATGGCACTAGTCTGCATTCGTGTCTGGGTGGAAACATCTCGTCTTGTTTCACACTAGCCTCCGTGGGTTTGGGTTATCCTATTTGACCTCTCATTTGCTCATTGCCTTGTCATCATGACCTCTACTCATTTGATGTCAAATACTGCCAAGTCCACTATCGTGTTGCTGATATGTTCAAGAGAAGTTGACCTCTGCAGCATTACAACCTCCCTCTGATACCTCACATAATTCTGATTTACCACAACATCTTTCCTCTGTCTCGTGTCAATGATGTGGGAAACATTATGGCCCACCTTTGATCAAGGTCACTTCCTGTCGACTTCAACTCATTATCCAGGAAGCTGATATAGAGACTCCCTTCGGTGCCTTGGAGCCTGCATGCCTCAATGGCAGGTTCTTCATGTTCGACGAGAGGTTTTCATCATTGGCCTCCGATCGAATGATTCTACAGGTGTTCGACGCCAGCTCATTGATTCACACGCCGTAAATTGTACCTGTAGTACCTTGAGGACCATTGTCATTATTTGTGGTACCTCTCGCGTCTGTTAATAGTTTTCATTATTGACTGGTAATCAGACGATGTTCATGCATGTTCGACTTCAACTCATGTATTCGCATGCTTGAACTTGTACTCTCTTCGGGTCGAGATGGAGCGCAAGACCCTGGATTTTGTCTATTGGGATCCAGGTTACGATTTGTGGCTTATTATGATTATTACATGACTCATTCACTGGATGGCTGCGACCATGCCTGGGTCTATTTATCGATCCTCTCTGGATGGCTTCATCCATACCTTGGATCTAGATCGTTATGTACTCTATTATAGATGGATGCCCCCATACCACATACATCATGTACTTGAGATATCAGTTGTACTTCTTTATGCAGGTTCTCTGGCGGCCGTGTTTTCAGTAACGCATGTTCTTGTAAAGCATTTTACCCCTCTCTCTCTCGGGCCTCATGCTTTAGGGGGCATCTGTTACACAGCAATTTGTCACCGTTTGTCACTGTCCCTTTTACCCCTCACCCATACACTGAAGGACTCATTCTGGGACCTGTGAGAAGTGACATGACCTGAAACCACTTGCATCATATTCCTCTAAGTATGAGCTTCATTTTCCCTGAAGACATCTCCTGCAAAATCTCCATGAAAATAGTTCTTTTTTGCATTAGCGCGGGTCCTCAGTTCACTGCCCGCGCCAATGAGGGAAATCCTCTAAAAAGGGCACGCTATTGGCGCTCTGTCTCAGAGTCGCACTCGCGCCAACCAAATTGAGTAAAGTTTTCAACCACAAAACTCCCGAAGGTTCTCTTCAACCCATTCACCAACTGAATCTATGTTGAGCTAGGATGGTTTGGCTTCGAATCTCCATAGAATGGAAAGTGGTTTGCCACCTTTCATGGAAGTTTCCAAGTGATAAAGCCAATCCCATGAATAATGTGGTTGATCCTATCCCTTTCTTCTCTATCTATAAAAGCTTGCCTCTATGCCTTGAGCAAGCTAGTTACAGTAGTTCTAGTCCCAGCATAGTGATAGAGAGTTTGAAGCTGCAAGAGCCTTCTTTGCACCCATAAGGCCAAATCTAAGTAAGGAGATTCTTGTCACCCAAAGAGAGAGAGGCTTGTTCCTCATCCCAACAAGCTTTGCAAGACTTGTGTAGCTGATCACCCAGCCAAAGGAGGATTTGACGTCAGAACAATGGTTGTATTCTTCTTTGTTACTTATCAATAATAGATGACTATCATTATGGTTCCACTCTCATTGTTTCATGTTTGATGTTGAGTTATATCTTTTCTGACTGATATATAATTGTATCTACTAGATTTTATGCTTGTTTTCGTGTTGTTCTTTGCATGTGCAGGTGTCCAATCACGGAGATCGTGGGGATCGTGACCGGCCAAAGCAAAGGAACGAGGGCGACATCTCTTCTACGAACACTAGCGTTGGAATCCAAGTAGGTTCTCATCATCTACTTTGTATTTGCAATTAGGAACTTGCATGATGGCATTGTGTGATTGTTGCTAGACCCGGTCTGGGCTAGTAGGGATCGTCTCTGTCCACAGAGAGGATTTACTTCCACAACACATGAGATCGATGGTATGAATAGCTTCAGTAGCTTGACATCCTTTTCTTTAGGTGGCCCTAGGATGTGAGGTGTATGCAGTTTGTTCATGTACTTATTTTTGTGATGCATTTGGTTGCACAGATCCCTGTTTGATGTTTGATGTGGGATCTTATTTTCTTACTTGTCTTGTGATTCCTGCTTGATGTGATGCAGAATCATTTTTGGTATGTACTTCTTGTCATGATTCGTCATGTTTTGTATGATATCCCTTTGTCATTATGTTTATGGGATACTCATGTTTTCACCATGTATGACTGCATTGAAATCCATTTTATTCCATGTTGGTGGGATGTTCATTATCGTCATAAACGAATTTCTGTCATACTGATAGAAGTCCTTTTGACTAAGAGTTCCTGTAGCGGAACATCTCTTGGAGCCACTCCTGCGTGAGGGAATTTTCCTTGTATGATAGTGACATCACCTCTTATGTACATCATCACTATTGACAACACTTAATGCAGCGCCCTACACCATCTTGACATTGAGGCCCGGAGATGTAGTCCCTCCTGGACGAAATCCATTATCAATGATTTATGTTTTCATGTGTTGATGAATGTCATATTCCTCTTCTTTACATCATGCAGATGTATTCAATTTATGTTCTTTTAAAAATGCAATCTAGCACATCACCAAAGTAAAAGGTCTTGGAAGGATCCTTTGTCACACTAGACCCGGGTCACTGACCAAGTCATCTCTTGCAAGAATATGTACATACTACAAACTCTTTATCTAGATCTACAATCTTTTGCACCGGATCATGTGTCAACAACTACTTAAGCTGCTCAAAATTGGCCTCACAATCCTCTATCCATTCAAGCTTATTACCTTTCCTCTGCAATGATGTAATAGGATAAACAATCTGTGAGGTTTTCCTGATGAACCTCCTTTAATAACATGCCAATCCCATGAAGGATCTCACCTCATCTACATTCTTTGGAGCATCCCACTCCATGATATCTCTTATCTTCTCTGGAACCATTGTTATGCCCTCCTCGGAGACAACATGTCCCAAGTAATTCACCTCGGTATGAAAGAAACTGCACTTGCTAATCTTAACATACAACTAATGCTCTCTCAATAATCTCAACACTAATGCTAAATTCTCAACATGTTCTTCCTCATTTTTAAAATATACCAATATGTCATCAATAAATACAGTAACAAACTTATCCAAATAGGGGTGCAAGAAACTATTCATCGAACACATAAATGTAGCTGGGGCATTAGTCAAACCGAATGGAACTAAAACAAAATCATAATGCCCATACCTAGTCCAGAAAGTTGTCTTGTAGATATCCTCCTCTTTGATATGTACCTCATGGTATCCTAATCTCAAATCAATATTCAAGAACATTGTTTCTCCCTTCATTCAATCAAATAGTTCATCAATCATCGACAACAAATACCTATTCTTGATCGTCACTTTGTTCAACATCCTATAGTTAATGCATAATCTAAGACTGCCATCCTTCCTATTTACAAACAATATTGGTGCACCCCAAGGTGATACACTTGGCCTAATGTATCCATTTTCAATAATTTCCTCTAACTAAAACTTTAACTCTACCAACTAGGGAGTGCTCATTCTCTATGGTGCTTTTGATGCTATGGATGCCCCTGGCACCAACTCAACAGAAAATTCTACTTCCCTATGAAGTGGAAAATCTGAAATGTATGTAGGAAACACATCATGAAAGTGTTGTAGAACTGGCTACCTTCTCAAAACATATGTATCCTCAATTTCATTACCATTGTCACTAGAAATATGCATTCAAAATAACACACACCCTTTTCTATGACTGCACTTTGCCTGCATAGCTTTCACCATCCTAATTGATGTGGGTTTCCCTTTCCCTGTAAGACTCTTGGTTTCCCATTGTCATCCAAGCTCTCAATGGATTTGTCATAACAATCCACCTTGGTCCTATGAAGGTACAACAAATCCATGCCCAACAATATATTGTAAGATCCCAACAGTAATACATTCAAATGTGTTGCAGTAGGCATACCATTCAAATCAAATGCACAAGCTATTACCGAATGATGAACTCACTTCTTTGTATGTGTAGCCAACTGAACTAACTAAGATTCTGCATGCAATTATTTATTTGATTCACACTTATTCACCGAGTTAGAACTAACATAACAATAATTATATCCATGGTCAATCAAAATAGAAACAACTTGATCACAAAGCTTACCATCCATCTCAATGATAGATGCCAGATGGTCAGCCATTCTGTTATCCAATGCCACATAGATACAAGGAATGCTTTGGCCAACATCCCCAATAGTCTATGCCTTCTATGCACTATATATATAAGGCCTACCACCATGATTCTATGGGAAATCTCTCTTAATTTGTTCCTTACCGCATTTCCAACACTCCAACCATCCAGTACCATCACCTCTATGTTGTTGTTGTGACCCATGCCTCTGTCTAGTTGCATTGAAATTATTTTATGGTGCCAATTTTTTTTCTCTTCTACATTCAGAGGCTTTTTTCTTTTTAAATTCCATTTACCTTTACCTTTATCTTTCCCATTCCATCCTTGTTGAGATTCATTCTTACGCTTCGACTGCTCATATCAATGCTTTAATTTCCCAATAACTTCCTTAAGTGATCGAGGCTCATCATACTAAATATCATTTCTAAATGCTAATGAAAAACTACTTACAAATCATTGAACTTTAGCCTTCTCATATTTAAGACATGGTACATACCTCAATAGCTCCAGGAAATTAGTAGAGTACTCTTCGTCTATCACTGATCCCAACTTTAGCTCATAGAATTCTTTAGCCTTACCATCGTAGTACCTTTATGACAAGTAATTCTTCCTGAAGAGCCTCTTGAAGTCATGCCAACACAATTCATTTTTCCTCATGTATCTGACCCGCTTCACCTCTTCCCACCAGATACCTTCTTTACCTCTCAGGCCAAATATAGCTACTATGGCTTTCATATTATCTATGTAATTATGCAACTCAAAGAACTTCTTCATCACAATTATCCAAGCCTCTTCATCTTCTGGCTTCTTAAATTATCCATCAAAAGTAGGTGGCTTTTATTTCTTAAATCCATCTGGAAAGTATCCCCTATCACTCATCCTATAAGGATGATAACGATGATGATCATAATGCATATCAGAACGAAAACTAGAGTATTAATTGTGTCCATCACCTCTCCTATTCGGAGTATCCAAAAACCTGCCATATCTCAGTGTGTCATCTCTATCCGACCTGTGACCACCATGATACTTACTGCCATATGGACCATTAGTTATGTCCTCCTATCCATGGCTAATTTGAAATGGCCCCTCTCGGTGCAATTCTAACAAACTTTGAAGGAGTATTGTATTAACCTCTGCTTGTTTCTCTTTTGCCTACATGATTTTGTCATTCTCTGCCTTACAACTCTTTATTTATTCCTTTGAGCTTCTCAATGTGTTTGCTAATTCACAAGAGTGCCAAACATCACACTACTCATCTGATTCATAGGGAGAACCTCTGTAGTCTACCACCTTGCTAGTCATTTGTGATCTCTTTCCTATAAAGCATACTATGTTAGCTAAACTAAATCATAATAAAACAATGTAATTTAGAAAAATTATGGGAGGATATCTCATCTACAAAATCAACCAATCAATGTAGTACATGTGTAACGTAATCATAAAAACATATATACATATAATACATAAGCATATAACTATCATTATAGCTAGAGTCCATCCATCAATGCATTACCATATCAACTACACATACCCTAACCTGATGAATGAAAACAACAACCATACCAATGTACACTGACTGTACACAAGAAAAAACAACATGTAACTAATCATACACTCATGAAGACACACTTCACAACAATCAGATCCTCTTTCACATGATGACATCACTACAACCATGACTGACACCATGCATATGCAACTGTCATTAATGAATGACCAACACACACCACCCATCTAGTCCAATGGGTGAACCATGCTCTGACACCACTTTGTAACAACCTCATCATACATCTACCCAAGTAACCAACCAACCAAGGTACATATGTGATGAGATGCCACTATAATTGGATTCAACCTCGTAGGTGATGATGAGCCCCGAATTTTGGTAACAATTTGGGCTCATTTGGCCTACTTACCTTGCTCAACCCTTCATTTTTTATCACTTATGCATCATTTCTTAGTATATTCGTGTTATTTGTAGGGAGAAGGGCAGTCATTATGCCTACGTAGCTAATACATGATGATTTCAGGTTTTTTGGCATTAAATGGAGCAAAGACCATGCAAATGGAGACAAGGAGACAGCCAAGGTGGCATTGCGGGTTTATAGGGAGGTTGTCCACAGCCTTGAATGACCTCCCTCGTGATCTCCACCCCAACTCCGAGCTCCAACAGCTATCACCACCGAGCTAGAAGGCAGCCAACGGATTCTACAGGAACAACAGTTCACTTTCAGTTGGACAGCCAAGCTCCACTAATTGAGGAGGCCAGCTTGGCCCTCATCATGTATAAATATTAAGGTTGTTGCCTTCGATGAGACTCTTGAACTTTTGTTATAGATTTTGGATTACGAGCTGTAGCTCTGTTTTTGCTCTTTGTAAGCCAATTTTGGCATGTTGTTAGACTCATGATTATTTAATAAAAGGCAGTCAGATTTGGATGCGATTCTGAGTTCTTAGGGGAGCTATAGCTCTCAGGTTAGGGCCCAACCTGAGAGCAATAGACCTCCTTTCCTTTATATTGTTACTTGTTTTTTTCCATTGCATTTCTTTCCTTTACTTGCACTTGAAAAATACAGTTTGCTGAGTTGATTGTTTCGGTTTGGTTATGTAGGTTAGTTTCATGAATGCAGTTGTTTCATTAGTTCAGAATTAGCGTAGGGAGATTGAAGTTAAGTTGAGTTCAAAAAGGTTGAATGCATGCTCACTTTCACCTCTGTTTGGGGACCGGAAGTGTAGACCGTGCCAACTACCAAAAAAAACATTGTTTTAACATATGCATGCAAGTATTGTTGTAATGTTTTCGATTGAAGAGTTGTCCATGCGATTTTATCTTGAGTAATGACTCTTTGGTTCAGTATCATGCACGAATTCCTTTCAACTTACATTGCTGTTCTTTGATTCCTAATAAAACAGTTAGAATAGGTTGGTGAACTTTCGTTTACATGCAAGATAAGGGTGATTTGTTTCATTTACACTGCGCAGCACCACTTCATCATGTTCTTATCTTTCTGAACCGTGCCTAAGCCACCTACTCATCCTCTGTTCATCTCATTTGCCTTCCAACCCTTCTATTATCCACATTGCTCAATCTTTTTGGCCTTCCATTGCCTCTACCCTTCTATCGACCAACCAGCTCTATCCACTCTCTCTCCACCTCATCTCTCTGTCCATAGGCCATCTCAAGCTCCTCTTTCATCTTACCCATCCATCCATATAGTTCCTTCACTCCTCCATTACCCAAAACTCCGACTGTAGGACATCCTGTAGAAGTTAGCAGACTTCCTGTAGAAATCCCGAGTTTCCTGTAGGATCCCCTGCAGACATCCTGTAGAAGCCTGCAAACACGGTTGCCAAGCACCTGAACGTTGTGGACTTCTGTGGAATGATGTGATGGATCCCCTGGAACCTCTCAGAGCCCTCCTGACCTTTCCCAAGCCTTCCTCCCTTTGAACTACCCCTGCACAGTCAAGACCTAGTAAGAAGCACAATCACAATAACTCCACCCACTTGAGCAAAAATACAAAAATGTGTTCTCTTCAATGAAAGTAGTTTAAATTCATGCATCTCATCTCACTAGAAGTAATGGCATCATTTCTAGAAGTTTGCACTCCCACCATTGCATCATAGAGATTAAACTAGTCAGATTAGGGTTTACTAGGGTTTCCATGTTTGGTTGGCTTTCAGTTCATTCTTGCAAAGTAGGTTAATTTCCTTTGAGATAGCCTTCGTCCATCATTTAGAAAGCTTCTTCTGAGAACATATAGAAGTTGGCTTGAGCCCTAGCGGACTTGTGCCAGCTGACCAAGTGATAGCTGCGACAAGAGCTAGTACTTGTGCATACAGCACCGTCGCTTCCAAGTTTGTTACGAACTACCGGGTTGATAAAATTAGAGAAAGGAAGCTCCAGGAGTTGTAGCATTATTGCTACAATACTGGAGCCCACTAGGTGACTTTAAGGAAGTGGAAGTGACAGAAGCACATCACACAAACCTTTCACATTAGCAACACAACTCCCAGCAGCCAACCCAACCACTCAGGTAACCAACCCATGTGATCAACTGAAGTTTTAGACCATTAAACCCCTGGATGCTCCCTTGCTATTGACATGCATGCATCCAGGAGGCTACATAGGCTCCCACATCATGGGTATGCATGCATCTAGGGAATTTTCTCCTCAAACATGTGCCCGCAACTCTGGGATTTGTGCAACTTTTTAAGGCCCAAAGCTTAGGTCACTTTCCATAACTCATTGACACTTTCAAAAGTGAATTTACACAACATAACAATGATTCCTTTGAAAAAACAATGGCAAGGTCTAGACTGGACCCCCACTAGCCATGACAAACATTTCATCAAACATGTCACAAATATGTAATTTACGGGTCTAAACAACAGATCTAAGCATAGGGGTCTCATACTTATCTGAGAATCACTAGGAAGCATTGTTAACTTATATCATTAGTTTCATTATAATCTATTAGGTCATAGACACTTTTCTCATTCATTTACAAATAAAAACATGAGGAGAGCCATACATCGTCACTATCATAATACATGGTTATAACTAGCATAATAACAATAGAAATACATAGGATACATTAGCCATAGAATACACACATAAACTAGTACATTTATGCATAAAATGTCAAGGAAAGAAACTCTTATTAATGAATTCAAAAGCCAACTTGGGATGGGAATATGATGTTCCACCTGACAATAGATTGGATGATCCAAGTCTCTCTTTATCCAATCACCCTCGTGCCAAATTCCAAGCATGAATGTCAGACTCAAACCAAAAGAACCATCCAGGGAATCCTGAGGCTAAAACACCTCACCCTCATCAATAGAAACCATGATCTACCATAATCCACACCGGATCACTAGGAAAAAACAATAAACATGTAATAAATAGATTTAACAGGATCTCCATTAGATCACTATCAAAAAACAAGCAAGGATTCCACTAGATTTCTCCACCTACACCGTCAGTAATTTTCCTATCTCATAGTCTCTTAGGATTTATTGCAATCCATAGTGAATCACTAGGACCTAAACCAAGACCCACTCTCCAAAACTTACCACATATTCCCTCCCAAGATTACAAGGCCTAATGAAGAGCACCCACCTCTAGGATTTACCATATATCCTGCCATTTACTCGTCGAGAATTCATAGGCCCACCGAGGAAACAGAAAATATAGCTTTACCGTAGCCCACAGTTTGATTCAGGGGTTATTAGTCCATGTGTTATTTCTTTTGGAGATCCACCTCACTTAGCTTCGAATCCATCCGACAATCTAGCTATCCAAAAATGGCAAGGCTAGGCCGAAAATATGATCACATGTGGAAAAAACCATGACATAACAATAAAGAACCACACGCAATACCATTCATGCCAAATGTATCAAGGAAAACACACATACAAATTGATACCTACAAAGAATCTTGTTGTAGCTACGTGATCCCGCTCTTCCTTACTTTCTCCTTCCTTCTTTTTGCCTCCTTTTCCTTTCTTGATCCAATGCCAAAGTTCTTCAAGAAAAATCTATGTGTCAAAGAGTGAGAGAGAGAGAGAGAATAATGAGAGAGCTCCAAAACGGAACTGAAAAAAGGTTCCAACTAACCCTCAGAAGCCTTTTTATAAATTATGCCTCTATTTTATTCATTTTCCTTTATTTTCCTTCATTTGCCTCCTCACATGCAACCTATGACCTTTAACCTTCGTTTTCTCCTAATTTCCATTATTTTCCTAAATAAATGCAAATTAATGTCATTTTCCTTTCCAAAGCCATAGCCATTTCCTTTCCCAATTTACTTAGTGATAATAAACCAATGAACACCCACAGTAGGATGTCTTGCCGAACATTTAGCTTGGACTAAGTGGCCCACCAACCATGGTCATTATTTTTTCCTTTATTAACTTTTATTAGATGGAAGTTTCACCATGTTTATTTAGAAAGTTCCTAACTTGTCCCACAAATCCTTCGTTGTAGCTTCCTCTAATAAATTCAGCAATACTGAATTTGAGACACATAATCGTATTATGATTTTTTCCTTCCAATCCAACTTCTTCCATTCTTCATTAGACACTGTTGTTGGTTTACTACATGGATCTCACGCAATCCAATAATCTTTATCCACTAGCGGATCCTCCATATTGAGTTTCCACAACTCAAAACTCTGACCATTAAATTTCTTGATCTCTATCTTTCCATTGCTCGCCATCTTCTTTCACCACAAGAATCGATCCCGCAGATCTCCCACTGAACAAGGTCTACCATAGGCCCAAGAAAAATCCCTCAGCAACAAAAGCATCCCCTTGAAGCCAAAACAACTCTGATACCATATATAGGTTTTAAACCCATACATAAATTACATGCATATGAATTCTAAAAACAAAAAAAACAATGGAGAGAGCATAACACATAAAAAAAAAATTACACAGAGATTCCCCTAGATCCCAAAACTGGGACTACTAGATAGATTTTTCATTATGTTCCTTTCAATGTTACAATACATATATATACATCCCAAAGCATCCATAAATGCCAATTTATTAACCCTAGATTAGAACATAATCATAGCTCCCTTGACTGGATCTACAAAATACCATGAACCGAAAACCATCGCACCCAAAACCATGTATGAAATACATGCACAAAACCATAGGTAGGTTTTTCCACCAAATATAAGGTCCAAAAAAAACTTCTTGGGGAGTTACCATGGACATCGTGGAGGGGGGGTAGCCACCCCCCTATGACCTCTTGGCAATGCCTGACATAACATACAGAGGGGGCTAGTTGTGGAAATAATTTAACACAACATAACAATGAGAAGATGACAAAATCTTGCAAAGAGGATCTTGCAAGAGATTTCGAGATGGACCTGGGGTTCATGCATTACTTCCTTAGTATGGAAGTATAGAAAGAAAATGAGGAACTGTTTGTCTCTTAGGGCAAGTATTCCAATGAGATACTCAAGAAGTTCCACATGGAGACTCCTCTAGTAGGTAATTGGAGGAAGGAAGATGCTACTTCAGGTGAAGTAGTGGAGGTTAATATTTAGAGAAAACTTGTGGTTTCACTTATTTATTTGGTGAGCAAACCATCAACCATATGTTTTTCAATTAACTAGATTAGTCAAGCCTTAGTTAAGCCAACCAAGCGTTATTGGAAGGAAGCTAAACATATGCTAAGATACCTCATAGACACCACTCATTTTGGTCTTTGGTACATACCAAGAGAGGGAGTGAAGTTTAAATGCTTCATAGATGAAAATTGTGCTATGAGTCGATCTGACAGGAAGAGAACATTAGGGGGAATGTTTACTATTGGGTTAGCATAGTTTCTTGGTACAATAGGAAGAAGAGATCAGTTGTAGTCAGTTTAGCAGAAGCGATATACATGGATGCTAGTCAAACAACTTTTGAGGTTGTCTAGATGAGGAAGATCCTTGTTAGGGTATTTGGTCAACATATGGATCCTATAGTGATTTACTATGACAATTAAAGTTGTATCAAAATCTTTGAGAATCCAATTTTTCATGATCAGTCCAAGAATATCAACATCCAGTATGACCATCTATGAGATTGTGTGTAGAGCAGGATCATGTTGCTGGATTACAATACTATAGAGAAGCACAATGTAGATATTTTGACAAAAGATATATGAAAATTCGAGTTTCACAGAGGAAAGATCAAGGTAGCAGATAATCCAATAATAGATCTGACCTGAAAATATATTAAATGATGCCAATATACCCAATAACTGTAAATAATCTCAAGAGAATTACAAAAACAAAATACAGAAATTCTTCTCTTTATTAGTCAAAACCCTTAAGGTAGGGAAACACCATACAATCACTTCTTAAGGAAGGAGAATACTCCACAAGCCATATGCTTTCCAATAAAATAATCCTTGACATCTCTCAATGGGGAGTCTCTAGCCTCTATATAGGCTTCATACATACAATACCATGGGTCATTACCATGCGTTTCTTAATACCATATATCTAATACAATGGGCTTATCACGTTATTGCTAACTACTTGTGGTCCCTTACATGATGCAGGTTAACCACTTTATTTATTAATTATGACCCATCTCATTATTACATTAATCCCTTGGGTACCTCCCTCTGTAACCAATAATATCCCCCCTAGGTATACTATATTTCACCCCCTTTAAACATGTTTTGTCCCCGAAAAATAAGAAGAACACAAATAATAAGATCTACTCAATAGAGTAGTCCAATGGTACCATGCATGTGCATCTAGCCATCCTAGAGACAAGTGATTACTCGATCTAGCCAGTGCCTCGCTCGCTTGAGCTAGGAGTTGATCTTGGCGGTTCCAAAGTGTTGATGTGTTGTGGTTAGATCTGCGCACCTTTCTATCCATTGTGCGGGGGTTTTTGACCTTGTGGCTAATTTTTTTCCATCTTGTTGGTTTTTTTCTTGCTAAGTGATGTGGGTGGTGATATGCTGAAGTTTTAACCAATGGTGTATCTTTCTTTAATTCACCACCTGCTGGACCCTGATGGGTATTTGGTACATGTTGTGGCACTTGCAATTGTTTCTTATATTCTAGTATTACTCCAACCACGAACTCCTCATCTGATGTATCAGTACTTGTCACATTTTCTACTTCAGCCTCCTTGGAATCTACCTATTTATTGATGGAAATATCCTGTAATGTAATTTTCTTCTTTTTATACTAAAGCTTCAGGAATTTCTTCTGTACATTAATATTGATAGTACCATTAGATTCCATCTAAGGGTATCTCAAAACAACATCCACATTAGCTATATCTAAAGCACAAAAATCAGAATGCAATACATAATTATCCATTGAAATCTTCAAATCTTTATAAACTTGCACTTGCTCATTATTAACATGTGTGTGCTCTATTTGTTTAGCTGGGACTTGCAACCTTTTAGCCAAACAAACACTAATAAAATTATGCTTGCTATTAGGATTGATAGACACAATTATCTTCTCTTTTTTAATACATTCATGAACCTATAATAAGGAGATACCATTATAAACTAACGCCTTACATGTCTCATTCTCATGTTTTCTAGCATGAGACCATTTGTCTAAAATGACTTTTTCAAACTCTTCATTAGGAAGGCTTGAATGCTTCTAGCAGTTAGGTGATTTCCACCATATGGAAGCCTCACCTCTAAACATAAACCAGGCCAAAGGTCGCCAGTATTTCCCAACTTCTGAATTTTCCCATTTTATGAATTCTTCAATAGTAGGGCCATCATCTTTTCCTGTAAAAATAAAATCCTTGCTAGAAGCCATGAAGAGAGTTTTGAAAAAATCACTTACTTTGGTGAAAATTTAAATAGACACAACTCGATAAATATGACTTGGAATCCTTATTATAACCTATTTTTTGAAATGGAATGACCATTCTACATCTTCCCATGTGATAAAAATCTTGATCTGGGCACTCTCGAATTTTAGATTATGTTGCAACTTTCTCGTTGTTACAAAAAATTCTCAAAAAGGAGCGATTTTAAATCAATGATATCTCCCTCATCCGAACTCCAATTTGACCAATTGTTTTTTTCAAATTTGGTAATTTTTCACAAGGATCTTAGATATGCAGTTATTATCTCAAAATTCCCCATAAAGGCTAAAACAATTGACCAGAGATGCACCATCCACGAAGTTTCGTCAAAAACATTTCTACAACACATCTGATTTTAAATAAACGATATCTCCCTCATCTGGACTCTGATTCGGCCAATTGATTTTTTAATTTGTGTAATTTTTCCTAAATAAACTGAATATACAACTTGTTTTTGCAAATGTTTCCCCAGAAGTTTCATATCAGGTCTGCAAAATCGCCACCCTAAAAATTTCTTGCAAAAATAAAAATAAAAATCTTTCCACTTTGCCCAAGAACGTGTCTCTAATACGACTTGTAATAGATCTAACCTGAAAATATATTAAATGATGGAAATGTACCTAATAACTATAAATAATTTCAAGAGAATTACAAACACTAAATATAGAAATGCTTCTCTTTATTAGTCAAAACCATTAAGGTATGGCAACACCATACAATCACTCCTTAAGAAAGGAGAACACTCCACAAGCCATATTCTTGCCAATACAATAATCCTTGACATCTCTCAATGGGGAGTCTTTAACCTCTATATTGGCTTCATACATACAATACCATGGGTCATTATCATGCGTCTCTCAATAACATATATCTAATACAATGGGCTTATCACATTATTGCTAACTACTTGCGGTCCCTTACATGATGCGCATTAACCACTTTATTTATTATGACCCATACTACTATTACATGATTCGCTCGGGTGCCTCCCTTTGTACCCCATAATATCCCCCGTAGGTATACTACATAATCCCTTTCTTATTGAAAGGGAGTGTTGAAAATGCAACGAGGAAATCCTAATTTAAATTTTCCTTGATTTAATTAGGAACTAAATTTTAATTCTACATCTCATGACAACTTGTAATAGTTAACTATGTTAATTTTACTTATTTCGATAATTTAAATTGGGGTGGGGGTCTAACTTGAGTCATTTAGAGTGTCTACTAATTTATAGGAGCCCTAGTTGAGTTTATTTTGAAATCTAATTAATTAATTCAATTTAACTGAGTTAAAGTCTGTTAAACTAGTTCCAACTAATGGAGGAACCAGTATGAGGTCAGGTAGTGGGGCGTTGTTTCATGTTTCAACCAGGTAACTAATTATTCACTCATAAATAACTCATACATGTTAGATCTGAGAGTCACCAATTTGATATTGGAGTTTAGGGACATTGTACTATCAATTGTATAATCATTCAAATTGTACAAGTGGTGCATTCAATCAGAGGAAGGCCTATGAGGATTGCAAATTCATAAATGGGAAATTCCCAATTAAATTTGGGCTAGTACCCAAGGGAATTGTGCAAGGATATAGAAGCTTGGAAGGTAAAAAAATTGGCTAAGTATTGGCTTGCGCTTGTCTAGGAAGCAGTGAGATAGATTGAGATAGTGCAGAGGTTGCTCGGGCTTGAGAAAAGCATTATAATCTTGTCATATTTTTTGTTTAATGTAATATACATATAACAGGGGTTTTTAGTTGTGGATTTCCCAAGAAAAGTATTATGTTATGTGTGATTGAATTCTTTCTCTTATATGCTTCATGATTTCCTTGATTGTTTATTGTTTCCGCTAATGAGCAGAGTAGATTCAAGTCAATTGTTTTATCATATTACAATCTGTAGTTTGAATCTACAAGGAATTTACATATATTTATCTCACAGATTCCTAGACAATCCCAAGCCAATACTTAACCAAAGTTTGGCTTTCTCAAGTCCCTATTTCCTTGTGTTATTTCCTTGGGAATTAACCCCTATTAATTAGGGAAATTCCTCAATTGGAATTGCACAATCCATCATAGGCTTTACTCTAACTGCATACACAATCGTACAATCCGTATGATTATACAACTAATAGTATAATGTCCATGAACTCCAATATCAACTGAGTAACTCTCAGTTCGAACATGCATAAGTTATTTATAGTGAATCATCAGTTAACTAGTTGAACACATGAAGCAACACCCCACTGTCTAACGTCCTTCTAGTTCCTCCATCAGTTGGAACTAGTTTAACTCACTTCAACTCAGTTAAATTGAACTAATTAATTACAACTCAAAAAGAACTTAATCAGTGCTCCTATAAACTAGTATACACTTTACATAACTCAAGTTATACCCTCAACTTGAATTAACTAGGCAAACTAAGTCAATTTAACTTAGTTAACTCATACAAGTTGTATTGTAATGTGGAATTACAATTTTTTTCCTAATTTAATTCAAGGACAAAATTAAATTAGGATTTTCTTGTTGCATTTTCAACACTCCCTCTCAACAAGAAAGGGATTATCAAATACCCCAATCCTACCTCTATGGAACTTGAATATTCCTCTTGATATCCTTAGTTAAGATGTCTCCATTTTATTCCACTGTAGGAATGTACTCCAGCAACATCATTATTCTTTGCACACAATCTTGTAGATGTTGATACTGGATGTTGATATGCTTGGACTGGTCATGAAAAATTGGATTCTCAAAGTTTGATAGAAACTCTGATTGTCACAGTAAACCATTGTAGGATCCATCTGTTGATCAAATAACCCAACAACGATCTTCCTCATCCAGATAGCTTCACAAGTTTCTTGACTAGCATCCATGTACTCTGGTTCTATCAAACTGAATGCAACTGATCTCTACCTCCTATTGTACCAAGAAACCGTTGATGACCCAATACTAAAGATTCCCCTAGATGTGCTCCTCCTATCGGATGGACTCCCTGCCCAATCTGCATATGTTGAGCCTTGCAACCTCACTCCCTCTGTCCATCTGTACCAAAGACTAAAATGAGTGGTGCCTCATAGGTATCTCAAGACAAGTTTAGTTGCCTTCCAATAGAGTTTTGTTGGCTTAAACATTTCATGACTAAGTTAGTTAACTACAAAACATATTTTCGATCGTGTGTTCACCAAATACATAAGTGAACCCACTGCTTCACTTGAAGTAACATCTTCCTTCCTCCAAATAATTATTAGAGGCATGTCCATGTGTTTGATGCTCTCCATGTGGAACTTCTTCAGTGTGATATATTTTCCCTGAGAGACAAACAATTCCTCATCTTCTTTTCATACTTCCATACCAAGGAAATAATGCATGAGCCCCAAGTTCTTCATCTCAAATTCCCTTGAATGATCCTCTTTGCAATATTTTAATATCTTATCATCACCTATTAGAAGTAAAGCATCGAAATATAATAATATAATAAAAAATTTAACTTCAACCACAATATGGTAAATATTTGCATCTGCTTCACTTTTGGTGAAGCCCAACCTATTGAAATAGTTGACAATCCTGGGGTACCAAGAATGAGGTGCTTGTTTCAAACCATACAGTGCTCACTTGAATTTGTAGACATGCGACTCTCTATTGAGGGTATCAAATCCTTTTGAATGCTCAATTTTCACCTCTTCCTCAATCACTTCATTGAGGAATGTTGTATTCAAATCCATTTGATGTATATTCCATCCCATCTACACTGAAAGTGTTAGGATATAATTGATTGAAGAGTTCCTTGCTATTGGAGCAAAGGTCTCCTCGTAATCAATTCCCTCCAGCTGAGAGAACCCTCTGGCAACAAATTTTATCTTGTGTTTCTCCACACTCCCATATTTAGCTTGCTTTACCTTGTAAATCCATCTCGAAGTCACCATTGACTTGTCTGTTGGTCTTGGGACCACTTCCCAAACACTGTTTTTGATAATGGATTCACACTCCTCTACCATGGAATCAAACCATACTAGTTGCTACACATCTACACTCTCACTCATCATAGTCATGTAGCTAGTGTACCTATCTACTAACCTCCTTTTCCTACATTGTGATGGGGGTGATCCTACATTTTCTCTAGTATCATGCATCAATATGTGATCTTTTATGGTGTGCTCCCTTCTATCTCTAGAAGTCTCTACATGATTGGGTACTTCCACTCTCTACTCCTCTCCATGTGGATTTTCCACATCATCCTGAGGTTCTTCATTTAGATCTAAATTCTCCTCATCTCCATGCAACTGAAGGGAACATCTCATGCCCTTCTCTTCATAAAAATACACATCTCTACAAATCATTGTCATCTTGTGAGATGGAAGGTACACCTGATAATTGTGAGGTGTATCAGCGTACCCCACAAATATGCCCAACTTAGTTGTCAGCTCTAGCTTTTTCCTTTCATCCTTGGTAACATGATAGTAAACTAATGAACCAAATATCATAAGTGTGCCACATCTGGTTTCTTACTTGGAAAATTTTCTTTTGGTGTACTCATCCCGAGAATCCGATGAGGACTCTTGTTTTTCACATATACAACTGTGTTTCATACTTCAACTCACAAATTCAATGGTAGGCCCTGATCATGTAACATCACCCATTCATCTCCCACAATACTTATGTTTTTCCTTTCAGTGCCCCGATTTTTTTGTTAGTTATGGGGTGCTATTAACTCCCATTGAATTCCTTCTGATGCACAAAAGTTTTTGAATTCATTCGGCACATATTCTCCACCGTTATCGCTCCTGCGATCCTTCACTTTGTTGCGAGTGTCTTTCTCAACAAGTGCTTTAACTTCACAAAATTTAAAGAACATTTGATCTTTATTCTACATGAATAAAATCTAGCACTTACGTGAGAAACCATCTACAAATGTCACATAATACCTGTGCTTGACCATGGAGGTCGTCGAGAATGGTCCACACACATCTTAATGAACTCTTTTAAGGATCACTTGCAATCGACTGTCCTTATAATGAAAGGTGGATTTGTTGTACTTCCTTAGTGTATACCCTTTGCATGTATCTCTCTTCTCTAGTGCACCCTTAGGATGTCTCGTACAAATTTTTTGCATGATCTTCAAAGCTCCATGGTGGAAGTGGCCCGATCCTCTATGCCACAATTCATTGATGTCTCGGCTCTACACCTTCTCTAATTTTTTACTCAAAGCATGATAGTCTTGTATATCCAATTTGTAGAGGTTCTTCACCTGAACCTCGATCCGCTTCACTTTTCTTGAGGCTATGTGATGAAGGTCAACCTTTCCTTTCCTAAATATCACATAATAGCCATGGTCCTCCAACATAGCAACTGAAACCAAATTCTTCTTCATACCCGAAACATATATGAGATATTTTAATGCAAGAGGAGAAGCAGACTCCCTCTAAAAAGTAACAGTATTGATGCCAATCGCATTATACCTTCCATCATATCCCATTTTGATGTGCATCTGGAGACCCTTCTCCTCCAAGTCACTGAAAAATTCTTTGTTTTCGATCATATGGAATCAAGCTCTACTATCCAGATACCACACACTACCCATCATTGATGTTACCATGCAAGAAATTTGAGAGAAATCCATCTTGAATTGGGAATCAAGAGCTTCACATGCTGCTCCTCCTGAAGGATTCTTTCCAACATTCTTGTGTGCACACTTCATGGCATAGTGTCACAGCTCGTGGCAGTGAAAACATTTAATATTCAATAAGTCCTTCTTCTTGCCTGCCTGACTAGAATTTGATTTGAAATGGGATGAATTCCCTTTCCCTTTATTTTCCTTTCCAACCAAGGTACGATTCTCATCATCGTCATTCTTAGATGATGATCCATCTCTGGTGTTCCATTGAATCGTTTCTTGCATCAAGTCGGACCACAGATGCTCCTACTCTGGTAGCTTCTCCCTCCCATTTATCAAATCCTGGTAGTTGTGCCATCTTTTGGGAAGGCCTAGAAGTGCTAGGCTAACACCAGATCATCTTCAACAACCTTAAGAACATCACTTCCAATCTCATCCTGACATTGGGTGAACTTGGCCAAGTACTTTGGTATTGTGTCTCCCTTCTCCATCTTTATTTTCGTAAGTTTGTCCTTCAATGCCATCTTCCTATAGTCATTGTTGTTCTAAAGCAGGTATGCCAAGGCCTTCCACATTACATATGGAGTCTTCTTCCTGTGGAGGTTTGAAACAATATGATCTTGAAATCCTAATATGATCCTTCTCACCTTTGCAACACATTTCCTCCACTCTACTAGATCTTGAGCATCAATTTCTGGAGACTTAGGAATAACTTTTCTTTATGAATTCATTCATCCCATTGTCTTCCAAAACTGCCTCCATCTTTTCCTTCCAAGAAATATAGTTTGAACTACCCTTAAAGGCATATTCCAGTACCAATGTGTAGAACGACATCTTGTTGGCTCTGAAGAATGATACTGCAAATTAGATTTCACCTAAAAAAACAAAATCGTATTCTCCTCTTCTAAAGTGATTTCTACTCTAATGCCATGTAGAAATTCCTTGTAGATTGGAATTGTTGATTGTAATTTACTAAAATAATAAACTTGAACCTACTCCACTCATCCAAAAATTAAATCATCGCAATTACGGTGTTGAACAATATAGTTATGTTATCTTCATTATGCAATTATGGTGTTGAAAAATGCAGATGTCATTGAACCTCAAGCTAATAGTGTCAAAACTCTTGCTCTAATTTCTTCAAATGATGACTTTTTAGCTACCCTCGAGTACTTTTGTGTTACATTTTTGTGCACATGGTTTTGCTTCTAGGGATATTTGGTCACTCTTTTCTTTTGCAGGCTCAAAGCATTTCTTCCTCTATATGTTTGCTCACACTATCTATTGGAAGGTTCATCAAGTTATGGATATAAGATTGTTTTGTTTCCAAATATTAGTGTTGTGGGGATACAATATCTTGAGCCTTCACATTCCTGCCAGTGTCTTTCTCAACGAGTTCTTTAAATTCACAAAATTTAGAGAACATTTGATCTTTCTTCTACATGAATAAAATCCATCACTTACGTGAGAAATCATCTACAAATATGACATAATACTTAGTCTTGGCCATGGAGGTCTTCAAGAACAATCCACACACGTCTTAGTGAACTCTTTCAAGGATCACTTGCGCTCGACTCTCCTTATCATGAAAGGTGGCTTTGGTGTACTTCCTCAATGTACACCCTTTGCATGTATCTCTCTTCTCTAGCGCACCCTTGGGATGTCCTGCAGAAATCTACTACATGATCTTCAAATTTCCATGGTGTAAGTGGCCCAATATTCTATGCCACAATTCACCAATGTCTCGGCTTTACACCTTCTCTGATTTTGTGCTCAAAGCACCATACTCTTATACACCCAATTTGTAGAGGTTCTTCACGCAAACTCCAATCGTTTCACTTGTCTTGAGGCTATGTGATGAAGGTTAGCCTTTCGTTTACTAAATATCACATTGTAGCAATCGTCCTCCAACATAGCAATAGAAACCAAATTATTCTTCATACCTTGAACATACATGACATATTTTAATGTGAGAGGAGAAGAAAACTCCCTCTGAAAAGTAACAGTATCGATGTCAATCACACTATACCTTCCATCATCTCCCATTTTGAACAATTATTTGTTTCTGTTCATATGGAATAAGGCTCCACTATCCAGATACCAAACAATACCCATCTTCGATGTCACCATGCAAGAAATAAGGATGAAATCTAACTCAAATGATGAATCAAGAGCTTCACCTGCTCCTCTTGAGGGCTTCTTTCCCAACCTTATTATGTGGACACTTCATGGCATAGTGTCCCAACTTGTGACATTGAAAACATTTAATCTTTGACAAGTCATTTGACTAGGAATATGATTTGAAATGGGATGAATTCCCTTTCCCTTTATTTTCCTTTCTAGCCAAGGCACAATTCTCCTCATCATCATGCTTGGATGAGAATCCATCTTTTGTGTTCTGCTAAATCTATTCTTGCACCAAATCGGACCACAAACACTCCCTCTTATAGCTTCTTGCTCCCATTTATCGAATCCTAGTAGCTGTGCCAGCTTTTGGGAAGGCCTAGAAGTGTTAGGCTAACCAAATCATCTTCAGAAACTATAACACCAACACTTCCAAGCTTATCCCGACATTGGGTGAACTTGGTCAAGTACTTTGGTATTGTGTCTCCCTTCTCTATATTGATTTTCCTGAGCTTGTCCTTTAGTGCTATCTTCATGTGGTCACTATTGTTCTGAAATAGGTCTGTCAAGTCCTTCCACATTGCATATGGAGTCTCCTTCTTGTGAAGGTTTGAAACAATATGATCTTGAACTCCTAATATGATCTGTCTCACCTTTGCAACACATTTCCTCCACTCTAATAGATCTTGAGGATTAGTTTTTGGAGGCTTAGGAATAAATTTGTTTATAAATTCCTTCATCCCATTGTCTTCCCACACTACCTCCATCCTGTCCTTCCAAGAAATATAGTTCGAACGACCCTCAAAGGCATATTCAAGTCTCAATTCATAGAATGACACCCTGAAGAATGATACTGCACTTTGATTTCACCTACAATTGTTTTTTCTTTGATACCATGTTGAAATTCCTTGTAGATTCAAACTTCTAATTGTAGTTTACTAAAATAATAAACTTGAATCTACTCTACTCATCAAATAACTAAACGATCCATGAAGCATAGAAGAGAAATAATTCAATCACACATTACACATTGATATATTGGGGAAATCCATAGCTAAAAACCCATGCTATCTGTATATTGCATTAATTGAAAAATATGACAAGATTAGAATGCTTTACTGAGGCCCAAGAAACCTTAGCACTATCTCTATCTATCATAACAACTTCCTAAACAAGCCCAAGCCAATAATTAACCAAATTTTGGCTTTCCCAAGTCCCTATTTCCATGTGATGTTTCCTTAGGAATTAGCCCCTATTAATTAGGGAAATTCCTCAATTGGAATTGTGTAATCCATCATAAGCCTTCCTCTCACTGCATGCACTTGCACTGTATGTACAATTTAGATAATTATACAACTGATAGTACATTTTCCTTGAACTCTAATCTCTATTGGGTAACTCTCAAATATGACATGCATAAGGTATTTATGAGTGAATCATCGGTTAACTAGTTGAACTCATGAAGCAACACCCCACTGTATGACCTCCTACTAGTTCTTCAATCAGTAGGAACTAGTTTAACTGAGTTTAACTTAGTTAAACTTAATTAATTAATTACAACTCAAAATAAACTCAAGGCTCCTATAAAGTAAGAGACACTCTACATGAATAAGTACTTAACTGATTTCACTTAAACTTAATTAATTAATTACGACTCAAAATAAACTCGAGGCTCCTATAAAGTAAGAGACACTCTACATTACTAATCAGTAGGAACTAGTTTAACTCACTTTAACTTAGTTAAACTTAATTAATTAATTACAACTCAAAATAAAATCAAGGCTCCTATAAAGTAAAAGACACTCTCCATGTAATTACAACTCAAAATAAACTCAAAGCTCCTATAAAATAAAAGACACTCTACATGACTAATACCTCCTACTAATTCTTTAATATCAAATAAGTATATTTATTTAATATCAAATACTATTTTCTATAAATAAAGCAAAGAGATATCGAATGCCATTTAAAAAAATTAGAATATAATTATTTTATAAAATTATGTTGGTGAATAGTACCTTTTTCTCCATAATTTTAAGGATACAAGATTATATAAAACCATTTTGAAAACAAAAAACCATTAATGACTTAATCTCTCACTATTAAAGGTTGTAAAATAGATTTGAAAATAAAAATCCATATTCTCTCTTAAATGTAAAAGAGGTGGGAAAGTAAAAACTTTTAATGAATTACGTTCTTACTCTGATAGGTAAAAGAGGTGTGAAAGGAAAAACTTTTAATGACTTGTGTTCTGACTCTTATATATAAAACAAGTGTGCAATTGAAGTTTATTTAATATTTATATTTAATGACAACAATAAAACCACAATGGGGTTATTTTTTAGTTGATAATCGGACATTCAAAGGATGTTTGAAGCACAATTTTAGTTTCTCATAGGGTAATTTTGTTACTCGAGATTTTGTTTTTTACTCATTTTTCTTGGTTTTTTAATGTTTCTAGGTAGGTTAAATTGTGAAAGACTTACTTTGAAATAGGACCTATTTCGCATAAAATTAACAGTCAACATTTTTTAAAAAATTTTGGGCGTTCCTTATTGCTTTTTTAGTTGATAATCCTACGTTCAAAGGGAGTGGAAACTGGTAGTTAATACCTCTGTATTTTTTAACATTTTTTTAAATTTTTGTTGGCGGTGTTACTACGCTCTTTTTTAGTTGATAATATGACGTTCAAAGGATGCTGGAAGCACAATCGGTGTGGAAAATGGTAGTTAATATCTCTGCTCTTTTTCAATACTTTAGGCTCTTTCTTTATTTATTTTCTCACTGTGGTCATTTTGTTATTGGAGATTTTGTTTTTGATTAGGATTTACCTTGGTTGCTCTGTGTTTCTATGGAGGTTAAAATAGATTAAACTGTGGAAGACCTATTTTGAAATAGACACCTATTTCATATAAAATTAGAATTCAATATTTTTATTTTTATTTTTTATTGGTGGTGTTGCTACTTGCTCATAAGTCTCTTGCTTTAGTACTTCAGCCACTTACTTTAGTTTCTTACTATGGCTATTTTGTTAGTGGAGTTTTTGTTTTTGACTGGCATTTCCTTTGGTTGCTCAATGTTTCCATGTAGGTTAAAGTAGGGTAAATTGTGGAAGACCCATTTTAAAATAGACAACTATTTTGCATAAAATTAGCATTCAACATTTTTTTTATTTTTTTTTTTGCAGTGTTGCCACTCGCTCATATTCCTTCTCGTTTTCTTTGGGATTAAAACATAACTTCCCTATTCTATAAATACTACTATGAATAGGTTAAAGTAGGCTAAATTGTGGAAGACCTACTTTGAAATAGACACCTATGAATATCTTTGGGATTAAAACATAACTTCCCTATTCTATAAATACTACTATGAATATGTTAAAGTAGGCTAAATTGTGGAAGACCTACTTTGAAATAGACACCTATGAATATTCTAACATATTCCGTGTAGGTTAAAGTAGGTTAATTTATGGAAAATCTACTTTGAAATAGACATCTATTTGGCATAAAATTAGCATTCATATCGATATCTCTCTTCTAACACCACATGTAGATTATGAAATATGTTGATATTTATCTATTTTTAGTTAATTAAAAATAAATAAATTAGTCAAACAAACATAAGTTGACTTAGAAATAGGTAAATTGACTTATAAAACATTCTTATTCCATGAATAGTTTCTTTTTAATTTAAGATACAAGGGAGATTAATAATTCTTTCAATATCTATTTAGAGAGAGAAAAAAACAGAGATGATGTATGTATATATTATATAAAGTAAATGAAAATAAAAAAAATCTTAAAGTTAAAACATTTTATTAGTGTGTTAGTGAAGATAAAAGAGATATATAATTGGAGTGGCAACTGGTAGTTAATACCTCTGCATTTCTTTTACATTTATTTTTTATTTTTTATTGGCGGTGTTGCCACTTGCTCATATTCCTTCTCGTTTTCTTTGGGATTAAAACATAACTTCTCTATTCTATAAATACTACTATGAATATACTAACATATTCCATATAGGTTAAAGTACGTTAAATTGTGGAAGACCTACTTTGAAATAGACACCTATGAATGTTCTAACATATTCCATGTAGGTTAAAGTAGGTTAAATTGTCGAAAACCTACTTTGAAATAGACACCTATTTCACATAAAATTAGAATATATAATACTTCGCTATTCTATAAATACTACAATGAATATTCTAACATATTCCATGTATGTTAAAGTAGGTTAAATTATGGAAAACCTACTTTGAAATAGACACCTATGAATATTCTAACATATTCCATGTAGGTCAAATTGTGGACAACCTATTTTGAAATAGAGAATTATTTTGCATAAAATTAGCATTCATATCAATATCTCTCTACAGTCACCACATGTAGAATATGAAATGTGTTGATATTTATCTATTTTTAGTTAATTAAAAATAAATAAATTAGTCAAACAAACATAAGTTGACTTATAAATAGATAAATTTCATAGTTTCTTTTTAATTTAAGATAAAGGGAGATTAGTAATTCTTTTAAGTTAAAATAGAAATTTAAAAAGTTATTAATTAAATTTCATAGTGTGAATCTTTGAGACAAGCATATGACTACTGGAGGATCAACCAGGTAGGTACCATATAAAATAAAAAAATAATAAAAAAAAAACACAAACGATGAATGTATATATTATATAAAGTAAATAAAAAGAAAAAATTGATTATGGTTAAAACATTTTATTAGTGTGTTGGTGAAGATAAAAGAGATAAATAATTGGCATGGCAAATGGTAGTTAATACCCGCAATTTGTTTACATTTTATTAGTGGTGTTGCTACCTTTCTTTTTATTTGATAATCCTACGTTCAAAGGATGCTTGAAGCATAATCGGTGTGGAAAATGGTATTTAATACAAGATTGAAGCACAATCAGTGTGGAAAACGGCGGTATTTAATACAGGATGCTTGAAGCACAATCCATGTGGAAAATGGTAGTTAATACTTCTTCTTTGCTTTCAGTGCTTTTAGTTTCTCACTATGGTCATTTTTTTACTTCACTACTTCAACCTCTTGTTTTTTTTTTCTCACAGTGGTAATTTTGTTATTTTAGTACTTCAACTTCTTGCTTTTGTTTCTCACTTTGGTCATTTTGTTACTAGAGGTTTAGAGGTTTTGTTTTTGACTCATATTTCCTTTAGTTGCTTTGTGTTTCTATGTAGGTTAAAGTAGGTTAAATTGTGGAAGACCTACTTTGAAATAGACACATATAGGTTAAATTGTGGAAGTCTTACTTTGAAATAGACACTTATTTCACATAAAATTAGCGTTCAACAATTTTTATTTTTTTTCATATTTTTTGACTCGCATTTCCCTTGGTTGCTCTGTGTTTCCATGTGTTTCCATGTAGGTTAAAGTAGGTTAAATTGTGGAAAACATATTTTGAAATAGACACCTATTTCACATAAAATTAGCATTCAACATTTTTTATTTTACTCTCATTTCCCTTGGTTGCTATGTGTTTCCATGCATTTCCATGTAGGTTAAATTGTGGTAGACCTACTTTGAAATAGACACATATTTCATATAAAATTAGCATTCAACATTTTATTTTTATTTTTTCTAGTACTTCTTGCTTTATTTTCTCACTATGGTCATTTTGTTACTGGAGTTTTTGATTTCGACTCGCATTTCCCTTGGTTTCTCTGTGTTTCCATGTACGTTCAATTGTGGAAAACCTACTTTGAATTCAACAATTTTTTTATTTTTAATTCTGGTGTTGCTACTGCCTCATAAGCCTCTTGCTTTTGCTACTACCTCATAAGCCTCTTGCTTTGCTTTAGTACTTCAACCTCTTGGTTTAGTGCCTCTTGCTTTTGCTACTCCCTCATAAGACTCTTGCTTTTCTTTAGTACTTCAGCCTCTTGCTTTAGTTTCTCACTATGGTCATCTTGTTACTTTGTTACTGGAGGTTTTTCTTTTTACTCGCATTACCCTTGTTTGCATGTAGGTTAAATTGTGGAAGAATTCAGTGGTGGCATCGCTACTACCTCATAAGCCTCTTTCTTTTCTATAAGCCGCTTTCTTTTCTTTAATACTTCAGCCTCTTGCTTTAGTTTCTCTTGTTACCTCATAAGCCTCTTTCTTTTCTATAAGCCGCTTTCTTTTCTTTAATACTTCAGCCTCTTGCTTTAGTTTCTCTTGTTTCTTTAGTTTCTCACTGTGATCATTCACATTTGTCTCTCTCTTTTCTTTAGTATTTACTGGAGGTTTTTGACCCACATTTTCTTCTTTCTTTGCTTTAGTACTAGTGTTGCCTCATAAGCCTTCTTTTCTATAACCCTCTTTCTTTGCTTTAATACTTCCGTCTCTTGCTTTAATTTCTCATGTTTCTTTATTTTCTCACTGTGGTCATTTGCATTTGCCTCTTTCTTTGCTTTAGTACTCACTGGAGGTTTTTGACCTGCATTTGCCTCTTTCTTTGATTTATTACTCATGTTTCCTCAAAAGCCTATTTCTTTGCTCTAGTGCTTCAACTTCTTGCTTTATTTTCTCCTCTTGCTTTAGTTTCTCACTATGGTCATTTTGTTACTTTGTTATTGGAGGTTTTGTTTTTTACTCGCATTTGTCTATTTCTTTGCTTTAGTACTCGTGTTTCCTCATAAGCCTCTTTCTTTGCTTTCGTACTTCAGCCTTTTGCTTTAGGCCTCATAAGCCTCTTTCTTTTCTTTAGTACTTCAGCCTCTTGCTTTACTTTGTCTTCATAAGCAAGCCTCTTTCTTTGCTTTAGTACTTCAGCCTCTTGCTTTAGGCCTCATAAGCCTCTTTCTTTGCTTTAGTACTTCAACCTTTTGCTTTAGGCCTCATAAGCCTCTTTCTTTTCTTTAGTACTTCAACCTCTTGCTTTAGTTTGTCTTCATAAGCAAGCCTCTTTCTTTGCTTTAGTACTTCAACCTCTTGCTTTAGGCCTCATAAGCCTCTTTCTTTGCTTTAGTACTTCAGCCTCCTGCTTTAGTTTCGTTTGTCTTCATAAGCAAGCCTCTTTCTTTGCTTTAGTACTTTAGCCTCTTGCTTTAGGCCTCATAAGCCTCTTTCTTTGCGTTAGTACTTCAACCTCCTGCTTTAGTTTCTCAATGGGGTTGTAGAAATTTCTGTTTTCCCACCCCGGTTTTCAGTTTCTCCTTATTTCTCCCATATAGTTAAATGCCCTTTCCCATAACCATACATTTAACAAGCTGGAAAAAATAAATTTGTTAAAAACAAAAATTCTGAAAATTTTATAGAATGCTGGAAATTGTAGAAATAAAAATCAGCAGTAATAAATAGCCATTAAAACACATTTAAACACTGAGATTTTTGGTCAATGTGACCCTGGAAAAACCCCCTACAACTCCTGGGGAAAACCTGTTTGAGAGCTCTTCTTTATTTCTGAAAATTGCCTTTTACAGTGAGAAATTTTCAGCAAAAAATCAGCAAGCAAATTTACAAATTATCTCTTTTCCCATGCTTCACAGCAAACTGGAAATTACAGCAAACAGGACAGCAATAAATGTTGTACGGTCTCCTCGATTTTCGTGCCCACTTTCAGCATTAAATGCTGTTGTATGGCCCTCGTTTTCCATGCAGAAAAACCAGCAAACTACTCCTCGATTTTTGTGCAAACCTCTCCTTGAAAATCGTGCCAAAATCTGTCTTTCACTGTGTGCTAAATCAGCTGTACAAATCTGCTCAACTACTGCCTTGGAATGTGTGCCAAGATGTCGTCTCCTTCTCCTCCCTACTCAGAAATCTCTCTTGCTCTCTTGCTCTCCTTCTCCCAATCTGCTCATGAAAGAATTGAATCGAAATGTGTGATCTTTTCCTCCTTTTCCTCCCTTAATATAACTCCAAATGACTTTTGGGTGACCTAAGTGACTTTTGGGTGATCTCTAAATCCAATGGCTGAAATAGATTTAGATCAATGGCTGAGATTAAATGCTCATTTAAATCTCACTTTTTATTTTTTAATTCACCCCACTTTAATAAAGACCCATTTAGTCATTTATTTCCAAAGTCATTTTTCCTTTTTAATTTTTCATTGAGTTTATAAAAGTCACTTTAAAATTAGACTTAGTAACTTTATCACTTAAAGTCACTTTTAAATTAGATTTAGCTTTATAAAATTATAAAGTCACTTTAGGAGAAAAATTAAATTCTTTTGGACACTTTTCCCTAGGCCAAAGATCAAAGCCTAAGGGAACCACCTGTCCTCCGGTACCAAATTTCAACACTCCCTCTTACCGAGGAAGGTGTTCCTCACCACACCCATCTTGTCTCTGAAGTAGACATGCTTGCCCCGTGGTAAGGCTTTGGTAAGGATATCTGCAACCTGCTCATCAATGGAAATATACTCAAGCTTCACAACTCCCTTCTGAACATAGTCTCTGATGAAATGATATCTGATCCCGATATGCTTTGACCTATCATGAAATACTGGATTCTCCGTGAGTTTAATGCAACTCTGATTATCACAGTAAATCACTGAAGGTCTCAACGGCTCACCAAATAAGCCAAACAACATCTTGCGAAGCCAGATAGCCTCACAACTAGCTAGATTGGCTGCCATATACTCTGCTTCTGCTGAACTCAGTGCTACCAACTGCTGCTTCCGGCTGAACCATGACACTACTGCTGAACCCAACCCAAAACAGCACCCTGAAGTGCTCTTCTTATCAGAAGCACAACCTGCCCAATCAGAATCAGTGTATCCTGCCAATCTCACTCCATCTCCTTGCCTGTAGTCCAGACCATAATCCACTGTCCCCTGCAAGTATCGCAAAATGTGTTTTCCAGCCATCCAGTGAACCTTCCTAGGCTCACACATAAATTGACTCATCGTGTTGACTGCAAAATAGATATCTGGTCTAGTGTTGACCAAATACATCAAGGAACCAATCAGCTGCCTGTACAATGTGGGATCCACCAACTCGGAATCCGAAGCATGAAGCTTCTTCCAGTTAGTGATCATTGGTGTCGACATGGGTCTACAATCCTCCATGTGGAATCTGTTAAGGATGTCCACAATATACTTCTCCTACCCCAGGAAGAAATGCCCCTCCTCCTACCACACCTCCAAACCCAAAAAGTAATGCATCAAGCCGATGTCCTTCATCTCAAACTCCATCGCAAGATCTCTCTTGCAGTGCTCTATGAGTCTCTCTACACCTGTAATGATCAAGTCATCCACATACAGCACCAGAATGAGAGGCTCCTCACCAATCACAATAAAGTAAAGGTTCAGATCTGCCTCATTCTTTGTGAAACCCATCCCCTGCAAATATGTATCTATCCTGGAGTACCAAGCTCTGGGAGCTTGCTTCAGGCCATAAAGGGCCTTCTTCAGTCTGCACACGTGGGACTCCTTCCCATGCACCTCAAAGCCCTGTGGCTGCTCAATGTACACCTCCTCCTGTATGAAGCCATTGAGAAATGTGGTCTTCACATCCATCTGGTGGATCTTCCAACATATCTCTGCTGCTATCGATATAATGGATCGGATCGAAGTATATCGAGCCACGGGAGCGAAGGTCTCCTCATAATCAACTCCCTCTACCTGGGAGAACCCTCTAGCCACAAACCTCGCTTTGAATTTCTCAATGCTGCCATCTGCAGCATGCTTTACCTTGTAAAGCCATCTGGAAGTAACCACGGATTTGCCCTCAGGCCTCGGCACCACCTCCCAAATATCATTCTTCATGATAGAAGAATACTCCTCCTGCATGGCCTCTCTCCAGACCTACTGGCTAGCTGCCTCCTCATAGCTAGAAGGCTCAGAGTCAAGGATGTTGGTAACCATCGCCATATAGCTACAAAACCTCTCAAGTGGTCTACTCTCTCTGACCGGCCTCTTCGGCTCAGCAACAGATGTGGCATCTCTCAAGGTGTCCTGAAGCCACTTCGGCTTCCTCTTCCCTGAGCGCACGTCTCCCACCAGAGAATGAAACTCCTCCTCATCATCATCATTAGGAGCCTGAAATCCTGACTGTCTGTCTGTTGTCCTCCTGCCTGCACCTGAACCTGTAGAAGCTGAGGCACCGTGTGAACTGTCCATCAATGGACTCCCTAGTGAACTGCTCTGTGAACTGCTCTGCATGCTGCCCGGAGCACCACCCCTCTGGCTCGGCGAGCCACTGCTCACTGACAGACCTGAAATCCTCATAGATGTACCTCCGGATCCTCCTAAACCCTGCCCACTGGATCCCTGCGACTGACTCAACTATTGTTGAGGGTTTGGCTGATCCAGATAATCTAACTCTCGTGACCTCCTAAAGGCCCTGTCCTCCTCGAAATTCACATCCCGTTTGACAACAACTCTCCTCTGTGCAGGAATGTAAATCCGAAAGGCCTTTGAGGTCTAACTGTAGCCCACAAAGATACCCTTCTCTGCGGTGGGCTCTAGTTTGGTCCTCTTCTCCTTGGGTATATAGGAGTATGTAATGTATCCAAAGATATGAAGATGACCAATATCAGGCTTCTTCCCAGAGAAAGCCTCCTCAGGAGTCATGTGCCCCAAGGCACGATGCGGACTCCTGTTCTGCAAGTAAACAGTTGTGTTGCAGGCCTCTGCCCACAAGAACAATGCCAACCCCTGATCATGTAACATGGCTTTGGCAGCCCCTATGATTGATCTGTTCTTCCTCTCCGCAACCCCGTTCTACTGGGGGTTGTAAGGAACAGTGAACTCCCTCCTAATGCTTGCCTCTGCACAATAGTCAACAAACTCTCCAAGGGTGTACTCTCCTCCATTATCCGACCTCAAGGACTTGATCTTTCGACCTGTCTGAGTCTCCACAAGAGCTCTGAACTCCTGAAACCGCTTGAAGACCTCACTCTTGGTCTTCAAAAAATAAATCCAGGTCCTCCTGGAGTGATCATCAATGAATAAAACATAGTACTCATATCCACTCAAGGAAACATGAGACATCTGACCACTCACATCAGAATGAATCAAATCAAGTATCCCCGTCGCTCTGTTGTCACTGCTGGGAAATGAGGATTTGGCAAATTTGCCCATTGCACAACTTCTGCAAGTATCAAAGTGATCAGTACTGAAATCTGGCACACCTGTAGTGATCTCCTGCAATGTCCTCAAGGCTTCATGATACATATGTCCCATCCTGCGGTGCCAAATCTCACACAGCTCAGAACTGCTAGCTCTGTTGTCGGTACTACTGCTCAATGCCCAAAGGGGATGGAATGCAAACTTGTACACCTTTGCATGGCGTACACCTATCACTCTAATTGAATCAGCTGGAGTGCCCCTGGGATACATCAACACCTGTCCTCCCCTGAACAGTACCTCATATCCTCTGTCCTCCAAAGCTGAGACGGATATGAGGTTCTTCCTCATCCCTAGCACATAAAGAAACTCTGACACCTTCAAGGGAGGTTTGGACTCCCTCTGAAATGTCACTGTCCCCACCCCGACTGCTATAACAAATCTGTCATCACCGAGTACTACCTCAATATCAGCGCCAATCTCTGAAAGCTCTGAGAAGTACTCACGGACTCCTGTCATATGACGTGAAGCCCCACTATCCACATACAAAATACCTGAAGATGCTCCGCTAATCGAGGGAAAAGCATGCTCCCTCTGAACCTGTGTGGCAGGTGATCCTGCACTAGAGGACTCACACGTAGTGAATGCAAACTCTCGGTCAAAACGACCAGCAAAGTCCTCAATCTCTGCTGAAGCTGTCACGTCTTGGTTCTTCCCCTTCTTCTTCTTCTTCTCCGGACACACAACTGCATAGTGTCCCATCTTTTGACAATTCCAACACTTCACCTTGGAATAGTCCTTCTGTGTGTTCCCTTGTTTACCTTTACCTTTGCCTTTTCCCCCACCACTGCTTGTGGAAGCCTGCTTCTTCCCTTTTCCTTTCTTGCCTCCTGCCACCAGTGCTACATCCTCATCTTGCTCAACTGGTTTGGCTGCCCCAAGTTGACCTTTCCTGATCTCTGTCTGAATGCAATCATCCCAAAACCTCTCCCATGTGGGAAGGGTCTCACGTGCACAAACCCCATCAGCAAAGTTCAACCATGAACGGGGGAGGCCATTCACTGCAATCCGCACCAACTCAGTGGGTGGAATGGACTCTCCAATCGCTGCCAACTCATCTCTCACATTAGTAATCTTTGTGAGATATCCAGCTGCACTATCATTACCCATCTTAATGATCTTCAGCTTCTCCTTTAGGACCATCTTCCGATTCTCATTGGTACTCTGGTAGAGATTGGACAATGTTGTCCACATCTCATGGGCATTGCTCTTTCCTCTCACATGAGGAATGCAATGGTCTTTGAATCTGTCTAGAATCAGCCTCTTACCCTTGTTGTTCTTTTTATTATAAGTTGTCAACTGAGTAGCATCAGTAGGCACAACAACAGGGTTCTGTGTGGTATGTACCATGATATCCCAGACTTCTGTCTCCTCAAAGATACTCTACATTCTCTCCTTCCAAACGCTGTAATTTATATGCCCATCCAGCCTATCCTCCACCCTCAATCCCAATGACATCTTGTTGTCCTAAAACTGAAAAATAACACTACTGTAGTAAAGATAAAACTGATGTTTATGAAAAAATCAGCTTGCTGGAATTTTCTGAGTGAAAAATCAGCAACTGTAATTTTTCCTTTTGTTGTCCCAAATTGCCCTTCAGCGCTCAAGCTCCGATACCATGTATAAATTTCTGTTTTCCCACCCCGGTTTTCAGTTTCTCCTTATTTCTCTCATATAGTTAAATGCCCTTTCCCATAACCATACATTTAACAAGTTGGAAAAAATAAATTTGTTGAAAACACAAATTCTGGAAATTTTACAGAATGCTGGAAATTGCAGAAATAAAAATCAACAGTAATAAACAGCCATTAAAACACATTTAAACACTGAGATTTTAGGTCAATGTGACCCTGGAAAAACCCCCTAAAACTCTTGGGGAAAACCAGTTTGAGAGCTCTTCTTTATTTCTGAAAATTGCCTTTTACAGTGAGAAATTTTCAGCAAAAAATCAGCAAGCAAATTTACAACTTATCTCTTTTCCCATGCTTCACAGCAAACTGGAAATTACAGCAAACAGGACAGCAATAAATGATGTACGGTCTCCTCGATTTTGGTGCCCACTTTCAGCATTAAATGTTGTTGTATGACCCTCATTTTGCATGCAGAAAAACCAGCAAACTTCTCCTCGTTTTTTGTGCAAACCTCTCCTCGAAAATCGTGCCAAAATCTGCCTTTCACTGTGTGCTGAATCAGCTGTACAAATCTACTCAACTTCTGCCTTGGAATGTGTGCCAAGATGCTGTCTCCTTCTCCTCCCTGCTTATAAATCTCTCTTGCTCTCTTGCTCTCCTTCTCCCAATCTGCTCATGAAAGAATTGAATCGAAATGTGTGATCTTTTCCTCCTTTTCCTCCCTTAATATAACTCCATATGACTTTTGGGTGACCCAAGTGACTTTTGGGTGATCTCTAAATCCAATGGCTGAAATAGATTTAGATCAATGGCTGAGATTAAATGCTCATTTAAATCTCACTTTTTATTTTTTAATTCACCCCACTTTAATAAAGACCCACTTAGTCATTTATTTCCAAAGTCACTTTTCCTTTCTAATTTTTCATTGACTTTATAAAAGTCACTTTAAAATTAGACTTAGTAACTTTATCACTTAAAGTCACTTTTAAATTAGATTTAACTTTATAAAATTATAAAGTCACTTTAGGAGAAAAATTAAATTCTTTTGGACACTTTTCCCTAGGCCAAAGATCAAAGCCTAAGGGAACCACCTGTCCTCCAGTACCAAATTTCAACATGGGTCATTTTGTTACTTTGTTACTGGAGCTCTTTGCGTTAGTGAGAGATTTAGTTTCTCACTGCCTCTTTCTTTAGTTTCTCACTATGGTCATTTTGTTACTTTGTTATTCGGTAGATTCATTACATAGGTAAGAAATAAGGTTCGAATGTCCAAATCTGCAGGCCTTAGATAGACTGGTAATTTGTAGAGTGAAAAAAGGGATAACCCACATCATTCAATTGGTTGGCAGGTAAGTGTGCAAATATGACCCATTTAAGAGACTTTCAAGCCTTTGCTTTAGTTTCTCACTATGGTCATTTTGTTACTTTGTTATTGGAGGTTTTGTTTTTGACTCACATTTGCCTCTTTCTTTGCTTTAGTACTTCAACCTCTTGCTCTTTCTTTGCTTTAGTATTTCAACCTCTTGCTTTAGTTTCTCACTGTGGCTATTTTGTTAGTTAGTCTCTCATGGTGGTCATTTTGATACTTTGTTACTAGTTTTGTTTTTGACTCAATTTGCCTCTTTTCTTTAGTTTCTCACTATGGTCATTTTGTTACTTTGTTAATGGAGGTTTCGTTTCTGACTGGCATTTTCCTCTAGTTTTGTTTTTGACTCGCATTTGCCTCTTTGCTTTAGTAAGTGTTTTTGACTTGCATTTGCCTCTTTGCTTTAGTAAGAGCTTTAGTTTCTCACTGCCTCTTGCTTTAGTTTCTCACTGTGGTCATTTTGTGGTCATTTTGATTTGCTGGATGTTTGTTTTTAACTCTCATTTGCCTTTTTCTTTGCTTTAGTACTTCAACCTTTTGCTTTAGTTTCTCATTGTGGTCATTTTGTTACTTTGTTACTCGAGGTTTTGTTTTGACTCACATTTCCCTTCGTTGCTCTATGTTTCCATGTAGATTAAAGTAGGTTAAATTGTGGAATTTTATTTTTTATTGGGGAGGTTTTGTTGTTAATTTCCCTTGGTTTCTATGTGTTTCCATGTAGGCTAAATTATGTTAAATTGTGGAATTTTATTTTTTATTTGAGAGGTTTGGTTGTTAAAGTAGGTTAAATAGTGGAAGGTTTTGTTTTTGACTCCCATTTCCTTTAGTTGCTCTATATTTCCATGTAGGTTAAAGTAGGTTAAATTGTGGAAGACCCTTGGTTTCTATGTGCTTCCATGTAGGTTAAAGTAGGTTAAATTGTTGAAGACCTACTTTGAAATAGACACCTATAGCACATAAAATTAGCATTCAACATTTTTTTTCCAGTACTTCAAATTTTGTTACTTTGTTACTGGAGGCTTTGTATTTGACTGGCATTTCGCTTGGTTGCTCTGTGTTTCCATGTAGGTTAAAGTAGGTTAAATTGTGGAATTTTATTTTTGGTTGCTTTGTGTTTCCATGTAGGTTAAATTAGGTTAAATTGTGGATTTTTTTTTATTTGTTACTAGGTTTTATGTTTCGATGTAGGTTAAAGCAGGTTAAATTGTGGAATTTTATTTCTTACTTATTAGTGGAGGTTTTGTATTTTTGACTTGCATTCCGCATTCCCTTGGTTTCTCTGTATTTCCATGTAGGTTAAAGTAGGTTAAATTGTGGCTATGTGTTTCCATGTAGATTAAAGTAGGCTAAATTGTGGAATTTTGTGTTTCCATGTAGGTTAAAGTAGGATAAATTGTGGAATTTTGTGTTTCCATGTAAGTTAAAGTAGGTTAAATTGTGGAATTTTTTGTTTCCATGTAGATTAAAGTAGGTTAAACTGTGGAATTTTGTGTTCCCATGTAGCTTAAAGTAGGTTAAATTTTCTTTGTGTTTCCATGTAGTGTAAAGTAGGTTAATTGTGGCACTGTGTGTTTCCAGGTAGGTTAAAGTAGGTTAAATTGTGGAATTTTGTGTTTCCATTTTTTATTTTGTTACTAGAGGTTTATGTAGGTTAAAGTAGGTTAATTTGTGGAATTTTATGTTTCCATGTAGGTTAAATTATGGAATTTTATTTCTGTGTGTTCCAATGTAGGTTAAATTGTGGAATTTTATTTTCTATTTTAAAGTACATTAAACTGTGGAAGTTAAAGAAGGTTAAATTGTGGAATTTTATTTCTGTGTTTCCATGTAGGTTAAATTGTGGAATTTTATTTTTAATTTGTTACTGGAGGTTTTGTCTTTTACTCTCCCTTGGTTGGTTTGTGTTTCCATGTAGGTTAAAGTAGGTGAAATTGTGGCTCTCTGCTTCCATGTAGGTTAAAGTAGGTTAAATTGTGGTTTTTTGTTTTTTACTCTTGCTTTAGTTATACTCTTGCCTTGGTTGTTGTTTGCTTTTTACGCTTGTCTTGGTTGCTCTGTGTTTCCATGTAGTTTAAAGTAGGTTAAATTGTGGTTTTGTGTTTCCATGTAGGTTATCTGTGTTTCCATGTAGGTTAAAGTAAGGCTTGTTTAAAGTAGGTTAAATTGTGGTTTTGTGTTTCCATGTAGGTTATCTGTGTTTCCATGTAGGTTAAAGTAAGGCTTGTTTAGGTTATCTGTGTTTCCATGTAGGTTAAAGTAGGGCTTGCTTTTTGGTCTTCCATGTTTCCATGTAAGTTAAATTATTTAGGTTAAATTGTGGCTTTGTGTTTCCATGTAGGTTACAGTAGGTTAAATTGTGGCTCTGTGTTTCCATGTAGATTAAATTATGGTTGGCTTTTTCTCTTTTTTGTTTCCATGTAAGTTAAATTTCCATGTTCATTTTGTGTTTCCATGTAGGTTAAATTAGGGCTCCCATGTAAGTTATCTATGGTTTTGGATTCTTACCTTGGTTTCTCTGTGTTTCCATGTAGGTTAAAGTAGGTTAAATTGTGGCTCCATGTTTCCATGTAGGTTAAAGTATAGCTAGTTTCTTGGTCTTCTGCGTTTCCATGTAAGTTAAATTTCCATGTTCGTTTTGTTTTTCCATGTAGGTTAAAGTAGGGCTCTTTGTAGGTTAAAGTAGGGCATGTAGGTTAAGGTAGCTTAAATTGTGACTCTGTGTTTCAATGTAGGTTAAAGTAGGGCTAGTTTTTTGGTCTTCTATGTTTCCATGTAAGTTAAATTTCCAGGTTTGTTTTGTTTTACCATGTAGGTTAAAGTAGGGCTCATTGTAGGTTAAAGTAGGGCTCGTGTTTTACTCTTGAATTGGTTGTTGTATTTCCATGTAGGTTAAATTGTGGCTCTATGTTTCCATGTAGGTTATCTGTGTTTCCATGTAGGTTAAAGTAGGGGCTCATTTCTTACTCTTTTCCATGTAGGTTAAATTAGGGCTCGTTGTTTCCATGTAGGTTAAAGTAGGTTAAATGGTAGCTCTGTGTTTCCATGTAGGTGTGTGTCCATGTAGATTAAAGTAGGTTAAATGGTGGCTTTGTGTTTCCATGTAGGTGTGTGTCCATGTAGGTTAAATGGTTATTTGCGTTTCCATGTAGGTTAAAGTAGGTTAAATGGTTATCTGTGTTTCCATGTAGGTTAAACTAGTAGGTGTGTTTCCATGTAGGTTAAAGTAAGTTAAATGGTTATCTGTGTTTCCATGTAGGTTAAAGCAGGTTAAATGGTGTCTGTGTGTTTCCATGTAGGTTTGTTTCCTTGTAGGTTAAAGTAGGTTGTTTCCATATAGGTTAAAGTAGGTTAAATGGTGGCTTTGTGTTTCCATGTAGGTTAAAGTAGGTTAAATGGTGGTTGTGTGTTTCCATGTAAGTTAAAGTAGGTTAAATTGTGGCTCTGTGTTTCCATGTAGGTTATGGTGGTTGTGTGTTTCCATGTAGATGTGTTTCCATGTAGGTTAAAATAGGTTAAATGGTTATTTGTGTTTCCATGTAGGTTAAAGTAGGTTAAATTGTGTTTCCATGTAGGTTTGTTTCCATGTAGGTTAAGGTATGTTTCCATGTAGGTTAAAGTAGGGTAAATTGTGGCTTTTTGTTTCCATGTAGGTTAAGTGTTTCCATGTAGGTTATGGTGGTTGTGTGTTTCCATGTAGGTTAAAATAGGTTAAATGGTTATCTGTGTTTCCATGTAGGTTAAAGTAGGTTAAATTATGTTTCCATGTAGGTGTGTTTCCATGTAGGTTAAGGTATGTTTCCATGTGGGTTAAAGTAGGTTAAATTGTGGCTCTATGTTTCCATGTAGGTTAAGTGTTTCTATGTAGGTTATCTGTTAAATTCCATGTAGGTTAAAGTAGGTTGAATTATGTTTCATTCCCTTGGTTCCATGTAGGTTAAAGTAGGTTCAATTGTGGGGTTAAGTGTTTCTGTCCATGTAAGGTTATCTGTGTTTCTGGTTAAATTGTGGCTTCGTGTTTCCATGTAGGTTATCTGTGTTTCCATGTAGGTTGTTAAAGTAGGTTAAATTGTGGAATTTCGTGTTTCCATATGAGAGCATCCGAGTGAAGAGGGGAGAGTTGGGAGATGTTTTATTTTGACAAATAGAGAGGAAAACACTTCAAGTTTCTATTTCATTTAGTTTTATTTTGTGTCATTTTAAATTTCATTAAGTTTCATTTTGTGTCATTTTAAATTAAGGTTGAATCAGGCATTGTTAGTTTTTAAATTAGACAAAATAGGATTAGTTAGGAATTTGTTTGAAGAAACTGTTTAGTAACTGAAAAATAACTGAGGAATAGTTCCTCAAATTGTAAAGGAACTGCTGATAATGTATTGAAAAGGAAAAATCGGAGAGGATGAAAGGGTTGCCATCCAGAGAGGAGAGAGAGCCCAGAAGTTGTAACCCAGAATTATTTGAACTTCTATGATTGCTAACAATTCAAAATATGTCATTTAATAAAGTAGATTAAATTTCATTACGTTCCCTATGCATAGATGTCTCGGGCATCAAAATGAAAGCAAGACAGTGAAACCATTTCTTTTCAAAGATTTGAACAAGCATAAACAAGCATACAATAACAAGCAGTGTTTCAAGACCGAGAATCAAACAGAGGTACACCAACACATAGATTTCATTTCTCAACAAAACAAACCCCAGGTACTATTACATTTTGCATTTAAACAAAGAAAACATTTCTTATACATGGCATTTTTCATTTTTCTTTCGTTCAATAAAAATTCACTGTACAAAATCGTGAAGGGTTCCAAACCCATGAAACCAAAACACATTACAGTCCACAGGCTATGCCTAAATCTTCTAGCGAGGGCATGAACACCTCAAAGATCACATACAAATACAAAGGACCCAAAACATCAAGGGTATAATTGAGTCACAACAAGAGCAAGTGATAGAAAAATTGTTGCATAACTAGACACATAACAAAGCAAGCAATAAACTTCTATAGCTATGGAAAGACCCTACCCAGGTTCCCCTAAGCCCGTGAACAGTCACTAGGATGAAGCTGTGGAGTAGCGCTTCACTAGAAGGGCCTACACACCACCATAGAGTAGGGCAGTGTCAATATTGAGCCATGAAAATAAAAAAGATAATAGTGAATAGCTAACTGGAAGGAGAACAGGACCTTACTTGGAGAAGAACTGATTCGAGACGAATGACGAGAGATGAGACCCACAACAGAGGGTTTCCACTAGTGAATGAGCCATGAACATGTTCTACCTGCTCATTAAGGAGCTAGAGCGTTAGGGCCTTTAAAAACAAGGAGTGAAATTGAAACCGGGAGGAGGAGCTTACCTGGAATTGAGGGTGCCAAGCCGTCTTGTGTAACAGCCAAGTATGGACCTGAGATTTGTAGAGCCGAACCATAATCAGATCCCACACCAACAAACGAATCACCACAAAATGAACAGAAATGAGCTTGAAGCAAATAACCGAGACAAACAGACTTGCGAGAGGAAGAGGACCTGAAACCCTCCAAACACTAGAGCAATGAGTCACCACAGAGAATGAGCAGAGGCATAGCAATGACAGACCACAGAGAACAAGCAGAGGCATAGCACCAATAAACCATAGAGAACCAACAAAGCAAATTAAACCAAGAAAACAAGGCACAACACTTACCATCCATCGCGAATACCAGGCGAGAACACAGAGCAACCACAAAGAAAAACCATCGCATAGGAGAAATGACCTCCAAAACCCCTCGGTGAAAGTGATAACCCTTAGTCGCAAGCCATAGGTCAGTACAAAGGGCAGGCAGCAAACATTAAATTGCAATAAAGACACACACCAAAAACCTTGCCACCAAACTTAACTTGGAACTAAAGAATTAAACATTCAATAGCCACGCGTCCCTCCTCGGGATCACCACCAATTTTTCGTATCAGAGCAGGTTGTCCTTTTCTCTCTGTAAAAATGGAAGTAGGAAGAAGGGGTTGCAGAAGAGGCATCAGAAGAGTAGCAGATGAAATGCTACGAGAAGAAATTAGGTATATAATTGCACGTTTGGTAGTAGTGGAAGCAGGAAGGCGTAGATATCTGGAAGGTGGGGATGATAGTGAGGAGGAAAACATAGCCACAATGGATGGGTTAGATGAAAAAGGATAGGAAATTAAACTATTGAAGTCAATTATGTTGGCTAGCAGCAAACCAAGACAAGAGCTCTCTAATTATGATGGTAGTTTGTCCATAAAGTCATTGTTAGACTGGATAAGTGAGCTAGATAAATATTTTGAGTATGAAGAAATCAGCGAAGACAAGAGGATTAGGTTTGTTATCACCAAATTGAAGGGACATGCAGCTCTATGGTGGGACAGTGTACAGGCAGAAAGGAGGAGATTAAACAAACAATTGATTAAAAATGGGATATGATGGGGTTCTAGAATGAAGAGCAAGTTTATGCCTAAAGATTATCAATTTGCCCTTTATAGACAAGTACAGAACCTGAAGCAGAGAATGATGACTATGAAGGAATATACTGAATAATTTTATAAAGTCAACCTGAGAGCTAGTTATGTTGAAGATACCCCTGAGAAAACAACAAGGTTTGTGAATGGTCTACAGATGGAGATCGTAGATGAAATTAGTATTATTTCCCCTAAGACCATAGAGGAAGCTTATCAGAGTGCTTTGAAGGTGGAGGAAAAGATTTCTAGGAAACAAAATTCCAGAAGAGGACATGGTTCTGGTAGAGGTCGGCGACAGACCTTTGGCAGAGGTAGGATGACCAATAGCAATGAAGAAGGTAGTAGTTTGAAGACTTCGAGACAGAGTGAAAGGGAAGGTAACACCAAAGAAGGAAGGTCATACCAGTGAGGAATAGGTAATGGCAGAGGCAGAGGAAATGCCTATTAGTGTCACAAGTGGGGACACAGGTCCTTTGAATGTCATGAAAATGAACAAACTATGCAGAGGGGATCATATGTCGCTCAACCCGATGAAATGGAGGCACCACCACAGGAGGTGGAAAATATGCTAGATACTGGGGAAGCCTTGGTGTTGAACACGTTATTATTAAAACCAACTAAAGAAGTAGCTGATCAAACATAGAGGAAAGCATTGTTCTGGATTCTATGCAAGTCGCATGGGAAATGCTGCAAATTAATTATAGATAGTGGAAGTACAAATAATTTGGTAGCTACTGAAATGGTGGGAAAATTGGGTTTGAAGAAGTTGAAGCACCCAACTCCATACAGGGTGTCGTGGTTGCAGAAAGGCCACCAACTGTTGGTCGATGAGCAGTGTGAAGTAGAGTTTCATATTAGTAAGTACAAAGACAAGGTGACTTGTGATATCATGCCTATAGATGTGAGCCATATTCTGTTGGGCAGACCATGGTAGTATGATAGGAAGGTCATCCATGATGGGGCAACAAATTGTTACAAGTTTTTTAAAGATGGGATAAAGCATACCCTAGTGCCCATGAAGGAAGAGGATGTTGCAGAAACTAGTGGGACAAAAGCACTACTGTTAGGTTGAAAAGAGTTTTTGCGATAGATGGAGGATGATGAGGTGAAGTATGCAGTTTTGCGAAGGCCAAAACTAGTATTGATCCATACTAAAGTCACCGACTTACCTAAAGAAATACAAGACATGCTGCAAGAGTTTAGTGATATTGTGGTAGACGATCTACCGAACAAATTACCACCGAAGTGGAGCATTAGTCACCATATTGATTTTATTCCAGGAACCAGTTTGCCAAAAAAGGCTACCTACCAAATGAGTCTGAAGGATAATGAAGAAATCTAGAAGTAGGTGCAAGAGTTGTTGGATAAAGGACTGATTCAGTAGAGTTTAAGCCCTTGTATAGTTCTGACTGTTTTAGCTCCCAAGAAAGGAGGTGAGTGGTGAATGTCCATGGATTCTTGGACCATTAACAAGATTACTATCAGGTACAGGTTCCCTTTACCTTGAAATGGATGATGTGATGGATTGTTTGAGTGGATCAGTGTACTTTTTAAAGATAGACCTGAAAAGTGGCTACCATCAAATCATAATTCAAGAAGGTGACGAGTGGAAGACAAATTTCAAGACTAATGAAGGCTTGTACGAATGGCTAGTTATGCCATTTAGATTGAGAAACGCCCCCTAGAAAATTCATGTGGTTGATGAATGAGATGCTGAAGGAATTCATTGGAAAATTTGTGATTGTATATCTGGATGATATACTTATATTTATCAAGATGAAGGAAGAACATTTTCGACATGTGAGGTATGTATTGGAAAAATTACAGCAGAATAAACTACTGATAAATTTGAAGAAATACTCTTTTTTCCATAAAGAATTAATTTATTTGGGATTTGTGATTTATGATTTATGAGAATGAACTAAAAATGGATTTGGAAAAGGTTGCAACCATAGTTAGCTAGCCATCCCTCAAAAATTTTCTTGAGGTACGAAGTTTCCATGGATTGGCGAGTTTTTATTAGAAATTTATTAAAAAAAATTAGTGGGATTTGTGCACCCATTCTAGACACCATTAAGAAGACAAATCAGCCTTTCCATTGGACAGAAATGAAAGAGAAGAGTTTTCAGCTGCTCAAAAGGAAAATTACTGAAAAACCGATTTTGAGATTACCAGACTTTAACAAACTTTTTCAAGTTCATTGTGATTCCAGTGGGATAGCCATTGGTGCAGTGCTCAATCAAGAGGACAAGTCAGTAGCCTATTTCAGTGAGAATCTAAATGAAAGTAAGCAGAAATACACGTCTTATGACAAGGAATTTTACGCAGTCGTTCAAGCGCTAAAGCATTGGAGACATTAGTTGTTGGCCAATGAATTTATCTTGTTTTCAAACAATTTTGCGTTGCAGTATATTATGCAGTAGCATAAGATGAACCATAAACATGCGAAGTGGGTGGAGTACTTGCAGATTTTTACGTTTGTGTTGAAACACATCAGCGGTCAAGCCAACAAAGTGGAAAATGCGTTAAGAAAGAGGAATTTGATCCTACAGGAAAGTACGATACAAGTCTTAGGATTTAAATATCTTAAGGACTTGTATGAGGCAGACACAGATTTTAAGGAAGCTTATGAAGCTTGCCAAAATCCATTGTTGAGAGTAAACAGTTGATGGTTGGACTATAATATGTAGGAAGGGTTATTGTTCAAAGGAGGTAAGCTCTGTATTCTGGAATGTTCTATGAGAAAGAACTTAATCTAGGAAAAGCATAATGGAGGTTTAGCTTGACATTTTGGCATAAACAAGACCTTGGAACAATTGAGTCACTTTTACTATTGGCCAAAGATGCATAGAGATGTACAGAGGTTTGTGACTAGATGCAAAGTGTGTCAGCTTGCAAAGGGACACAGCCAGAACACAGGATTGTATACACCCTTACCTATTCCGAACATACCATGGGACTCTACCAATTTGTACTTTGTCTTAGGTCTACCGAAGACACAATGGGGATTTGATTCCATCATGGTGGTGGTGGATCACTTACCAAAATGGCACATTACATTCCATGCAGGAAAACTAGTGACACCACACATGTAGCACATTTGTTCTTTGCTGAGATAGTCAGATTACATGGATTGTTGAAGTCTATTATTTCGGATTGAGACATTAAGTTTACAGGATATTTTTGGTAAAAACTATGGAAAAAATTAGACACCAAACTAAACTTCAGCTCAGCTTATCACCCACAGACCGATGGTTAAACCGAAGTGGTGAACTAAAGTCTGGGAAACTTATTGAGGAGTTTGGTTGGAGAAAATTCTTGACAGTGTGATCGTGTGCTTGCAAAAGAAAATTTTTCTTATAACGATTCACCCAACCGAAGCATGGGTAGTAGTCCTTTCCAGATCCTATACGGAATGCACCCACATGGAGTACAAGAGTTACAGGATTTGGCACAGTTGGAGCGCAGGAGTGCTGATGGGGAATATTTCGCAAAGCCAATCAACGATCTTCATGAATAGGTGAAATTAAAATTACAAGACAACAGCCAAAGATACAAGAAGAAGGTAGATTTGAAAAGGCATGAGGTACAATTTAATGTAGGAGACCTAGTATCGGCACACCTACATAAGGAAAGGTTTCCTACAGGTGAATACAACAAGTTGAAATGGAAAAAAAATCAGGCCTTGTAGGATTCTTCGTAAGTTTTCTGCGAATTCTTACGGATTGCAATTACCCCCAAGTATTGGAATTTCACCCATTTTCAATGTGGCAGATCTGTACCCCTACATTGCGGAAGATGAAGAAGACAGTTCGGAAATACGAACATGGGATACCCAGAAAGAGAATGTTTCGTGGATTAAACAAATGCCCCCAAAAAATCCTCTAGAGATCGAACAGATCCTAGATACCCAGGTGGCCAGACAGAATCAAAGGAAGGAATATTTGCAGTACCTAGTCAAGTCGAAGGATCATCCTATTGAAGATAGTTCTTGGTTAGATGCTGGCCAGATTCAAAGCGTTGGGTACTCTATTGAAGAGCTCATGGACGAGAGCCATGAGTTTAATTTACCCCGAGAGCCTGATGCAGGAGCATCCGAGTGAAGAGGCGACAGTTGGGAGATTTTTTTTATTTTGATAGATAGAGAGGAAAACACTTCAAGTTTCTATTTCATTTAGTTTCATTTTGTGTCATTTTAAATTAAGGTTGAATCAGCGATTGTTAGTTTTTAAATTAGACAAAATAGGATTAGTTAGGAACTTGTTTGAAGAAACTATTTAGTAACTGAAAAGTAACTGAGGAACAGTTCCTCAAACTATAAAGGAATTATTGATAATGTATTGAAAAGAAAAAATCAGAGAGGATAGAAGGGCTACCATACAAAGAGGAGAGAGAGCCCATAAGATGTAATCTAGAATTATTTGAACTTCTATGATAGCTAACATTTGAAAATATGTCATTTAATAAAGTAGATTAAATGTCATTATGTTCTTTGTGCATAGATGTCTTAGGCACCAAAATGAAAGCATGACAGTGAAAGCATTTCTTTTCAAAGATTCGAACAAGCATCAACTGATCTAGGTGGATCTTCAGATCCAATGGCATGAAAAAACTCAAAAATTAGAGTGATCGGAATAAATTCAACCCAGGACCAGAGCAGAGATCTCATCTTTCTGAAACCAATGGCATAAACGGTACTTCAATCCGAGTCTGGATGATGAAGTTATTGCTAAAAGAAGGGTTCTTCAATCCTTAAGAAAATGAGGAATTCACTTTGAAAAAGGAGCCATAAAGCCTTAAGGCCAAATCACTATTGGAGGTTACATGTGGGCGGACTTAAGGTTTGGACCGTGGAACCCCTGATTGCTGATCTCCGATCAGATCGGATCGGCGGATCGGAGGCCATCGCAATCAGAGGTCATGTATATCGGTGAGCGGGCAATACGATCAGCGATATACTAATCGGTGGAACCATAATTGGGATATCGGAGCATTATATACGAGCGGGAATGATGCGATCGGCCGACGCCGATATCGGCAATCGGTGATCGACGATCGGTCCTTCCCAGTGAACATGACCTATGCACCAACGAAATTTTGATTACGACTTCAGCGCAGACCCAATAGGGAAAATAAGCTCAATTTCATGATTTTTTAAATCCAAGTGAACGGGTTTGGGCGGATTTCTTATTGTTTTCGGGATATATGGAGTTTTATCATTTCAAACGATATAAGACCATTTTGAGTGGCAGTTTCACCCGCCAATATTTCCACTCTACCAACCTCCATTATTAACCAGACAACCCCAATTTGAATGGGGTTCTGTCCAAAGAACCCATTATAAAACACAGTTGATGGGAAGATCACAGGGAGGCATTTTTATGGTGGCAGCGCGCTGTTTTGCAGGAGGCTGAGAGCACATATTCAACTATTTTAGATAGTTACACGACTCTAGCCTCTTTTATTGCTGCAGGAAGCTTTGGCGCTTCAAACCACTCCATCTCAGGCATTCATTTCATAGCCATCAGGCAGATTGGAGGTACAAGCCTCTTTATGGACAGATTGATGAATGTAATTTTGTTCATTCGTGTCGTTTAATAAGAAAGGCCTCTCCATTTTTGAGCTGGGCCTGGAGACGTATTTCAAATTGGAAGAACTCTATTATCAAGCCTTGGTGTCTTCTTTTTGTGCCTGTTATGTGTTTTCTTCTTCTTTTCATATGTGCACATTTACGTTTTAAGGTGCAATTTTATATGCAATTATTTTCTATACATTTATAAGTGAAAACATCCTGGATCAAGTGGTATTAGAGTAGGGATTTTTAGATGTGAATTGCATGTTTGTATCCTAACAAGAGGTAGGATTCAAAAAGGTGAAGGGAATCTAGAACCTTTCAATCCAAAGGTAGGGTGTGCACCCCGAAGAAGAAACATAGCTGAAGAGGAAGTTCGTATTGAAGAGGAGCACAATTTCAGAAAGACTTTCTATTCAATGGCAGAGAATATCAATCAGATGGTTATAAGACTGGAAAAAGATGAAGAGAGGAATCCAGAAGGACAAGGTTCAGCACAAGGGAATGATGGAGAAGAACCCCCTCCTTCTCCTTTTGGTGGTGAAGGTTCTTCTTCCCCTCACCACCATAATCAGAGAAATCCAAAGGATGCATCTAAGAAACCTTTTTTTTTTAAATTAGATGTTAAATTTGATCTTCTTGTGTTTAATGGTGAAAGTAATGCAAAAAATCTTAACAACTGGGTTAGGCATATTGACGTTTATTGCAAGATTCAGCAAATCGTAGAGGATGAGGCGAAAATCCAGCTGGCCTCTCTATGGCTGGGCAGCACAGCTCTCGTTTGGTGGGAGAGTAAACTGCAAAGTAGTAAAAATGTGGGTAAGCTCTTTTCCTCATGGTCTGATTTTACTTCTACGTTAAGGGAACAGTTTTATCCCTTAGGATGCAAATAGAAAGATTTGATCAATTAGCAATATTTAAGCCAAGGCAAAGGGCAGGATGTTCAAAGTTTTATATAAGAATTTAGGAAGCAAGCACCGAATTTGGGTATTACACTAGATACACCTGAAGTTGTAACTAAGTATATTGGCTCACTACATAGTTATATTCATCATTCATTGTTGTTGTTTGAACCAACCACTATTGACGCAACTAGTGTGAAAGCAATTCATATTGAGAACAGGGGAAAAAATGAAAGAGAGGACCAGTCCAGAAAGCCACCATTCAAGCCTCCCAATGGAAAATCCAAAGAGAAATGGAAAGGAGAAGAAAACAGTAGTAGCCAAAGAGGGAGAGCAGCCTTATTGCAATCATTGCAAGAAAGAATGCCACAATGGTGATCATTGTTGTAAGCGACACCCAGAAAAGAATCCAAAGAAGTATGGAGGAAAGGGGAAGCAAAACACAGTGGTAGCAACATAGCAATACCTTGGATCAGATTCAGGAGATGAAGCACTGGTCGCAGCAGCGGGAACAAGAGGTACCCTTACACCTTCTGTTGATTCTAAATCACATTGAAGCACCAGTTCTGTAGATGAGTTCCTTTCAAATGATAGAAAAGGAATCGAATTATTTCATATTAGAGTTTTAGTAGATCATACCAAAGTAGAAACTCTGTTTGATACGAGGTCCCAGGAAAATTTAATTGCAGAATCCTTGGTAAAGAAGCTTGGCTTAGAAACAAAACCACACCCAAAGCCTTACCCGCTGGGATGGATACATGATAAAGCTAAATTGAATGTAACCCAGCAGTGCAAGGTAAAATTTATTATTGCTTCTAAGTTGGTAGATGAAGTAGAGATGGATGTTATACCGCTGGACATCTATGGCATGGTATTGGGGAGCCCCTACCTGTATGACAGAAAAGTTGTCTTTTTCAGACATGAGAATAAATACCACATCACTAAGGATGGGCTAGAATATATAGTGTAGGCTCATCAAAACAAGATTAATGCCAACCTCGTAAGCGCTGGGTAGATGAAACAACTGGTAAATTCCAACAAAACATGCATGCTTATGGTCATCAGGGAAAAGGAGGCCAAATTCGCATGCGCGTTCCAAGGCTACGATGGGAAGCATAAACAGGAATCGATGGATTTAATTGTTGATTATAATGCATTAATTTAGGAGCCACAGGGACACCTCCAAAGAGGGAGATCCAACACGAGATCCACCTGTTGCATGATGCCCCTTTGCTGAATATTGACATGTACAAAATGTCAGCAGTCAAAATGGAGGAGATCAAGCATTAAGTGCGGGAATTGTTGGACCAAGGCATGATCAAGCCGAGCTCCTCTCCATGCGGTTCGCTAATTGTTGTAGTGCCAAAGAAGGACAACAGCTGGAGGATGTGCATGGACTACTCCGCGATCAACAAAATATCAGTAAAAAATCACTATCCCCTCCCACGCATAGATGACTTATTGGATCAATTAAAAAATGTTGTATATTTCACAAAGTTGGATTTACGTAGTGGCTATCACCAGGTCCGAATTGCGGAGCAGGACATGTGGAAAACCGCTTTCAAAACCAAGCAGGGGCTATTCGAATGGATGGTAATCCCACTCGGGCTTCGCAACGCTCCAGCCACCTTTATGTAAGTTATGAATCATATATTTTAGCCTTTCATCGATGAGTTTGTTCTTGTATATTTAGATGATATACTAGTTTTCAGCAAGAGTTGGTTTGAACATATGAGTGTAAAGAAAGTGCTTGATGTGCTGAAGAAAGAAAAACTCTTTGTAAAATTGTCAAAATTTGAGTTTGGGAAAACCTCTTTGGGTTACCTAGTTCATATTTTTGGTCATGGTCAGTTAAAAATTGATCCCGCTAAAGTTGAAGCAATTGTAAATTGGCCCAAGCCTACTAGTGTAACTGAGGTCTGTAGCTTTCTAGGTGCAGTCCAGTATTGGAGGAGATTTATTGCTAATTTCTCTGTTATTGTAGCACCTTTGCACACATTGACAAGTGTGAAATAGGTCTTCCAATGGGGAGGAAGACACCTGAAATCCTTCGAAACATTGAAGGAAAAAATTAGCATCGCGATAGTCTTTTCCTTACCCGATCTCCAAAGCCATTTGAGATCGAAACCGATGCCAACAATTATGCCATGGGAGTTGTATTGATGCAACAAAAGAAGCCAATTTGTTACCATTCTGAGAAGTTTTCTAAGGCTTTGATAAATTATCCCACCTATGACAAGGAGCTTTATGCCTTGTTGTAGAGTGTGAAAAAGTGGAAACACTACCTCATCAGCAAGGAGACCATCATCCATACATATCATCAACCCTTGCAGTACCTTCAGTCAAAAATCAAGTTGCAGCAAACCCGTCCTTTCAAGTGGATGGGCTTTCTTCAACAGTTTCATCTGGTAATAAAGTATAAGAAGGGCACTAGCAATAAAGTGGTTGATATGCTACCTTGCCCTCCTATTTCTACTTCTGTTATTTTGCATAATGCTTCGTTGTCTTTTGAAAGTTATGTTGAACAATATGCTAACGGTGATTACTTTAAGGAGGCTTATGAAAAACTAACCCATGGTTTATAGCAGTGTTTTCAAAACCGTCTTTAAAAACTAGTTACCGGTCTAACCGGCTGGTTAGCAAGGTCGTCGGTCTAAACTAGCCAAAAAACCCAGTTGGAAAGGCCATTTCGCCATTTTTTGCCCTAACCGTTGAAAACCGGCCGGTTTAGGATGGAATCGGCCGGTTTGTATCAAACTGGCTTGTTCTGTCCTAAACCGACTGGTTTTAAGCACGCCCACTGTAAAGTTAAAAAAGCATATTTTTCACTGTGTTTTAGGGGTTTTGGGGGGAAAGTCGTGGTGTTTCAACCCTAACAATGTTGGCAATTAATGGTAATGTTAAATTCTTAAAGTAAAAGTGACATTTCCTTTAATTTTCATTTTCATCCTTTTACTTAAATTTTTAACATTGATGTTTGAGAGTAGTTTCGACCTCATTGGATTTCATATGGAGAAACTAGAATTTTAGATTTCATTCAAAATTTAGCAGACTTAATGGTTTTCAAGATTTCATGGTTTGGGGGTAAACAATAACTGCAATCGGAGCTCCAAATGATGAGCAAAACTCCTGATCTAGATCCCATTGTGTTGGACGATATTGATCCAACATCAGAATGGGTGGAGGAGACTGAAGAACCTGTGTTTGAGGCTGATTTTGATATCGACATGGCTTTAGCAGGGGATGATGCATATTATGTGGTGGCATCAGAACTAGGTTTAGTAGCGGCATCAAGGAAAGGCAAAGAACCAATGGAAGGCACTAGAAATGCAGGTCGACAAACTCATGCTTCCATTAGGTCCACTTCTATTGTCATTGGTGGCATTGATACTAAGGTTGCAGATCAGGCTGAGGCATCCTCAGACTCTGAACCAGATGATGTCTATGTAGCTCCTGATGGTGATCCTGTGTCTAGTAGTGGTGATGAACTTGATGATTGATCATGTGTACACTGTAGACTTGTAGTAGGCCAATGGCCTCATAGCTTGCAGCATTGTTTTTGGACTTTATAGGCCATTTAGAGCCTCATTTCTTATGTATTTTGCTATTTTGTCGATGATATGTATTGTACTCGGTGCCATTTTGATATATTCACCTTTACATGGTATATAAATGAGCAAACTTTGCATATTTTGTCTCTATTGGCTTGGAATCATGGTTTTACATCTTAAAAATAGTTTTGTTTCATTAAAAATTAACTATTTAATGTATTTTTTTAAAGCCGGTTCATTTAGACCAAACCAGTCCCGGTTAGACCGGTTCATTAGGTGGACCAATCCGATCACTGGTTCTGGTTTTAAAAACATTGGTTCATAGGTGGACAACTATCACTTGCAGGGGAAATTGTTGTATCGCCTTGGTAAATTATGTATTCCCACAGGAGAAAGAGTGCATGTAATTCAAGAGGCCCACACCTCTCTTGTGTCTAGACACTTCAGTGTGGAGAAGACTTTATGTCATGTACAAAGATTTTGTTTCTGGCCCCATATGAAAAACATTGTGACTCGCTATGTAAAGGGTTGTGTGATGTGTTCTGTTTCAAAGCCCTCTAATAGAAAACTTGGGCTCTACACACAACTCCCTATTCTGAGTCATCCATGGGAAAGTATGTCAATGGAATCTGTAGGAGGTTTACCTTTGTCTAGGAAGGATCACAACTATTTGTATGTCATCATTGACCATTTTAGCAAAATGTGTATTCTTACGCCTTGTAAAAAGCAGATTACTAAAGAGCAGACAGCTTCTCTTTTCTTTCAGTATGTTTGGGTCCACTTTGGATTACCCACACCAATTGTGTTGGATTAGGACTCTCGCTTCCTTGCGGAGTTCTGGACCAACTTGTGGAGGATGATGGACACCAAACTGAAAAGAAGCACAACATTTCACCCGCAGACCGACTGGTAGATAGAGGCTATTAACTGTACCGTCGTACACCTATTATGAGGCTATTGCGGGAAACATCCCAAGTTGTGGGATGAACATCTCCCCTATATGCAACATTCCTACAACTGAGCAATACATTAATCGACGCAGCGTTCACCATTCGAGACATGCTTTGGTTACCTTCCAAAGGACCCTTTAGACATGGTATTTGGAAGGGAGGATGGCTCCAGTGGACGTGATGATAAAGACGAAGCTCAATAGTTCATTCAGTGAATCCAAATGATTCACCAAGTAGTGCAAGAACAGTGGGAAAAGAGTCAAACCCGTTACAAGGCTCGACATGATAAACACTAGGTCGACCATCAATTCCATGTGAGTGACAAGGTGTGGTTCCACATCAACAAAGACGGGATGAAGGGAGAAGGTAAAAAGTTGCGGCCAATCCGGTATGGACCATTCACCATATTGGAGAAGATTGGGAACAATGCCTTTCGTCTTGACTTGCCGATTTATATGCAGATGTACTCAGTAGTGAATGTGGAGAACTTGAAGTTGTATGAACCTCATTTGATCATGGACACTGATGGGGTGGGCACAGTTCCTACCATCGATGATTTTGCACCAAAATACCTCAATGAGTTTCCCGAAGACATCATCCTCAATAGAAGAACCAGGACTTCATGGCGAAGAGATGTAGAGTACCTTCGAGTTTGATTCAAGGGAATGCATCCCAGTAAGACCAAATGGCTGGAGAAAGAGAAATTGAGGGCATAGTACCCTCACTTGCTAATTGACTAATGGAAAGCTTTTGGCGGTCCAAAAGCTCCTCAATGGGGAGGATTGATCCAAGTGGATCTTCAAATACAATGGCATGGAAAAACTCAGAAATAAAAGTGATCAGAATAAAGTCAACTAAGGACCAGAACAGAGATCTCGTCTTTATGATTCCAATGGCGCAAATGGTACTTCAATGTGAGTCTGGATGATGAAGTTAGTACTAAAAGAAGGGTTCTTCAATCCTTAAGAAAATGAGGAATTTCCTTTGAGAAAGGAGTCTTAAAGCCTTAAGGCCAAATCACAATCGGAGGTTGCATGTGGGCGGACTTAAGGTTTGGGCTGTCCAAAGAACACATTATAAAACACTGTCGATGGGAAGAGAACAAGGAGGAATTTTTATGGTGGTAGCACTCTGTTTTGCAGGAGGTCGAGAGCACATATTGAACTATTTTAGATAGTTACATGACTCTAGGCTCTTTTATTGCAGTGGGAAGATTTGGTGCTGCATACCACTCCATCTAAGGCATTCATTTCATAACCATCAGGCAGATTGTAGGTACAAGCCTCTTTATGGATAGATTAATGAATGTAATTTTGTTTATTCATGCCATTTAATAAGAAAGGCCTCCCCATTATTGAGTCGGGCCCGGAGACGTAGCCTGAATTGGATGAACTCCATTATCAAGCCTTGGTGTCTTCTTTTTGTGCCTGTTATGTGTGTAGGTTTTAACCCCATACAGAAATTACCTGCATACGAATTCTAAATCACAGAAAAATAAACAATGCGAGAGCATAACACATAAAACACATATACACAGAGATTTTCCCCTGGATCCCAAAACCGAGACTACCAGCTTGATTTTTCATTATGTTCCTTTCAATGTTACCATACATATTTATACATGCCGAAGCATCCAATACCATGGACCAAAAACCATAGGTAGGTTCGCCCAACCTAATATAGGGTCCAAAAAAAAATTTCCCGGGGCACTGCCTCGGACCCCATAGAGGGGGCTACCCCCCCCCCCCCCCCTCAAACCCCCCGAACAGGGGAGGCTGCCGCACCCCCAGTGACCCCCCCGCTGCGCAATCGGCGTAACGAAGGGGGGGCTCCGCCCCCCCTCTAACCCCCTAGTTCACTACGTAGGTTAGTCGTGGAAAGAATATAACACAACCCAACAATGTGTTCTCTTCTTCGTTTCATATGTGCACATTTACGTGTTAAGCTGCAATTTTATATGCAATTATTTTCTATACATCTATAAGCAAAAGCATCCTGGATCATCGACAAGCATACAGTAATATGCAGCATTTCAAGACTGCCGAGAATCAAATAGAGGTACACCAGCACATAGATTTTTTTTCTCAACAAAACAAACCCCACGTACTATTACATTCTACATTTAAACAAAAAAAACATTTCTTGTATATGGCATTTTTCATTTTTCTTTTGTTCAATAAAAATTCACTGTACAAAATCGTGAAGGGTTCCAAACCCATGAAACCAAAACACATTGCAGTCCACAGGCTATGCCTAAATCTTCTAGCGAGGGCATGAACACCTCAAAGATCACATATAGGTACAAAGGACCCAAAACATCAAGGGTATAGCTGAGTCAAAACAAGAGCAAGCAACTGCTGCAAAACTAGACACACAACAAAGCAAGTAAGAAACTGCCATAGCTATGGAAAGACCGTACTCGGGTACCCAGGTTCCCCTAAGCTCGTGAACAGTCCCTAGGACGAATCTGTGGAAGAGCGTTTCCCTGGAAGGGCCTGCACACCACCACAAAGTCCACAAAGTAGGGCAGTGGTCAGTTTTGAGCCACGAAAATAAAAAAGATAATAGTGAATAGCCAATTGGAAGGAGAAGAGGACCTTACCTGGAGAAGAATCAATTCTAGATGAAGGATGAGAACCGAGACCCACAACAGAGAGTTTCCACCAATGAATGAGCCATGAACATGTTTTTCCTGCACACCAAGGAGCTAGAGTGTTAGGGCCTTTAAAAACAGGGAGTGCAATTGAAACCAGAAGGAGGAGCTTACTTGAAATTGAGGGTGCCGAGTCATCCTCTGCAGCAACCAAGTAGGGATCTGATATTTGCAGAGCCAAACCATAACCAAACCCCACATAAACAAACAAAACACCACAAATTGAATAGAAACGAGCTCAAAGAAAATAACAAAGATAAACAGACTTGCGAGAGGAAGAGGACCTGAAACCCTCCAAACACCTGAGTAATGAGTTGCTATAGAGAACGAGCAAAGGCATAACAATGACATACCACGAAGAATGAGCAGAGGCATAGCACCAATAAACCACAGAGAACCAACAAAGCAAATTAAACCTCCATACAAACCAAACAGGGCACAACACTTACCATCCATTGTGAATACCAGGCGAGAACACAGAGCACCCACAGAGAAAAACCATCGCACAAGAGAAATGACCTCCAAAACCCCTCGATGAAAGTGATAACCCTTAGTCGCAAGCCCGAGGTAGGGTTGACAACAAACATTAAACCGCAGTAAAGACACACACCAATAACCCTGCCGCCAAACTTAACTTCGAACCAAAGAATTAAGCGGTCAATTGCCACGCATCCCTCCTCCATGTAAGTTAAAGTAGGTTAAATCGTGAAAAACATTTCCTTATGGTTTTCTTTGGGATTAAAACATAACTTCCCTATTCTATAAATACTACTATGAATATTCCAACATATTGCATGTAGGTTAACGTAGGTTAAATTGTGGAATACCTACTTTGAAATAGACACCTATGAATATTCTAACATATTCCATGTAGGTTAAAGTAGGTTAAATTGTAGAAAACCTACTTTGAAATAGACACCTATGAATATTCTAATATATTCCATGTAGGTTAAAGTATGTTAATTTGTGGAAAACCTACTTTGAAATAAAATTAGCATTAAATTAGCATTCATATCAATATCTCTCTACCAACACCACATGTAGAATATGAAATGTTGGTTAAATTGTAGAAGACCTACTTTGAAATAGACACCTATGAATATTATAACATATTCCATATAGGTTAAAGTATGTTAAATTGTGGAAAACCTACTTTGAAATAAAATTAGCATAAAATTTTCATTCATATCAATATCTCCCTACCAACACCACATGTAGAATATGAAATGTGTTGATATTTATCGAGTTTTAGTTAATTAAAAATAAATAAATTAGTCAAAACAAACATAATATAAATAGAAAAATTGACTTATAAAACATTCTTATTCCATGAATAATTTAGTTTTTAATATGTTTAATATTGAGTTAAAATATACCTACTTTGAAATAGATGCCTATGAATATTCTAACATATTCCATGTAGGTTAAAGTATGTTAAATTGTGGAAAACCTATATTGAAATAAAATTAGCATAAAATTTGCATTCATATCAAGATCTCTCTACCAACACCACATGTAGAATATGAAATGTGCAGATATTTATCTAGTTTTAGTTAGTTAAAAATAAATAAATTAGTAAAATATTCTTATTCCATGAATAATTTATTTTTAATTTAATATACAAGGGAGATTAGTGTTTCTTTCAATGTTTAATATTGAGTTAAAATAGACCTACTTTGAAATAGACACCCATGAATATTCTAACATATTCCATGTAGGTTAAAGTATGTTAAATTGTGGCAAACCTACTTTGAAATAAAATTTGCATAAAATTTTGCATTCATATCAATATCTCTCTACCAACACCACATGTAGAATATGAAATGTGTTGATATTTACCTAGTTTTAATTAATTAAAAATAAATAAATTAGTCAAACAAACATAAGATAAATAGAAAAATTGACTTATAAAACATTCTTATTCCATAAATAGTTTCTTTTTAATTTAAGGGAGATTAGTACTTCTTTCCATTTTTAATATTGAATTAAAATAGTGATTTAAAAAGTTATTAATTAAAAAAATGAAAATATCTATTTAGAAAGAAAAAAAAATACATGATATATGTATATATTATATAAAATAAATGAAAATAATTTATGTTTATAATTAAAAGATTTTATTAATGTGTTGATTAAAATAAATAAAATCTAAAATTGACATAAACTTATATTAATATTAATAATATTACCTTTAACTTATCCATGAATCACTAGAAAATAATGTAAAACAAACATAAAATCAAAAACCATGTCTAGGATTTGGTAGTGCTAATTTATTTAATGCTAGTTTTTCTTTAACTTATCCATGAATCACTAGAAAATAATGTAAAACAAACATAAAATCAAAAAACATCTTGTCTAAGATTTGGTACTGCTAATCTATTCAATTAGCTAGCTTTACTTTAAGTTATCCATGAATCACTAGAAAATATTGTAAAACAAACATAAGATCAAAAAACATCCTGTCTAGGATTTGGTAGTGCTAATTTATTGTTTTTAAATTATACGAATGCAGTACTCTATTTTTTTCAAATAAAGACTTTCGAATATCATAATGTTAATGGTTCTATGTTAGCTATAACTTTAATTAATGTCGAAGGCTTCATTTCGGTTGTTAGTTTTTATTTTCTATTTTTTAATGTACAGAGTAATACTTATCCATACTGACGAAACTTGTATACGATTTTATGCAACGATGAATAACAATGTTAAAAAGAGGGGATATCAAATCACAGACGGAGAAATAAAAGCAATCCATAATTAACTATCTAAAAAGTTGTGATAAAATTAAAATTTGTATATCATCTTTCATTTCCATTTCTAACCGTAGGAATTGGTTACAATAAGCATTTTTCTGTTGGCGTTTGCTTCATTTCATTTACCTCATCGTCTTCTCAGGTCCTTCCTGTTATCTTGTGATTTACTTTGTATACATGTAGACCAATCAAGGATAGCAGAAGCCTTACTTCGTTCAGATGCAGGGCGATGAGGGATAGCAGGAACCTTACGCAAACCAGGGAAATGACTGAAACCAGAAAGTTTCTGCATTAAAAAATTAGTTAGTATTGTACTAAATTCCATATTTATTGACGAAATAGAAAATACCTATTTATACTCACAGATGTTGGAACCTTGCCAGGAGTAACGGGCTCTAGATAACGCTTGTGGCCTGCCAAGAAATTTGAGACAATTAGTTTTTATATTGTTCAATGAAAATATTAAACTTAAGGATAAATGTAATACCCTTGATTTCGCTTAGGTTCTTGCTATTATTTGTGGAGGGAAGTTGAGAATGTTCGTTGTTGTTTTCCAAAGAATCTGGAACAGATGAATAACCTGAAATACAATAATTCAGCCATAAAAATATTAATCAAATTTTTTATTCAAACTAGTTTTTATATTGTTCGATCAAAATCTTTAATTTAAGGATAAATGTTATACCCTTGATTTCGGTTAGGTTCTCGCTATTATTTCCCACAGGTTCACGCCAATAGCTTTCATGTATCCTGAGAAAGGAAAAAAAATACAAGAAGGAATTGAATGTATACCTATGTATTCAAATTTATGTTACTTTTCTTTCGGAATTTGACAATCAATGAAAAAATCAAACTATTAACTTCGCTCATCACTATCCAAGTAAAAATGCCCTACTCATTTATATAATTCAATAATAATAAGCATATAAGGTATTAAGGGAAGAAATCAATACCCTCCATATGCTTTAACATTTTCATTCCCCTGATCAGGGTGGACTGCACCTTCATTCCCTTCCTGGGAAAAATGGAATGGATCACTGAATTTCTCCTCCCAAACATTTTCATTCCTCTGATTGGCTTGGAATGGGTCTCCATTCCTCTGATCAGGTTGGATTGCACCTTCATTCCCTTCATGGGAAAAATGGAATGGATCACTGAATTTCTCCTCCCAAACATTTTCATTCCTCTGATGGGCTTGGAATGGGTCTCCATTCCTCTGATCAGGTTGGACTGCACCTTCATTCCCTTCATGGGAAAAATGGAATGGATCACTGAATTTCTCCTCCCAAACATTTTCATTCCTCTGATTCGCTTGGAATGGGTCTCCGTTCCTTTGCTCTGGAAAATAGAACGGATCTCTTATGCCATTTTCACTACTCTGGTTACGAAAATGGAATGGGTCACTGAATTTCTCCTCCCAAACATTTTCCTCGGTTTCATCGGTTTTACTGGACTTTTTATGTAAATCAGGCACGTCCGGAATTGGCTAAAAACGTAGACAAACTATGAATAAACATTGAAAGGGAAGGCTAAAAATAAAATTAAAAACTAAAAAACGTTTCAACCATACTCAAATATTGTAATTTCCTTTCTAGAATAGAATTTACATCCCAAGAAATTCTTGGAGAGCTTTTAGGATAAGTAACATTGGAGAGAAATTTTTAGAGCAGATATTTTTTAGCATCTCTTTCAAGTTTCTAGATTTTGGAAATATCTTAGAATTTTATTGAGCAGTTAGGTCAATTCCTATTCATTATTAGGTTTTTGTGATATTTTCAAATTTTTATTTGGGTATTTTTTTCAGGATTATAGATTTTGAGAATATTTTAGAATCTTACAAACAAAATCTATTCTTGGATTTTCAAAATTGTAAATTTTGAGAATATCTTGAAATCTCATAAATAAAATCTATTCTTATTTGTAATCAAATTCTGAAATATTTCCAAAATCTCATTAAACATCTTTTTCATGATTATAGCTTTAAAATATATCTTAAAATCTAATATAGCAAAAAAGCCTTTTTCAAAATTGTAGATTTTGGAAATATCTTAGAATGTAGACAACAGCAAAGTCCAACAATTTACCTGCTGCCGTCCACCATCCAATTCTAAGATGTTTCTGAGATCTGCAATCTAAACAAATTATATCACTCAAACATTCAAACTAACCTGTCCTTTGGGTGTATGTAGATATGGATATGGTGGATATCGATCGAGGCAATCAAATTTAGGAATGCCGAGAGCATCCACTGAAAAACAACAAACATATATTGCTAATCAGAAGCACGAAATGAGGGCAAAAATTGCATCACCAGATAACAACGGGTAGCATTCACCTTATTAACTTCAGAATCAACTCTGTTTATAATTGGGAACCATTGTGAAGGTTTGTAGCCTCGACAAAATTTATCATTGAAATATTCTTACCAAAAGGCAAGAAACACCATAAAACTTTTATCTATTATAACGCTAACACTAAAGAAAACAGAAGTTAATCACATTCTCGGCCTACAACTGGGCTGCCACTGCGTTCTCTCTCTTTTTCAGGGAATCTCGGCCATAATAGGGTTTCAGACGTGCTGAGGAGGTTTCCACCGTCGCTAGGGTTTGAGTCAGGGAAGAATTCTCTGTCACTGCTCGCCATTTAAATTCACAGGACCTGTATAGTGCCAAATAAAAGGAAAACGTATTTTTAGTGAATGGAATGATATTTTTACAGTGGTTGGGAGTATTTCAGTACCTTTGCAGCTGCAGAAATTGACGGTGACGAAGAGCACGTACAACACGGATGATAATTTCGATCAGAGCAGTCGTGCTCCCTCCGTGGAGGGCCTCAGTCAACTGGAATTCTATAAAACGCAAGGGAAGAAGAACACAACCATTTCACAACCGTCTTAACTGTCGAAATGTGTGGCTGAGCTGCTCATTTTTAACGATCTTCGGCATTTATTCCAGATTGGGCATTCAGCCTATCAAGTGGTTCTTGATGAATGTATGGCAAGCCGACTAAAGAATCTGAAATAAGTGTCTACACAATGGGAGAAAGAGTATGAGATTGGATTTGTCATGGAAAATAATGTATGTGGGTGTGTCCAATAGGGTAATCTGTGCTTTTCAATGTTTTGGTTATATATGTGTGTGGGGTTAATTTTATCTTTAAAAACTCACAAATTGGTAAACAAAAAATATAGATGGCATATGTATGCCAAATAATGTATATGACATACATATGCTAAACTTCATATCTGAACACATGTTCCTAAATGAAAACAATCATGATAACCACTTTGCTACTTTTAAAGCCACCATCTTGCAAGCACCAACATCCATTAGAATTTATATTGAAGCAACATTTTCCATCCATAAACGGGGGTAACTTTTTGTTAACGTCCAACTAAGTTCTGGGGTTAATTGTGTTTAAAATTTGATAAGAGTCGATAAAATCACAAATCATATTTTTCAATCATTTAGACTTCAAGTATATAAATTATTTTAACCTCTAAAGTTTCAAGAATGGTTCATTGCTATGTCACATAATGGAGATATGAAGTTTCAATAATTGTTCATTGCTATGTCATATAGTGGAGATTTTGTGAAAGTTTATTCTTATATGAAGAATGTAGATTTTTTTTTATACTACTGAAACTAATAAAATGTGGTATTTTAGATTTAATTACTTTTTCCTAGTATTTTAAAATTTTCATTTTTTTGGGTTACTTCCACAAAAGTTATGATTAATTTATTGTTATCAATTAAATACTTAGTTAGGATTATATGATCACAAATTCATTTTAACTTATAATCTTTATAAAAAGAATTTTAATCTTAATTTTTTGGGATCCTTTTAAGTCTAAAATTATGATAGAAATATATTAAGTTTAATTAATATAAATAATTGAATATTAATTAAATGAATAAAAAATAAAACATTGAACATTAATAAAATAATACTATGTAATAATGTTTTGATAGTTAAGAATTTATATTTAGAGTGTAAGATAATTTTATTACAGATATTTTAGCATATTTTAACTATTATGATAAATATATTTTAAATTTGTATTTCTAATGGTACAATTTTGTAATTATAAATTTAAAGAATATAAAATTTGATATAGAATTAAATGATAAAGGTTTCTCAAAGTCTTCTTTACATTTATTTAATTTGAATTTAAGTTCAATATAATTTATTTTGAATTAATATCTTTGCATGGTAATGATCTCTCCAAAAAGTGGCAATGGATCCATTAGGAGCAGACTCCTCCAAGAACACATGATATCCCCAAAAGTTTGAATGCAACCATTACAAAAGCTTGCCCACGAGAATGTGTGCATGTTCCTAGGAATGTGCACATATTCCCAAGCATAAGCCCTGGCCAATGCCTAAATGGAAAGTCGAGACACCAACTACGGCACACAGTAATCATGGCTAAGGAACGCATAAGCATTCTTATGAATGCATACACATTTGTCGTGGAAATTATTTCTTATACGTTCGTGGAGCCCCTTTTTTCCTCATCCTGAATTATTTAATTCCTTTCTAGAATTCCACTCAACTAAAATTGTTTCCCTAGTCTATATTGAACACCAATTCAACAAATTTTATCGCGTTTTTTGCATGTGTTCCTTCGCATCAACTTTGGCCAACCACCAAAATGGACAATGAGGGCACTAACTAGGGCACATAGTAAGCATGGACCGAGAACGCATATGCATTCTTAGGAATGCACACACATTTCTGGTGTAAATTATTTTTTATACATACATGGCCCCTTTTTTCTTCATTTTGAACTCTTTGATGCATATTTAGAACCTAATTGAACCAAAAATAAATTCCCTATCCTACATTGAACACCAATTCAAAAAATTTTATCTTCATTGGTGATCTGAAAATGGAATGTACTTGTTTAAGGGTGCAAGGTATCCATTTCCAATAATTTCAACTGTGAGCTAGACACTCCAAATGACCTCTAAAAATGTATAAACTTATTATTTCTTATACAGAGATAGACTGTAGGGGCATTCACCGGACATGTCACCTCTAAAAAGAGGATGAGTTCCAGAGGCTACCTGGCCCTCTACAGGCTCTGCCTAAAGAAATAACAAAGTAAACACTTAGAAGTCTTCGACATACACATACTTGAAGTTTAAGGTCTTGCAAAATGAGACAAGTAACTTTCTGTAGCTGAACAGGTGATTATGTGTGTATGCAAGTTATATTTATTTGTTGTTTAATACTTTATATCAGTTTTTTTTAGCATATCATCTTCAACAAATAAAGACATCAAAATGATAAAGCAGTTCACCCCCCCCTTGGCTACATCTGCTGGACCAAGCCTCTCCAACTAGGCTTGTCCACTTGTATTAAAATTTCTACAAAGGCTAATACAAGAATATGGGTGTCTCAAAGGACAAATCTGACTGTAAATACAAAATCAGAAGATAGGAATTAGCCAAACATGCTCTTTCTCAAACACTAAACAGTGAATTTTGTACCTTATACAGTACTTTCCCCAATTGGCCCTAGTTGCCCTTTTAAACTTGCATGGAGAATTTCGAGGTGAAGATGACCTCAATTGGTTCTGAAACCTCTGTCATTAGACTTAGGAGGTCGAAAATAGCATATATAGGCTTTTGAATCACCAAAAACGGATGAACAGAGCCCCCAAATAGCGCAATCCCTTAAATGGCCCTAGTGGCCCTGAAAGCGTCCCTGAAGCTAAACAGTGAGAAGAATGCCTCAGAAGGAAAAACGAGCTATAGAAATGGATTCAGAATGCTGGAAACCTTCAAGAATGACCTTCGTTCCACATTCACTGGCTGCACAATTCCCAATGCAGCTCCCAAACTAATTTGGCCTTGGTGGCTCCTCGAACTTCCACGAAGATAAAACACCTGCAAATGACCTCATGACTGTGAGACCTGCACCAATGGCTTCAGAAGGTCAAAAATACCCAAAATAAAAAAAATAAAAAAATTCGTCCAAAACTGACTTTCTTAGCCAAAGTTATGGCCATTTAAAGTTTCTCCAGTTTGCCCCTAGAAAAACTCCAGTTAACTTTAGTTAACTCCAGATAGCTCCGCCAATTATGGCAGGTCCGCCAAATTTGGCGCTCCTGCCAAAATTCCGCCAACTTAACTGCAGTTACATTTAATGTTTGGTGGTTGCCTCAGATTTCGTGCCAGGCGGAATATTCCTTTTTTAATTTTTTTTTGAAAAATTAAAATTTCTAATGTTATGGACAAATTTTTCTTTTTGCCATAACTTCCTCATACGGCGACCGTTTTTCAAACCGTTTGCGGCGCCGGAATCGGGAAGACGAGCACTTTCAATTCATTCAACTTTGAACCAGTTCTAAGCACTTTAAATTTTGACCATTTTACGACACTTGGTACTGAGCTCTTGATCACACCTCCCAAATGAGAAGGCTTTTGGTCCCCAAAAGCTTATTGAATCTCTAAACTGAACTGTACAGCACTTGAGGAACAGAAATATCCTCCCCCATTCAGCCAAAAGAGCATACTGATGCCAAAATGTCCTGCCTTATCAACTGTCGTCATGGCGAATGTTGCTGCATAAACCAAGTACTCGTCGAATCTTGACCAAGCTTGTTCGCCAGACAAACTGAAAGTTTGTAGAAACCAGCAATGAAAATTTCTGATATATGAGCTGAAATATTCTCCTGAACATGTGGGCTTGCTAGCCATCACGATGCCCATCCATGGAACCTCCGCTCCAGAAGAAGAGCTGCCTCCCAAATGAGAAGGCTTTTACAAAGATGAAACACCTCATCATTTCTCCTCTTTACAATCTTGGAGATCAAATTAACTTTTTCCAAGTCAATATTACATTACATGCATGGTTAAAAACAAAGTAATCAACCCTTCAAGTTAATCACACATACATGTTTAAAATACAAGGAAATCATCATGATCCATGTGCTCATGCATGCAGTTTATCCTTCAATTTTTTCTTAAGTACAATCATAAGTACAAGATCCTCAATCACATGTACATGTACTTTCAAAGCTGAAATGAATATAACTTTCACTGCAATAGAGTGAGTCTCATACTCAGCTTTTCCATCCTGCAACTTGCATTCCCTTAACAAAGAAATGCATTCAATCAAAGACATGCAACTTTAATTGGATAAGAATTCTAACCATTTCTTACCAATCCATTTCAAAGGCGCTTCCTTTAACTGCACATCGATATCAACATGTGTCTCATCCTGACACATCTCAATGATGGAAACTTCCTTCCCATTCTTGCCATACTCTTTCTCCCATTTCTTCAATTTTTGTGGAAGCATTGTTGGATTCAGAGTCCAACACCTTTCAACAGTATGTCCTTGCTTATTGCAATAAGTGCAACACATGTTCATCTTCTTGACAGCATGATTTGCATTGTTCAATGGAACGTTGGCTTCTTGCCTCCTTTCCTTCAAAAGTTTCCTGTATGTTGCCCTTCTTTTCCAACAACTAGAAACACTATGGTTAACCAAACCACAAAAAGAACATGCAATTCTTTTCCAATGCTTGTGTGGAAATTTTCCATGCTTTACATGATCAAAGGAAATATGATTGAAATTAGATTTATACCTTTCTCTTTCACCTTCATTACCTTCATGAGGAGGTGAATCAAATGAAGAAGAAGCTCCTTTTGGAACACCATGAATCCTTGCAATGGCTTTGGAGCTTTCACCATTTCCTTGTTCAAGTGCATGCTTATGCACACCTTCTTCCTACAAGGTATGTTTCAAACTATTGCATTCATCAAGGATACAACCTTTACAACCTTGATATAGAGAACCTGAAATGAAACTCCTTCTAGGAACTGTTTCAATTGCCTTCATGGCTGCTTTAGAACTTTCTCCACAAGATTGTCCATAGCCAAGACCCAAATTCTTAGGCCTTATCTCAACCATTATTGGCTCAACTATACCCTGTGCATGTTTTCCCAATCCTTTTCCTTCATATCCCATTTTGGACATCAACTTGGACCCTATGCCTCTGGTATGTTTCTCAAAAGAACCAACATAAACATTCTTATCAAAATTTGAAGACAAACTAGAATTGTTTACCTCTTCTTCAAGTGGATACTTGGCTAAGGCTTCTTTGTCAACAAGGAGTTGTGTCTCCAACTCATGCATCCTTTCCAGCTTCATGTTTACAATATGAAGTTGGCCTTCCATTTCCTGCAATTGGTTAGAAAGCAACTGATTCTCTTCCCTCATGGAATTCAAGTGCTCTTGAAGTCTAGAGCTCTTTCTTTCATCCTCATACATTTCTCTCACCATATTCATCATGATGAAAAATTCTTGCTTCAAGCCTTCATCAAAGAATCTTGTGAAGGAGGATGATTTTGAGAGCTCCCTTATGGAAGTTGTCATTGTAAAAATGAACCAAAGAGCTTCAACAAACTCAAACAACAAGTACTTTGCAGAATAATAAGGCAGTCAATCTCCAACACTGCTTAAGACACCTTTCAAGCTACACAATCAAGCTAGTGATGTCAGTCAAGAAAACCTAGTGCTCTGATACCATCTGATCTGAAAATGGAATGTACTTGTTTAAGGGTGCAAGGTATCCATTTCCAATAATTTCAACTGTGAGCTAGACACTCCAAATGACCTCTAAAAATGTATAAACTTATTATTTCTTATACAGGGATAGACTGTAGGGGCATTCACCGGACATGTCACCTCTAAAAAGAGGATGAGTTCCAGAGGCTACCTGGCCCTCTACAGGCTCTTCCTAAAGAAATAACAAAGTAAACACTTAGAAGTCTTTGACATACACATACTTGAAGTTTAAGGTCTTGCAAAATGAGACAAGTAACTTTCTGTAGCTGAACAGGCGATTATGTGTGTATGCAAGTTATATTTATTTGTTGTTTAATACTTTATATCAGTTTTGTTTAGCATATCATCTTTAGCAAATAAAGACATCAAAATGATAAAGCAGTTCACCCCCCCTCTGGGCTACATCTGCTGGACCAAGCCTCTCCAACTAGGCTTGTCCACTTGTATTAAAATTGCTGCAAAGGCTAATACAAGAATATGGGTGTCTCAAAGGATAGATCTGACTGTAAATACAAAATCAGAAGATAGGAATTAGCCAAACATGCTCTTTCCCAAACACTAAACAGTGAATTTTGTACATTATACAGTACTTTCCCCAATTGGCCCTAGTGGCCCTTTTAAACTTGCATGGAGAATTTCGAGGTGAATATTACCTCAATTGGTTCTGAAACCTCTTCCATTAGACTAAGGAGTTCGAAAATAGCAGACATAGGCTTTTGAATCACCAAAAACAGATGAACAGAGCCCCCAAACAGCTTAATCCCTGAAATGGCCCTGGTGGCCCTGAAAGCTTCCCTGAAGTTAAACAGTGAGAAGAATGCCTCAGAAGGAAAAACAAGCTGTAGAAATGGATTCAAAACACTGGAAAACTTTAGGAATGACCTTCGTTCCACATTCACTGGCTACACAATTCCCAATGCAGCTCCCAAACTGATTTGGCCCTGGTGGCTCCTGGAACTTCCACGAAGCTAAAACACCTTCAAATGACCTCATGGCTGTGAGACCTGTACCAATGGCTTCAGAAGGTCGAAAATACCAAAAATAAAAAAAACAAATCGTCCAAAACCGACTTTCCTAGCCAAAGTTATGGCCATTTAAAGTTTCTCCAGTTTGCCCCTAGAAAAACTCCAGATAGCTCCGCCAATTATGGCGGGTCCGCCAAATTTGGCGCTCTTGCCAAAATTCCGCCAACTTAACTGCAGTTACATTTAATGTTTGGTGGTTGCCTCGGATTTCGTGCCAGGCGGAATATTCCTTTTTTTTTTTTTTTTTTGAAAAATTAAAATTTCTAATGTTATGGACAAATTCTTCTTTTTGCCATAACTTCCTCATACGGCGACCGTTTTTCGAACCGTTTGCGGCGCCGGAATCGGGAAGACGAGCACTTTTAATTCATTTAACTTTGAACCAGTTCTAAGCACTTTAAATTTTGACCATTTTACGACACTTGGTACTGAGCTCCTAATCAATTGGATTCTAGGTAATCATTCCAACATTTTTTTTGGTCTCCTTTTTTTCAACATTTGGTTTTGGATTGGAAAAGAAGAACCTAAATTATGGCTTAAACAAAAGCACCTTATTTATCTGTAGTATACTTAGTTACCATGGAACATAATGAGAACCCAATCCCACCATCACCAACTCCCAACTTGGAACAACAAAACCCAAACCTAGAACAAATAAATTCTAATTCCAAAATCGATGCATCCTCTACTTTGAGGGAACTCATACATGTTTTCAAAAATGCTAGAGAGACCTATTGATTGGCTCTAGCAAGTTCACTAAATTCAATTGTATCATTCATTTATAATTCCCAAGATGCATTAAGTAATATCTCTAATTATAAGGCTAGGATGTATGAATACTATAGAACGATTCTAAATAAACACTAAAATATAGTCTTGAACATTATAAGACAATATTTTCTATCTTTCTTTGTTGACCCTAGAAACAACCAATAGATGTTAGGAAATAAGAAATTAATTTGTATGACTTGTGTATCTACCAACCATTTCAAGACCATTTGATGAATAGGTGGTTCATGGTGGTTGATGAAAATGCTTCTAAAAATAGGTAGGTATCTTTATCATTAATGAAAAAATAATAGGGAGAGCATAGGCTCAAACTCTGTGTCAATTACTTAGACATGGGATATTGCAAGGGGATGGATCATGGATCTACACAAGATAGAGAGAATGTTAGGCACAACCCATAGCTATGTCATTATCAACTTAGACAAAGGCCTAACCCCCTACCGAAAATCATAGAATAGGGAGTAGCATTATTGAGACCTTGACTTCCATAAAAATCTTGACTCACAACCTGGTGCAAAATTGAACCTTAGTAGCATCATCACATGAGAAGTGACTAGTAGGTGATGTTATGTTAGGGGTTGGACTATGAGATTCTACAACGTGGTTTAACTAAGAAACACCACATGGAGCCTCATGTAATCCTCATAGATGTACTAGTTGCAAAAAAACTTGTTATGGGCCAATAGAAAACACAATTTTATGGAGGAGTTTATTCTATTGACCATCCCTACATTACTCAATATATATACTCGATTAACCCATAGCAAATTTTTTCATAGCTAGTACATCTATGAGACTCACATATACATATACATACATATATCTTATTGTTTCTTCTTATTATATATCTACTTATATGATGTTTGTAGTTTATATTCCCTAATAACATTGCCATGGGTCTGATAGATGAATACGTACCATTTTTTCCCACTAATGTTGCACTAGAAGATACTTCTTCATTTGGTGTATGACATACTCATATTTCATGAATTAAAATGATTCACCCCTGCAATTTTTTCATATGTTTTTAGTCCATATTATTGATCCTTTTAGTTTGGGTACAATTGCAGTTTTCCCTTAATGTTCTACATATTGCAAGGACACTAGGTGAAGAGCCATGCCCACATGAGATGGACATATCATACCCTTGCTAGGTATTATGGGTCATCTATTTTTTTTAAATTCTTATTTTTTTTATCTTATTTTGGTTAACTAATTAGAATATAAATGTGTATGTAGGTTGGATCATTTTCCCATTCATCCACTATGTCATCGACATATCATTCACTACCATCCATTCCCCCCATCAATTGTCGCTCAATATTGTCACTCTGCCACAACTTTTGGTATCCAACTTAACCTCGTTGTGGAACTTTCATCACTACTACAAGCAATGGCAATTAATCACTACCCACTTGGACCACCTTTTTCATCCAACCCACCCACAAAGGCTATATTCTTGGACCATCACCCATTGTAATTACCATCATTTTATCCCTGATGGTTCCTCCACAATGTTGAATTTTCTAGTGAAAATTATTCAAGCACTTATTTTCAAGATAATAATTTCTTCTAGTGATGTAGATTATTAGTTTTCACTCTCAATATATCATTAAGAAATTACACATTCAAAAATTCAACCATAGAGACAATAGAGTAATAGAGATCACAATGCACAAAGAGACAACAAGATTTTAACCTCGGAAAACCCACTCGAGGGAAAAACCAAGCCAACCTTTTCCTTAGAGAATCAATGCAACAAGAGGTACATCAAGTTCAAACTAAATAGCATGATGACAGCCACAAGGTTTCTTAATATGCCAATTCAAACTTCACCAAATCACTTCAAGGTACCCCTTCATAAACTCACTCTAGATCTACACTAGGGTTGAATTTCAGCCTCTCCTTTATGTCAAAATTTTAGACCTGTGACTAGACATTACCACATGAATTTTATACCTTCAATGTCACACATGTGAAGGCAACAAAATATCAGATCTGTCAGGAGACTTCCCTTGAACTCAAATTCTTCTTCTTCTCCAACTCAACCTTCTTCTACCCCATCCTCCTCCACTATACTAGATCATAAATACACTTCATGAGATGAGATGTGAATTGCCTTAGATTGGATATCAAGTGGTATCTATATACACACATTGAGGGGGTCGAATAGGTTCCTCTTGGGCTAGGATGACTTCGTCAGTGGGAGGCTAAAATAGGCATCTTGTGGTGACTAGAATGCAAATTTAGATTTTCATTTTCCCACACTTGATAAGGTCATGAAGGGCATGCCTTATTTTCTTTTCAATATAAAATTCAATAAATATTTTTCTTTTCTTACCAGCAGGAAGAACATGCTTCAAGTAATTTTTCTTTTATCAAATACAATTTAAATTCTATTATTAGAAGTACAAATGAACATTTTGAAGACCATGCATAACTACTAAATTCAACACTCCCTCTCAGCTAGGGAGGCATTCATAATGTTTATCTAGATGTTCTACGTATACAAGATTTCTCTATGGAAAGGTACAACTGATCGATATCATCATCATCTTGGTCAACACTCTTGACATACATCAACATCATCATCATCAAATAAGTACCACAACCCAGGTTAGCACTCCTAACTAATGATATTCTCTCAACTATTCACCATGATAGGGTTCGTGCCCCACCTCATGGTATTATGACTAGTCCAGGGTTTCAATTAACCATGTTTAAACCCTAGGGAAACCCATGTCCCAAATCCAAAGGCCTCACTTTAGGCCATGATGCTAAAAGGGCACCCACTCCATCGAGCGTTTGAGCCTTAGGAGCCACACCTCTCGAGAATTTTCATCCCTCATGTTATCTCACCAATAGTATGGATAATTCTCTTCTCACTATTGTCAAATCATCAACAATTCGAGCCATGGTCCTATTGTTACTAATAGTATGAGTCTTTCCCCTATTGATATCACTTCAGTACTCCCCAACAGTGATAAAGAGGTTCTCCATAAATCCAAGCTTTTCCTTGAAGTATAAAAACATTGCATGAGATAGAGGGTTTGTAAGAATATCAGTTTTATGCTCATCTGTGGGAATATATTAGAGCCTCACTACTCCCTTTTGTACCATATCATGAATGTAGAAGTACTTGATATCAATATGCTTCATCTTACCATGAACACTAGATTGTCTCTCAACTTCACATAGCTTTGATTGTCACATAATAACATAGTTTGTTCTAACATTTGATCAAACAATTTGGAGAGTAGCTTAAGCAGCCATACTTCATCACAACATGCCAAACAAGATGAAATATGCTCTACTTTTCCAACACTAAGTGTGACATATCTATGTTGCATTTTCATCTAGGATATCATAGCAGATCCCAAACTAAAACATGCACTAGATGTACTCTTCTAGTCATCCACACTCTCTTCCTAGTAAGAATGTGTATATCCCTATAGTATTATCTCACTACTTGAGGTATATATCAAACATTAATCAAAAGTGCCATATAAATATTTCAATATATGATTCTCTGTAATCCAATGCTCATGTCTCGATTCCATTGGAACTAGCTCAAGGTGTTCATTGCAAAGTAAATTTCTGACCTAGTACTAACCAAATACACAAACTATCTAATCAACTATGGATACAAGGATGGGTCTACTATGTGAGAAAGAGATTCCTTCAACTTTCTTGGATTTGTAACCATAAGAGTTGCCATAAACTTGCATTTCATTATTCCAAACTTCTAAAAGACCTTCATGGCATTTTACTTTAAAAAAAAATCACCAAATTTCTATTAGACTTCCAATCCCAAATAGTAATACTTCAAGCCAAGATCTTTCATATCTAACTCATAAAAAAACTCCCTCATACTCTAAATAATAATATTCTCTAAACCTGTCATGGAAAAATCAAGATAGTAATGCTTCAAGCCAAGATCCATATCTAACTCATAAACAAACTCCCTCATAATCTAAATAATAATATGCTCTAAGCCTGTCACCAAAAAATCAACATATAACCCTCCACAACCTTGATATATAGGTTTGGATCAGCAACACTCTTAGACAAACACAGTCTCCTCAACATATTTCGACAGTTAAGACGGTTGTGAAACGGTTGTCCTGTTCTTCGCTTGGCTTTTCTAGAAATCCAATTGACTGAGGCACCCACGGAGGGAGCACGACTGTTCTGATCGAAATTATCATCCGCATTGTACTTGTTCTCTTCATCACCGTCAAGTTCTGCAGCTGCAAAGGTTCTCAAATACTCCCAACCACTATAAAAGATTCACTCCATTCGCAAATAAATTGTTTTCCTTTTATTTGGCACTGTGCAGATTACCGATTCCTTGCACTGAGTTAATTCTAGGTCCTGTGAATTTAAATGGCAAGCAGTGACATAGAATTCTTCCCGGACTCAAACCCTAGAGACGGTGGAAACCTCCCCTGTACTTCTGAAACTCTAATGTGGCCGAGATTCCCAAAACATGGGAGAGAATGTAGTCCCAGTTGTTGAAATGATAATTTCAACTGCAGCAATATTTTTCTTTGCAATGTGATCTTATCGCATATCGAAAATCGCATACATGCCCTGTTGCCTTTCGCTACGTCCTGTGATTTCTGCGATGCGATCCGATCGCAAATCGCAAATTGCACCCATATGTTTGTGCTCCATTTTTTTCTTCTTCTGTCGAATGCGATTTCGCAATGCGATCAAATCCCAAATCGTAAATCGCATAATTCAATGGTTGAAGTACAAGCTTGCAACTTGAAATTGACGTTGAGTAAAAGTTTCATTTACCGCCAGTTTTGTCAGTAAAAGAGTAAATGTAATTTACTGTGGGTTGGTAAATGTAGGTAAGTTTTTAATTTTATTAGTTTTTTTATCCACGGGTGTAGTTTTTGGTTTTATGGCAAATGCAAAAAGGTATTGCAAGGTTTTTTTGTTGTTGTTGTTCATTAGTGGAGAAAACAAAAAGGGAGGCATGCAGGAGTGCGTATGTAAAAAAAAAAAAAGCAAAATACACAGCAGTGTAAATTTAATTTTTATTGTAATGCACAGCAGTGCAGAGAAGGTTTTGTTGGTAAATATGCAATGTAATATGTGAAGTAAATTTTTGCTTCCCTGTGCTAAGATCCTGTGGCAAAACAGAGTATTATTCTCTGTTCAGTTTATTTTGTTTTGGAATTAAATAGAAAATTCCCAACATGGTATCAGAGCTTGTCCAGGCTCTTTGAAGGTGTCAAAGAAGCTGAAGGAAGGGTTTCTTGCTGCAGCAACTTCTCCAGCAGAGTGAAGACTCAGTAAAAAATCCAAGGTATTTGAAGCATAGTTAAGAGTGCAAGAATGGTTGGCTCCAGCACCAGCACCAACACTAGCATGGGTATCTTTAATACTCAACTCCCACAGTTTAATGGAAAAAACTATGACTATTGGGAAATAACCATGAAAGCTTTGCTTGCTTCCCAAGACTTATGGGAATTTTTTGAGGATGGTTTTGAAGAACCAGCAGATGAAAATTAGTTTAATAGGTTAACCCAGGCATAGAAAGATCTGTTGAAGAGCAATAACAAGAAGGTTTCTAAAGCTCTCTTACTTGTGTACTAAGCAGTGCATGAGAGTGTGTTTCCAAGGATAGCAGTAGCTAAGAGATCTAAAGAAGCATGGCAAACTCTTAAGACAGCCTATCAAGGGATGGAGAAAGTGAAGACAGAAAAACTACAGTTGCTGAGGAGAGATTTTGAGAATCTATGCATGAAGGAGTCAGATAATATTGACTCATTCTTCACACAGGTGATTGGTTTGGTTACACAGATAAGGTCTCATGGAGAGATTCTTGAAGAAAGGAGGATTGTGGAGAAACTGTTGAGGGTCCTACCCTCAAAGTTCGATGTGATTGTCACCACCATAGAAGAGACAAAGGATCTCACAAACTTCACATTTGATGAACTATATGCATCACTAATAACACATGATCAGAGATTGAGTAGAAATGAAAACTCATCTCTAGAGCATGCCTTCAAGACCCAGATGTTCTTTGGAAGAGGAAGAGGTCAAGGCAGAGGAAACAAGAGAGGAAGAGGTAGAAGCCAAAACAGAGGTGGAAGAAACATTCCAGCAAATGCTCAAGCAAGAGGCAGCAATCCAAATCAGAACCAAGGCAAAGGCAGCAGCCAACAAAGTGGACAACACCATCCTCAAGGACAAAGGTATGATAAAGCCAATGTCCAATGTTATTATTGTAAAAAATATGGGCATTATGCAAATGAATGTAGGAAAAAGCAGCATGATATGAATAATAGAACTAGTGCAAATTTCACTAGAGAAAATATCAGCCAAAATAATTTGTTTATAGCTTGTAATATGGCTGAAGAAAAGAGTGAAGATGTATGGTTCCTAGACTCCGGTTGCAGTAACCATATGACAGGAAACATAGCCTTGTTTTCTATGTTAGATCAGAACGTGAAGTCACAAGTCACACTAGGGACTGATAATAAAATTTCTGTTATGGGAAAAGGAGAGGTAAATGTCTTAACAAAGAAAGGTGAAAAGAAAACCATATCAGATTTTTATTATGTTCCTGGAATGAAATGTAACCTCTTAAGTATTGGACAACTTGTTCAAAAGGGGTACAATGTTTTCTTTTTGGATGATGTGTGCACCATCATGGATAGAGCACCCAGCAAATGATGTATTGTTGAAGTGAAGATGACAAGGAATAGGATGTTCCCTCTCAGAATGAAGGCGGATTTGAAAAATAAAGAAGTAATAACTGCAGTGACTCAAGAGGCTTTCCAAAGCGAATCGAAGGATGAAAATTGGTTGTGGCACTTGAGATTGGACATCTCAACTTTGGAGGTCTTAACTTGTTGAGTAGAAAAGGAATGGTAAGAGGATTACCATTGATAGAGAAACCAGACAGCCTTTGTGAAGGTTGTATCTTGGGGAAACAACACAAAGAAAGTTTTCCATCAGGGAAAAGCATAAGGCAAAAAGCACCCTTAGAAATTTTCCACTCAGATTTATGTGGACCGATGCAAACTTCATCACTTGCAAGCAGCCACTACATATTAACATTCATTGATGATTTTACAAGAAAAACTTGGGTTTATTTCTTGAAGAACAAAAGTGAAGTGTTTGAAAGATTTCGCAATTTCAAAGCACTTGTAGAAAACCAAAGCGGGTTGCATATCAAAGTTCTAAGAACTGATAGAGGAGGTGAGTATATCTCCAAATAATTTCTACGGTTTTGTAGAGAAAATGGAATTCACAAGCAGTTTACCACTAGGTACATTCCGCAGCAAAATGGAGTTGCCGAAAGGAAGAACAAGACAATCATGGATATGGTGAGGAGCATGTTGACGGCAAAGAATTTGCCAAATGATTATTGGGTTGAGCTGTACACTGTGTAGCATACATTTTGAATAGATGCCCTACAAAATCGGTCATGAACAGAGTGCCGAAAGAAGCATGGAGTGGGACAAAGCAAGGAGTCACCCACATGAAAGTTTTTAGATGTGTGGCTTATGCACACAGTCCAGATCAACTAAGGAAGAAGTTGGACAGCAAAGGGGAGAAATGTATTTTCATTGGATACAGTGAGGAATCCAAAGCTTATAGGTTGTATAACCCATCCACCAAGAAGTTTATTGTGAGTAGAGATGTTCAGTTCATTGAGGAGGAAGATTGGGATGGAAGCATAGAGAAAACAATGAATGTTAAAAGCTCTTTGTCTCATGATGAAAATGATGAGGAGATGGCTGAAATACATCCCCAAAAAGCAGCACCAACACAAGGACATAAAGGGACACCCTTGAGGAGAAATGAACGTGCTTCTCCAAGCACACCACAAGGAGGAAATTCAAGTGCTTCTTCAAGAACTTGTACACCAAATGAAGGAGGTAAAAAGTTCAGAAATTCAAGTGATATTTATGAGCAAGAGGCAGCAAATGAAGGTATGAATTCTTTGTTTGCATTATATTGTCATGTTGATGACCCTGTTCATTTCAAAGAAGCAATTAAGGATAAGAAATGGAGAGAATCTATCGATGAGGAGATCAATGCCATAGAAAGAAACAAGACATGGGATTTGGTTGAGCTACCAAAAGGGAAAGAAGTCATTGGATTTAAATGGGTCTACAAGACCAAGAGTAATGCTGAAGGCAAAATAGAAAGACACAAGGCAAGACTTGTTGTCAATGATATAAGCAGCAGTATGGGAGAGACTATGAGGAAACTTTTGCACTGGTTGCTAGAATGGAAACCGTGAGAGCAGTGTTGTCCATAGCAGCACAAAACAAGTGGAAAGTTCACCAAATGGACGTGAAGTTAGCATTCCTAAATGGAGTGTTAAAGGAAGAGGTTTACATTGAACAACCTCTAGGCTATGAAAAGAAAGGCCAAGAGCACAAAGTGTGCAAATTGAAGAAAGCTCTTTATGGGCTGAAGCAAGCACCAAGAACATGGTACAGTAGGATAGATTCCTACCTACTGGAAAATGGATTTGAAAAGTGTGAGGGAGAACCCACCCTCTACATCAAAGAAAAATATGGTAAATTACTAATTGTTGTGTTATATGTTGATGATGTTATTTCCACAGGTAATGATGATTGCCTTGTTGAAAACTTCAAAACAATCATGAAAGAAGAATTTGAAATGAATGACATGGGTTCACTAAGATACTTCTTAGGAATAGAAGTAGAACAAAATGGAAATGGGATTTTTATCTCACAAACAAAATATGTTAATGAAGTGTTGCAAATATTTAATATACAGGAGAGCAAAGCAGCAATCACTCCCACAGTGATGGGATTAAAGCTCAGCAAAGAGGACAGCAACAAGGATTTTGATCCTAGGATGTACAAGAGCATAGTTGGCAGCCTCATGTATTTGACTGCAACTAGGCCAGATATAATGTTTACTGTTAGTTTAATTTCTAGATTTATGGAGAGGCCAAAAGAAGCACATAGGCAGGCAGCAAAAAGGATTCTAAGGTATGTTAAAGGCACTAAAAGGTTTGGCATTTTATATACTACTTCAGAATGTTTAGATTTAATTGGATACACTGGTAGTGATTGGGCTGGAAGTGTAGATGATCGAAAAAGCACATTCGGTTATTTTTTTCACATGGGTTCAGGAGCCATTTCATGGGTTTCTAAAAAATAGCCTATTGTAGGATTGTCTACATCAGAGGCAGAATATGTGGCAGCTACAGTAGCAGCATGTCAAGCAGTTTGGATGAGAAGGATGTTAAGGAGCTTATGCCAAAAGCAAGCAAAGGGAACTGTGATTTTTTGTGACAATAGCTCAGCGATTGCATTATCCAAGAACGTTATGTTTCATAAGAGAACGAAACACATTGACACAAAGTTTCATTACATCAGGGAATTGGTAAACAGTGGAGAAATTGTTTTACAACATTGCAGAACTCAGGAGCAGGTTGCAGACATTCTGACCAAACCATTGGGACAAAAAAGTTTCGATTTTTTGATAAAATGTATGGGTATGACTGATAACCCAACAGTTCAAATTAAAGGGGAGTGTTGAAATGATAATTTCAACTGCAGCATTATTTTTCTTTGCGATGCGATCTTATCGCATATCGCAAATCGCATACACGCCCTGTTTCCTTTTGCTACATCCTGTGATTTCTGCGATTGCGATTCTGCGATGCAAGTTGATCGTAAATCGCACCCATATGTTTTTGCTCCATTTTTTTTCTTCTTCCGTCGAATGCGCTTTCGCGATGCGATCAAATCGCAAATCGCATAATTCAATGGTTGAAGTACAAGCCTGCAACTTGAAATTGACGTGGAGTAAAAGTTTCATTTACCGCCAGTTTTGTCAGTAAAACAATAATTGTAATTTACTGTGGGTTGGTAAATGTAGGTAAGTTTTTAATTTTATTAGTTTTTTTATCCACGGGTGTAGTTTTTGGTTTTATGGAAAATGTAAAAAGGTATTGCAAGGTTTTTTTGTTGTTTCTGTTCATTAGTGGAGAAAACAAAAAGGGAGGCACGCAGCAGTGCGTATGTAAAAATAAAAAATAAAAAATACACAGCAGTGTAAATGTAATTTTTATTGTAATGCACAGCAGTGCAAAGAAGGTTTTGTTGGTGAATATGCAATGTAATATGTGAAGTAATTTTTTGCTTCCCTGTGCTAAGATCCTGTGGCAAAACAAAGTATTATTCTATGTTCAGTTTATTTTGTTTTGGAATTAAAGAGAAAATTCCCAATAGCCCAGTTGTCAGCCGAGAATGTGATTAACTTCAGTCTTTTTATAGTGTTAACGTTGTCGTAGATAAAAATTCTATGGTGTTTCTTGCCTTTCGGTCAGAATATTTCGATGATAAATTTTGCAGAGCCTGCAAACCCTCACAATTTTTCCCAATTATAAGAAGAGTTGATTCTGAAGTTAATAAAGTGAATTCTACTCGTTCTTATCTCGTGATGCATTTTTCTGTTCATTTCGTGCTTCTGATCAACATTATATGATTGTTGTTTTTCAGTGAATGCTCTTGGCATTCCTAAATATGATTGCATCGATCGATACTGATATGCATACGATATCCACCCAAAACGAGAGGTTCATTTGAGTGATTATTTGTTAGACAATTTTTTTCTTCAATTAAATCACAGTGTAATAAGTGTATTGGTTCTATTCACGTAGCAATTGAGATAGGTCACTAACTAGCAATTGAACCAATTGTTGTAAGGAAATGTCGTAATGCAATAACATATAACACTAATTAATGATTTATTAAGAACTTATTAATTAATGATTCCTTGACAATTATTGAAAGGAAAAAAAATATGAGGAAAAGGCAAGGACCATGCTATAATGAAATCATAGTACAATATTGTTTCTTTGAGCTTCACAAATCATGAGGCATATGTTGAAGTTAAATACTTATCGTCATTTGCTAGCTTCAAAATTAGAGGTTGTTTTGGTATAATTCCTCCATATTTATTCTTAATCACTTCCTAAATAAGAGGTTGTTTTGGTCCAATTCTTCCAAAATATAATTTGATGATGAGAGTGTTGTTAGAAGAATCAATGTAAGCATGCACAACTTGGCAAGCATGGCTGGACAACATGGCAAGCATAGCAAGTTGTGATGGGACAACAGTTGGGACATTGTAGTTCTTGATCACTTCTTCTTGCTATAGTCTTTGGTACAATTCCTCCATATTTATTCTTCATCACTTACCTTAATGAGTACAAAGAATTTTTTTTATAGTTTGAAACATGTGTCTACAAAGTACTATAATATTTTTGTAATTAAATTTTGAATTTCTATGTGAATTAAGATATGCCCTCGAATAAAAATGGACATATCTCCAATTTAGAAATTAAAACCAAGAATAGCATCTACTACACCTCTTCTTAAGAAAATTGCATGCGTTTTGAAAATTGCATGTGTTTCTCTTTTGAATGTTGACTCACCTCTGTATTGTTTCCCTTATGATTCTTGAAACTATTTAAAATATCACATTATTTTGAAATTAAACCCAAGAATAGCATCAACTACACCTCTTCTTAAGAAAATTGCATGTGTTGTTCTTTTGAATGTTGACTCACCTCTATATTGTTTCCCTTATGATTCTTGAAACTATTCAAAATATCACATTTCTCTATACCGTTAATTTCCTAAATCTTTCCATGTTCTTGGTTTAATACAACGAATTTTGCTTAAGTAAATCTAACCCATGTCATGCAGTTGAAAATAATGTAGAGATCATTCTACAAAATTTAAAGCATTTTGGCTTGAAAATTAAGCAAGTGTGGTCCATAAGCACCACAATGAAAGTATTGTTTCCCTTATGATTCTTGAAATTATTGAAAATATCACATTGGTAGAGATCATTCCACAAAATTTAAACCATTTTATTTTGAAAATCAAGAAGTGTGGTCCACAACCACCACAATGGAAATATTGTTTCCATTATGATTCTTTTGAAACTATTCAAAATATCACATTTCTATATACCTCGCTAATCTCCTTAGTGTCTTCTATGTTCTTGTTTTAATCCAACAATTTTTGCTTAAGTAAATCTAACCCATGTCATGTAGTTGAAAATAATGTAGAGATCATTCAGCAAAATTTAAAACATCCACCCACTTGCTTTTACGTGAGGGACATGGACCCCCACTATGTAAGGGTTTCTCAAATCTTTGGTTAAAATTTACAAAAACTTGAAACGGTTGAAGAAAAAGAGTGGACCCCCGAGTGAACCCCCACTTGCTTACGTAAGGGTTTCTCGAATCTTTGGTTAAAGGTACAAAATCTTGGAAAAGTAGTGGACTAGGACATGGACTCCCACTTGCTTACATAAGGGTTTCTCAAATATAAAGTTACAAAAACTTGGAAAACAGTTGAAGAAAAAGAGTGGACCCCCACTTGCTTACGTAAGGGTTTCTCAAATCTTTGGTTAAAGTTACAAAATCTTGGAAAAGTATTGGACCAGGACATGGACCCCCACTTGCTTATGTAAGGGTTTCTCAAATCAGGGCTTCTTGAATATTTGGTTAAAGTTACAAAATCTTGGAAAAGTAGTTGACTAGGACATGGACCCCCACTTGCCCACTTGCTTACTTAAGGGTTTCTCAAATCTTTAGTTACAGTTAAAAAAACTTGGAAAAACAATTGAAGAAAAAGAGTGGACCCCCAATTGCTTATGTAAAGAGTGGACCCAAAAGAGTGGACCCCCACTTGCATACATAAAGAGTGGACCCCCACTTGCTTATGTAAGGGTTTCTCGAATCTTTGGCTAAAGTTACAATATCTTGGAAAAGTAGTGGACCAAGACATGGACCCCCACTTGCTTACGTAAGGGTTTCTCAAATCTTTGGTTAAAGTTACAAAAACTTGGAAAAATAGCTGGAGAAAGAGAGTGGACCCCCACTTTATTACGTAAGGGTTTCTCGAATCTTTGGTTAAAGTTACAAAATCTTGGAAAAGTAGTGGACCAACCCCCACTTACTTATGTAAGGGTTTCTCAAACATTTGGTTAAAGTTACAAAAACTTGGAAAAACAGTTGAAGAAAAATAGTGGACCCCCAGTTGCCCCCCACTTGCTTACATAAGGGTTTCTCAAATCTTTGGTTGAAGTTACAAAAATTGTAGAGATCGTTCCACAAAATTTTAAACATTTTATCTTGAAAATCAAGCAAGTGTGGTCCATAAGCACCATAATGTGGTCCATAAGCATCATAATGAAAATAATGTTTCCCTTATGATTCTTGAACCACAATGAAAATATTTTTTCCCTTATGATTCTTGAAACTATTGAAAATATCACATTGGTAGAGATCATTCCAAAAAATTTAAACCATTTTATTTTGAAAATCAAGAAGTGTGGTCCATAACCACCACAATGGAAATATTGTTTCCCTTATGATTCTTTTGAAACTATTCAAAATATCACATTGCTATATACCTCACTAATCTTCTTAGTTTCTTCTATGTTCTTGTTTTAATCCAACAAATTTTGCTTAAGTAGATCTAACCCATGTCACGTAGTTAAAAATAATGTAGAGACCGTTCAACAAAATTTAAAACATCCACCCAGTTGCTTACTTTTACATGAGCGACATGGACCCCCACTTCTATGTTCTTGTTTTAATCCAACAAATTTTACTTTAGTATATCTAACCCATGTCACGTAGTTAAAAATAATGTAGAGATCATTCAAAAAAAATTTAAAACATCCACCCACTTGCTTACTTTTACGTGAGCGACATGGACCCTCACTTGCTTACGTAAGGGTTTCTCAAATTTTGGTTAAAGTTACAAAAACTTGGAAAAGCAGTTGAAGAAAAATAGTGGACCCCCACTTGCTTACCCACTTGCACTTAAGGGTTTCTCAAATCTTTGGTTAAAGTTACAAAAAATTGGAAAAACAGTTGAATAAAAATAGTGGACCCCCACTTGCTTATGGAAGTGTTTCTAACTTGGAAAAATAGTTGAAGAAAAACAATGGACCCCCACTTTCTTAGATAAGGGTTTCTCGAATGTTTTGTTAAAGTTATGAAAACTTGAAAAAATAGTTGTAGATCTACTGAACCCCACTTGTAAGGGTTTCTCGAATCTTTGGTTAAAGTTACAAAAACTTGGAGCCACACACTTGCTTACTTGCTTACACCACCCACTTGCTTACTTGATTCATTGAGGAGTTACAAAAACTTGGAAAAATAGTTGTAGATCTACTAAACCCCACTTGTCAACCACCACACACTTGCTTACGCCACCCACTTGCTTACTTGATTCAATGAGGAGTTACAAAAACTTGGAAAAATATTTGATCGCCATACACTTGCTTACTTGCTTAAGCCACCCACAAATAGTTGTAGATCTACTAAACCCCACTTGCCAACCACCACACACTTGCTTAAACCGAATATCATATTACCACTACAAAAATTATATTCACATGTTCAACACATTATCAACCATCCTATGCTATTATAATAATAATAATAATAAGTTATGTAAATGTAATTGTAATAAAAACATTGATTTTAAATGTAATTATTTTGGATATACACAAATTATATTGACATGTTCAGGATGCGTAAGTAGGCTCGATTGTTAAGGTCGCCATCACCTTTAGGTACTCGACCATAGGACCTTTAGGTACTCGACTATTAAGGATGCGTAAGCAGGCTCGATTGTTAAGGACTTCGAAATAAAGAAGGGACGGAGTCACTCACTATTCATATGGTGAGGGTTTCTCTATCGTTTTTTCGGTATGCCTCTAGGGAAACGGGCCCCTAGATGGTGAGATTTTCATCTGAACGAACAATGAGGCTCCTATCTATCCATTGGTTCACATCTCTCTTGTCAGTTGGAACTTTGTCATGCATAGGTGTATTAGTAGTTAGGGTAATCGGTGCACCACCTCACACTTCATCTTCATCTCTCTATCCGCAGTAGTGCCTAGCATGAAGAGGAAGCCGGGCAAGCGGGCATTCCTTCACCACTAAGAAACTAACAAAAGGCATACTCTCTGGAAGGTCAAGAACATGCAAGAACTCGCATACTCTAGAGGTCAGGCAAGCATTAGCTTATAACCCTACCCATATTCCATTCCCCTATGCTATAATAATAATAATAATTTATTTAATTGTAATTGTAGTTATATTAAAAACATTGATTTTAAATGTAATTATTTTGGATGTGTGCTCTAAATGACATTTATAATTTTCATTGGTGTGGTGTAAAAATTAGTATGTGAATGTTATATTTGGTAAAAGAAAAATGTATCTATTAGTTAAATATAAACAATAATTATTTATCTTAGCATTGCTAATAAACCAGAAAAGATGTGGTGTTTAACCAATGAGATACCCATCTCAATTTATTAACAAACCCGAAAATTTGTGATGTGAAAAATAGTATGTGAACGTTATATTAGGTAAAAGAAAAATGTATTCATTAGTTAAATATAAACAATAATTATTTATTTAAGCATTTATTTGTTTAAACATTTAACCAGTGGGATACCCATCTCAAAATTTGTTAACAAACCAAGAAAGATGTGGTGTAAAAAATAGTATGTGAATGTTATATTAGGTAAAAGAAAAATGTATTCATTAGTTAAATATAAACAATAATTATTTATCTAAGCATTTAACCAATGAGATACCCATTTCAGAATTTGTTAACAAAATAGCCAGAAAAGAAGTGTAAAAAATAGTATGTGAATGTTATGTTCGATAAAAGAAGGAAAATGTTTTTATTAATTAAATATAAACAATAATTTTTTATCTAGCATTTAACGAATGAGGAAAAGAAGTGTAAAAACTAGTATGTTAATGATATGTTGGGTAAAAGAAAAAAATGTATTCACTGGTTAATATAAATAGTGAATTTTTATCTAAGCATTTAACCAATGAGATACCTATCTCAGAATTTGTTAACAAACTAGCTAGAAAACAAGTGTAAAAAATAGTATGTGAATGTTATGTTTGGTAAAAGAAAAAAAATGTATTCATTAGTTAAATATAAACAATAATTTTTTATCTAAGCATTTAACCAATGAGATACCTATCTTCGAATTTGTTAACAAACCATAAAAATGTGAATGTTATGTTTGATAAAAGAAAAATGTATTCATTAGTTAAATATAAACAATAATTTTTATCTAAGCATTTAACCAATGAGATACCTATCTGAGAATTTGTTAACAAATGAGAAAAAATGTGGGGCAAAAAATAGTATGTGAATGTTATATTTGCAAAAGAAAAATGTATTCATTATTTAAATATAAACAATAATTTTTTATCTAAGCATTTAACCAATGAGATACCCATCTCAGAATTTTTTTATGTGAATGTTATGTTCAGTAAAAGAAAAATATATTCATTAGTTAAATATAAAAAATAATTTTTATCTAAGCATTTAACCAATGAGATACCTATCTGAGAATTTGTTAACAAATGAGAAAAAATGTGGTGTAAAAAACCTATCTCTGAATTTGTTAACAAATGAGAAAAAATGTGGTGTAAAAAATAGTATGTGAATGTTATATTCGCAAAAGAAAAATGTATTCATTATTTAAATATAAACAATAATTATTTATCTAAGCATTTAACTAATGAGATACCCATCTCAGAGGTTAACAAACCATAAAAAATGTGGTGTTAAACCAAAAAAGATGTGTTGTAAAAATGGTATGTGTTATATTCGGTAAAAGAAAAATGTATTCATTAATTAAATATAAACAATAATTATTTATCTGAGCATTTAGCATCTCAAAATTTGTTAAAAAACCAGAAAACATGTGATGTCCAACCACAAAAGTTATGGTAACAAAAAAGATGATGTGTAAAAATATAAATTTAAAAAAATTACTTTAGTAATATTAATTATCATTAATTAATTTACATTTTAAAAATATTATTATTGTTTAAAAATTATTGAAATGAGAAGTGCTTTATATTGGTTTATCATATCGCGGTGCGTCTTATCCTTTTTGGCTTCTGTAGCCGCTTCATCATCACCAGGTTTTTCCCTCGACAGATCCTCGAAGTTCGATCCGTGAGATGCCCCATTACACCAAAAGGAGATGTCCCCATGAAGTCCATTCCTTGTGCTCCGCCTAGGAAGACGTGTATGTGTTCACCCACGAATCACCCTGGTTCGTTCTGTTGCAGTCTTCATAGAAATAGCAGTAGTCACTCCTCGTCTATTCATTCTCAGTTGAATGCGAGGAGATCTGCCATGATGAATTCGTTGGTAAGGATCGGCGGTGTGGAAGGCGAATGGGTGAAAAGAGCCCTCACAGCTCTCATACGCCCCTCCAGCCACCACATGCGAAGGAGATCGTCTTTTCAGCCACGGCCAAGCAAGCTTTGTCATATGACCATGGCCCAAGATATCTCTTGAAGCTCGCATCAGGTTGCTGCCTCCCTTTTCAGCGTTCCTTTTGTCCTATTTAGCCGATCGTTCGGCTCACGAGTACAAAGGAGCAGCCTCTGTTTTTTGGTTCAGCGTAGGGACTTTGCTCACGCTTTTATGTATCTCTCCAAAAGCCTATAGCTAAGAATCGATGCTCATGCGTTGATAAATATACCTTCGATGACCCAACAAATATACCGCTCCAATGAATCGTTACAGTAACTAACTTCATAACTGCCCATGATGATCTGATGGTGGGAATCATTCCAATTGTCTAACGCATCAAATTGATAACTGAATACAATAAAATGGCAAATAAAAGAATTCATTTCAGAGGAAACACCTTATACCCTAAAAATACAACCTTTATAATACCATTCTTGAAATAAGAATTTTCAACTTGTTTACATCGCCTATCTCAAAACATCTCAGAATTCAGAATTTGATGGTGGACAACCGCAAGGTCAATTCGATTGTTTGACCTTTGTTTGACCTTCTGTCTGAGTCAGATTCTTTTAAAATCTATCAATTTACCTACATCAAAATCTACCATCCTGAAAAAGGAAAAAATGCCCAAAAATATCTATATAGGGTATCCTAAAAGGATATCCAAGAATTTCTTGGGATGTGAACTCCATTCTAAAAGAATTATAATATTTGAGTATAGTTGAAACGTTTTTCAATCCTTTTGAAAGTTTTAATCCTTCTATTTTAATGTTTATTCATAGTTTGTCCACCTTTCAGTCAATTCCGTACGTCCCTGACTTGCGTAATGTAACATCCTTATGGTAATAAATTAGCATAAATTAGTCAGTTATGAAATAATAATTCTTTTTAAAAAAAATCACCAATTAGTTTCAAAAACTAATTCTTATTATCCATAAAGCTATCAATTAAAGAATGGAGAGGATGGCACGAATGGCGGCTTGGAATCGGAACTGATTCTTGGATTCGGAACGGATTCTTGAACTCGGAACTGATTCTTGGTTTTTTTGGATGGAAATGGTGGGCTTCCACAAAAATGTACAGCGTTTTTCTTCCATCGGAGTTCGGAATGGGCATCGATCAGATGCACCATGTTATGGAGCCTGGTACTTATTATTTGAACAGAAGAGGCAGGTTTGGCGTGGAATGGAAGCCGCAAGGGTTCCATATACATACGTCCCTGCAAACTGATTTGCAGGCTATTTTCTGGCGGGGCTTGCACAGAATGGCCGTTTTATACCTCCAACCGACAAAGTATTCATATATGGAGGAAACGAATGGGATAGGAGGAGATATCGTGTGGACAAAGAGTTGTGCTAATCAGCTAGCAGTTAATCCACGGCACAACAAATGACCGGAACGCTTCAACGGGGAAGGACGGCATAAATACGCAGTTGTTATTTCTTAAGTATTGGAAGTCGAATAATTGGAAGAGATGGTATTCTCTCCGGCTGTCGGGAAAATTTGTGAAGGATCGATGTTATTGACCACTGATTGAAACTTGGCACCGCCGGCTCGCAACGTTGTTGCCCTCAATCTGTTGCGCCTCCGCGCTTGTTCATCTCAAATTCTAGCTGCCTTTCGATCAAGCTTATTGAAGGTATGCTAACAGTAATAATTTTGGAACATGAAAGGAGGACGGTCTAACATTAGTATGACCATCGTAGCTCTCAAATGGAGTTGGAGGCGTTGCAGAGACTTTGTGGATGCCCCTATGTCGTGAGACTCTATGCGTGGTTTTAAAGATTGCTTATTGAAGACATAGTCTGGTTTTGGAGTTCCGTATTCCAATCTCTATTGTGTCATTAAGTTTGCTGAGAGTAAGGGAGAAAGTGTTTTTCCGAGGCCGAGGTTAAAGCCTGGATTATAAGGATCTTGCAATTGGCGTAGCAGTCAACCAGCCCTTGCATGTGGCAATGCGCCTCTATTAACCAGATTCTTGTTTATGGGTCTTCGCAGGACCTCAGCATGCGCTATGGCAACGAAGTTGTCGAAGGAAAAAGAGATAAGTTGACCTCGTGTAATACTCTTTGTTTATGTGCAGTGAAAGAACGTTTAAATGATATGTTTTCTTTGTAGAAAATTTGTTAATGCATGCAAATAGAAATGATTATTTGATGTGCTTTCTTGGTGAAGAAAACATATGATAATGCATGCGGTGAAAGATTAACATTATGGTTGTTATTTACAAAGATTTATCTTGAAAAATAGGAACCTGGTTTTGGTTCTTTCCTCGGTTTTACATGAGCTAACGAGTTAGAACTCTTAAAGAGAGTTATGTATTAGTAAACATTGTGAAGGTCAAACAGTATTATTTGGGTATTTATATGCTAGTTAGCTAGTATGTTATGCGTGCTCATGCATATGAGTAGATGTTAAAAGATCGCTTTAGATGTTGATTATTGTTTGGAATAATATTGTAACTAATCTTGTTGCCCAGATTGTTGATGACTACATTGACAGGAAACGATGGCAGATGGTGCCAAAGAAAGTGATGTTTAACATTATGGCAGAAAAAAGGATTATTCGTCCATGCAGATGAAGTCAAGCTGCAGTATTGTCCATTGCTAGAACAATTATGCCACAAGGAATGTTGCATGTGGCGGTATGTAAATAAAAGATTACATGTAAATTGTATTAGCTTTTAGCTAGTTATGTGACAACTTAATGAAAATTCATTGTAAAGATTTTAAGACAATGGTTAAGGGATGGAATCCCTTATAAACCATTGAGTGAGGGGTGAAAACCCTCACGAGCGTTTAATAATAAGATTAAACGTTTGCTGGTTTTCACCCTACGGGGTTTCCAGGGTATATCAGTGTTCCATGGTGTGATTGATATGATTTCCTTTTGTGTCAGTTGGATGACGTTGAATCCTTGATGTTGATGGTTCTTTATTTGATGGCATGATCATAATGTCCAAGTATGAGATTAGTTAATATGGTTATGGAAATCATGAAATAGATGCAAGGATTCATGAGATGGTTTATATTATTACACTACCACAGTGGTGGTTAATGGTTGTGTAACTTACTGTCTTTGATGGCAATTTACTTGATGCACTAATGAATATTATATTTAATGATTAATGATGAATTGTGGAGTTGTGAATTGGTTAATTACTTGTGGTAATTTGTATGAAAAATTCTAACTCCCTACTTTTACATGCGAGGTTACCGGGGTATGTGACAAGTGGTATCAGAGCTAAAGGTTGCAGTACTGGCACCTTTGGGAATTGGTAAGCGGAAAGGATATTGAGGTACGCCATCAGTAGGCATTAACTCAGGTACGAGTTTAATTATCCACATATTCATTTATGTAGTACACTACTTTTGGCATGATAGGTGATTCATGTTTATAACTGCTTTGAGTAGTAAGTAATAAGTTGTTGCATAACTACGTTCATAACGTTAGATTCCTGATGAGGGAAAAGACAATGAAACTTTTGTCGCACTTACGAACAATATTAAACACTCATTACACGTAAGAACAATATTGAACACTCATTGAGGAAAGTGACAATCAACTACCAACTTTTGATTTGCACATATGACAATAACAATAATGCATTTATTGAACTAGATTGAAATTACAATGAACGAAACTTAATGAGTCAATGCATGAATATAAATTAAGGGGAACATCCTTGAATAGGATGAAAAATTGTTTAAAAAGGACATTAGAAGAACCCCTTAGATATTGAAAACATGCAATGAGTCAAGCAGCGAGACTTGATTGTCATAACTAACTTTTGATTCAGTCTTTTCATGAATGCATGAAGACGATTGGTAGTTGAGATTGGTTAGTGTTGTATGACTAACCCATAGAACTTATATGCATTCATTGAATTGGACTTAAGATTATTACAATTCGAAAATAAGTGAAGGTTGATTGATGTCACATGCATGGAATGTGTGTATGAAGATTCTTACTCTCTCTGTGCTATAGTTCTAGTTGTTATGAGAAGAGTTCTTAATTTTATTCACCATGAGAATGCATGAAGAATAGTATATGCTTATGCCTTAATAGATTTAATGATGATTACCCTCTAATTAAGTGAAATCCATTAGCATGGTATGTGTTATGTTAATCATTACTTGTTAGGAGATAAAAACCATTGGAGCCTCGATTTAACGATGGTTGAATTTATCTCTACTATGGGAATGATGGATTTTTTATGCATGTTGCATTCCAGGGTAAAATTAATTGTAGAAGCATGTTCAGTGGGTAACATTTCTAGGACCCATTCATGGTATAATTATATGCGATAATTATACATAAATAGATTACCTGTGTTAATACAGTTGTCAGTGAACTCTAACTACCTTCCCCAACTATAGATGCTTCCAAAGGAAAAGGAAGCAAGGAGAAGGAAGAAGACCGTGCTGTAGGGACAGACGGAGAAAGGAAAAAGAAACCGCTAAGTCTGGTGATGACCAGATAGAGCAAGTTTGGAGTATCAGAATCTTGCAGAAGACTCTAAGTCTGGGGATGGCTAGATAGCGCTTGATGTGCATGTGAGTATTCCCTTGACCATGCTTAAGGAGTTGGAAAATGATAACTGTAGTGTGTTGATGTTAATGTTTTTCGTAAAGTCTCCTTGAAGTCATTATTCTGAAAAGGTCATATAGTAGTGATATGATAGTTGTTGCATCTAGCATCAAGTGGTAACTCTGGTGCATGTGTGACACTTAGGAGATTATGCTTCTAATTGCATAAGTAGAGCAATTGCTTCCGGTAAGGGTGGTTTAATTTGTTAGTTATGCATGTTGATCCAAGGATAAGAAAGTATCTTGCTCACTTTCTTGAAGAACACATATGAATGTTTTATATGATTTCTTAGTAGAGAAAGTATTTGAATGCATGCAATAAAAGAGTGGTTCTTTTATAGATTTTCTTGGTAAAGAAAATGTGTTAAGGCATGCAGTTAAAGATTGATTATTTTGTATGTTTTCTTGGTAAAGAAAATAGGTAGTTCCTATTAGAAAGACTCCACGTGAGTCTTGTGTGTGAATGCTTGTCTCTTGTCTATAAAATCCTTGCTAAATATAGCTAAAGTATCTTCTTGAGAAAAGAGGATGAGGCATATAAATGTCTTGAGGACATAGCATGGAAAATGGCCAAGTTTTCTTGAATTAAAATATGTATCTTTATTTGATAAAAGCTTCTTGGAAATATATATATATGCTAATTGCATTATGATTCTAGTTAGTTTCTAAGTTTTAGCGAAATGATTATGCATTATAGGCATGATAAAAGATAGCTAAGGATGTGCTTCTAGGCACATAGATATTCATTTCTAACTTCTTGAGGAAAGAGTATATTACATATATACATAAATATAGTCTCATCCTAAGAGTATGCATACTTCATGTATGAAGATGCAGGATTTAATGAGAATTTTCTTGAAAATAAAAATAGGGGTTCTTTCCTTAAAGACACATTAGAATAGTGTTCATACAAGAACCAAAATCCTTACTTGTTTCATGAAAAGAACTATGTGCATTGAAGTAAGGTAATTGTGCTAGGAGAACACATGTTGCATAATGGTAGCTATTGTGACTTTGGAATTATGACTCTGTGTGTACTTAGAGAAAGTGGTCATGTTAGCTTCCTTGAAAATAATAATCTCTTGGAGAGATTGTCTTGTTGGATGAGCTGTGTTGATTGCTTGATTTTGATGCATAAAGGATAAGTAAACCTTGTTTTTGTATCTTGATTTTTATGCCTAAAGATAGATATCTTTAATAATTTCTTGAAAGGGAATCTTGAGAAACCCTCACATCGGAAGATAGAAGAATGAGGTTGAAATGACTTCCTTTAAGAAAGAGGTATGTGGTTTGTTGTATGAAATGATGGTAGTCTTCTAGTGAAGGGAATAAGTGTTGCATACATTAAAGAAGGGCTTATATGATAAGCAATGGTATGCACAAAGATTAGTCATTGTGACATAAGGGTTATGTTCTTGTATGTTAGAGAAAATTATGTTTAATTACACTAACGATGCATGACTAAAGCTAGCCATAGTAAACGTAAGATAATACTCCATTAATGATGATTTGAATTGGAACAACAGACTATGGCAAAATTGGGAATGCTGAGAGTATTAACTCAACTGTTGTTGACATTTATACATTAATGAGTATTTGCATATGCTTTTATACATGACAATATTGTATGCATGAACATTCTGGAAATGAATACGTGTTAGCTGATGCATATTTATAACTAACGTTGCTGATGGGATTAAGTAGTGGTAGCTTAATGGCAACCAGAAAACTCATCACATAAATTGCTGCAATGTGAAATGCAATTATAAATAAGAAAGAATGATGTTATATGATATGCATGAATTATGTTATTTGGAAAATTTGCATGCATACAACGTGTATGATGGATATGTTTCCCATCAATCTTGATGTTGTGGACCCATGATGGGGGTTAAGTGTGAATGCATGGTATACATGCATGTCTGTCGTGCTAATGATAATGTTCATATGGTTCATTGTGTAAATTACTTTGAGAAAGAGTAATAAAAGAGAAATTTAACATGCCAGACAGTTGCGGATAGTTGGGTTGATGACAGTTACCTGCCCGGAGGGGTTGATGGTACTTGTCTACCCAGATTGTGAAAGGCTTGAATGCCTTGGGTTGATGACAATTACCTGCCCGGAGGGGTTGATGGTATTTGTCTGCCCGGATTGTGAAAGGCTTGAATGCCTTGGGTTGATGACAATTACCTTCCCGGAGGGGTTGATGGTACTTGTCTGCCCGGATTGTGAAAGGCTGGAATGCCTTGGGTTGATGGCAGTTACCTGCCCGAAGGGGTTGATGGTACTTGTCTGCCCAGATTGGCTCTTCCTGGAATTCTTGAGTTGGTTGGCCAGTGGAATTCCATGTTAGACCTGGTGAGGTCTCTATCAAAGAAACTGTCTGGATGTGAAAATGACTCGGTTTGGTTGTGGAAACCAGTGCCCATGGGTTGGGAATTCTTTAGTCTATTGTGATTTTCATGGCTAAAGGAATTAACTAATCAGTTGTATGTGATGTTAAAAGTAAATTCTATATATAGTTGTGTGAAATGTGTTATGCACATTCAACAGGAATGAATTTAATGTTCAATAAGAAGTCATGGGAAATTTTAATTCCTGTATCATTTTATTAATTTTGTGAAAGTCTTAGTAGAGGCTAAGACCATTTCCAAATGAAGCAGTGATTGACTGTTTTGATGATTAGAGAGCTAGGTGCTCTTTTGATACTTTTAGAAGTACTTTGCGAATGTCTTTAGTAATAATTCGTGCAGTGTGCACGTGAGCAGTGATTTATCATTTGATGATTAGTGTTAGTGCTCTTTAAGTACTTGTAAAAGTACCGTGATTTAGAAATCATCTAGCATTGCATAATTGATTGTTCGTCAAACGTATTTCATTTTGACTCTAAATATAGTGACTAATGCGATGGAATTTGTTAGTCATATATTACAAGAATTACGTACCATGGAGGGTTGAAGAATTGTCCAACCACTATTAAAAGGCTTACATGAAAGTATTCATGATTTTCAAGAATAGATGGTAAGTAATGGTAAGTTGACACAGAGAATTGTTTATTATGAATGAATAAGGGCCAAGTGGTGGCGATTAAAAGTTGCATATTTTGCAATTACGAATGCTTATGACTATTGATGCTTATAACTAATGATATTTCTTCTGATTATATCATTACTATTTCGGTTATTGTCATTTATTGAAATGAAATCTTGGATTTTAAAGAGGAAGGATCATCTTTTTGTGGGGTTGAGATGGTTATACCATGAGTAAAATCTCAAGTTCCCAACGAAAGATGAACACCGAGGACGGTGTTCCTGTTAAGGGGGGGAGTATGTAACATCCCTGTGGTAATAAATTAGCATAAATTATTGAGTTATGAAATAATAATTCTTTTTAAAAAAAAAGATCACGAATTAGTTTCAAAAACTAATTCTTATTATCCATAAAGCTATCAATTAAAGAATGGAGAGGATGGCACGAATGGCGGCTTGGAATCGGAACTGATTCTTGGATTCGGAACGGATTCTTGAACTCGGAACTGATTCTTGGTTTTTTTTGGATGGAAATGGTGGGCTTCCACAAAAATGTACAGCGTTTTTCTTCCATCGGAGTTCGGAATGGACATCGATCGGATGCACCATGTTATGGAGCCTGGCACTTATTATTTGAACAGAAGAGGCAAGTTCGGCGTGCAATGGAAGCCGCAAGGATTCCGTATACATACGTCTCTGCAAACTGATTTGCAGGCTATTTTCTGGCGGGGCTTGCACAGTATGGCCGTTTCATACCTCCAACCGACAAAGTATTTATATATGGAGAAAACGAATGGGATAGGAGGAGATATCGTGTGGACAAAGAGTTGTGCTAATCAGCTAGCAGTTAATCCACGGCACAACAAATGACCGGAACGCTTCAACGGGGAAGGACGGCATAAATACGCAGTTGTTATTTATTAGTATTGGAAGTCGGATAATTTGAAGAGGTGGTATTCTCTCCGGCTGCCGGGAAAATTTGTGAAGGATCGAGGTTATTGACCACTGATCGAAACTTGGCACCGCCGGCTCGCAACTCTGTTGCCCTCAATCTGTTGCGCTTCCGCGCTTGTTCATCTCAAATTCTAGCTGCCTTTCGATCAAGCTTATTGAAGGTACGCTAACAGTAATAATTTTGGAACATGAAAGGAGGGCGGTCTAACATTAGTATGACCATCGTAGCTCTCGAATGGAGTTGGAGGCGTTGCAGAGACTTTGTGGATGCCCCTATGTCGTGAGACTCTATGCGTGGTTTTAGAGATTGCTTATTGAAGACATAGTCTGGTTTTGGAGTTTTGTATTCCAATCTCTATTGTGTCATTAAGGTTGCTGAGAGTAAGGGAGAAAGTGTTTTTCTGAGGCCGAGGTTAAAGCCTGGATTATAAGGATCTTGCGATTGGCGTAGCAGTCAACCAACCCTTGCCTGTGGCAATGTGCCTCTATTAACCAGATTCTTGTTTATGGGTCTTCGCAGGACCTCAGCATGCGCTATGGCAACGAAGTTATCGAAGGAAAAAGAGATAAGTTGACCTCGTGTAATACTCTTTTTTTATGTGCAGTGAAAGAACGTTTAAATGATATGTTTTCTTAGTAGAAAATTTGTTAATGCATGCAAATAGAAATGATTATTTGATGTGCTTTCTTGGTGAAGAAAACATATGATAATGCATGCGGTGAAAGATTATCATTATGGCTGTTATTTACAAAGATTTATCTTGAAAAATAGGAACCTGGTTTTGGTTCTTTCCTCGGTTTTACATGAGCTAACGAGTTAGAACTCTTAAAGAGAGTTATGTATTAGTAAACATTGTGAAGGTCAAACAGTATTATTTGGGTATTTATATGCTAGTTAGCTAGTATGTTATGCGTGCTCATGCATATGAGTAGATGTTAAAAGATCGCTTTAGATGTTGATTATTGTTTGGAATAATATTGTAACTAATCTTGTTGCCAAGATTGTTGATGACTGCATTGACAGGAAACGATGGCAGATGGTGCCAAGGAAAGTGATGTTTAACATTATGGCAGAAAAAAGGATTATTCGTCCATGCAGATGAAGTCAAGCTGCAGTATTGTCCATTGCTAGAACAATTATGCCACAAGGAATGTTGCATGTGGCGGTATGTAAATAAAAGATTACATGTAAATTGTATTAGCTTTTAGCTAGTTATGTGACAGCTTAATGAAAATTCATTGTAAAGATTTTAAGACAATGGTTAAGGAATGGAATCCCTTATAAACCATTGAGTGAGGGGTGAAAACCCTCACGAGCGTTTAATAATAAGATTAAACGTTTGCTGGTTTTCACCCTACGGGGTTTCCAGGGTATATCAGTGTTCCATGGTGTGATTGATGTGATTGCCTTTTGTGTCAGTTGGATGACGTTGAATCCTTGATGTTGATGGTTCTTTATTTGATGGCATTATCATAATGTCCAAGTATGAGATTAGTTAATATGGTTATGGAAATCATGGAATAGATGCAAGGATTCATGAGATGGTTTATATTATTACACTACCACAGTGGTGGTTAATGGTTGTGTAACTTACTGTCTTTGATGGCAATTTACTTGATGCACTAATGAATATTATATTTAATGATTAATGATGAATTGTGGAGTTGTGAATTGGTCTCCCTACTTTTACATGCGAGGTTACCGGGGGATGTGACAAGTAAAAAGTCCCATACACCCTAGGAAAACGTTTGGGAGGAAAATCTTAAAAGCATCTCTAAGAATTTCTTGGGATGTGAATTCCATTTAAAAAAAGTAAATTATAATATTTGAGTATGGTTGAAACCTTTTTTTTTTTTTTTTTTTTTAGTTTTAATCCTTCTCTTTTAATGTTTATTCATAGTTTGTCCGCCATTCAGCCAATTCCTTACGTGCATGATTTACGTAAAAAGTCCCGTAAAACCGATGAAACCGAGGAAAACGATTGGGAGGAGAAATTCAGTATTCATTCCATTTTCGCGAGGAAGAAACTTTATTTCCTAAGTATTTCAGTTTTCCATTCCGTCCCGATCAGAGGATTGAAAATGTTTGGGAAGAGAAATACAGTGTTCCATTCCATTTTCCTAAGCAGAGTATTCAAAATGGCATAAGAGATCCGTTCTATTTTCCAGAACAAAGTAACAGAGAGCCATTGCAAGCCCATCAGAGGAATGAAAATGTTTGGGAGGAGAAATACAGTGATCCATTCCATTTTTCCAACCAGAGTAGTGAAAATGGCATAAGAGATCCGTTCTATTTTCCAGAGCAAAGGAACGGAGACCCATTCCAAGCCAATCAGAGGATTGAAAAAGTTTGTGAGGAGAAATGCAGTGATCCATTCCATTTTCCTACCCAGAGTAGTGAAAATGGCATAAGGGATCCGTTCTATTTTCCACAGCAAAGGAACGGAGAGCCATTCCAAGCCAATCGGAGAATTGAAAATGTTTAGGAAGAGAAGTACAGTGATCCATTCCATTTTCCTAACCAGAGTAGTGAAAATAGCATAAGAGATCCCTTCTATTTTACACAGCAAAGGAACGGAGACCCATTCCAAGCTAATCAGAGGAATGCAAATGTTTCGGTGAAGAAATTTAGTGATCCATTCCGTTTTCCCAGTCAGGGGAATGAAAAAGATTTCAGAGATCCATTCCATTTCTCCCAACAAGGGAATCAAGGTGCAGTCCTACTTGATCAGAGGAGTGAAAATGTTAAAGCACATAGAGGCTATTGATTTTTTCCCTTATTATCTTATATGGTTGTTTATCAAAGATCCAGCTTAATTAAGAAGCGGAGAGGCGTTTCTTTACGCCTAAATTGCTTTAAAGTGTAAAATAAAATTGTATTTTTGAATTTTAAATAAAGTATATAGGGAACTAAATAAATTTTTTAACTATATATACATTAAAAAAATTTATGTTATAAAAATATTTTTAAAAAATAAATAATATATAAATAATTGATATAAAATATTTTATATAACATGTAAATTACATTTTATATCAAATTTTTTCATGTTTAAAATAAGATATAAGCAATTAACATAAAATATTTTACATAATATGTACATCTAGACATTTTATATCAAATTTCTTCATGTGTAAACTTTTTTAAAGTGTAAAATACAATTTGTATTTTTCAATTCTAAATAGAGTATATATAGGACCAAATAAACATTTTAACAGTATATACATAATTTTTTTTAAATGATAAATAATTTATAAGCAATTGACATAAAATACTTTACATAACATGTACATCTAGACATTTTATATCAATTTTTTTCATGTCTAAACTTCTTTAAAGTGTAAAATACAATTGTATTTTTGAATTCTAAATAGAGTATATATATAGGACGAAATAAATGTTTTAACCATATATACCTAATTTTTTTAAATGATAAAATATACATATTTTTTTAAAACATAATTTTTTTTAATGATATATACATAATTTTTTTAAAATGATAAATAATTTATAAGCAATTGACATAAAATACTTTACATAGCATGTACATCTAGACATTTTATATCAATTTTTTTCATGTCTAACTTCTTTAAAGTGTAAAATACAATTGTATTTTTGAATTCTAAATAGAGTATATATAGGACCAAATAAATGTTTTAACCATATATACATAATTTTTTTAAATGATAACATATAGATATTTTTTTTAATTGATATATACGCAATTGGCATAAAATATTTTACATGACATGTATACATATTTGTTTTCTAAAATGATAAGTGTAAAATACAATTGTATTTTGAATTTTAAATAGAGTATAAATAGGACCAAATAAATGTTTTAACCATATATACATAATTTTTTATGATATATACATTAAAAAATTTAAATGATATATATGCAAATAAACAAAAATATTTTACATAACATGTATACATAATTTTTTTTATGATATATACATAATTTTTTTAAAATGATAATATGTACATAAAAAATTTTAAATGATATATACTCAATTGACATAAAATATTTACATCTAGACATTTTATAACATGTTTATTTTATGAAGGGAGAGGGATCAAATTTCTTCATGTCATAAAATACAATGTGTTATTTTTCATGTCAAATTTCTTCGTGTCATAAAATACAATGTGTTATTTTTCATTGTACATCCAAACATTTTATAACATGTACATATTACGTATTTTTTTTTATGAATGTCATAAAATACAATGTGTTATTTTTCATGTTATAAAATACAAGGTGTACACATTTATTTCTTCATGTCATAAAATACAATGTGTTATTTTTCATGTTATAAAATACAAGGTGTACACATTTTTTATGAGCGGAGAGGGATCACATGTCTTCATGTAGTTATTTTTCATGTCAAATTTCTTCATGTCATAGAAATACAATGTGTTATTTTTCATTGTTTAAATTGTATTTTCGAATGCTTAAGACCAAATAAAAGTTTTAACAATATATACATAAATTTTTTAAATGATAACAAATTTATTCATGTCATAAAATACAATGTGTTATTTTTCATTGTTTAAATTGTATTTTTGAATGCTAAATAGTAAAATATTTTACATAATATGTACATCTAGACATTTTATAACATGTACATCTAGACATTTTATATGAGCAGGGAGGGATCAAATTTCTTCATGTCATAAAATATTATGTGTTATTTTTCATTGTTTAAATTGTATTTTTGAATGCTTAGGACCAAATAAACGTTTTAACCATATTGACGAAAATTGATAGTCAAAGGCCTAGATCATACTTGTTTAGTGCATCGATTGAGCAGCCATAGGATTGAACAACTTTGATATCAAGAACATGAAGACATCCATTGAGGATAAGAAACATATATATTGAATAATGTATAAGAGAATAGATATGAGATGTAATTGCTACAAATGAGGTTGGTTTATATAACTAGGTAGGTGCTCTTTCATGGATGGCGATGTTGACATGCCAATTCAATATTGATTGTTAGTTAATTAATAATTATTCATCATTACTATATTTATATTATTTGTATAATTTTATATATATTTAATAAAGGGAGGACATGGCTACTCAACAATGGGGACAATGGGGACAATGGGAAACCTTTCTCTCATCATGGATGAAAGAGATTGAATGTATACTACTACTTGTCGTAATAATGCCCCATCTCATGGTACTATGGCTAGTCCAGGGTTTCAAACAGCCATGTTTAAACCTTAGGGACACCTATGTCCCAAATACAAAGGCATCACTCTAGGCCATGATGCTAAAAATACACCCACTCCATTAAGTGTTCGAGCCTTAAGGTCCATACCTCTCAAGAATGTTCATCCCTCATATTATCTCACCAATAGTATGGATAATTATCTTTCTATTATTATCATTATCAACAATTTGGGCCATTGGGATCCTACTGTCACTAATAGTATCATCCTTTCCCATATTTATATCACATTAGTACTCCCCATCACTAATAGATGGGTTCTCAATAAATCCAAGCTTTTCCTTGAAGTATAAAAACATTGCTCGAGATAGAGGCTTTTTAAGAATATCAATTTCATACTCATACATGGGAATATTAGAGTCACATTGCTTGAGATAGAAGCTTTGTAAGAATATAAATTTTCTTCTCATATGTTTTGTACCATGTCATGAATGTAGTAGCATTTGATATCAATATGCTTCATCTTATCATGAACACTAGATTATCTATCAACTTCACATAGCTTTGATTGTCACATAATAGCACAGTTTGTTCCAACATTTGATCAAACAATTTGGAGAGTAGCTTACGAATCCATACTCCGTCACAACATGCCAAACAAGATGTGGTATATTCTACTTTTTCAACACGTAGTGTGACATATCTATGCTTCATTCTCATCTAGGATATCATAGTAGATCCAAATTAAGACATGCACCAGATGTACTCTTCTAGTCATCCACACTCTCTCCCTAGTTAGAATCAATATATCCCTATAGTTTTATCTCAGGTATATATCAAACAATAATCAATAATACCATATAAATATTTCAATATATTATTTTTAGTAATCCAATGCTCATGTCTCAATTGCATATTTTGCAAAGAAAATTTCTCGCCTAGTAAACCAAATACACAAATTATCTAATCAATTATCAATACATGGATGGATCTACTAGGTCAGACATATATTCCCTCTACTTTATTAGATATGTAACCACTGGACTTGCCATAGATTTGCATTCCATCATTCTAAACTTTTGAAGGATCTTGATGACATTTCACTTTCCCAAGAAGGATTTCACCAATCTTTCGCTAGACTTCTAATCCAAAATAGTAGTGCTTCAAGCCAAGATCCTTCATGTCTAAGAGGCAAATTCCCTCGTACTCTAAATAATAATATGCTCTAAACCTGCCATGTAGGCTCACCCTTCACAACCTTGATATATAAGTTTGGATCAACAACACTCTTAGATAAACAAAGTCTCAAGTATCCATCAATTCTAAAATACCAAGCTCTTAGTGATTTCTTGAGTCCATACAAGGCCTTCTTCAATCTCCACGTGTGATATTCTCTCCCATGAACCTCAAGACCTTGAGGTTTCTCTACCTACACCTCTTCCCCAATCACACCATTGACGAAGGTGATATTTATGTCTATCTCATGTGACTTCCATCCCATAGATGAGTAAGAGAAACCATACATCTAATCATCGCATACTTGGCAATCAGTGTAAAGGTCTCATCATAATCTTCTCTCTTTCTAGGAGAACCCTCTAGCCATGAATCACACCTTGTATTTGTCATTTCTCCCTTCTACTACATTATTGATCTTATATAGCCACTTTTAGATTACCAAAAAATTTCCTTTCGGTCTTCTTCCATCATTACATCCTTCCAAACTTCTTGGGTGGCTACTTCCTTCAAGTTGGAAGGTTAACCAAAATACCTCATAGGTCTCTCAGACTCCATGAAGGTGCCCTATGGAGTTGCATGTCTTTCTACATCTTGCAAAATATATTTGAGCAAGGTGGTATTTTTCTAGTTTCTGGAACAACCACATGATCCAATGGTTCACAAGCTCCTTCTAGCATTTCTTCATGATATTCAAGATCTTTTGAGGATGTGGGAGGACTTGTAGCTTCTTCTTTGGGAGCCACATGCTCCTTCTCTTCAACATCCATTTCCATGTATTCTTCTTTAGATTTCCAATAAACAAACTCTTCACCAAAAGTCATCTATTTGGTTATGTGAACCTGTTTCTACCCTAGAATATAGATCTTATAGGATTTTTATGGCTCACTCTACCCAATAAATATCCCCTTATTTCCTAATGCATTTAACTTATTTCTCTTATCCTTGCATACATATATGAACATTGGACAACCAAATATTCTCATATGTTCAACCTATGGCTTCTTACCAGTAGATGCTTCTTCATGAGTGTTATCTTCCAAAATTCAATGAGGACTTATATTTAGAATGTAGATGGTTGCCCTAGTTTCTTCTCCCCATAATAACATTGGGACATCTTGATTTTGTATCATTTCCTTCACAAATTCTTCAATAAATATATTCTTTCTCTCAGCCACTGCATTATATTGAGGATTATAGGGAACTATCAACTCTCCCTCTAAATCCCAACTTCCTTATAGAAGAAAACGAGATCTTTGGATGTGTATTCTCCTCCATTATCTAATCTTTGAGTCTTGATCATATTCCTTTCCAGGTTATCTACTTCAGGTTTGAATTCCTAGATATTTCTAAAAACATAATCTTTTGACTTCATAAGGTAAATCCACTTCTTGCAAGAGAAGTCATTTATAAAGGAAACATAGTATAGATCCCATCAGAGATATTTCATCTATATAGTACCACACACATCAGAGTGGACTAGATCCAAAATCTCTGGGACCTATGTTCATTGTTTGGAAAGGGTTTCTTGACATTCTTTCCAAGGGAACATCCCTTACATACACCTTCATGCTCTATTTGAAAAATTGGTTCACCCAAAACAATATGATTTGAACTTCAAAGTTGGAAAGGCTATATCATGAAGGTGAGCATACATTTCATTCCATAATCCACATGGATTGGTATCATTATGTACTAAAACTTGGGAAGGTTGCCTGAAGAGCTTATGCAACCTTCCTTCATGAGTCCCAATAACCCTATCAAATTTTATACTACAACCCTTGACCCACACAAGGAATTTCCCATCAATAGAGGATACTTTATATCCTCTATCTTCTAAACATGAAATTGAAATCAAATTATTTTTCAAACTTGGAACATATAGTATGTTTCTAAAGTGAATGCATTCACCCATTTCTATAACTACAAATGTTCTCCTAATTTGTTTGACTGCATATTTTTTATTTTCTCCAAGCCCCACCTTTTGATCCAATCCCTTTTACATCAAACTTGCAAGATGATAATCATCCCCTATCATATGTCTTGAAGCTCCTCTTTTTATTAAACATATTTTGTTTTCATATGCAAGAGATCTTGCAAGTGCAAAATAGTAGAACTGGAATTTATCTCCTTCAACTTTGGGTCTCTTGGAATGTTCATCAATGTTTTTCTTGGTAGCATGTTTCTTCCCTCTTTTCTTCCTATCATTGAATATTTCAGGATATTGTTCTTTGAAGTGACCAAATTTATTGCAAATAAAACATTGAATTTGTGACATATATTTGTTCCTTTGAGGATTAGGTCTTCTATCAAATCCATTTTCTTCTTTTGAAAATAGACTTCTTTCTTTCTCTAAATTTCTTGGAATGAGTTCATACACTTGGGAATCTTCTTCTTCCTTTAAATTTCTTCCTTTAGACAAAATTCTCGATTATTTCTAAGTACAATGTGCCCATAATTCTTCCGAAATTGGAGCATCCTTTTGACGATGCAAATAGATCTCGTGACTGTGGTAGTCCATTAAGTGTTGATATCACACATTATATATTAGACACAGTTTCATCAATATCTTTCCTTTAGTCTCTCAATTCAGAGATCCTCACAAATTATGAAGCTATTGTATCATTCTTTTTCATTCTCATATCACGAAGCTCATTTCTAAAACTCATGACTTGACCAATATTATTGACGGTATACAAACCAATTAAGGAGTCATACATTCTTTGAAATATCAAGTTGTGAGATGTATGGAATTATATTATAAGTCCAAAATGATGCTCATGGAATTGATGTCATATTTCTTGTAATTTTTCTTTCCTACATCATATGTAGGTTCAGTCACTTTTCCTTGCACAATTTCCAAAAGATATTCCCTTTTGATAATTAGGTCAATTCTTGTCTTCCACGCTCTAAAGTTAGTAGCCCCTTCTAAGTTATTCTCTCATATCATAGAAGCCATGGACACAACTTTATTTTAGACCTATTGTTTCTTCAAAGTGATCTAAGGGTAAATCTTCTTCAAGAATGGTCTATATGCACTAAAGCTATGATAACATGTTGATTTTTCTTCTTCAAACTGTGAAAGAACTTATTTTTGAAACTTGATAATTATTTCCAATGATGTGGATTTTCATTTTCCACTTTCCAAGTATCATTCAGTAATTACACATTCATAAATTCAATCACAAAGATAATAGAGCAATAGAGACCACAATGCACAAAGAGTCAACAAGATTTTACCTTCGGAAAATCCACTAGGGCTAAATTCCCAATCAACCTTTTCCTCAGAGAACCAATGCAACAAGACATACATCAAATTCAAAGTATGCAGTAAGATGAAAACCATAGTATGCCTCAAGATGTGAATTCAAACTTCAACAAATTACTTCAAAGTGCCTATACATAAACTCACTCTAAGCCTACGCTAAGGCTTAATTATGTCTTGTCCTTTATCTCAAAATTCTAAACTTATGACCAAACTTTAACATAGAAATTTTACACCTTTAATATCACACATGCGAGGGTGGCAGACGATGACATGTGTGAGGATACTTCTCTTAAACTTGGCTTCTTTTTTTTCTCCAACTCAACCTTCTTTTTCCTCATCCCTTTACTATACTTATAGATAAAAAATACACTTAATGAGATGAGATGTGAATTTGCTTGGGGTGGATATTAAGTGGTGTCTATATATAAACATTGGAAGGGGTTGAATAGGTGCCTCTTGGGCTAGGAAAAATTCATCAATGGGAAGCAAACTTGGACATCTTTTGGTTTCTAGAATACAAATTTAAATTTTGATTTTTCCTCTCTTGATAAGGTCATGAAGAACATGCCTTATAAAATTTTCTTTTGAATAACAAAATCAACAAATACTTTTCTCTTCTTGTAAGCATGAAGAACATGCTTCAGCTAATTTTTCTTTTATCAAATACAAATTATATTTTATTATTACCAGTACAAATGAACATTATGAAGACCAACCATAGCTAAAAAATCCAACACTCATATCACATATGCACATCCTCATTCATCATCGCATTATGGAAATTTAGTGAATGCGATAGTAGATGTTTCCTCAAAGTAGGTTTTGCAATGAACTACTCCACCTATTAGTAAATCTACATTATTGCCTGAGACATTTTCTATGAGATAATTAATTGATAAATTTCTTACTTATCAAGAATGGAATTGATTTTAGATTTTTTCAAATTTCATGCTTTCACTCTTGTAACTACTGCAAGGTAGTATAATAGACGATTTAGTATCATGCAGGAAGAAAAATCCTTCACAACAAACTATATCATATATAATTAGCTTTATTGGGTTGAATTGTGAAGTATCAGTTTGTAAGTGTGATAAATCATTTGGGAAATGATCTTATGTTAATGTTATTTCTTTGTGCAGTTCTTGGAGAAACTAATCACATATAAAAGGAAAAAATGTTGAGCTTTGTAATGTCCCCCAACCCTCTACTCTTTATTCTAGCCACCAATTAAGTACTAGTTTTGTGCCAATTACCCTTGGTAGCTTGTGTTCTCAAAAATTTCCCCTTTTTCTAGGAATTTTAAGACATAATGAAATGCATATATAAATGCATGCTAAAATCCAAGATATATGTATGTATGTATATGTATATATATATATATATATATATATATATATACATATATATCTATATATGTATGTATATATATATACATATATATCTATATATGTATGTATATATATATATGTATATATATATATATATATGTATATATGTATATATATATATATATATATATATATATATATATATATATATATATATATATATATATATACATATATATGTATATATATATATATATATATACATATATATGTATATATCTACATACATATATGTGTGTGTATATATATATATATATATATATATATATATATATATATATAGATAATAGCATGTTTAGCCTTATTAAATCATGATTCATATACATGTCAATAACTTATATGAAACATTGTATGGAAGTTAATAAAAATGATAAATGATTATCTTTTATGTTGTGCCCAACTAGCTATAGACCTTCAACGCTCCACCTAGCCATAGACCATGTTATTTATTTTCTCTCAATAGTGAGGCATCCTTGACATAGGGCTTCATATCCATGGGAATTTTCTCACCTAAATCTTGGTGCACGCTGGTGAGCACCAGTATTGCAGCAATAATGCTGCAACTCCTGGGCTTCCTACTTTACTTTTATCAGCCTGGTAGTTCGTAACAAACTTGGAAGCGATGGTGCTGTATGCACAAGTACTAGTGCTTACTGTAGGCTATCACTTGGTCAGCTGGCGCAAGATCACTAGGAGCTCATGCTAACTTCTATGGATTTTAGAAGAAGCTCTATATGTGATGAAATAAGGAAAGCTTACTCTACAGAGGTTACTCTACTTGCAGAAATGAAAAGAAGACTGAAATGTGAAGTAAACCTAGCAAACCCTGATTAACTAGCTAATCCTACTTTTGCAGAAAGAGAGATGAAAGACCATAAAATGAATGCCATTACATACTTAGGAAGTAAACAACATCTACTCAAGCTATTTCTAGAAGGAAATGAGAAAAAAAAACATCTTTTTGGATTTTTATGTATTTTTAGGTGAAATTGTCATGCATGTAATTTATTTGTGTGTAAATGTGGCAATGATTAGGTGGCGATGGAGGGCAACCTTGGAGTTTGCAGAGGTGTAGGAAGGTGTGGATGGGTCCTAGGAGGTCCCAAGTGGCCTTTTGGAGGCTTTCCTGCAATCAGACTTCAAAAAGACACCTATAGGAAAATCAACAGGAGGCTACAGGGGATCTACAGGAGGTCTATAGGAGGATGCCGAGAGCAGTTTTGGAGGTTTTGAAGGTGGGAAAGCGGGTGGAAAGGTTAGAAGAAGGCTAGGGTGATGTGTTAAGGTGTATAGGGTTCATCAAGAAGGATCAGGAAAGAGAAAAATGGTTGGACTTGTTTAAGGAAAGAGAGGAAAGTTCATGAGAAAAGTGCAAAAACTTAAGGCAGATTTGTGAGGGACCTTGGGAGACCTGTGGAACATAGAACAAAAAGAAATGGTAATGATTGGTTGGCTGACTTATTGTGAGAAGAGGATTGCTACTAGATAACTGAAACTCACATCATGAGATTAAGAAAGCAAGGAAGCTAACTACATAAAAACAGAACTTTGCATCAAGCTAGTCTAAATTTTGATCTAGGAAAGTAATTGTTGAAAAATTCTACATGGAAAGAAAGCATGGAAGGAAATTTATTGCAAAGACAGAAATGAGTATGGTGAAATAGATCTACAACAAAAGCATTAACCTTCTAACAAACTACAACACTAGAAATCCTATGGAAAAGGCAAATCTGTGTTTTTTGTGGTAGCAAGAGGGTCTTGGCCTCAATTCATGGTCCCAAAGGGAGGAAAGGAGGCCAAAGCTCTATTGATGGAATTTTTTGTATCTTTTTCCTATCATTGTTTAACTTGCTATAGAAAAATGAAATGGAAACAACATTTTAAATCACTAAAAGCAACCTATTCTTAACTAAGAAAGAAATTTATCTAAAATCAACTAATTCATAAACTGAAACAAAGCATATAAATACAAAACAAGAGGAGATTGGCTACTTGGATTTGGCCCTAACCCAAGCGCTTCAGCCCTCTGAGGTAACTCAACGATAGCTCGAACAAGATCTCATCTTCATTATCAAAATAAAAATAGGATTACATGAAATTGTCAACAAAAGTAAGCTTGAAGTTGAGCAGAGCAAAGCTGCAACAAAAATTCAAAAATTTGACTAACTTCCAACAACCTAATGAGGACCTAGGCCTCTATACTTATACAACTGAAGCTCCCAACAAATTCCTTAAAATCAGGGAGGCTTGGATCCCAAAACTTCAGATAAACAGAAGTTATCATCCACTTGCTTGGCTGCCTCTTTGGTTCATTAATGTGGTTGCTTGTGCTCCAAGTTGCATGATTGATAATTCGAAGTGGGGAGTCATAAATGAGGGGGATACCCTCCTATAAATCCTCTCCCTGGTCTTCTTCGAATATTTTCTACCAAATGTCCATTAAATCTTTGACTTTATCTCCAAAATTGACCAAAAATCTGCATTAAGCACACATGAGACTCCATGGCATAATGACTAACCCAACTCACTCTATTAGCATAAAAAACATGAAATAAGCTAAGAGAATGGTGGATTAAGCTAAGTAGGAGGAAAAATGAGCCCGTATAATTACTCATTTATGGGGCTCATCATCACCTCCCTATTGAATGTGTTGCTCATCCTCTAAGCAACTAGTCCATATCCTCATCTTTGATGGCCCTAATGGCCTCCCTGACATCCCATGCCTCTAATGTGAGATCCTCTTCTTTGTCATGGAATCGTGCCTTTCTGTCCACCTCTTCCCACTTCTTCTATTCTTCTTCCTCTTTTCTACCTTCCAGCAGGCCTAGCAGCAGTGGGGGACTCAATTTGAGGCCAATCCCATTGACCTTCAAATTCTACATAGAGCGCTTGTACAATGGCACTCTCCTTGATGCTTCTTTCATCTTCATTGGGGAGTGATACTCTGTGATTTGCAGACTGTGTGGTAGAGTGTTCCACCTCCTCATACAAGCATGAATATAGGCTTCCCCAAGCAACCTTTCCATGTCCTCAAAATGTGCAATGGCCTGAGCTTGATCATTGATATACTTAGGGGCACTTTGACGATCATTTGCAAGCAGCTGGTGTGTGCTGATGAGAACCATGGGATCTGATGGCTCAGCTCTGATCATTAGGGGTTCATTTTTCTCTTTTTCCATCAACTTTTTTATTTTTGTTGCCCTTTTCTCCTCATGCTTCATCCATGAGGCCATGCCCATTAGCTGCAGGTCCCCTCGCCTAACATTGGGGTCCCATATGCTCATATCGGTGAGGGCCATGTTATTTAAATAGAACTTTGCTATCTTTTCCTTGTCTTCTGCTGAACTTTGGTCACATAGGTCCATAAACTATTTATAATCCTGAAAAGGCATTGTGCCTCTCTGCGCCAAAGTCTTGATCTGAAACTACAACCATTAGTATTTGAGGTATACTCCATATGATTTTGCTAGTGTTCTGTACTATAGTGCCTCCATAGACCAACTAGCCATGCATGCCAACTGTGTCTCATTTTCTTGCAGCTACCTTCTTAGAAATTCATTTTTCTGTTTGAAGGTGAGTTCCTGTGATTGCTTCTCTATGTCTGACAACACTCAATTCTCTACCCATTTCTCTGAGTTGATTCTCCATATGGAAAATATCCTCAGCTCTCTTGGATTTGGCTATTTGCATCCACCTATGCGTCCTTGAGTGAGGGACTAAAGAAAGGGAAAATTCTTAAGCAACTTCTTCATCAAATCCTCGAAATTTCTCAAAAAAAATGGCATCTAATTTGCTCTAGTGAATATGGCTACTACCTGGGGATGTTCATGGAGCCTAGTTGAATTTGTGGCCTCTTTCCTCATGAATCCTCCTGTCATTTTGCTTATACCTCTTTTGAACACCCAATACAGAGGTGGAGACAATAATTTTGAACAAAACAGGAAAACAGGCGAAAACTATGTTTTTTTTTTTTTTAAAGAAAACAGGCAGAAAATTTTTATGTAATTCCTCTTCTTCTATGGAATCAATTCCTCCTTAAAATTATATCACTCCTTGCACATATTGATAATCAAGGTGGGTATGCATGGAACCTACCTCCTCAAGCTAGAAATCAAGCAAAAAACCCATGTTTTCTCCATAAAAACAGCTTACTGCCCCTCCAGTAGAACTGCCTATAGGTGCTCCTATAGAAACTGTAAGTGCTCCTATAGAACGTCGATAGCAGGAGGATGGATGAAAGCGATGGAGAATGATGGTTTTGAGGTTTTGGTGGTGACAAGGAGCTTGCTGCAGCTAAGTGGACGAGGATGGAATGAAGGAAAAGGTGCTCGAGGAGTTTCGAGGAGGAGTACTTATTCTTCTTTTAGATATTTCGGTGATAGGGTGAGCTGGAAAAAATGTACATTGCCATATTTGGACCATTGGTCCCTACCTGCCTTGTCATCATGGTTTCTTCCCGCAATCACCTCTCATCATTGCATCGTAGTTTTCAAACCCTCCACTACCTGTCCTTGGGATCTTTCTCTGAGTTGACTATGCACACGTGTGGTGGCATCTTCGGATGAGTGCAGTCAACTAGATGAAGGTGGCCCAGTTAACTGGCCACCTTTTCTCGTTCAACCCTAACCATCTCATTCGCTTATGCATATCTTTCAATTACACAGATGCAACAGAGGAGCGGGTTAGTCACTTACCTGTAAGTCAAATGTATGTGTTGTGAGGTATTTTGGCTCCTTTTGTTGTTGCATGCTTGTATTTCCTTTGTTGCATGACTGTATTTCCTTTGTTACATGCTCTTTGTTATCTGATGTGTGGTTCTTTGTCTTGTGCAGGTATCCTCTTGCTGGATTTGATCTTCAGGAGTCTACTTCAACCTTCAGATTTGCACCCTCATGCTGCTGATGCTAGATTTTAATGGGACAGCGACTTGTTTTATCCATATCTCCCTAACGGTAGACTGGATTGACCTGAAATTTTCTGAGCATGTTTCTATCATCATTATGCACCTCCCATAGAAAACTTTTGGTCAATGGATGCACGGATTTTTAGAAAAAAGAAAAATGGCTGAAGGTGATGGAGGCTGATTTCATGGAAACCGTGCACTAGAATTGGTTGAAATTGCTTGGGCATGTTACCATCATCCATATGCATCTCCCCATGAAATAGTTTTTTAAATGGATGCACGGATATTGAGAAAATGTAAAAATGGCTGAAGGTGATGGAGGCCAATTTCTTGGTAACCATGCACTGGAAGTTGCTAAAATTGCTTGAGCATGTTACCATCATCCATATGCAACTCCCCATGAAACAGTTTTTTAAATGGATGCACGGTTTTCAAGTTATGAAAAAAACAAATTTCTGCTCTATGTATTTTTGCATCCTATAGTTTTTTAGACAGCAAGGAAAATGAGCTTGGGGTGTGATGCAAGATTGAAAATGATGGAAGAGAGGTTTGAATATTGTAGGAGGATCTATAGATCTTGTATGAAGTTCCCTGTTCCCAAAACTGCCTTTAAAATCCATTTATAGCTCTCTGTAATTTCTACAGGAGCCTCCTATAGAAAACACAGGGCCTCCTGTAGAAAACATAGTTTTCGAAAAAGAAGCACAGTGAGGTGAAAAGAATGTCAAGAATGATGGAGAAAGGTGAGGGAAGGTAGGATAGGTGTTGTTATTGGTTTCAGAGCTCCCTTGGCACCTGTTGCTACTTCCTATAGTCCTCCTGCACCTGCAATACAACTGGAAATTCATTTTTCTTTTTCTTTTTCTCTATTTTTTTTTTTGAAAACAACTAGGGCACCTTAGAGAGGTTTTCACCCTAATTTCCTACCTTGGGCGCCTCCAAGGGAGGTTTTCACCCAGGGATCTTATTCTTTTTCCTCTTTTTTTCTTCTTTCCAACCCATTGACCGCCTCATGGAGGTTTTCAATCAATGAGCCAATCTGAGGTGCCTCCAAGGAGGTTTTCACCTTAGATTTTTATTTTTCTCTTATTTTTCTTTTTTCTTTTTTTCTCTCTACCCTTCCCTACTTGAAAAAAAAAACCATTTTAAAGTATAAGAATACTTCCAATGGATCCATGTGCACATCAAGATGATAGAAAAAATGATGTGGAGGCTGGAAATGTATGCTTTGACATATATCCGGATTTCAGAGACCAAATGATTTGACTTTGAAGGGATCAAGCATAGTTGAGGAAGAGAGTGATGCTACAACTTAGTGATTGTCTGGAACCATATCTCAATATAGTTGTGATGTCCTTGGCCCTTCTGCTGATCTGAATCATTCTTCATGTATTCTTCTACCATGACCTTCATATCTTCCTCTTTTTGTTGATTTTTCTCTTGAATACATGGAGGATTTGATGGTAACCATGAGGGAGCTCTCTCAATCTCTGATTTTGATGTCTTCTCTTCATCAAGTGCAGCCCATGGTTCTTTGATATTCTCTTTTGAATCTTCTTCTGTTGGATGTGGTCCTTCAATGATATCAATATAATCTCTTTTTTGCAATACTCTTCCTAAGCTATGGTGAATATCATTGAGCTCAAGAGGAGTTGTTTGGAAGTGTTGTACCTCAGCATTGTAATTGGGTTGAGCTACTTCAATGTGCGGGTTTGGAAATGGTGGTATGGGTAGTTGAGTGGGAGTGTATATTTGAGATGGATGTGGATGGGGTTGTGGTTGGGTAGGTGGTGGAGGCAGAAGAGTGGGAAGAGAGATGTATTGGGGCCTCCACCCCTGATGAGATGCATTCCACTAAAGTTGTGGCTGAGCATAGGGTTGAAATGAATGGGTGGCTATTTGGGCATGATATGGAGATGTGAATGACCTAGGAGGAGGTGTGGACCAGGAAAGATGAGCAGGGGGGCCCAAGAAGGTATGGATGTGACTTGGTTGGGGTTGTAGTATGCCTGAGATGTCCCTTGTATCCCCTGCTGGTATGGTCTAGGTCCATGCGGGCCCCTTTGGTTTATGTAATAGATATGTTCAGTGACTCCTGTGGCCCCTTCGTATACATCTTTAAGTCAGGGCAAGGAGGGGCACTTATATGTAGAATGATCTTGTTCATAGACTGAACAAACATTTATCGAGTTCAATGGGCATTCATTCCTAGGATGCCTCCTAGTGAATCTAGGGCAAAAAATGCCCAAAGCCCTCTCTGCTTCCTCTTGTTTCCTTTTGATATGTAAGGCATCCATTTTCATGGCAAGAATCTGCAGCATCTCACTCTTGAGGTCTTCCAGCATGCTTCCAATTTCACCATTAATGGATGAATTGGAAGAAAAGGTATTGCTCCCAACATTTCTATGTTCAGCCATTGGCTCCAAAGGAATGTTTTCTTCTTCTTCTTCCCCTATAGGTTCTTCACATATGTCTAGCTGTTACCTAAGGGTTTTTCTTGATTGCAGCCACTGAAGAAGAGTGAAGGTTGGTTATGTGAAGAAGTGGGGGTGTTGGGCAAACATTTTCCTGAATTATATTTATTCCTACGAGGCATGAAAAGAAATCTTTTGGTTGATTTTTGTTTTTTTCTGCTTGTACCTGCAAAATTGAAATTGATTGAACAAACAAATTGCAACTAACTGCAATGAACTTGTTGAAATGAAATTGCAGAATTGAAAAGGAAAGCAAATGATATGTAGAAAGGAAAGCAAGGAAATGATTAATCTACTTTTGTTGAAATAGAAATTGCAGAATTGAAAGGAAAGTAGGGAAATGACTAATCTACTTTTGTTGAAGTGGAAATTGCAGAAATTGAAAAGGAAATGTAGAAACTTAAAGGAACAACTATTCTACTTTTGCTGAAATAAACTACTTAACAGAATGTTGCAAGAGAAAATAAAAGAACGCAGTCATCACAAAATACTCTGACGCTTCCCCGTCAACGGCACCAAAAAGTGGTGAGCACTAGTATTGCAGTAATAATGTTGTAACTCTTGGGGTTCCTACTTTACTTTTATCAACCCGGTAGTTCATAACAAACTTGGAAGCGATGGTGCTATATGCACAAGTACTAGTTCTTATTGCAAGTTGTCACTTGGTCAGCTAGCGCAAGATTGCTAGGACCTCAAGCCAACTTCTATGGATTCTAGAAGAATCTCTATATGTGATGAAAGAAGGAAAGCTTACTTTACAGAGGCTACTCTACTTGCAGAAATGAAAAGAAGACTGAAATGTGAAGTAAACCTAGCAAACCCTAATTAACCAACTAATCCTACTTTTGTAGAAAGAGGGATGAAAAACCATAAAATAATTCCATTACCTACTTAGGAAGTAAACAACATCTACTCAAGCTATTTCTAGAAGGAAATGAGAAAAAAACCATCTTTTTGGATTTTTATGCATTTTTAGGTGAAATTGTCATGCATGTAATTTATTTGTTTGTGAATGTGGTAGTGATTAGGTGGCAATGGAGGGCGACTTTAGAGTTTGAAGAGGTGTAGGAAGGTGTGGGTGGGTCCTAGGAGGTCCCAGGTGGCCTTCTAGATGCTTTTCCTGCAATCGGACTTCAAAAAGACACCTACAGGAAAATCTACAGGAGGCTGCAAGGGATCTACAGGAGGTCTACAAGATGATGCTGAGAGCAGTTTTGGAGGTTTTGAAGGTGGGAAAGTAGGTGGAAAGGTTAGATGAAGGCTATGGTGATGTGTTAAGGTGTCTAGGGTTCATCAAGAAAGATCACAAAAGAGAAAAATGGTTGGACTTGTTTAAGGAAAGAGAGGAAAGTTCATGAGAAAAGTGCAAAAACTTAAGGTAGATTTGTGAGGGACTTTGGGTGACCTGTGGAACATAGATCAAAAAGAAATGGTGATGCCTGATTGGTTGACTTATTGTGAGAATAGGATTGCTGCCAAATAACTAAAACTCACATCATGAGATTAAGCAAGCAAGGAAACTAACTACATAAAAACATAACTTTGCATCAAGCTAGTCAAAATTCTGATCTAGGAAAGTAAATGCTGAAAAATGATACATGGAAAGAAAGTATGGAAGGAAATTTATTGAAAATATAGAAATGAGCATGGTGAAATAGATCTACAACAAAAGCATTAACCTTCTAACAAACTGCAACACTAGAAATCCTATGGAAAAGGCAAATCTGTGTTTTTTGTGGCAGCAAGAGGGTCTTGGCCTAAATTCATGGTCCCAAAGGGAGGAAAGGAGGCCAAAGCTCTATTGATGGCCTTTCGTATCTTTTTCCTATCATTTTTCAACTTGCTACAGCAAAATGAAATGGAAACAACCTTTTAAATCACCAAAAGCAACCTATTCTTAACTAAGAAAGAAATCTATCTAACAACAACTAATTCATAAACTGAAACAAAGCATATAAATACAAAACAAGAGGAGCTTGGCTACTTGGATTGGGCCCTAACCCAAGAGCTTCAGCCCTCTGAGGTAACTCAGTGCTAGCTCGAACAAGATCTCATCTTCATTATCAAAATAATAATAGGATTACATGAAACTATCAACAAAAGTAAGCTCGAAGTTGAGCAGAGCAAAGCTGCAACAAAAATTCAAAAATTTGACTAACTTCCAACAACCTAATGAGGCCCTAGGCCTCTATACTTATACAACTGAAGCTCCCAACAACTTCCTTAAAATCAGGGAGGCTTGGCTCCCAAAACCTCAGATAAACAAAAGTTATCATCCACTTGCTTGGCTGCCTCTTTGGCACATTGATGTGGTTGCTTGTGCTTCGAGTTGCATGATGGAGAATTCAAAGTGGGGAGTCATAAATGAGGGGGATACCCTCCTTAAATCCTCTCCCTTTTATTCTTCGAATATTTGCTGCCAAATGTCCATTAAATCATTGACTTTGTCTCCAAAATTGACCAAAAATATGCATTAAGCACACATTAGACTCCAAGGTATAATGACCAACCCAACTCACTCTATTAGCATAAATATAATCAAAAAACATGGAATAAGTTAAGAGAATGGTGGATTAATCTAAGTTAGGAGGCAAAATGAGCCCATATAATTACCCATTTATGGGGCTCATCACATGCATAGTATTTCCAACCAACTAAGGTAGAAACTAATAGGATCACATCGCAATCAACTCTTATCTCGGTTGGACATGAATGTTCTAGGGTCTTGTTGCTCAAGGAGTTCCACTTTCCTGATAGGTATTCTAGGTACCCTTCTAGGTCCTCACAAAAACAAGGTACCAAAACTTGGAAGCCTCCAACCACGAGCTCACATTCCTGATCAACTTGTACCCAAGTGGTGCATACCCTTCTCTAAACCTACAATCACTTGGATCATGCCACCACCTTAGGGGGAACCTTATTTAGCTAAACATCATTTTTACAGAGTCCTGTGAATTTCAAGAGTTCCATTTCACTCATGGGTCTCTAGATACCCTTACATTCTCTCATTACATAGGAATATCCATCCTTTCATGTCTCACCAAATGAATGTTGAATGAATGAATATCCTCATAGTGGAAACATCCCTATTTTTATATGCATTCCCTTTCTTCCACTTGGCATTCACCCAAGCCACTTAATAGACCCTGGGTGATATGGATGTGTTTATTTATAATGATTAATAAATAATATGAGACTATTTATCACCAATGGAGTCTCATCCCCCCAAACCCTTTAGTTCTTATCAATCTACATATATTATTATTATAGTTGTATTAAAATGCTTCTATTATCATAACTACATTTCTAGGAATTCTAGCCTAAAAAATTATATAAAATTAGCAACATTTGCACCTAGGTATGGAACCCTCAAAATAGAAACAATAATGTACATGGGTACATTATCTATCAAAATTAATCCTCATATAATGACCATAAGTTGCACATATACATGTTATTTACATTTTAGGGGCTAAGTAGGGGTGTTACATTGCCCTCCCCCTTATTTAGGTATTGTCCTCAGTGAATCATATGTACAGATATATAAAAGGTTTATCCAAAAAAGTGGTAGTATTCTTCCCTCATTTCATCCTCGTGCTCCAGTGTAGCACATTTAGGACTAAAATGAGACCGTTTCAGATTCACTAAAGTGACATATTGATTCTAAATCACCTTGACTTTCTCATCCAAAATCTACACTAGGTGGACCTAAAATTCTCCATTCGGCTCTTCCTAAACCATATTCCAATCAGTCACATGATTAAAATGGGGAAAAAACTTTTTAAGTAATGAAATATGAAAATAATAGTGTATGTGCATGGATGTTAGAAATGCAGTCTTATATGGCGTTACGCCAATCCTCTAAAGGATTTCAAATGGTCTATAATATCTATCTACCCAATTGACACAACTACCCAACCTCAAGGAACTTTTCCTTTCCTTCACTCTTTAGAATACATGGTAAAAAAATTTGAATTCCCTTTTTGACTTATTCTTATATGTATAAATTTTCTATCTATCCTAGGAAACCATCAAGTTATGTTTAAATTTTATTACTTGCTCTTCCATTTCAATGAGCAAATTAGGGCCAACAATAGTCTTGTTAACTAGATTGTCCCAAGTCACGGGTTTGTTGCATTTCCTTCCATACATGGATTTAAATGGGTTCTCCTTCAAATATTTTTGCTATTGATTATTATAATAAATCTCTGCCAAGTGAAAATATTCCTACAATTTTAATGGTTTTTCCATCACATACATCCTCAACGTGTCTTCAATAACCTAATTGACTCTTTCCATTTGACCATATGACTTTTGATGGTATGTTGTGCTGAAATTTAAATCAATTCCAAATCTCTTAAATAAACATGTCCATAAATTGGATGTAAACTTGAGATATCTATATGAAATAATTGCTTTAGGAAAACCATGTGTCCTCGAAATTTCCCTCAAATAAATCTTAGCAACACTGGATTCCTTTTGTGTTGACTTCAATGGAATCAATTATGCAGCCTTAGCAATTTTATCCACCACAACCATGATGGAATCATGTCTATTAATTGTCCTAGGAAAATTTGTAATGAAATCAATGCAAATAGTTTTCCATTTCCACTTAGGAATGGGTATTGATTGTAGAAACTGTGCTACGTGTCTATGTTTAGTTTTAATTTTTTGGCATTCTAGGCACCTAGCTATATAATCGACCACTTCTTGCTTCATACCCAGCCAAAAGTATTGTTCCATGGCTACTGAGATTGTATTTTAGTACCTTGGGTTCCCAAGATAAGGTACCATATGGATCTCACTCAACACTAGATTTTTAGCCCCTAAGAATCCAATAAATAAATCTTTTCTTTATAAATAAGTAATCCATCTTATCCTATTTCATAATTTGTGTACCTAGGTAGAAATTTACCTTGATGTAGGTTTCTTTTTATTTCCATTTATTGTTAATCTAAATTTTCATCCTCTAAAATTATGATTTTTAAATCAATTTTAAATGTGATTATGGTTGTAGCATGCATTGCATGCACCCTTCTACTAATTGCATCAACCACTTTATTCTCCTTTCCATTTATGTGCTTAATTTCAAAATAATAATCAACCAAAATTTCCAACCATATAATTTGTCTGCAATTTAACTATGGTTATCCAAAAAAATGATTTCACCCACTTTGGTTAGTTCTTAATTGAAACATATTTGCATGAGGTAATGCCTTCACATATTGAAATCATGTATACTATTTTTTAGTTGCAAATCATGAGTGGCATAATTATTTTCATGCTCTTTTAGCTTGATGGATTCATATCAAATAACATGACCATTTTGCATGAGAACTCTTCCAACTACTTCTTTACATGCATATGTGCACACAAGGAAGTCTTCATTTGGATCAACTATCCTTAATATAGGTGTAGTTTTCAACAACCTCTTTAAATGTTGAAAGCCACTTCACATTTATGGGACCATTCAAACTTCATGTCTTTCTTTTGCAAAGAGGTAATAGGAGGGGCTATCCTTGAGAACCTTTTATTAATACTCTGTAATAGCCTGCTAAAACCATGGAAGACCTTACCTCTATCACATTTTTGGGTGCTACCCACTCTTTTATTGCTCCAATATTTTCTTGGTCTACTGCTATTCCCTCTTCTAAAATAATGTGTCCCAAATAATGAGTTTTTCTTTAATGGAACTAGCTCCTAATGAGCTTGGCATATAGATTATCCCCTCTAAGTACCTATAGAAGCATCCTTAAATGTTGTTCATTATCTTCCTTATATTTGGAATATATAAGGATATACCATCCAAAATAAAAACAACAAACTTATATAAATAATTATGGAAGATACAATTGAGGAGGTACATGAAAACGGTTAGAAAATTATATATTACAGAGCAATGGAACACACAAAATATATTGCACAAATATAAACACATAAAACAAGAGAGACAGATATACGCAGTTCACCCAATTTGGGCTACATCCACGGAGAAACAACCAGTCCTTCCTTTTATATTATCGAGCAATCTGAAGAGATGCAACCTACAATAGATCCGTTGTAATTCCCTCTTCTCTCTCACTCAATATCCTCTCTCCTTCTCACTCATAATACAGATCTACATAGACGCAATACAATTCCCTCATATATAGCGAGGGGTTTCGTTTTAGGGGAAAAAAAAAAAAAAAACCTAAATTAAACATAACTTCTACCATCAGATCTCTTGCTAATGAATAGCCCAGATTGACTACGAAATTACAACATTTTACAAGGAAATTTTACATCTATTTTCAGCTTCGGGGGCAATACCCCTGATCGCCCATCGAGGGGGCTTCCCAAAGATCACAATCACCTCCCCCTGGACCCCCCTTGCAGCATAAATATTAACTAGGTTCCAATGCAATGATACCTTTGGATAGAGAAGATAATCAGGCTCCACACCCAACAAAAACACTTAGTGAATAAGATAAATCGGATGGAACCACTACAAACGCATAATACCATATTGACTTCAAAATGTTTTCATAATGATTTCCTCTTCCTTAATTCTTACCTAATGATAACTTCCTTATATAAATTTTAGAAAATACCTTAGCTCCCTTTAGCTTATCAAATAAATAATATATTCTGGCAATGGGTACTTATTCTTCATTGTGACCTTGTTCAACTTAAGAAAGTTGATGCACAATATTATTGTACCATCCCTTTTTTTAACAAATAATACTGGGGTACCCCATAGTGATAGACTTGTGTGTGTGTTCCTTTTCCTTAAGATATATTCTAGCTACATATGTAAATATCTCAGTTTTAGAGTTCTCATCTTATATGTTTTGGACATCGATGTAGCTCCAAGTACTACTTCTATAAATAATTCAATGTCTCTTTTAGGTAGCAACCCTCAAATTTAGAAAAACACATATTCAAATTCCTTAAGTATTGGGTGATCCTCCAAACTTAGTGCCTCGTCCTCAACCATCTCTTCCATTTGGGTTGCATAAATTTAGTATTATTTTATGATTTTTTTAGTTGCATAGTCTATATTTTCCTAAAATAAATTGGACTTTGTATTCCCTGCACATGTTTTTGCTACCCTTCTTCATCCAAAAAAGAAAATGTTTTTTTGTAATAGTCTAGTATTCTATGATGACTTTCCTTCCAATATACATGCCAATTAGGAAATCATATGATCCCAATGATATTATGATTGAATATGAATTAGTATCCAACCCATTCAAATTGATGGAACATTGCTTCACCAGTTTGGTTATTATTCTTTTAGCTCATGTAGCCAATTTAAATAACCAAGCCCTATCATGTTTGGTTTTCTTCAAGTTAAACTTTTAAACCAACTTAGGATCAATATAGATATAAATAGGTCCATAATAAATTAAAATGTAAAATGTATGAATATTTGACTTGCCTTCCACATTGATCACGTGTCCCTAATGTTCATCCTACCCATTATATAATTCTATATAAATTTTGGGTATCCTTCTATCCACGTCCTCCATTATATCATCTCCTTGGATGTGATGTACAATCCTCATTTTTCCTTCTTTGTGTGGGAAGTTGTTATAGACATATTTGGGCACTGCAACCCCAATCACATATGTCCATAAACCAAGGGCTTCTAAGGCCCTAAAAGTGTTGTTTCATACCCTAAAGGAACAAGGTCAGCTGATTACATAATTTCCCAGAAGTTCTCCCTAAAAAACTGCTTAGAACTGGTCAAAATTGGACCATACAGACTGCTCCATGCTGAGGGTGCGATGCATCTTACCTGTTACACATAGAGGGTGCGATGCATACTGAAAATCCCTTCTGTAGGGTGCGATGAGCGAGAGCAGACAAATGGTAGAGGCAGTTTGCTAGGTGGAAACCTAGAGAATCTTCTAGAAACTGCTCATTTGACACTTGCCTCTCTGAATTCACCCAGGGATTAGTAAGAGATCATGAAATCTCCAAGTGGAACCAAGAACTATCAAAGAAACAACGCTAATCAAAATCCTAGAAGCTGACTCACCCACCTGCAAATATCTATATATGGATCCCTCATCCTAGAGATCCAGAGGCTGGAATTTTGTATTTTGTAAGGAAGTGTTGTTGGTTTCTCTATGAAACATCATAGTGTTGAGTGATCTAGCTTTTTCATGAGGTGAAGAGGTCTTTCATGCTGGGAGGATGGCACTGGGTCAGACCAATGAGTTGTAATCCTCTCTTCTACTACTTCTATCAATAAAGCTATTTGAGTTTTCCTCCATATTCTTGTATATTTCTGAATCTTGTATTGATATATGCATTTGTATGGTTAATATATATATGATCCTATATTGTTTATGGTTATAGATCTCTATGGTTGATGGTATTATGTTGCTTTGACTCTATAGGTGTTTCTTTGAAGCGAGACAAGGGAGGAAGGAGTGGCAAAGCTCTATCAAAGGAGGGAGGAAACAAGCAAGGAGCCAAGCGAAAGACTGAGGTTGGTACTCTCAGCTTCTCTCTCATCTATCTCTCATAAATGAAAACACAAGTAACTTTAGTTTGTTTGTTTCTAAGATAGCTACCCATCTTAGTGGGACTAGTAGCTCTGAATGGACACTAGTTTTCCCAATAACAAAATGGCGACTCCGCTAGGGAGCGAATAGTTTGATTGTTAGTCATTGTTGTTTGCTTTATAAACTACAGATGGAGCTTGAAGTTAAGCTAGCTAGCCTTCGAACTGCTTTTTCTATGCAACTGCAAAGTAGATCAACGCTACTTCAGTCAATCTTCGGGTTAGTTTATGAATTGAACATCTGAATTGCAAACATCCTAAGTGCCCTGGTGGTAGCTCAAATAACCTCATTAGATCAGCCCCTATGCTTTGTGTTTACTACCTATTATTAGCTTAGCCTAAATCCCTGAACTAAGCTTCAAACTGTGAGCATAAACCAAGCTCAGTCTTGTCCCTAGACCATCGCACTATCTCTCATTAGTAGTCTGGATGCATTGCACCTCCCGTGTGCTGCAGGTGAGTTGCATCCCTATTTCCCTGTGTTACAAGTGTGATGATTAGGTGAGACTGTTTCTGCTTCCAGATTTTGGTTTTCTCTTCATTATCTTCATCTTTATTCAGTAGTTTTGTTGTCTATGATCAGTATATCATAGTTGAAACTCTCTTCCTTTGCATTATTCAGCCTCCATTGATAGAGAATTGTGAATTTTATTATGTATTTTTCCTCATTTACAGTTCTCCTTCGCAAACAATAGCTTAATCAAACTGTTGTCTTTTGATTTGAAAGTGTCGCAAGTGTCATTTTTCAGTGAAAGAAAAGAGTGTCGTAAAGTCTTCCTCTTTTAGATAGTCGATTACACTTTTTCTAATGTATTTTATTTGGATCATCAATTCTTTGAAGTGTCGAAAGTAGTTTTCAAGTTGAAATTGAAAGTGTAGTCTAAATCTTCCTTTCGTTTTTGAACAAGAAATTGCTAAATTGTCGCTTTGAGAAAAGATAGTTCAGATCTGTACTTAGTTTTCTTTTTGTCATTCTCACATTAAGGAAACTGAAAAACAAATACATGCATGTGCATTTGCATTTATATTGCATGTGGAAATTGATTTAGGACAGTGCATCTTAGTGTGTGCTCTCTGCTCTATGTTGAAAGGATTTTACTTCTCTTTCCTTAGTAGCTAGGATTTTCATTGCAAAAAGAAAGTAAACGACTGTTTATCATCTTAGATTGCATATTTAAGAATTGTATATCTACATCATGCGGTGAACCTTAAAGGCAAACTTCTTAAGAAAGATCAAATGTAAAATAAATTTCAATGAACATAAAAATGCTTTGGAACCTAACACACAACATCTATAAGTCTAGGCTAGAGACATATTCCGGCATCGTAAAGCCTGGTAACTATCATTTTCATCGTAGGTTGGGTGATTCCTCCTCCTTCATACGACAAGTGCCAGTACGGACTTGTGCTCCCATGTACCGTTAAGTATATATTGGGAGACCACAATAGGCTATATCCTTTATCCTTAGGAAGCTGTGTCTGCCACCCTATCGATTGCAATGCACTGAACACAACATTCGAGAAGATTGGCTGCCATACGTAAAAAGTATTCTGCAGTTTTGCGATTGGTTTTGTAATCCCTCTGTCTAGATTTCCAGAGTAGTCACTTTCGTTCATTTTCAGACTCCTTAAAAGAAAAGTTCCATCTGAGCACTTGTCACTTCAGACTCATTAAAAATCGAAGGCGACTAGAGTCATCTTTAGCTTGTTCTCGAATCTTTAAAATTGAAAAAGCAAGTTGTGTCAAAGCATCATAAAATTTATTTTAATCAGAATAATGTCATTGTTCCCTCGTTGGTCTTAGGTTGAGAAAATGGAGTCCACTAATCAAGGATTTCCCCTTGGGGGGAATCCTAGTCCCTTCTCCTCTTGGGGGAATGTTGGTGCACCTCATATGGCTACATTATCCCTTCCAGGACTTACAATTGGCCTACCAGTATGGCTTTTCTTGACCTCTGTCGTTCAAAACACCGTAATTCTTGAGCAATCATATCAGCAACCAGATGATACTAGAGCTACCCCCAACCTTCTACTTCATTTGTTTCTCCATCTACTTCTTCCTCTTCGCTTGGTGAAGCTAGTAACACTAAAAACCAAGTAACCAAGAAGAAGAAGGAAGGAAAGGAGAAGAAGCAGAAGAAGCCAACGACGAAAGGGAGAAACCATGTATCATCTGGCAAAAATCCACACACTGCACTATCCAAACCTAAATCTCCATGTGTCATTTGCAAGGGAGACCACTATCATCGAGATTGTCCCTGCATCCCACAGATCCTGAGGGACTGGTCTCCCCGCTTGCACAATATAGTGTCTTCAACCTCTAACGATTATGTTGAGAGTACACCATCAACTAGTGAAAATGAAGTCAATGGACAGAAAGGAAGATCTAAATTTCCTTGTACATTGTGTGAAAGCGATCATGCCCTCCACCATTGTCCTTTCCTAGACGAAGCTAAAAGATTCTTAGATAACTGTCTTGCTTCACCGCAGTGACTTCCTCTTAGATACAAGAAACCCTTGTGGAGTCCATTGCTAGTTGAAAATCTGACTGACACACCTTTGTTGTCGGTCGAAGCACCTATCATTGAAGATAAACCCTCTGAGTCCACATCGAACCAAAGTCAACAGGTTAAGACGGCAGTCGACCCAGTCTTGTCTTCAGAAGGTCCACCTTCAGATGATATAGTCAGCAAAGAGAATGAGAACGACATCGTTCAAATTATTTTTGTTAACACAAAATCCGATGAACTTGGGTGCAATCTACCCATTCCTTTACCGCAAGAAGGAAGTTCATCAGAGATTCATCCGACCATCTATTATGTCCCTCCTCCAAGAAATCTAGTTGTTTCCTTCAATTAGAATCTACTACGGAGACCCTGCCTACCATCTAATGTACCATTCTGAATCATAGTACAAGCTTACAGAATGATCATGGTTGGTACAATCATAGATGAAGGGGCCTCCATGAGTATCCTTTCCTCAACTGCTTGGAAAGCACTTGGTTCGCCATCGCTTCTACCTGAGATTCGAAATCTATCAGGCTTCAACAAAGGAACCAGTTGACCGTTAGGGATCCTTCCAAATTTGCCTATAACTTTGACAAGGAAAACCATTTATCTAAATGTGATGGTATTCCAAGCGCCATTAGATTATAATCTACTCCTTGGACGTGACTACATTTATATCATGGGAGCTATTGTTTCCTCACTCTTCAAGGTGATGTGTTTCCCGCATGAAGGCAGAGTGGTCCAGCTCATAGACCAACTTTCATTCCCTGGTTCAAACACAGCTACTAGTCAAGTGCCATCCCTAACTGGTCTTTTTGCACAAGGAATGTCTCATCAACCTCCAATCAATCCACCTGATGAGTGCGAGTGATTCGGTGAATGTGACTAAACTCGTGGGGCATGCGCCCTGGTCTGCTTCGGCAGGAAAACCCCAGATATAAGGTAGGTTTCTCCGTAGGATATATGACTAGTCTGACACACCTATCCATTTAGGAAAATGGGATTAGACTAGAATAGGATTCCCTCGTCAAAGGTTATGTGATTGCAAGTGGATTCAGCCCTTTCACCTTCATCTATTTCAATGGACAGAGCCAAGGAAGTGTTTTGTCAGCAAATGCGGACAAAACAATCTTGCAAATGCAAGAACATCCATATGGTAACCTGGAAACTCTACTTTATACCTGGGGGAATGTAAACCTTTTGCATGCAAGTGAAAAAACGACCTTTTATTTTCATAGTTTGTAAGCTTGTTTTCTTAGTTTGTAGGCTCTCAACCCTTTAACCTCATAGGTGGGTCGTTCCTAGCTTGCATAAAAAAGGCTCCAGAGCAAAGTTGCACATGGGGCAAGCTCCCTAAAAAATGAACCTACTGATGAGAGATATCCTTATTATACGACTGGTGTAGGAATTTACAGGGTAAGTTCCTCAGAAAGAACACCAAAAGGACACCGCTCACAACCAGATCTCAAATCAATACACCAGTATTTTTGACGTGGTTAAAACCCTCAAAGTGCAAGGAGGGAAACAGTCCACGGCCTGTCCCAACGTGGGTACTACAGGCAATTTATTAATCAAAGAATGAAAATTTACATAAGCTTCTCTCATGCACGGATTACCCGAACAATGACCCTCCATGCGCTTTAAATAGAACTCATGGACCAATCGGGTGTCAAGCCACGGATCAAGTGTCGGTAATACCGAGGTGAGAGTGAACCGTCGGATCACTACATATCGTGACCGTCGGATTGTAAGTTACAAAATGTACAACGGTAAAGAAACACACTTTACCTAACTCTAACCTAACTCTATACTAGACCAAGTTGAACTTAACTATATCCTATGTGTCGGAATATCCTAACATCCCCCCTTAAGAACAACTTGGGATAGGATTGAAGGATTTACAAATATGACACAATAGGAGAAGGAAGGAGGCACTAGAGCCTATCCCCCCTTAGTGACAACTTCCTGAACTCCAAGCATATATCGAAGTTTAGTGAACTTCGCCTCTGTGAGAGCCTTTGTGAAGATGTCTGCAACCTGATCATCTGTTGGACAATATTGCACTTCAAGAACATGGTCATGAATGAGCTTTATGATGAAGTGCATGTGTAGTTCAATGTGTTTGCTGCGCTGATGCTGGACTGGATCTTTGCATAGCTGAATGGAACTTTGATTATCACACCAAAGTGTGGTTGGATGCTGCTGCTCAAAGCCAAACTCTGATAGGATCTGACGAAGCCACAAGGCTTCCTTACTAGCTTCCACGGCACCACGATACTCTACTTTTGCTGACGAAAGAGAAATGGCAGCCTGTTTCTTACAAGCCCATGTAATAGGTCCTGAACCAAGAGTGAAGACATAACCAGCAGTAGACTTCCGATCATCAGGGTCACCAGCCCAATCAGAATCAGTGAAACCAACTAACAGAGGAGCTGCTTTGGCACTGTAATGAATCCCAAACTGTAATGTACCTCGAACATAACGAAGTATTCTTTTAGCTGCTTTCCAATGACTTTCACGGGGGTTTTGCATAAAACGAGCAACAAATCCAACAGCAAAGGAAAGATCAAGATGAGTATGGGTTAAATACAAGAGTTTTCCGACAAGTTGACGGTATAAGGTAGCATCAACTTCAGGAGAAGTACAAGAGACTAAAAGTTTGACTCCAGACTGAAAGGGAGAAGGGGCTGGCTTACAGTCTTCCATGTGAAAATGACGAAGAATATCACAAGCATACTTGGACTGGGAAAGGAAAATACCCTCCTGGGATTGCAAGACTTGAAGACCGAGAAAATAGTGTAAGTGTCCTAAGTCTGTCATTTCAAATTTCTTTTTAAGGCTGGACTTCACATGGTTTATAAGGTTGGGATCACTACCAGTAAGAATAAGATCATCAACATAAAGAACAAGGATGATAAGAGAGTTGCCCACTTTCTTGGTGTAGACAGTATTGTCAGAATGACACCTAGAAAAGCCAGATTCTAAAAGAAAGCTATCCATTTTGGCATACCAAGCCCGAGGAGCTTGCTTGAGGCCATAAAGGGATTTCTTAAGTCGACAAACAAGGCTGGAGTCTGTTTGTATGAAGCCAATGGGTTGTTCCATATAGATTTCTTCCTGCAAGTCCCCATGCAAGAAGGCAGATTTAACATCCATCTGATGGACTTCCCATTTTAAAGAGGCAGCAAGGGAAAGAACAAGGCGGATAGAGTTCATTTTGGCAACAGGGGAGAAGGTTTCAGTGTAGTCAATGCCTTCAACCTGTGAAAAGCCCTTAGCAACGAGACGAGCTTTATGTTTATCAACTTTCCCATCTGGTCCATACTTGGTTCTGTAAACCCATTTACATCTAACAAGTTTGCGTCCCTTTGGTAGAGGAACAAGATCCCATGTATCATTTGTCATCAATGAATGATATTCTTCATTCATAGCTGCTTCCCAATGTGGATGGCCTGAAGCTTCTGCAAAAGTGTCAGGATCATGATTTACTGGAGCTTGAGCCAGTAAAGAAGAGGCTCTTTCAAACTGAGAACGTGTACGTCGCTGATCTGTAGGATCACCGGCAAGATCACCTGCTGCATCCCGAGTAGCACGGACCCATCTTGGAAGTTGAGGATCCTGAGAAGGTGGGGGAGGATTATCATCCTCGCTTTCATCATCTGAAGAAGAAATGTTTTCAAAAGTAGAAGAGATAGGAAGAGGTGGCACATCCGCCGGACTAGGCTCGCAGGCCGATTTATTTTCATCAAATTTTACATCTCTTCTAATGATAACATTTTTGGACTTAAATGGAATAAGTCTATAACCTTTTACATCTTCAGAATATCCAACAAAAGTACATTTCTCACTCTTAGGTTCTAAAGCTTTATGCTTTTCATCTGGAATATGGGCCCATGCTTCACTTCCAAACACACGAAAGTGACTTACATCTGGTTTAATGGAACTCCAAGCTTCTTCTGGAGTGATATTCTCTAGAACCTTAGTAGGAGTGCGATTGATTATATAATTTGCACAATTAATTGCTTCGGCCCAAAAACTAAGACTGAGTCCTTTAGATTGCAGCATACAATTAGCCATTTCCTTTAAGGTGCGATTTTTCCTTTCAGCTACACCATTTTGTTGTGGAGTGTATGGAACAGTATGTTGCATTTGAATTCCATTTTCGGTGCAAAAGTTGATGAATGTGTTTTTAACATATTCTCCACCATTATCAGTTCTTAGCTTAAGAATTTGATGTCCAGATTGTTTTTCAACAAAGGCTTTGAAGGCCAAAAAGGTGTTAAATACTTCGCTCTTGAGTTTTAAGAAGTATACCCAAGTGCGTCTGGAGAAATCATCAATGAAAGTTAAGAAGTACTTGCAGCCAGAGAATGAAGCAACAGGAAGAGGACCACATAAATCACTGTGCACAAGCTGTAAAGGGGCTGAGGCGTGCCAAGAGGCACATTTGTCAAAACTGTCCCGATGATGTTTTCCGAGTACACATCCGGAACAAACACCATCTCTGCAAGATACCATAGGAAGACCTGTCACCATATTTTCTTTACATAGATGCTGAAGGGAGCGATAGTTTAAGTGACCAAATCGCTCATGCCAAAGTTTGCTCACTTCATCATTATGAGCAACAAATACTGAGGGAAGATTTGATGACCCAAAGTTGTGAAACTTATACAACCTTTTGGAATCATCAGCAAGACCAGTAGCTAGAATCTGTTTAGGATCTTTTAGATCCTTGATTACAACATCATGAGGTGAAAATTCAACAATTTTACCTTCACCTGAATGAGTTATCTGATAGACAGATAGAAGGTTGCAGGATAAGGTTGGAACACATAATACATCATTAAACTGACCATTGTCTAGATGAACAGTTCCAGTCCCTACAACATTAAGAGATCTATCATCACCAACATATATAATTTTGGTGTTACAATCATTTAAAGAAGAAAACATGGCTTGGTTTTTGGCCATGTGACAAGAGGCTCCAGAATCAATGAGCCACTCATGAGAATGAGAAGAAGAAGAAGATACATTTAATGCATAACCAGACTGAGATGATTGACAATGACATGCAGAAAGTGCCATTCCGGAAGTTGAAGTTGAAGTAGGCTCCACATGGATGTTATGTTTCTTCATTGCGGCTTCCAAGGCTTCCATCTTCTTAAAGCATTTAGATTCTAAGTGGCCATCTCGATTACAAAAGTTACAATGTCTATCAGTCTTCTTCCATTTGTTTTTATTGGTCTTATCATTTTGCTGAAATGATCTTTCATTTTGAGGCTGAGATGGTTTAGGACCATTCTTTTGAGGATATGACTTCTTAGGATTCTTTGAATTTGGTTGCTGCTGGGCGGCTAACGCTTTCGTGGAAGAGTTTCCAAGATTAAGAAGACCAAGGTGTAAGAGTTTTTCTTGTTCTCTTATTAAGGAATCACAAAAGGAGTCAAAGGAAGGGGCCTTGTAGTCTTTTCCTTGACAAATGAAAGCTTCCCTTGTAGAATGGAAAGTGGAAACAAATACAGAGTAGGCTGGTCCCAACTTAGTAAGGATGGAATAAATAAGGTTACCATCTTCTTTCTTAACTTTAACACCTTCCAAGAGATATCTAAGGGTCTTGAATTTGGACAAGAAATCTTCAATGCAAGAAAAATTATTAGGATCCAAAGTAAGCAGCTCATTTTCAAGTTGATGGGCTCTAATTTCATTTTTAATCCCAAAAACTTTAGCGAGTTTTTCTAATGCTTCATGAGGAGTCTCAAGGTCTGCAATGTGGAATCTAAGATCAGGAGAAATAGACATCCCTATCAAACCACGTGCTTGATCTTGTCTATTTTCCCATTTTGCAACCTTGTCTTCATCTTTTGGTTTCTTCTCTTGGTCTGTGGCTATTCTGAAGAGACCTTTACTTCTAAGTAAATCTTCCATGTAGGCTACCCATTGGAAGTAGTTAGTGCTGTCAAGAATGACTTGGCATGGAATTTCCATTTTTTTTTTAAACTGAAGCTGAAGATGCTGAAAGTAAGTGTTCCAATGGATAGATCTCGAAAAAATAGGCAGTTTTAAAAAAAAACGGCTCTGAAAAAGGCTTCCGGATGAAGAAGTTATGGCTTTTTGAAAAAAACATTGTTGACGTTGCCGGCAAAGTGCGCGAATGTGCGGGAATGAAAAAAATCCGCCCCCACAAAATGGAGACTTGAACCCAAGACCTCTACTCTCTTAAAATAGCTTTGAACCAATTGATCTATACAAAAAATTTGAGAGAGAGAGAGAGAGAGAGAGAGGGGGGGGGGCCTTGGTTTGCGTGCTTGCCTTGAGAAAGCTCTTTTTCCCTACAAAACACAAAACACAAAACCCAACACGAATATGCAAAGAAAAACGAACCTTGCGGCTCGAAGTTAGCTTTAGCCAAAAAACTAGAAATTTAAAAAAAAAAATCTCAAAGTTAGCTTTAGCCGAAAAACTAAATATTTTTCTCAATGTTTCTGATTTTCCTAGATCACACTAAGGTGCAGGGAAAAGAGCATACACATGAGAAAAATCCTTCCTTTCTATTTCTGATTTGCCCAGATCGCACAGAGTCGCAGGGCAAAGAGAATACGCAGAAATGAAAGGTATAGATCCGGTTAAAAAAAAGGCTAAATAAACTGAGACCGAAATAAGCAGAGAGAAAATAACAGTAAACTGCAAAAAAACACTATATACCTCCCGATCTGAAAAATGACGCAGCTAGGGCTACCGGAAACCTTTTCGCGTGAAACGAAAGGGGTTCCTCACTGGAACAGATGCTCCGAACGCAACAGAGTAGTCCTCTCGGCCCGAAAGCAGTCAGAAACAGCAGATCTAGGAAACGACAACCGCATGCAGTTCTACCGGCTTCAGATTTGGATCACCAACGGACGCGACCCTCAAATAGCTCTGATACCATGTAGGAATTTACAGGGTAAGTTCCTCAGAAAGAACACCAAAAGGACACCGCTCACAACCAGATCTCAAATCAATACACCAGTATTTTTGACGTGGTTAAAACCCTGAAAGTGCAAGGAGGGAAACAGTCCACGGCCTGTCCCAACGTGGGTACTACAGGCAATTTATTAATCAAAGAATGAAAATTTACATAAGCTTCTCTCATGCACGGATTACCCGAACAATGACCCTCCATGCGCTTTAAATAGAACTCATGGACCAATCGGGTGTCAAGCCACGGATCAAGTGTCGGTAATACCGAGGTGAGAGTGAACCGTTGGATCACTACATATCGTGACCGTCGGATTGTAAGTTACAAAATGTACAACGGTAAAGAAACGCACTTTACCTAACTCTATACTAGACCAAGTTGAACTTAACTATATCCTATGTGTCGGAATATCCTAACAACTGGCACGAGCAATGTTTCCACAAAGTTAAAGCTCGTTAAAAAATAAACCTATTTATGAGCATATGTTCCCCCAGAGTTTAATCTCATTAAAAAATGAACCCACTTCCAATAAATAACCTTTTTGATCGCATTACTATTAGCTTTTGAGCCTTGCTTGTGTTCTTACCATCACCTCCACTTTTTAGCCGTTCATCCGCCTCCACTTGATTGTTTACCCTTTTGAGGAACAGCTGCGAAGAGTGATTCTATTAGCTACTTTCTTTACACTACCATGATTGAAAAGTTCCAAACCTTAGTTGGAACCAGCTGCTACCTAAAAATATCACTCATTCCTCAAAGACTAGTCTCTTTTAAGCTCTTTTTAGACTCGTAAAATATAAAAAGATTGCCGAGCAATTGGCCTCTCCAGCTCGTTAAAGTCATTGGAAGTGCCATCCCTCCTCTAGATTTTAATATTTTTGGACTTGAGGGATCATTACACAAAAATATTGAGCGCTTGTCTTTTTCAGCTCGTTAAAGTGATCAGAAAAGTCATCCCTTTCGTATCATTTTATACTTTTTCGAACTTAAGGGATTATACTACGAAAAAGGATTACTGGAGTTTCATTTCCATCTCTTTTCAGACTCTCTAAAATTGAAAAGGACCGAGTTATCTTTGTCATTAAACTCGTTAAAACAATAACGACAAACTTGTCCATTACAGACAAGAGCGAGTTTCACTGTCGTTAGGCTCGTTAAAACATAGCGACAGGTTTTCCCGAAGGGAAAATTATAAAACAAGCATATGTTATCCTCCTCAAGCTCGATAAAAATAAAGAGGTACTGGTCAGAAATGACTTGGGAAAAATTGGGAAGAAAACTTGAAGAAACTTTATTAGTAGCAGGTCACTCTTGCGCATGACACTTTCACTCCATCACCATGATTGAGTTGGGTTGGGTTATTCCATTCACTGGTCATATCACCATTGGTCCTCCGTACCATCCATTTTTGGGTTAATGCTACCAATCCATTTCAATGTCACTGATATGTTTAAGAGAAGTCGCTCAGATAATTCACCAACCCAGCTTATGCCTCATCCGCTGCAATACCTTCACTCTCCATTCTTTCATGACCGCCACCCTGAACCTTGTATCATCAGATTGTTTTCACCTCCGCAAAATCATTTTCTTCGTTCCATGTCGTAGATGTGGGATTCATTATGGCCCTCTTACGATGGGTCACTTCTTGTCGACATCAGCTCATTATCCAAGAAGTCGACTTAGGAACAACCCTTTCAGTACTTTGAAGCTTGCATGGCTCAATGGCAAGTTTCTCACTTCTAGCGACAGGTATACATCAATGGCCTTCAACCAAAAGATTTTACATGGTGTTTGACATGGACTCATGTATTCACACAATGTGAATTGTACTGCAGTACCTTGAGGGTCATCATCATTATCAGTGATTCCTCTCGCGCCTATTAACAGCTTACATCATTGGCTGGTAATTGGGCGATGTCTTTCCATGCTCGACATCAGAACATCTTTTCACATGGATTAACTTGTACCTTGGGCGAAGATTGAACGAGTTTGAAGACCCCGGATCTAGTTTCATCCATCCGGGCTGTGATATATTCAGGAAAATAAAGACATCAAATGTACATCATGGGTGCACAGATAATCGTCCAAGCTAAGGGATGATGGCTCTACCAGAATCATCAGTCTGTCACATAGACAATTGTCTGTCCTATGTACATGAAAATGAATTTATAAAGCTGAGCATGGGAATGCCCGTCTCAGCTAGATCATGAAAATGTTATCAAGATAATGTATTGTATTGTATCTTATTACAGGTCACCTTCCAGTTCGAAAAACCTCGGATCCTCATGATAAAGCATTTCACCCGACATCAAAAGATTTACAACCTCATGCTTTAGGGGGCAACTGTTATAGACATATTTGGGCACTGCAACCCCAATCACATATTTCCATAAACCAAGGGCTTCTAAGCCCCTAAAAGTGTTGTTTCATACCCTAAAGGAACAAGGTTAACTGATTACATCATTTTCCAGAAGTTCTCCCTGAAAACCTGCTCAGAACTGGTCAAAATTGGACCATATAGACTGCTCCATGCTGAGGGTGCGATGCATCTCACTTGTTACACATAGAGGGTGTGATGCATAGTGAAAAGCCCTTCTGTAGGGTGCAATGAGTGAGAGCAGACAAATGGCAGAGGTAGTTTTCTAGGTGGAAACCTAGAGAATCTTCTAGAAACTGCTCATTTGACACTTGCCTCTCTGAATTTGCCCAGGGATGAGTAAGAGATCATAAAATCTCCAAGTGGAACCAAGAACTATCAGAGAAATGACACTAATCAAAATCCCAGAAGTTGACTCACCCACCTACAAATATCTATATGTGGATCCCTCATCCTAGAAATCTAGAGGCTAGAATTTTGTATTTTGTAAGGAAGTGTTGTTGGTTTCTCTGTGAAACATCATAGTGTTGGGTGATATAGCTTTTTCATGAGGTGAAGAGGGCTTTCATGCTGGGAGGATGGCGTTGGGTCAGACCAATGGGTTGTAATCCTCTCTTCTACTACTTCTCTCAATAAAGCTATTTGATTTTTCCTCCATATTCTTGTATATTTTGAATCTTGTATTGATATATGCATTTGTATGGTTAATATATATCTGATCCTATATTGTTTATGGTTATAGATCTCTATGCTTTGATGGTATTATGTTGCTTTCACTCTACAAGTGTTTCTTTGAAGCGAGACAAGTGAGGAAGGAGTGGCAAAGCTCTATCAAAGGAGGGAGGAAACAAGGAAGGATCCAAGCGAAAGACCGAGGTTGGCACTCTCTACTTCTCTCTCATCTATCTTTCATAAAGGAAAACACAAGTAACTTTAGTTTGTTTGTTTCTAAGATAGCTACCCGTCTTAGTGGGACTAACAGCTCTGAATGGACACTAGCTTTCCCGATAAAAGAAGTCCCTATACTTGATCTCTCCATCACAACCTGAACACTTAATGGGATGAAACCTTGGTTTCTTTCTTAATGGATCAAACCCCTTTGGTTCACCATGAACTACTTTTTTTTTCTATTTTTCTTAACAATCATTTTTGAAATATGAGGGCTTGAACCCCTTCTTCCTTTGTTCCATCTTTATTATTTTTCTATCATCCTAAGTATTTTGGAAAATTAATTTATTTTTACTCTACTCATATAGATATTCTTCCTTCCTCATAGCTTCATCCAAATTCTTTGGTTCATAAAATTTAATTCTATTGCTATAGAATGATGGTAATCCACTCACATATCTCTATATATTTAGCTTTTCATCTGTGATAAATTATGCATACTTCAGTAACTTAGTGAATTTATAGAAATATTTTTCCATTATCATGTTCCCTAACTTGATTTCTAAGGACTCCTACGTTTTCCTTACATAATAATGTTCAGGTAATCATTTCCTTTGGAAATACATTATAAATGTCTTCCATGAAATCATATTCCCATCAAAATGTTTTACTTCTTTGAGTTGGCCCCAAAATACACTTTATTTCCCCTTTGGTCTTGATTGGACCATTTTAATTTTTTCTTCCATAAATATGATTTTAGAGTGGAAAAAAGTGGAGGAATAAACTCACAATACCATTTTTACTCGTGGGGTCTGAGTTTGGCAAATTTGGATCCAAAACCGTTTTGGAGCATTTGAAGGATCAAACAATGTTTTTTAGGCATAATTTTTGTTGGCTTTAACGCAACACATTTTATTCCATATTTTACACACATAGATATTTCTAACGAGACACAAATTTCCTCAATCAGAGTATATTCAAAAGTTAGACCATTTGGAAGGTGGCCTTCTTGTTTTCAAGATCATAATTTGAAAGGATGCCACGTTAGCCCCCATAATTCATGGAAAATGGAATAGACACATGATTATTATGAATAAGTCTCTATAATATTACATATTATAAATTTAGTTAAGAGTTGAGGGAGTCAAACATAACCACTAGTAAGCTATCAAGCTAGGTTATAACTAGGCCACTAGGAGGAAAAGGGGTTCCATTCTTTTTTAATGAACTTTTTCCATAGACGAGAACCATAGACAAGAGGGATATGGAGAGAGAGAAAATAATTTTTTTTTTCACTATAGTATCCTTCAGGAATAGGTCATGTTAATTTATACTCACAACCATTTTCTCTCCAGAGAAAGAGAATAAAGAGACCTCACCTTCAAGTCGGGTTTTCCCCCAAAAGGTTTTTCTAGGATATATCTTATGTTAATCATAGTTGGTGATATTTTCCTTCGTTGTTATATATTTTATACATATTTATAATTTATGTGCATACATAATAAAATATAATTTCCAAGCCTTGAAATCTAAAGAAAAATATACCCTCATAGTGTAAATTTTGGATGTTAGGTATATTTTGGATACTTTCAAGGGATATAGATCAACTAAGCCAAAAAACATAAAACTCTAGTCATGGTCGATGAATCTATGAATAACCCTAGTGATCCTATAGAGGAGAGGAATTTGCAGCTGCTAGCACAAGTTGCAAATCTAAGTTTTAATGTGAATCTCCTCATGTTAAACCTAAGAAATAAGCTCAATCTATTTGGATAATATGGGGTTTCTAATGAAAAGAATAAATTAGAGAGGAGATCAAGATATTGGTAAAAAATAGAGAATCAGATGAAGAAAGGTCCTAAAAGAGATAAACCTAGTTTGAGTGCCATGAACCATTCATATTCCTTATTCAAGATGGAAGAAAAGGTTGATATCAAGTTATGTTAATGTGGTATCGATGCCCTCAAGCTAAATCACTCACTACAAGAATTATATTTTTATTTATATGTTCATCATATGGACAAGGAATAGAAAATTTCATTCGTGTGGTTGAAATTAGAGGGTGATTCCTTGACCTAGTTAGAAATCCACACAAAGACCTTGAGGCTGGTGTATGATCCTCCATTTATTAGGTGGGAGGTCTTTAAATCCCTCAAAAATTCACAATTTTACCCTACCTCATATATAGAGCACCAATGAATCTGATGGCACTACTTCAAGCAGAAGCAGAGGTAGTGTACAGTAGTACACCACAAAGTTCAAAAAGATGACCATAGTGCTCAGTATCTCCCCAAAGAACCTAGATTTACTCCTCAAGTATTTGGCGAGGTGACAAAATCATCTAATAAAGCAAGTGATATTTTTTAATCCTACATTGACGGATGAGGATTGTGTACAAGCCAAATACCTAGAGAACATAAGCCATAACATAGGGGAGGGAAAAGTGGAAAGGGGGGAAAAGATAAAAAGACAACAACCACAACATACTAGTGAAAATATCCCAACAACCACTGCAACCACTACAATATTGATGGCCATACAAAGGAGAAGTGTTGGAATTTTCATTTGGAGCTTAACCTAAAGAATAAAACTAAAGAAAATAAGAAAAAGAATTTAATGGCCATTGATTCAAGCAACTAGATTGAAAGAAACTCATTCCTGGATGAGAATACCACATGTACCTTAACGCAAAAGGTGGTAAATCTGAGTAGCCTTTGGCAACAGGGAAAGAAAGAAATGAACAAACTCTTCCATATAAAGATATAGGTTAAGAAGACAAATATTAATGCTCTGTTTGACTTAGTATCACATATGAATCTCATTGCAACATAGTTTCTCAACAAATTATACTCAATTTTTTTTTATCATCCAAGACCATATCCATTGGGATGGGTAAATAAAGATGTCGAGTTGAAGGTAATGAAACAGTGAAAAGTTATATTTTCTATTATTGCTAATTTGATTAATTAAATAGAACTAGATATGGTTCACTTTAATGTATTTGGAGTGGAGTTTAGAAGTCCCTACATGTATATGTGAGATGCAATCTTTGTATAGAGAGAAAACCAACATTGTCTCGTTAAGGATGGAAAATAATTTACCATCAATGCGCAAAAAGGAAAGTCAAAAATTTCATTTGTAAGTGCCAACCAACCAAAGAAAACTATTAGTTATAGCAAGAATTATGTTTTATTATTTTTAAAAGAAGATCAGTCTATAGAAGAGTAAATAAGAAGAAAGGAAAATGAAAGAGTTTCTAAAGACATCTAGGGATGTCTTCTAGGAGTCTAAAGGGCTACCACCCAAGAGGGAAGTAAAGCATAAGATCTAGCTATTTGCATACCCCTCATTTCCAAACATTGTTTTGTATAGGTAGTTTGTTATAAAAGCAACTTATGTAAAGAAACAGTTGTGGTAGCTACTAGAATAGGGTGTCATTCAATAAAATACATTTTCATGTGGTTCACCCATCATAATCATGCCAAGGAAAGATGGGACTTGGTGAAATACTTCATCAAGATGGGTTTAAAGTCTATATATCACAAGTTTCACACCATAGAAGGAGATACCTTGAAGACCGCCTTGAAAACTAAGCAATGTTTGCATGAGCGGTTAGTCAATCCACTTGACCTATGTAATTCACCAACTGCATTTATGAGGTTAATGAATGATGTATTGTACCCTTTTATAGATTAATTTTCTATTTTATATAAGTATGATATATTGGTATATAGTTCCACTTGGGAGGAGAATATCTCATATTTGACACAGATGCTAGAGAAATTAAAGAAGCACCATCTTCTAGCAAATATTGAGACGTGTGAGTTTTCACAATAGTCTTTGGTGTATATAGGGTATGTGATAGGTGGAGGAGAGCTTAATATAGGTCTTGCAAAGGTGTAGGCCATATTGAAATGGCTAGTACCTACTAATGTTTATGAGGTTATGAGTTTTATTGGGTCAAAATAATACTTGAGGAAATTCATACCCTCACTTTCAGTGGTAGCATCACCACTCCAAGCCATAAAAACAAGTGACAAGAGTTTCAAGTGGAGAAAGGGTCAAAAAAGGACCTTTGAGGAGTTAAAGAAACAGATTAGTCAAACACCAATGGTGGAATTACAAAACTTGTATCATCCTTCCAAGTGGAGATAGATGTGAGTGGGTATTCTATGGGAGCAGTCATTATGTAGGGAGGAAGACTTATATGCTACCATTTTGAAGTATTTCATGGGGAAGTTATTAACTACCTTACCTACAATAAGGGGCTTTATGTCCTAGTGTAATTTGTGAAGAAGTGGAAGCATTATCTGATTGGAAAGGAGACAATAATCCACACATATCACCAACCATTATTGTACTTAGAAGCCTAGAGTAAGAAATAGAAAACTAGGCATTACAAGTGGATGGGGTCTCTATAGCAGTTTTATTTAGTGATAAATTACAAGAAGGGAAGAAAAAAATGTTGGTCAACATGCATTCAAGGCCACCCACATCAAATATCCCAACTTTGAGAACTTTGATGCACATGGAGCCATTCACACATGATGCATATAAAGTGGCATATTTGGAAGGATGAGAACATCAAAGAGGTTGTTTGATAGTTGAATATCTATAGTCATGCACATGATGGTGATAGCATCATTGGATACCATCTCCAAGATGGGCTACTATACAAGTTGGATAAGTTATTTTTTCCTAAAGGTGAGCAATTACAACTAATAAAAAAGGCTCACACCTCTAAGATTGCAGGGAACTTTAGTGTGTGGAAGATAGTGGCCAACTTAAAATGGTATGTGGATTGTCCTAAGATGAAAGAAAAAATAAATACGTTCATAAAAGAATGCACGCTTTGTTGTACCATCAAGCCTAGTAATAGGAAATATGGTTTATATCATCCCTTACATGTACCCATTCATACCTTGGAAAAAAATTCCATGGACTTTGTGGGACATTTACAAACAAACAAGAAGGGACATGACTATATGTTTGTGGTATTTGACAGGTTCATCAAGATGTTTGTTTTTATTCCCTGTAAAAAGACTATTATTGATAAAGAAGTGATGAAAATTTTATTTTGACAATTTTGGGTGCACCTTGGGATACCAAGGAGCATTGTTTTAGATATGGACATTGTTAGGTTCCTATACTAATATGAATCATAATTTTGAATGACTAAGGTTAAGCCTTGTAATATTGTACATTCCTTTTCTTTCTGCAAATGTTTTCCATATTATAAAAATTAAAAAATGTAAAGAGGGTATTTTCTAAAAGATAAATCAAAGGACAAAAAGAATAAGAGAAGGTCAAAAAAATGAAAATATATGAACCCCAAGAACAAAAATACCATGAAAGTGTCCATGTCTAAATGCAACTACTATTTACTTTTATGCATAATAATGATTGCGTGCAATTTGTTATTCATGCCACAATCCATGGTAATCAAATTGTTTTATCTTGGTTATGCCATGCTTTGAATTTTATGTTTATAGGTTATAGAATAAAATCTGACCAAACAGTTTAATCTTGGCAGATCATAGTTAAGTAGAGAAAAGAAAAGGAGCTCATAAGCTTAATATGAGCCCTTGGATGATATAAGGTTAGAATTAGATAGATCTACTTTCAAAATAAAAATAGATGAATAAGGGTTTTTTAGCCTAAATTAATCCTTTAAACCTGTGATTTATTCATAAACTAATCCCATACCACCGCAATTAAAACCCAGGGCCCCCCTTCAATCCCCGTTCATTTCCCCCCGCACAGCTCTCCCACCTGACTACAATCCAATTGCAATCCCGCAGATCCAATAGCCCAAAGCAATATCAGCCGAGCACGATGGACTGCCTTTACCCACCCGATAAGTCGGTTTTGCCCCAACCCTCAATGGCTACTTGTCACGATGTCAAACAAATCGAGTGTCCCTCTCTAAAACTGCCCATGCCTAAAAGTAGTGTGACGACTCCTCAAAACCACCTCCCTGCCTATCCAATAAAACTGCCCATCCTTTGTTAATATGAAACTTCGCGCCATTTTCAAAAATCTGCTCGTAAAAGTTTTAAACCCCGAAAACCCATGTTTTCTTGCCTTTCACCAATTTTACAGTGTAAACCTATGAAACCCTTCATTGCTACCCTAAGCCTCTGCGATGTGTTTTCACCTCTGTTTACATCCAAAACGCTACCTCGAGACCTTTTACAGGTATCCTATTGCAAATAAAGCCATCAAGTACCCTTCATGCGGACCGTTGTTTTATTAAATAATATTGAATTGTTCAGGTTACTAGACTAAGACCAGAGCTTGGATAAACAATTCTAATACTAGTCAAAGAACCTATTTACTCCAAGACTCGGACTAGAAACTTGTTAAAAGACAAAATCCAGAAGAAGAAGTCCAGTTATACATGCACAGAAGATGAAGATCATTACACACAGAACCAAGAAGAAGACAAGGAACAGAGAAGTGACAGTTCAAAACAGAGTAACCAGACCAGAGATGCAGATAGAAGACAAACAAACAAAACACACTGAAACTTGATCGATATCCACTTCTGATGCTGAGATAGATAAAAAACATAATAATTTAATATTGAAAAACACAGTAAAATTTAAATTGTAACAGTGAAAGGAAGAAACAAAGAAAGGATAAAGACAGGTCATCAGAGTGAAAGAGTATTAGTGACAGAGAGTATCAGATGAAAGACACAAGTAACTAAAGCCTCCAGTGTAAATGATTCAAAGAACAAGAGAATAAAGAGCTAGAAAATAACCATAATAGCCAGCAACACCAAAATAAAAGGGACAACATGAAACAGTTCATTAGCTAACTCTATCTTCCTGTGAGAAGATATTTTCTATTTCCTAGATTAAATCCCATGTTAGTTTGAGATATTTGTAACAACCCCTTAGTATAAATACTTCACAGTTTGAAGTATGTAGGGTGGATTCTTAGGCATTTCTATAGACTTCTTGATTGAAAGACTGTAAAAGCTATTGGATAATTGACTGAGCCAACAAGCTGGATTGATGAATAAAGACAAGATATTTCAAAGGATTCATGTGGAGAGTGAATTGTAGACAAGTATTTTCTCAAGTTTTTGTTATCTCTTAAAGTTTCCATACTATTGATCTAAATCTGGATACCATAACTGGAATTATTATATCAGAGTTTGTTTAATTACACTCTTCTATAACAGTTAGGCAAATCTATGTTTTCTACAAATAATATAAGTTAAGGAATTCTTAATTGCTCCTTAGTTTAGGTTGTTTCTTTTAATCTATAGCAAAGGATTCTTGATTGCCCTTTGTTTCCGATTTCCCCCTGTTTTTCATTTCAATCCGGTCTGAGAATTCTTAATTTCTCTCTCACCCTGTTTAAAACTTTTTCCATCCCTCTGGCCCAAAGACCTACATTGTACTCTACTATCTTGCCCTTTGAGCATTCCCTTTTGTGAGTTGATCCAATTTTTCTTCCCTTTGTTTGACTCCATATGCCCAATGGTCTAGAGACATCATTCTATCCATATGTTTAAAGAACCCCACAACCCAATCTTTCAATACAAATCAAAAACCCCCCAAACCTTAAGAACTAGCCTAATATCCCATCAAAACAAAGCTAAATCATATAGAGAGAGCCCTCCCTAGACTTAGGTTGGCTAGAGCCTAAGCCTAAAAGTTGGTTTGTGGTTACCTCGGTCATTTTCTTTCTTCTAATAACTTTTAGAGAAAATTATAAGTGATAACATAGTGGTGACTCCGTTGGGGAACTAGAAATTCCTCAGACCTAATAAAGCTTTAAGAAATTTTAATTTTGTATTTTAAGCCTCTTAAAGTCGTTTGTTAGAAGTTATATTGAAAAATCTTACAAAAAAGTTAAAAATTTGAAATTCTAGCTTCTAGGAAGACTCATTTTACTAGGGCTAATCCAAATCCCAATCATCCCTTAGTAGTTGATAATTCCAACCTGATTTCAAGAAAAAATAAAAAAGAAGAAAGTTTAGTTGGTCACACACCTTTAGTTAAAGCTAATTCATGTCCTCATGAGTGGTTTTTTTAAGAAGATCTTCCCTTTGATGAGCAATTTGGTCTTTCATTATTTAAAGCAAAATCTGAAAGTGAAATATACGATACTGTGCTAGATCCTGATTTCATCGCAAACCTTGAAGTCCAACAGGCCAACAGATCCATTGATGAGTGTATTCTGAAATCTCCACAATCATTCATTAATACCACTACTACCCCTGAGTTTTCTGAACAGATCTCCACTACTTTGAGTTCACCATTATTCCCTTCGACTTCAATACCTTCTAAATCCCATTCTGCACCACCATTTACCCCTTCACTCCCTCACCAACCTATCATTACTCATTCACCACCTACTAGTCCCAGTTCTTCATTCACTACTGCATTAATCCCAATTATATCAACCCCACAACGTAGCTCATCCCAACCAACAACAATGGAAAAAAGATATGCTCCTCTTGTTTTACCTTCCCAACTTCATGCTATGCCCGCATATTATTAGAGTAAGATTCCTTTGTTTGATGCTATTGGTCAGTACACTGCCCAGTGACATGTAAATAGGATGTCTAATTTCCTTGAGCTACATGAATTAGATGAAGCCGATGTCCAGATGATACTCTTTTCCCAATCTTTAACTGGTGATGTCAAGAAGTGGTTTAAATCCTTCCCTGCCAATCACATAGAAGACCTAGAAAACTTCCAAAGGTTGTTTATTGATATGTGGGAAAAGAAAAGGAATCCTTTACAAATCCTTTCAGAATATGAGAATATTAAGAGAGGACCTAACAAAACTCTTCAAGATTACTACACTAGATTCAATGGTATATATAATGCAATCCCAGTTAACCTTAGACCCCAACCTGACTTAGCCTTAATAAAGTTCCCTGGTGGTTTTGATACTGATATGTCATACCAGTTGTTAGCTACCTATACCAATAGGTTTCATATTTCATGATTGGCAAATAAAAGTTCCAAATATGCTCTACTTTGGTGATTCAAAGATCCCATATTTCCACGAGAAGACAAGATGTGTACATAAGCTTGATTTTGACTCAATTTTGGATGGATGGTCCAACAGCCTAATCTGGATCATGCCATGTTTCAATTTTCTGTTGTAGAATAGAGAAAGAAGTCTGTCCAAACTGTTTAATCTTGGCAGACCACTAGTTAGGTAGAGAATTAAGGTTCCCAACTACTTAATCTGGGACCTTGGAAGCAATAAGGGTAGCCTTATATAGAAAAATCAAAAGAAAAAGCCAAAAGAAAAGAAAAGGCACATAAGGGTCTGCAAGTCTAAGTGCACCCTCCATGAAGAAATAAAAAATGCTAGACAAGTAGATGGGTAGGTAGATGGGGTTGCAGAAATGTCATTCATTTCAACTGAATCTTGCTGGTTTAACATAAAGGAAGCATCAATGGATAGAAAAGCTCCTCTTCTCTATCATTTTGTAGCAACACAATGGAGCATGTCTAACTTCCCATTTTCCCCCTCCACATTCATTGCTAACACCCCTACACCAGTTGTGTTCATGAAAGAAGTCAAGGTCTTGTGTTGGTTCTTGGTTCTTTAAGAGCCACATTTCTTGTCTAAAATTCTTTTTATTTTGATCTACTCTCTAAGCTAAGTTGTTTTCATATAAACTTAGTGTTATCATTCCTCATTCACCTTTTCCACTCATATTAACCCCTAACTTCTTATTATCTAAATCCCCTATGTTCCCCTTTTTCCCTACTATTATAAACACTATGGTGTATAAACCCCAAGCATTCTATAAATATCTCTTCCCCTCGGGCATTATAGCCATATGTGCAAAGTCAGGGATTAAAGTGACATCTGGTCAGTTTAAGAACCCAAACCCTACCCCTCTTTCCCCTCCAGAAATCATTTAAACCATTTGCCCCTTCATTTGCAAAAGAACCTTGTAAAAAACCCCACTTTCACCCCTAACCCACTTTATTTGTAAAAACACACCAAAAACCCACTTTTTCGGCTTTATCCAAAGTCTGGCGCCAATACACATTTTCATAAAAAATTACATTGAAAACCCATATTATCCGCCGAAATCCTAAGTCCCCGCCGGGCACACATTTCAAAAGAAATATTAAAATAATCCCCGCCCGCTGCCGTATCGTCCTGGCGCCTTAGCGATCCGTCGACCGTCGGATCTGGCTCTTTTCATCCGACGGTCCACATGCATATCGGGTCGGGCCCGACGTCCGTAAGATAGCACCCGAGAAACTGTCAGAGGGTGACGTCAGGCCTCTGCCACGCGTCGCCCCCACAATTTCTCGGGTCGCCCTCTGACAAAACAACTTCCATATCGAGGGCGGTCCGAGAAAATCCACTTACCATTTCTGGTTTTGTGTGAACCCGCCATGCCAACTTCATTACCACGTCAGGCCCACGTCATTGCTACATCACCGCCGCGCCAGCGCCCTTGTCCGCCACTACTCTGACCTGTCCGCCACCTCACCATCCCCGTGGAACACTCATAGGCTGCCACGTCGCTCGATGATGTCATGCTGACGTCATCCGACCTTGACCTCACCTGATGACGTCATGCTGACGTCATCCAAAAAAGCACCAAAATCCCAAAAAGGTCTATATTTTGGCCGAAAATCATGTTTTTTGTCACTTTTGATAAAACAACTGTTACTCTGCTCTGCATGAATTTTACGACCCATCCATTGCCAACCTGCTGAAATCAACCAGAAGACCGTTGGCGTGCAAAATTACACCTACATTTGCAAAACCATTGTCGACAGTTTACCAGGTATTTATCCCAGTCATTCCCTCTGCGCCTCGTTTTGTCCATAATTCTCTGAGAATAGCTTAGAAAAGTGAAAAAACACAGTATCTACCAGTAAAACCCGGTGGCTAGCTTCCTTTTTAATTGTTGAGTCCAAATTCACCTGCAGAGCCTTGTTTGCCCGAGTTTTTAACCAAACCCACAGTCTTTCCGCGCATTCGTGGACTTAGACCCCGAAACTATAATAATTCACCATGGAGACACTTGAATCAGTCCTGATACTAGTTCTATTAGTCCTCTGTGCAGTATTTCAACTCCTGCTGTTGCAATTTACCCTCTGCTCCTTGTAATTCACCTCTCTATTGTAAAGATACCCCTCTGTGTTGCTCTGTTCACTCAAACCACTTCACAGACAAATCAGAGGCCTTATCATGGAAGCGCCAGTAGCCCTGAATATTCAACCTCTGAATGCCCCACAAAGAGAATTAGAATGGAAGGCCCTGGGGGATAAAGATTATCAGATGATAGACTCATTCTCAATGAATTCCAAATTTAACATCCATCTGCTGAATGAATTAAAAGCCCAACACCTCAATGGAGCTGATATTCTAGGAATTTGGGACTCCAACTTGCCCATTTACAACCTCCCTCAAGTCAATGTCCTTCCAGACTTAATCCATAGATGCTGTGAATGCTATGATCCATGTCAGAGAACTGTTCTCAATCCCTCAGGTGCAGTCTTGTTCTATATCACCCCTGAGGCCATAAATCAAATGCTCAACTTTCATTCTGCAAGACCATTGTCTCCTCTCTCCATGCTAGATTTACTAAAGAAGGGAGGGAACTTGTCCAGTGCCCAGATCATCAAAATCAATCAGTTATTCATACAGCCAGGCTTTGAAACTATGAGGACGCCTCCTATTGGAAATCCATACCTCAATGACTTGGGTAAAATGCTTGTAGATTTGATCAGCTATGTCTTGGGCTACAAGGGAACTGAGGATGTTGATGACACCATTATGGCTATGATGTCCATATTTTCTCCTGGGAAGCCTCCTGCTGTGCACTATGATTATGCCACATATATTGCAAACAAGATTCATGAGCAACTGATGAATCTAGAAAGGGAGAAGGTGTTTAGATATACCAGATACATATATCATCTGTTTTTATTTTATCAACCTGACAGTTTACCTATTCCTCTCAAGAAACTTGATGCCCAGGGAAATCCAGGGTTAGTTGTGTTTTGGACTTCAGTCTTCCATCACACCTCTTGCTCACCATACACATACAGTGAATTCATAGACCTTTTCATTCATCCAGCTTTGACCTTGTTGTATGGTGTTCCTCCTCCAAGATTGACTGATGAAATGCAAAGAATTCTTCATCTCTCTAAGGCCTACAGCATTGGTGGTTGGTACTTTTACCAACACCACATAGTAATCAGAATATATGGCTGTGAGCTGGACCCTTACAGGCTACCAAGATATGTCCCCATGAGACTATTTTCCTTGGAATATTTCAGGCAGTTTGGAAATGCAGACCACATCCATTTCCATAGTAAAAACAAAAAAGTGCAGCTAAAGGTCAGGAACCAGCTAGGCCCTTTCCTTTACAACATAAGGGAGGAGGGATGGAAGGAAGCAGATGGCATGCTAGAGGCCCTCAGATTGGAAACCAGTTTTCGTTGGGTACCTTATGACCCTAATCATTTCATCTCTCTCAGGAGGGTAAAACACAAATTGGGTGGCTATCCCCATGTAAGATTGCCTCACATTGAGAAGTATGCCAACTTATTGAGTTGGAAATAGGGCACCCTAGAAGAAGCAATTTCTAGAGAGAAAATGCTGCAGAGAGAAGCAAAAAATATTGAAAAAGAATCTGACTTGGAAACTTGTGGACAGGTTTCCTCTTCACATCAAAGGCAAATAGGAGCAGCTGCCTCTTCCTCCACAGCACATCAGCAAGCAGCCAGTACCACTTATCAGGCTTCAAGCAAAGGCAAAGAGAAACAAATGGATCCACAACAGGCACCTCCTACAGAGGAGCAGAAACAGCAGGAAGTACAACAGCAAGAAGGAGGGCAAAAAGAGGGGCAGCAAATACCACAACAAGAACAAACATCTGAAGCCCCAATATCCACTGAGCAACAGGCTCAAGGGAATGTGCCCCCTATGCAAGAAAAGACAGTGGAGGCCTTGGTACTACAGACTCCACAACAAGAAGAAAAGGGAAAGAAGAGGGATAGAGAGCAGGAGACTCCCCTCACCACATCTATAAGTCAAGGGGGGAAAAGGCACAGAATGAATCCCCTCTCTGAGGAAGAGATGCCTATTGGGCAATCTTTGGGCATGGGCCCACCGAGTATGGAGGCATCTGCAAGTTCCTTTCAGCAGGAACATGAAAGGACAGTTGGAGGAGAAGTCAGCTCCTCAAGCCACCAAAGGGGAGCTGAAGCAGGCATCAAACAGCAATTTACAGATATTAAGAAGAGGAATGAACCCCTCAAGGTACAGCTCTACAATCATTTGTTAAAAATGGCTCCCACTAACCAGCAAAGATTAATGTCTGCCTATGATGTACATGAGGGCAAAATGATCATGAGCCACTTTATGACAACCATGTTGCAGCCACAGTCAGTTGCAGACTACTTAAGGACCAATCTTGAGGTCCTTGCAAAAGACATCCACCCAATGGATCAAATTGACTTGCATAAACAAACGGGTGAGATGGTATATGCCACCCTGGCAGATAAAACATTGGTAAACTACAGGCTGGAAAATAGCCTAAATAACACAGCTGCCCAACTTGAGTTGGAAAAGGCTTCCTCCCAGGCAAAGGACAACCGAATCAAGGCGTTGGAGGATATCATCATAGATCTTGGGCATGATCCCAAGGACATCAAGGTTGTTCAAGCACTATTGAAACTAAGGGATGCAGACATGGCAGCATTGAGGAAAATGATTAAGATCCCAACAACTATTCACGCACAAACAGAAGAGGTTTCTTAGCTAAGACATGACCAAGATGCAGCAGCTATGCTGGTATCATTGTATAAACAGCTGATCCAAACTGAGGAGAAATTGGGAGAATCAGAGGCTGCACTGCAGGCAGCATTACAACAGAAGGACGGAGGCCAAACTTCTCAGCCCCCTCCAGAGATAATCAATCTTGAGGAGCCTCCTCAAACTACTGCTCCTCCCACAGAATAGACAGCACCATCTACATCACTGCCAACACCAACAACAGAGCAGGCTCCAAGCCTGGATATGCAGAAGCTGAAGAATGAAATTCAGGCCTTAGAGGCCCAAATGGCAGAGCTAAATGAGGTCAGGGAGAGTCTAGCTAAGTTCAATGAAAGATATGACAAATCCAAGCAGACTGTAGCAGAAAAAGGAATTGAAATAAAGGCCCTTAAGGACAAGATAAAGGAGCTAGAAAAAGAGCTCATCCTGGACAAAGTGGTGGCTCAGCTCAAGACAGTTTTATGGGCCAACATTGGCCAATCAATCACAGATCAGTGGCAATACATTGAGACCATTCATGAGCAAATAGAACTCATAGGAAAAGCACACAGAGAAATCCAGAGAGCAAGGGCATCTCTAGGCAACATGCCTGAGGTAGCCAATAGAATGATTAATGTGCTCAACAACCGTACAGGTCCTCAGCTGGCAGCAATGGGAATTTCCAGTAGAACTGAGACCATTTTACTGATAAAGAGGGTCCTTACACTAAGAAGCCTGGTGCAAACACTGGAAAGAAGAAGCCAGGACATGCAGACAGAAGTGAACAGGTTCATGGACAAATTTGCAGTGCTACAAGGCAGAGGTCTTCCTGGCTTACTGAACAGCGCAGGGAGGCTACTTTCGCATGAGAACTACGCAAAGAGGGTCAACACATTTTCTTCAAATCAGATCACTATGACACCAAGTACTTCAGAAGAAACAGGGCCAGCATCTGGGCAAAATCTCTATGATAGAGTAGAGAATTTATTTTTTATTATGAATGAGATCAAGCATTTGTTTGAAGTGCCTCCAAACTTGTACAAATATACAGAGGCAGATGAGACCCTGGATGCAATTTTGAGACATCAACTGCCCACACAGGAATGGTGGACCAAAATGATACAGATGATATTGTAATCAAAAGCCTTTCATCAAATTTTTTCATCAAAAGACATAAGTCATCACCTTCAGAAAAAGTGATGCACACAGTATGATTATAGGATAGTAGACTGAGCCAACTCAGCAGAGAGATTCGGCCACCAAAGCAGTACTGACAGCTGCAAAATGACAAGGCCGAGAAAGCTACAGGATGACAGAGCATAAAGACACATCATTCAGCATTTATTCAGAATGCTAAACCGACTCAGTGGCCTCCAAAGGTCAAAAAAGTCTTCTGACATAATTAAAGAGCATTTATTTTGTATTCAAGGCTGTAATAACTTTCTTATCTGCTGTTCTGTAATAGTTGGTGAACGTATTTATTTCTGAGATGACTCAACGGTTTAGATATTTTGTATGACCGATTGTATATATTCCCCCTCGCATAAGCTTGCAGAGGGTTGTTGATTTCTCTTCTAGAGTTTCTTATGCTGTAAATTTCCAGAGTATTAATACAAAAGATGATGGAATTTCCAAAGCTCTGAGTTACCTGAGGCATTGTGGTGTTTTGCTGAATATTACAGGATTCCTGCATACTTCATGGCACAATAAGTTATCCTTAAAAACTCTTCGTAATGTGTTTTTGTTATCTTTTCATAGCTCATTCATGTTTCTGTGTTTCATAGTTAATGGCAAAGAAAAAGAATAGTTCCAGGATTTATTCACAGAATACCCTGAACTCAATCTATGCTGTTATAAATGTTTTTCTTCAGTTATAGTCATAAGGTGTAATTCTTAACTGCTGCACCTCCAAACTATATCTTTCACAGTGATTGTTGTTTCAGGAATTCAAGTTTTCTCCTGTGCAATATATCTCTTTCTTACACCCCAGCTTAGTGGAAAATTCTTAATTGCTTTTCACGGGTTAAACACACTTCATATTCACAATTTCAATTTTGTTTCATGATGTATTTAAATGGCCCTGCAGTTTCAGCAACTCAACTCAATATTTCAGACAACCTATAGCCACAGACTCCATTGCCCAATGAACTAATACTGCTTGAAGACTTCCACCTTAGGTACAGAGAGACATCCCTCAACCAAAACATAAAACCAAAACCCTGAACTCATAACTAGCCTAAAATCTTCACAAAACAGAGACAAACCTTAAAGAGAGAGCCCTCTCTGATTACAGTTTGGCTAGAAGCTGTAATCCAAAGATTGGTTAGTGGTTACCCCGGCCGTATTCCCTTGGGAGTCAAAGGGAACAACCTGGGTGTTAACATAATTGGCGACTCCACTGGGGACTTCCTCAGGATTTTCTAATTTCTGTATATTTCTTAAAGCTGCTTCAGTCAATTTTCATGCTAGCTTTAAGATATACACAGTCACTCCAAAATCTTGTCTGGCCCTTGTAGACACAGAAATATTTCAAAAACATACTAAAAAAAAACAAGTTCAGAAGCTGGCTCCCAAGAAGAATCCGCGATATACTAGGTCAAATCCTGACCCCAACCCACCAACTATTTTTGAAAATCCTAATACAATCCCTAAAATCATTAGGAAGCAGCAAGGACAGGAAACTCTTGCTGATTTGAGTCCTGAGACAGCTTACCCTAACCCTGTTCCAACTCCAATCAAGTTTCTATTTCGGTCTACCCTTGATTCCCCCAGTTCACCATCCACATCCCAAAGCCCTCCTTTCACACCTCCATCCACTGCACATATTCCCTTGACCAACACTCTAGTTTCTACAGTTCCCATTACCCCTGTTGTACCAGTCATTCATGTTATCCCAGTTGTCCCTGTCAATCCTATAAATCCTGCAAATATGGCTAATAGATATGCACCCCTGCAGTTGCCTGCTAATGCTGCGGCTCTACCTCAGGACTACCAATCCAAAATCTCATATTTTGACTCCACTAGCCCTTTCACGGAAATTCAGCATGCCAGAAGGATGCAAGACCATTTTGAGAACTATGAAATAGATGATGACAGTGTGAGAATGAGAATCTTTGTTCAGAGCCTGACAGGGGATGTAAGAACTTGGTTTAGATCATTGGCTGTAAATACCATCACAACTCCTGATGAACTTTATCAGGCCTTTACTAACAAATGGGAGAAAAAGAAAGATCCCCTGCACATACTTGGTGAATATGATACAATCAAACGAGGTCCTCAAGAGACCGTTTTGGAGTATTGTGCAAGATTCAACAACGTATATAACGCAATACCACAGAATTTAAGACCTCCTCCTGATTTAGCCTTGTACAAATTTCCTGATGGTTTTGACCCTGATATGGCATATCAGTTGAAGGAAAGAGCCCCTGAAACCCTTGAAGATGCCCAAAAGGTTGCTGTCACAGTAGAGACTAACCTGATTGCCAAAAGAAACAGGGCAAGATTGGAAAAGAGAACCACCTTCAAAGATGAACCCTCAGCCTTTGATCAAAAACTGGATGCAATAATCACTGGTATGAAGAGATTGGGTGATAGAGTAGAATCAGTTGAGAGAAAGTCATCATGGGAAGCACCACAAAATAACCTTATCAGGAATCCCAATTTCAGGAGAAATCAAAACCAAAACGTTGGCAAGGCTGGTCCTGATCCAGACATAAGACCTCCTTTCCAGGAAAACTATACTGAGGCATCCACTTCGAATGAGCAAACAGATGACACCCACATTAACCTGATGGGCCTGAATGATGAGCAGCAAGTTTTTCTGAGTCAAGAAGATCATAAGGATGATGACATTCAGCAATTCCAAACCAGGTCAGGTGAGTCATTTGACTTTAAACAAGGATATGACACAGCTGTTTATGAAGTTCATAAGCAATACAAGCTAAGAAGCAGAACTATAAATGTAACACAGCCTGAAAAAACAAAGGATAGCCAGCAGCCCAAAAGAGCCATAGTCACAGAGCCAAATGACACAACTGATTCAGTTACAAATGAAGTAATCGTTCAAGAAATCACTGAACCATTACCCTCAAAACAACAGCCTATGGCTACATCACCCTTGCACCCTAATCCAAGTAACACTCCTCAAGAGATGAGTAAGAAGGACAAGCCTCAAGATCAAGAAAAGAATCAAGAAGAAGACTTAGTGAACAAGGAAAAGGCTGTCACCCACAACGCCAAGATCCCATCTGAAAGACCCATTGACTTAGAAGCTGAAATTGGCAAATTGAAGGTAGCTATTCCTCTTTCAGAACTAGCCAAGCATGACATCTATATACAACAAATCAAGAAGTCCCTTCGACTTACTCGTAATAAAGATAATGTCAATGTGTTAGATGACACCCCAGAATTGCTTTTCGGTCCAGAGGTTGATGGAAAGACAGCAAGTACAGGGATCTTGCCTTTCTATGTCAGCCTGCATGTTCATGATAAGATACTACACAATGCAATGTTTGACTCCGGTGCCTCTCACAACTTGATGCCTAAATCAGTCATGGAAAGATTGAATCTAGATATTACAAGACCATATAAGGACCTATTCTCATTTGGCTCCAGCCAAGTTAAGTGTTTAGGCTTAATAAAAGACTTATGTGTGTCCCTTGTTCAGTACCCAAACAAAACAATTCTAATGGACGTTGTAGTTGCTGATATTCCACCCAAATATGGGATGTTGTTACCAAGATCATGGGGGGCTAAACTCCAAGGTTCCCTACAATTAGACATGTCGTATGCCACTATCTCAGTCTTTGGTCAACCCAAGAGGTTATATAGAGAGTCACTTATGAAATACATGGTCAGCAGTGAAGAAAAACCTCAAAACTTTCCCATATATGCTGTCCATTCTGACATAGACTCCTATATTCTCTTCAATGATAATGCAGGTCCCACAAATGATGAAGAAAACCAGACACTCAAACAAGATCAGCATATGAATGAAGAAGCTGTTGTTCAAGAAATAATGATTGAGAAATCAATAAACAAAACTGATCAAGAAGGAAAACCAAATGTAACCCAAGATCCCAAGTTGTTGATGCTAACTTCCACAATGGTTGACAATTCTTCCCTTAACCAAGAAGTCCTCTGGTTTCTTGAATTCAATGGGTCAGTCAACAAATTAGGGGCAGGAGCAGGGGTTTGGATACATAATAAACAAAACAGTCATGCAGAAGGCCGAGCCTATAGGTTAAACTTCAGATGCACCAACAATATGGCAGAATATGAAGCTCTCTTACTAGGCCTCAAACTAGTAAAATCCTTACAAGCCATAAAAGTTTCAATACTAGGAGACTCAGACCTAGTTTTCCAACAAGTAAAGGGTAATTTTGTCACCAATGACAAAAGACTGAGATCTTATAGATCTGCTGCTGCTGAACTACTACAGTCCTTCACTGAATTTCAAATTACCAAAATTCCTAGAACCCATAACCTGCATGCTCATAGTTTGGCCACATTTGCAAGCACCTGTAAACTACCCTTTGAACCTAGCCATTGCTTCACAGCTGAGATAAAATACAGACCCTCTGTCCCAAACAATGTTAAAGACTGGCAAGTGTTTGAAGATGATACACAAATAAATAATTTCTTGACCTTGCAACAAGAATTTGCAGGACTAAACATTGACACTGAGGGAGCAAGTCAATCACAAATACTTAGTGAACAAAACCACAAGGCAATATCACCCAAAACAGCTAAACAAATGCTATATCCAACATTTTTTAACAAAAACAATATACAAGAAATTCAACAAATCAGTTGTGAAGAAACAGCTGGTGCAGAGGCTGAAATCATAGAGCTGAAAGACAATTTTCTTCCAACAGGCCTAACTCTGTTGGAGGACATTTTTGATTCAAATGACATCCCTAGAAAACCAAAGATGCAGCCCCTTAGTGCTGCCATTGAGGAATGCAACATTGGAACCATTGACAAACCCAAGATAATAAAATTGTCTGCATCCTTACCTCCTGATCAAAAACCTAAATACATTGACCTCTTCAAAGAGTTTCAATATGTCTTTGCATGGGGTTATGAGGATTTAAAATCCTATGACACCTTTGTTATCCAATACTATCCCTCTCAAGCCTAATCAAAAGCCATTTAAGCAAAAATTGAGGAGGATCAATCCCATGCTTCTCCCTTCAATTGAAAAAGAGCTGCAAAAAATGTTTAAAGCGGGTATCATAGCACCTATCAGGTTTTCAGACTGGATTTCAAATTTGGTGCCCACAAGAAAGAAAACTGGTGAGATAAGACTTTGTGTTGATCTAAGGAACTTGAATCAAGTATCCTTGAAAGATAATTACCCCTTACCCAAGATGGATCACATCTTGCAAAGAGTAGTGGGGGCCTCAAGAATTTCTTTACTTGATGGATTCTCAGGTTTCAACCAGATCCTAGTTCACCCTGATGATCAGGACAAAACATCATTTACAACCCCATGGGGAACCTTCAAATATGTCAAAATGCCTTTTGGGTTAAAAAATGCAGGGGCTACATTTCAAAGAGCAATGGATATTGCTTTTGCCAAAGAGATTCATGACTTCCTTGTCATTTATTTAGATGACCTCACACCATTCTCAAAATCTGACCAAGAACACTTGAGGCATTTGAGACAAATATTCATAACCTGTAGGAAATATGGAATTTCCTTAAATCCCAAGAAATCCCTGTTTGGTTTGGAAGAAGGTAAGCTGTTAGGGCATATCATTTCAAAGGATGGCATTAGAATTGACCCAGACAGGATACAAGCTATCTTACAAATGCCCCACCCTAGAAACATCAAAGAATTGCAAGCCTTCTTAGGTAAGATTAACTTTTTAAGGAGGTTTATCCCAAACTTAGCAGAATTGATCAGATTACTAAATAACATGCTAAAGAAGGATTCAAAAGTGAAATGGACAGTAGAAGCAAATAAAGCTTTTGAAGGCATAAAGTTGGCCCTTACCCAAACACCAGTCTTAACAAATCCTCAATTTGACAGAGAATTTATCATTTTCTCCTTTGCTTCCCAGCATACCATTGTTGTTGTCTTATTACAGAAAGATGACCAAGGAAATGAAAAACCCATTGCTTTCTTTAGTAGAGCTCTTAGAGATGCACCTCTGAAATATCAAATCATGGTGAAACAAGCTTATGCTTTGGTCAAGGCCATTAAAGACTTTAGGATTTACATCCTGTACTCCCATGTTATAGCTTATGTGCCAAGTCCCATTGTGAAAGACATACTCACCCAAGAAAACCTAGAGGGCAGAAGAGGCAAATGGATTGCCAACATCTTGGAATTTGATATTGAAATAAAACCTACAAAATTGATAAAAGGGCAAGGTTTGGCCAAATTAATGACAGAGGCAAACTTTCAAGCTTTAGACATCAACCAACTCGACAGTGAACCGGAGCTGGCGACTCCAAAGATCAATGTAGCCTTTGAACAATCTCCCTGGTATTCCGACATCTGTTATATAATGCAAAACCTGTGTGCTCCCCCAGGATTGTCCAGAACTAAATGTAGGTTCTTAAAAATGAAAGCTTCAAGATTTTGTGTCATGGATGGCAATTTACTTTGGAAAAACCATGAAGGAATATTGTTAAACTGCTTGATTGAGAATGAGACTAACAATGTCATGAAGGAATTTCATGCAGGTGACTGTGGTGGACACTTGTATTGGAAGTCCACTCTGGATAAGATACTGAGGGCTGGTTACTATTGGCCCACTTTCTTCTCTGATGTTAAGAAATTTACTACCTCATGTCATAAATGCCAAGTGTTTGAGGGAAAGAGAAAGTTACTGCCACTTCCTCTGAGGCCTATTTCTACAGAGAGACCTTTTCAACAATGGGGCTTGGATTTCATTGGGGAAATTCATCCCTCATCTTCAGGCCAACATAGATGGATCCTCACAGCCACAGACTACTTCACCAAATGGATTGAGGCCATCCCATGTAGACAAGCAAATGATTCCACTATCATTCAGTTCCTTGAGACCAATATCCTTTCAATATTTGGTTGTCTTGATAAGATAATAACAGACAATGCTGCTGCTTTCAGATCTAAGAAGATGGTGAATTTCTGCCACAAATTTCACATTACCTTGGGCCATTCTACTGCATACTATCCCCAAGGAAATGGCCTAGCTGAATCATCAAATAAAAGCCTTGTGAACATCATAAAGAAGGTGTTGGAAGAAAATAAGAAGAATTGGCACAAGAAGCTTGTCAATGCCCTATGGGCAGATAGACTAACAACCAAGAGATCAATTGGGGTTAGCCCATATGAGTTAGTTTATGGATTAGAAGCCAAATTTCCTTCATCACTAGGGATCCCTGTCATGAAACTTCTTCAAGAAAGCCAGGCTGGACCAAATGATGTGCAAAGAAGGGTAAATCAAATTATATGTTTGCAGCAAACTAGAGATCAAGTTTATCACAGAGTTCAAGTTTTACAAGAAAAGTTAAAGAAAGCTTTTGATAGAAGGACTAAGGCTGAAGATTTCAACATTGGTGATAAAGTCCTCAAGTGGGATTCAAGAAGGGAAGATAAAGGAAAACATGGAAAATTTGATTCCCTTTGGAGAGGACCATTTGCTGTTCAAGCAGTGCAAGGAAATAATACATAATTCCTTAGGAATCTTGATGAAACTGATTTGGATGAAGGTCCTGTGAACGGCAGGATGTTGAAGCACTATTTTGACTACTATCCATGAGTGTAGTCTAATTCTCCCTTGTACATACTCAGGTGTATATATTACTTTCTGTTAACATGTAAAAGAATGCAGTTTTTCGAGTTTTGTGAATTATCAGCAAAAGGCAAATAAGTTCAGAGATGCACCAAGGGGGGAAGAGCACAGTTTTGAGATTTCAAAGAGAAGTACTCCAAGTTAGGTAAGAGAACTCATGGACCAAGGCATTCTGACCTGCTGTTCTTGGTCTTTCAAATGGAAAAACCATCCCCATGTGGAGCCACTGTTAGCTACCTATACCAATAGGTTTCATATTTCATGATTGGCAAATAAAAGTTCCAAATATGCTCTACTTTGGTGATTCAAAGATCCCATATTTCCACGAGAAGACAAGGTGTGTACATAAGCTTGATGTTGACTCAATTTTGGATGGATGGTCCAATAGCCTAATCTGGATCATGCCATGTTTCAATTTTCTGTTGTAGAATAGAGAAAGAAGTCTGTCCAAACTGTTTAATCTTGGCAGACCACTAGTTAGGTAGAGAATTAAGGTTCCCAACTGCTTAATCTGGGACCTTGAAAGCAATAAGGGTAGCCTTAGATAGAAAAATCAAAAGAAAAAGCCAAAAGAAAAGAAAAGGCACATAAGGGTCTGCAAGTCTAAGTGCACCCTCCATGAAGAAACAAAAAATGCTAGACAAGTAGATGGGTAGGTAGATGGGGTTGCAGAAATGTCATTCATTTCAACTGAATCTTGCTGGTTTAACATAAAGGAAGCATCAATGGATAGAAAAGCTCCTCTTCTCTATCATTTTGCAGCAACACAATGGAGCATGTCTAACTTCCCATTTTCCCCCTCCACATTCATTTCTAACACCCCTACACCATTTGTGTTCATGAAAGAAGTCAAGGTCTTGTGTTGGTTCTTGGTTCTTTAAGAGCCACATTTCTTGCCTAAAATTCTTTTTATTTTGATCTACTCTCTAAGCTAAGTTGTTTTCATATAAACTTAGCGTTATCATTCCTCATTCACCTTTTCCACTCATATTAACCCCTAACTTCTTATTATCTAAATCCCCTATGTTCCCCTTTTTCCCTACTATTATAAACACTATGGTGTATAAACCCCAAGCATTCTATAAATATCCCTTCCCCTTGGGCATTATAGCCATATGTGCAAAGTCAGGGATTAAAGTGACATCTAGTCAGTTTAAGAACCAAAACCCTACCCCTCTTTCCCCTCCAGAAATCATTTAAACCATTTGCCCCTTCATTTGCAAAAGAACCTTGTAAAAAACCCCACTTTCACCCCTAACCCGCTTTATTTGTAAAAAAACACCAAAAACCCACTTTTTCGGCTTTATCCAAAGTCTGCCGCCAATACACATTTTCATAAAAAATCACATTGAAAACCCATATTATCCGCCGAAGTCCTAAGTCCCCGCCGGGCACACATTTCAAAAGAAATATTAAAATAATCCCCACCCGCTGCCGTATCGTCCTGGCCCCTTAGCGATCCGTCGATCGTCGGATCTGGCTCTTTTCATCCGACGGTCCACATGCATATCGGGTCAGGCCCGACGTCCGTAAGATAGCACCCGAGAAACTGTCAGAGGGTGACGTCAAGCCTCTACCACGCGTCGCCCCCACAATTTCGCGGGTCGCTCTCTCGCAAAACAACTTCCGTATCGAGGGCGGTCCGAGAAAATCCACTTACCGTTTCTGGTTTTGTGTGAACCCGCCATGCCAACGTCATTACCACGTCATTGCTACATCACCGCCGCGCCAGCGCCCCTGTCCGCCACTACTCTGACCTGTCCGCCACCTCGCCATCCCCGTGGACCACTCATAGGCCGCCACGTCGCTCAATGACGTCATCTGACCTTGACCCCACCTGATGACGTCATCCAAAAAAGCGCCAAAATCCCAAAAAAGTCTATATTTTGGCCGAAAATCGTGTTTTTTGTCACTTTTGATAAAAGAACTGTTACTCTGCTCTGCCTGAATTTTACGACCCATCCATTTCCAACCTGCCGAAATCAACCAGAAGACCGTTGGCGCGCAAAATTACACCTACGTTTGCAAAACCATTGTCGACAGTTTACCAGGTATTTATCCCAGTCATTCCCTCTGCGCCTCATTTTGTCCATAATTCTCCGAGAATAGCTTAGAAAAGTGAAAAAACACAGTATCTACCAGTAAAACCCGGTGGCTAGCTTCCTTTTTAACTGTTGAGTCCAAATTCACCTACAGAGCCTTGTTTGCCCGAGTTTTTCACCAAACCCGCAGTCTGTCCGCGCATTCGTGGACTTAGACCCGAAACTATAATAATTCACCGTGGAGACACTTGAATCAGTCCTGATACTAGTTCTATCAGTCCTCTATGCAGTATTTCAACTGCTGATGTTGCAATTTACCCTCTGCTCCTTGTAATTCACCTTTCTATTGTAAAGATACCCCTCTGTGTTGCTCTGTTCACTCGAACCACTTCACAGACAAATCAGAGGCCTTATTAGCCATGGAAGCGCCAGTAGCCCTGAATATTCAACCTCTGAATGCCCCACAAAGAGAATTAGAATGGAAGGCCCTGGGGGATAAAGATTATCAGATGATAGACTCATTCTCAATGAATTCCAAATTTAACATCCATAAGCTGAATGAGTTAAAAGCCCAACACCTCAGTGGAGCTGATATTCTAGGAATTTGGGACTCCAACTTGCCCATTTACAACCTCCCTCAAGTCAATGTCCTTCCAGACTTAATCCATAGATGCTGTTAATGCTATGATCGATGTCAGAGAGCTGTTCTCAATCCCTCAGGTCCAGTCTTGTTCTATATCACCCCTGAGGCCATAAATCAAATGCTCAACTTTCATTCTGCAAGACCATTGTCTCCTCTCTCCATGCTAGATTTACTAAAGAAGGGAGGGAACTTGTCCAGTGCCCAGATCATCAAAATCAATCAGTTATTCATACAGCCAGGCTCTGAAACTATGAGGATGCCTCCTATTGGAAATCCATACCTCAATGACTTGGGTAAAATGCTTGTAGATTTGATCAGCTATGTCTTGGGCTACAAGGGAACTGAGGATGTTGATGACACCATTATGGCTATGCTATCCATATTTTCTCCTGGGAAGCCTCCTGCTGTGCACTATGATTATGCCACATATATTGCAAACAAGATTCATGAGCAACTGATGAATCTAGAAAGGGAGAAGGTGTTTAGATATACCAGATACATATATCATCTGTTTTTATTTTATCAACCTGACAGTTTCCCTATTCCTCTCAAGAAACTTGATGCCCAGGGAAATCCAAGGTCAGTTGTGTTTTGGACTTCAGTCTTCCATCACACCTCTTGCTCACCATACACATACAGTGAATTCATAGACCTTTTCATTCATCCAGCTTTGACCTTGTTGTATGGTGTTCCTCCTCCAAGATTGACTGATGAAATGCAAAGAATTCTTCATCTCTCTAAGGCCTACAGCATTGGTGATTGGTACTTTTACCAACACCACACAGTAATCAGAATATATGGCTGTGAGCTGGACCCTTACAGGCTGCCAAGATATGTCCCCATGAGACTATTTGCCTTGGAATATTTCAGGCAGTTTGGAAATGCAGACCACATCCATTTCCATAGTAAAAACAAAAAAGTGCAGCTAAAGGTCAGGAACCAGCTAGGCCCTTTCCTTTACAACATAAGGGAGGAGGGATGGAAGGAAGCAGATGGCATGCTAGAGGCCCTCAGATTGGAAACCAGTTTTCGTTGGGTACCTTATGTCCCTAATCATTTCATCTCTCTCAGGAGGGTAAAACACAAATTGGGTGGCTATCCCCATGTAAGATTGCCTCACATTGAGAAGTATGCCAACTTATTAAGTTGGAAAGAGGGCACCCTAGAAGAAGCAATTTCTAGAGAGAAAATGCTGCAGAGAGAAGCAAAAAATATTGAAAAAGAATCTGACTTGGAAACTTGTGGACAGGTTTCCTCTTCACATCAAAGGCAAATAGGAGCAGCTGCCTCTTCCTCCACAGCACATCAGCAAGCAGCCAGTACCACTTATCAGGCTTCAAGCAAAGGCAAAGAGAAACAAATGGATCCACAACAGGCACCTCCTACAGAGGAGCAGCAACAGCAGGAAGTACAACAGCAAGAAGGAGGGCAAAACGAGGGGCAGCAAATACCACAGCAAGAACAAACATCTGAAGCCCCAATATCCACTGAGCAATAGGCTCAAGGGAATGTGCCCCCTATGCAAGAAAAGACAGTGGAGGCCTCGGTACTACAGACTCCACAACAAGAAGAAAAGGGAAAGAAGAGGGATAGAGGGCAGGAGACTCCCCTCACCACATCTATAAGTCAAGTTTGGAAAAGGCACAGAATGAATCGCCTCTCTGAGGAAGAGATGCCTATTGGGCAATCTTTGGGCATGGGCCCACCGAGTATGGAGGCATCTGCAAGTTCCTTTCAGCAGGAACATGAAAGGACAGTTGGAGGAGAAGTCAGCTCCTCAAGCCACCAAAGGGGAGCTGAAGCAGGCATCAAACAACAATTTATAGATATTAAGAAGAGGAATGAACCCCTCAAGGTGCAGCTCTACAATCATTTGTTAAAAATGGCTCCCACTAACCAGCAAAGATTGATGTCTGCCTATGATGTACATGAGGGCAAAATGATCATGAGCCACTTTATGCCAACCATGTTGCAGCCACAGTCAGCTGCAGACTACTTAAGGACCAATCTTGAGGTCCTTGCAAAAGACATCCACCCAATGGATCAAATTGAATTGCATAAGCAAACGGGTGAGATGGTATATGCCACCCTGGCAGATAAAACATTGGTGAACTACAGGCTGGAAAATAGCCTAAATAACACAGCTGCCCAACTTGAGTTGGAAAAGGCTTCCTCCCAGGCAAAGGACAACCGAATCAAGGCGTTGGAGGATATCATCATAGAGCTTGGGTATGATCCCAAGGACATTAAGGTTGTTCAAGCACTATTGAAACTAAGGGATGCAGACATGGCAGCATTGAGGAAAATGATTATGATCCCAGCAACTATTCATGCACAAACAGAAGAGGTTGCTCAGCTGAGACATGACCAAGATGCAGCAGCTATGTTGGTATCATTGTATAAACAGCTGATCCAAACTGAGGAGAAATTGGGAGAATCAGAGGCTGCACTGCAGGCAGCATTACAACAGAAGGACGGAGGCCAAACTTCTCAGCCCCCTCCAGAGATAATCAATCTTGAGGAGCCTCCTCAAACTACTACTCCTCCCATAGAACAGACAGCACCATCTACATCAGCACCAGCACCAACAACAGAGCAGGCTCCAAGCCTGGATATGCAGAAGCTCAAGAATGAAATTCAAGCCTTAGAGGCCCAAATGGCAGAGCTAAATGAGGCCAGGGAGAGTCTAGCTAAGCTCAATGAAAGATATGACAAATCCAAGCAGACTGTAGCAGAAAAAGGAAGGGAAATAAAGGCCCTTAAGGACAAGATAAAGGAGCTGGAAAAAGAGCTCATCCTAGACAAAGTGGTGGCTCAGCTCAAGATAGTTTTATGGGCCAACATTGGCCAATCAATCACAGATCAGTGGAAATACATTGAGACCATTCATGAGCAAATAGAACTCATAGGAAAAGCACACAGAGAAATCCAGAGAGCAAGGGCATATCTAGGCAACATGCCTGAGGTAGCCAATAGAATGATTAATGTGCTCAACAACCGTACAGGTCCTCAGCTGGCAGCAATGGGAATTTCCAGTAGAACTGAGACCATTTTACTGATAAAGAGGGTCCTTACACTAAGAAGTCTGGTGCAAACACTGGAAAGAAGAAGCCAGGACATGCAGACAGAAGTGAAGAGGTTCATGGACAAATTTGCAGTGCTACAAGGCAAAGGTCTTCCTGGCTTACTGAACAGCGCAGGGAGACTACTTTCGCATGAGAACTACGCAAAGAGGGTCAACACATTTGCTTCAAATCAGATCACTGTGACCCCAAGTACTTCAGAAGAAACAGGGCCAACATCTGGGCAAAATCTCTATGATAGATTAGAGAATTTATTTTTTATTATGAATGAGATCAAGCATTTGTTTGAAGTGCCTCCAAACTTCTACAAATATACAGAGGCAGATGAGACCCTGGATGCAATTTTGAGACATCAACTGCCCACACAGGAATGGTGGACCAAAATGATACAGATGATATTGTAATCAAAAGCCTTTCATCAAATTTTTTCATCAAAAGACATAAGTCATCACCTTCAGAAAAAGTGATGCACACAGTATGATTATAGAATAGTAGACTGAACCAACTTAGCAGAGAGATTCGGCCACCAAAGCAGTACTGACAGTTGCAAATGACAAGGCCGAGAAAGCTACAGGATGACAGAGCATAAAGACACATCATTCAGCATTTATTCAGAACGCTAAACCGACTCAGTGGCCTCCAAAGGTCAAAAAAGTCTTCTGACAGAATTAAAGAGCATATATTTTGTATTCAAGGCTGTAATAACTTTCTTATCTGTTTTTCTGTAATAGTTGGTGAACGTATTTATTTCTGAGATGACTCAACGGTTCAGATATTTTGTATGACCGATTGTATATATTCCCCCTCGCATAAGCTTGCAGAGGGTTGTTGATTTCTCTTCTAGAGTTTCTTATGCTGTAAATTTCCAGAGTATTAATACAAAAGATGATGGAATTTCCAAAGCTCTGAGTTACCTGAGGCATTGTGGTGTTTTGCTGAATATTACAGGATTCCTACATACTTCATGGCACAATAAGTTATCCTTAAAAACTCTTCGTAATGTGTTTTTGTTATCTTTTCATAGCTCATTCATGTTTCTTTGTTTCATAGTTAATGGCAAAGAAAAAGAATAGTTCCAGGATTTATTCACAGAATACCCTGAACTCAATCTATGCTGTTATAAATGTTTTTCTTCAGTTGTAGTCATAAGGTGTAATTCTTAACTGCTGCACCTCCAAACTATATCTTTCACAGTGATTGTTGTTTCAATAATTCAAGTTTGCTCCTGTGCAATATATCTCTTTCTTACACCCCAGCTTAGTGGAAAATTCTTAATTGCTTTTCACGGGTTAAACACACTTCATATTCACAATTTCAATTTTGTTTCATGATGTATTTAAATGGCCCTGCAGTTTCAGCAACTCAACTCAATATTTCAGACAACCTATAGCCACAGACTCCATTGCCCAATGAACTAATACTGCTTGAAGACTTCCACCTTAGGTACAAAGAGACATCCCTCAACCAAAACATAAAACCAAAACCCTGAACTCATAACTAGCCTAAAATCTTCACAAAACAGAGACAAACCTTAAAGAGAGAGCCCTCTCTGATTACAGTTTGGCTAGAAGTTGTAATCCAAAGATTGGTTAGTGGTTACCCCGGCCGTATTCCCTTGGGAGTCAAAGGGAACAACCTGGGTGTTAACACCAGCTTAGGGAAAGAAACCCCCCACTTTAGAAGAGATGCAAAGTGTAGTTGTTATTGTAGAAGCAAAATTGTTAGCTAAAATGGCTAGAGTTAGAAATGAAAAAATAACTGTTAAGGAAGAAACTTCACCATCTGATCTTAAAATAGATAACTTGCCCAAAAACATGGAAATATTAATGGAGAGAATAGGTAACATGGAAAGGAAAGCCCAATGGGATAACCAACAAGCACCTACAATTAGAAACCCAAATTTCATAAATAACCAAAACATAGGGGAAAACGGACCAGATTAGAACATAAGGCCTCCTTTTCAAGAGAATTATGTAGAAACATCCAATCCAGAAAATCCAGAACATGACAAACAAATTAACTCAATGGTAGTAAATGATGAGGACACTATTTTCTAACCCAAGATGAGCAGGAATTGTATATGCTGCAGCAACTAGAGGTACAGTTTGGTGAATCATTTGACTATAAAAAAGGATAGGAATCTGCTATTTTCAAAGTCCACAAGCAATATAAACTAAGAAGAAAAGGAATGCAGATGTCCCCAACCAAACAAAGAAAACAACACAAAATCAACCCAAGAAGATAAAAGAGGCCCATGTTTCAAAGATCCTCCAATTTCTCCCTAGGCAGAATCAAAATCCTTTTGGCCCCACATTTGTAGATATAACCACTGATCAACCTTCTGATGATCAACCATCCACTTCAATTCTACTTGAAAATCCATAGAAAGAGATCCCCAATAAAAATTAAAAAAAAAAACAATCCTACTCAAATCCCTGCTGCTAAAACTCAAAACCTTCAATCAGAAAAAGCTTCTTTTCCTTTCAATTTGGGAGCAGAGATAGCAAAGCTAAAGATTCCAGTCCCTTTAACAAAACTAATCAAGAATGAACCTTACAAATCTCAGATAAATCAGACCTTAAACTTTGCTGAAAATGAGGATTCAGTTAACTTGTTTGATGATAAACCAGAACTTATATTTGGTCCTGATGTTAATGGAAAACCATTAGAAGGAGGAATTCCACCTTTTTATATAAGCCTTAGTATCCATGACAAGATTCTACACAATGCAATGTTGGATTCTGGAGCCTCTCACAATTTAATGCCCAAATCAGTAATGGAAAAGTTGAACCTAGACATAACAAGGCCCTACAAAGACTTATTTTCATTTGACTCTACTCAAGTAAAGTGTCTAGGATTAATCAAAGACCTATGTGTTACTTTAGTCCAATATCCTACCAATATCATCGTAATGGACATTGTAGTTGCTGACATTCCACCGAAGTATGGCATGCTTTTATCAAGATCACGGGGAGCCAAACTTTAGGGATCTCTTCAGCTAGATATGTCTTATGCAACAATTTTTGTTTTTGGACAACCTAAGAAACTATACCGAGAAACCTTGATGAAATATATGGTAAGTAGCTAGGATCAGCCTCAGAACTTTCCCATCTACTCCATACTCTCAAATATTGATTCCTTTATGTTGTATAATGCTGATCAAACACAGGAACACTTTTAGACAGCATTGATACAGAACCAAAAGAAATTGCAGTTTATATGCTAGATGAGACTAATCAGACTACAGAGATATTCAATGAACAAGAAGGTCTAATTGTTGTGAATGATGAAGAGTTTGTTCCACTAGATAGTGAAAACTATGATCATGAGATATTATGGCATTTAGAGTTTGATGGATTAGTAAATAGGTTAGGAGGAGGAGCAGGAGTGTGGGTATATAACTTAGATAATAATTATTTAGAAGGCCATGCATACAGACTAAATTGTAAATGTACAAATAATATAGTTGAATATGAAGCATTAATTTTAGGTCTTAAGTTAGTTAGATATTTAGGAGTTAAAAGAGTTTCTATTATGGGAGACTCTGAACTAATTTTGAAACAAATTGATGTTGTATATATGACTAAAGACCCTACATTAAGTTGATATAGAGATACTATTGTAGAAATACTAAATACTTTCTTAGAAACAAAGCTTGCAGTCATCCCTAGGAAACATAACATGCAAGCCCATAGTTTAGCAATGTTTGCCAGCACTTGTAAATTACCCTTCCAACCTAATTATTAGTACACTGCTGAAGTTAGGCACAGACCTACAATTCCTGATAATGTGAAGAACTGGAAAATATTTACTAATGATAAACAAATAAATAACTTTTTACTTTCAAAAGAAGAATTTGTAAATAATAACATAGATACTAATACATCTATAGATCCTGACACTAAGGATAAAATAGAAATAAACAAGTTAGAAGATGATAAAATAGATAGACTTAACCCAACTAAATTTAACAAATCAGATGTAGATAACTTAGAGCTAATGGAGATGGATCAAATGATCAATGAATAAACTGAAGTAATTGATCTTAAGGATAACTTCTTACCAAAGGGATTAATCCCTCTAGAAGAATTATTTGATTCAAATAATGTTCCTAAGAAACCTAAAATGGAACGCATTAAGATCTGACATTGAAGAATGCAACATAGGCACTGATGAAAGTCCCAAAATGATCAAGCTTTCAAAATCATTACCTCCTACCGAAAAACTAAAATACATTGAATTGTTGAAAGAATTTAGGGATGTTTTTCTTGGAGTTACAAGGACCTTAAATCCTATGACACCAACATCATCCAGCACACTATTCCTATAAAAGAAAATTAAAATCCTTTCAAATAGAAACTAAGAAGGTTCAATCATGTCTTATTACCTGCCATAGAAAAAGAAATTCAAAGGATGTATGATGTTAAAATAATTGCACCAATCAGATTTTCTGATTGGGTATCAAACTTAGTGCCAACAAGAAGGAAAACAAGTGAGATCAGACTCTGTGTGGATCTCAGAAACCTTAATAAAGTATCACTGAAAGAAAATTACCCTCTCCCCAAGATGGATCACATTTTGCAGAGAGTATTTGGATCAACCAGAATCTCATTGTTGGATGGGTTTTCTATTTATAATCAAATCTTAGTTCATCCTGATGACCAACCCAAAACTATCTTTACTACTACTTGGGGCACTTTTATGTATGTGAAAATGTCTTTTGCGCTAATGAATGCAGGAGCCACTTACTAGATGGCTATGGATATAGCCTTTGCTAAAGAAATTCATGATTTCCTTGTGATATATCCAGATGATATTACTGTGTTTTCAAAGTTAGACAATCAACATTTAGATCATCTAAGGCAAGTGTTCATTAAATACAGGATGTTTGGAATCTCCTTGAATCCAAAAAAGTCCTTGTTTGGGTTAGAGGAAGGGAAGTTATTAGGTCATATAATCTCGAAAGATGGTATTAGAATAGACCCAACAAGAATAGAAGACATCTTACAAATAAGACACCCTAGGAACATTAGATAATTACAAGCTTTCTTAGGAAAAATCAATTTTCTTAGAAGATTTATATCTAACCTAGTAGAATTAATTAGATCACTTAAAAATATGTTGAAAAAAGACTCCACAATAAAATGGATTGTTGAGGCTAAGAAATCCTTTGAAGACATTAAACTATCCTTAACTAAAACACCAGTACTAATAAGTCCTAATTTTGATAAAGATTTCATTTTATTTTCCTTTGCTTCAGATCACACAATAGCTGCAGTCCTATTACAGAAAAATGACCAGGTCTATGAACAACCCATTGCTTTCTTTAGCAAAGCCCTAAGAGATGCCCCTTTGAAATACAATATAATGGAGAAACACGCCTTGGCTTTGGCCAAAGCCATTAAATATTTTAGGGTATACGTCTTATATTCTCACATAGTAGCCTTTCCAATTTAGTTGTAAAATACATTCTAACTCAAGATGGTCCTAATGGAAAGAGAGGAAAGTGGATTGCTACTATCTTAGAGTATGAAATAGAAATTAAACCAACAAAGTTAATCAAGGGCCAAGGTTTATCCAAGCTCATGGCTGAATCGAACTATCAGGCCTTGGATATTAACTTTATTGTAACAATAGATAATGAAGAGGAGATGGCGACTCCACTAATCAACCATGCCTTTCTTGAATCACCATGGTATGCTGATATTTGTTATGTTTTACTAAATTTACGAGCTCCTCCTGAATTATCTAGGAATAAAAGCAGGTTTTTCAAGATGAAATCCTTAAGATTTTGTATATCAGACAATGTTTTGTTTTGGAGAGACCATGAAGGTATTCTTCTCAATTTCTTATTAAAAGAAGAAGTTGACAAAGTTCTAGAAGAGTTTCATGCAGGTGACTATGGGGGACACCTTTACTAGAATACTACTATAGATAAAATCCTTAGAGGTGGTTTCTACTGGCCTACTTTGTTTGTTGATGTCAAGAAATATGTGACCTCCTGTCACAAATGTCAAATCTTTGAGGGAAAGAAAAAGCTCTTACCATTACCCCTCAAGCCAATCTCTGCCAAAATACCTTTTCAACAATGGGGTCTAGACTTCATTGGTGAAATTCACCCACCCTCCTCTGCCCAACACAAATGGATCCTTACTGCCATAGACTACTTTAAAAAATGAATAGAGGCCATACCTTCAAGGCAAGACACAAATATTGTTATCATAACCTTCCTTAAAACCAATATTCTATCAAGATTTGGATGTCCAACTAAGCTCATTACTAATAATGCAACATCCTTTAAATCCAAATGAATGGTAGATTTCTGCAATAAATACCATATCACCCTTGGCCATTCCATAGCATATTACCCCCAAGGTAATGGATTAGAAAAATCCTCAAACAAAAGCCTATTAAACATCATTAAGAAGTTACTAGAGGACAATAAGAAAACTTGGAACAGAAAGCTAGTCAATGCCTTATGGGTAGACAGATTGACTACTAAGAAATCAATTGGTACCTCTCCCTATCAACTAGTTTATGGAATCGAAGCCTGTCTTTCCATCCTCTTTGGGAGTGCCAGTAATGAAGATACTTCAACAAATACAAGTTGAACCAAATAGTATAAAAGTGTGCAAGTCTAATTTCCACTACTATTTACTTTTATGAATAATAATGATTGTGTGCAACTTGTTATTCATGCCACAATCCATGGTAATCAAACTGTTTAATCTTGGTTATTCCATGCTTTGAATTTTATGTTTATAGGTTAGAGAATAAAATTTGACCAAACTGTTCAATCTTAGCAAATCATAGTTAGGTAGAGAAAATAAAAGGAGCTCATAAGCCTAATCGGAGCCCTTGGATGATATAAGGTTAGAATTAGATAGATCTACTCTCAAAAGAAAAACAAATGAATAAGGGTTTGCTAGCCTAAATGCACCCTAAGAAATGAAGAAAATATGCTAGAGGTAAGAAATAGGTAAGTAGAAGAAAGGTTGTTTAATTATAAAGTTACTTGGACCAAACAACATACATCATGCTTAGATACATCTTTCACCATGTATGGTCAACTATCAAGGCAAAGGCAAAGACTTACAAGTTCATGTCATTCACTTCCCCTCCTCCCTATACTTACTAATTTCCTATCTACAAATATGATCTAAGTACTTTAAACCCTACAAGTTAAAGAGGCTCAGAGCATTTCTCTAACTTTTTGAGGGACCAGACCCTCGACATAATGACTTATGGACTCAAGTACTAGAATCCCCTTCATAAACACATTCCCCCTTCATAAAAGCCATTTCCTCTTATTACCCTAAGAAAACCCCTTTCCTAAGGTTTAAACTCTATTTACCTAAGGAAAAGTAATAAAACCCCCATATAAACCCCTTTCCTAAGGTTTAAACTCTATTTACCTAGGAAACTGATACACCTCCCCTACCCCATGTAAATCCCTTTCGCACAAAAAACCCATTAAAAATCCTTCTTTCCTAAGTTTAAATCCAAATGCGCAATCACATACACTTTACCCCTTTTACTTAGGAAAAAACCCCTACCATCGCTTTTCATATTAACTAACTAACTTTATTATATAACCCTTATTAACCCTTTTCCCGTAAATAATTAAATCCCTATATAAATACCCCCGCTCCCTAGTTTTAAATAAAAACTATAGAAATTACCCCTTATCCCACTATAACCCTACTTAGTCTACCTAACCCCGGTAAAACTAAGTTAATCCCACATCGGCCTCACCCGACTCCCTAATCCCTCTTTAAACCCGGCTCAATCACTTTAAACTTGTGATTTATTCCTAAACTAATCCCATACCGCCATGATTAAAAACCTGGGCCCCCCTTCAATCCCTGTTCATTTCCCCCCCGCACAACTTTCCCACCTGACTACCATCTAATCGCAATCCCGCAGATCCAACAGCCTAAAGCCATATCGGTCGGGCCCAATGGACTGCCTTTACCTACCTGATAAAGAAGTTTTTCCCCGACCACGCCTAAAAGTGGTGCGACGACTTCTCAAAACCACCTCCCGCCTATTTGATAAAATCGCCCATCCTCCGTTAATATGAAACTTCGCGCCATTTTTGAAAATCTTCCCATTAAAGATTTAAACCTTGAAAACCCATGTTTCCTCTCCTTTCGCTAGTTTTATAGTGTAAACCTATGAAACCCTTCATCCCCACCCTAAGCCTCTGCGATGTAATTTCACCTCTATTTACATCCAAAACGCTGCCTCGAGACCTTTTCCAGGCATCCTATTGAAAATAAATCCATTAAGCGACCTTCATGCAGACCGTTGTTTTATTAAATAATATTGAATTATTTAGGTTATTAGACTAAGATCATAGCTTGGATAAACAGTTCTGATACTAGTCAAAGAACCTGTTTACTCCAAGACTCGGACCAGAAACCTGTTAAAAGACCAAATCCAGAAGAAGAAGACTAGTTATACATGCACAGAAGATGAAGATCATTACACACAGAACCGAGAAGAAGACAAGGAACAGAGAAGTGACAGTTCAAAACAGAGTAACCAGACCAGAGATGCAGAGATAAGACAAACAAACAAAACACACTAAAACTTGATCGATATCCACTTCCAATGCTGAGACACATAAAAAACATAAGAATTTACTATTGAAAAACATAGAAAAAGTTAAATTGTAACAGTGAAAGGAAGAAACATAGAAAGGATAAGGACAGGTCATCAGAGTGAAAGAGTATCAAGGACAGAGAGTGTCAGATGAAAGACACAGTTAAATAAAGCCTCCACCGTAAATGGTTCAAACAGAAATAGCATAAAGAGATAGAAACAACCATAATAGTGAGCAACACCACAATAAAAGGGACAACATGAAACAATTCATTAGCTGCCTCTTTCTTCTTGCAGGAACATATTTTCTATTTCCTAGATTACATCTCAAGTTAGTTTGAGATATTTGTAACCACCCCTTAGTATAAATACTTCACCCTTTGAAGTATGTAGGGTAGATTCTTAGACATTTCTATAGACTGCTTGATTGAAAGACTGTAAAAGTTATTGGAGCATTGACTGAGCCAGAAAGATGGATTGATGAATAAAGACAAGATATTTCGAAGGATTCATGTGCAAAGCGAAGTGTAGACAAGTATTTTCTCATGTTTTTGTTATCTCTAAAAGTTTCGATACTGTTGATCTAAATCTGGATGCAATAACTGGAAGTATTATATCAGAATTTGTTTAATTACACTCTGTTATAATAGTTAGGCAAATCTATGTTTTCTACAAATAATCTAAGTTAAGGAATTCTTAATTGCTCCTTAGTTCAGGTTGTTTCTTTTAATCTATAGCAAAGGATTCTTAATTTCCCTTTGTTTCTGATTGCCCCCTCTGTTCTTCATTTCAATCCCAGTCTGAGAATTCTTAATTGCTCTCTCACCCTGTTTAAAACCTTTTCCATCCCTCTGGCCCAAATACCTGCATTGTACTCTACTATCTTTCCCTTTGAGCATTCCCTTTAGTGAGTTGATCCATATGCCCAATGGTCTAGAGACATCATTCTATCCATATGTTTAAAGAACCCCACAACCCAAGCTTTCAATACAAATCAAAAACCCCCAAACCTTAAGAACTAGCCTAATATCCCAGCAAAACAAAGTTAAATCATATAGAGAGAGTCCACTCTGGACTTAGGTTGGCTAGAGCCTAAGCCTAAAAGTTGGTTTGTGGTTACCTCAGTCATTTTCTTTCTTCTAATAACTTCTAGAGAAAATTCTGAGCGATAAAAAACACAATATTTGTCAATGCGTTTTGGACTGCCTTGTGGGAGAATATGGACACAAAGCTAAAGGGGTCTACAACATTCCATCCTCATAAATATGGGAAAGAAGTAGTCAATAGGAATTTGGTGCAATTTTTGAGGGGTTATGACGCAGATTGAATCATTATATTGTTATTCATCCATATCGATGCAATAAGAGTGGAAAAAGTGGAGGAATCAACTCAGAGGATTATTTTTACTAGTGAGACCCAATTTGGTGAAACAGGGTCTGAAACCTTACGGGAGAATTTTGAGGCATCAAACAACTTTTATTGGGGGTAAATCTTTGCTATTTCAATGTGGCACATTTTACTTCTATTCTACACACAAATATATTTGCAACAATGCAAGAAGTGTTTCAATCATAGTCATATGCAAAAGTTGTGCCACTCAAAAGTTGACCTTCCTATTTTCACACATATAATTCGGTAGGATGTCATATCAACCTCAAATATTCATGGAAAAAGGGCTAGCCACATGTTTTTGATGCACTATACTCTAGAAGAGTCTATATTGTAACTCTAGTTGAGAGTAGATGTAGTCAAACTTAACCACTCGTAGGCTATCGAGTTTTGTTATAACTGGGCCACTAGGAGGAAGAGGTGTTCCATTATTTTAAGAGTATTTTGGTCCATAACTGAGAAAAGATAGTCAAATTAGATAGGATGTAGAGCACACAAAGAATTTTTTTGCATTGTAGTGGCCCATGGGCCACAGAACTTACTTCTTTATACCTGCAACAATATTTCCAGACAGAGAAAGAGAGGAAAGCAACCTCACCTTCCAACTGGGTTTTTCTCCCGAAATAGTTTCCCAGAGAATATTTTGTTTCTTATCTATGTGTGAGAGATTATTTTGTCATTCTATATTTTATTGTATAATTTTCATTCTCATGCATGCACTAATTACAATTAAACCCATATATCTTAAAGTTTAATAAAAATGTAATAATGTAGAATCTAAGATTTTTAATATAATATTATCAAATATGTTGCGACGAATTTTCTAGTGGAGTATCCATGGAAGTTTATGGATCATATTGGTATCAGATCCAATTTTATTTTGGTATTTTTGGAGTTTTCATGGGATCTAGGTCAGCAAGGTCGAAAATCGTAAAACCATAATCATGGCCAATGATTCTGTAAATGACCCTCGTGATCTTGTAGATGTGAGGTTTTCATGGATGGAACAATAAGTTACAAACATAAATCGCAATGTAAATCTCATCATGGCGGTCATGACCAATAAGATTGGGATATTTGGAGAAGATGGGGGTTTTAATGTAGAGGAAAAATCATAAGGGGGATCGAGAGATTGGGAAGAAATAAAGAACTAGCCAAAGAAAGAACCCAGAAAAGATCAACTCAATTTGGGTGCCATGAATCAATCCCTATTTAAAATGGAACAAAAATTTGATATCAATATGTACCACAATGAGTTTGATCCTCTAAAGCTAAACCACTAGTTGCAACAAATGGAAGTTTATTTTAGTGTCCATCAAATCGAGGAGGGAAAAATATCTCATTCACATGGTTGAAATTAGAGGGACATCCATTGAATTGGTGGGAAAGGTCAGGTTGGAGGGAGAATCTCCAGTGACTAAGTGGGAGGATTTTAAAGCCCTCACTGAGTCATAGTTTTATCACATTGGGTACATGGAGGACTAGTGGATCTGGTGCCATTACTCCAAGTAAATGTTAGGCCAAAACGTGTAGGAGTACATCATGGAATTTGGAAATATGGATACAATGTTGGGTATCTCTCCAAAGAACCTAGATGTAGTCCTCCAATATCTGGGGGGTCTGCACTAACATCTGTGTGAGCAAGTGATGCTATTCAAGCCCAATTGGTGCATGAGGATTGTGTACAGGCACAGTATCTGGAGAACATAGGATTGAAGAGAGTGCAATCATGTGGATTAAAGCATAAGGATAAACAATACACTTCTAAGAATGCAAAGAAGAAGAAAAAATGTGGAAAGGAAAAAACTACGGCAGCCACAACACACCAGTGAAAATATCCTAGTAACCACTACAACCATTGCAATATTGATGGCCATATAGAAGAGAAGTCTAGCTAAACCCAAAGAACAAGAAGAAATATAACAAGAAGAAGAAGCTCATGGCCACTGATTTGAGCAACCAAATTGAAAGAAACTCAAACATGGATGAGAAGATTGTATGTACATTAGTGGAGAAGGAGGTGAATCTGATATATAGGTCAATAAGATAAAGATTGATGCTTTATTTGACTCAGTAACACACACGAATCTCATTGCAGTAGAGCTAGTCAAGAAGTTTTGGTTGGAATTTCGTGATCATCAAAAACCATATCCACTAGGATGGGTAAATAAGGATGCAAAGTTGAAGGTAACCAAATAGTGAAAATTAGATCTGATATCAGTGTTGATTTTATTGATGAAGTAGATCTATATGTGGTTCCCCTTGATGTATTGGGAGTTTTGTTTGGGAGTCCATACATGTACATGCATGATGTAATATTCATGAGGAGAGCCAACCAATGTTGGATCATCAAGGATGGAAAATCGTTCATCATTAATGCTTACAAAGGCTAATCAAAAATTTCACTAGTAAGTGTCAACCAATCCAAGAAATTGATCAGTTCCAGTAAGAAGTATGTTTTATTATTTTTACGAGAAAGTCAGTCTAAAGAGGAGTCAGTAAGAGGCAAGGCATCCCTGAAGAGTTGTACTAAGAAACAAAAAAAAACAATTGGAGGAGTTGTTACAAGCATACAGGGATGTGTTCCAAAAGCCTAAAGTGTTACCACCTAAGAGAGAAGTGGAGCACGAGATCCAACTATTTCTAGACTCCTCATTGACAAATATTGGGTTATACAACTGAGGTGAAGAAACAGTTGCAACAACTACTGGAACATGGTGTCATTCCACTAAGTACATCACCATGTGGGTCACCCATCATCATTGTGTCGAAGAAGGATGGGACTTGGACAATGTGAATACATTACAGGTAATTGAACAAAATCATGCTCAAGAATAGATACCCCTTGCCAAGGATAGATGATTTGTTAGATCAGTTGTAGCAAGAAAATTACTTCACCAAGGTGGACTTGAAGTTTGGATATCACCTAGAAGTCAAAGAATAAGACTCCTGGAAGACTGCCCTCAAAACCAGGCACGGTTTGTATGAGTGGTTGGTCATGCCATTGGTCTATGTAATGAACCAACTATATTTATGAGATTAATGAATGATGTATTGCGCCCTTTTATAGATTCATTTGTTATTGTGTATTTTGATGATATACTGGTATATATTTCTACCTAGGAGGACCATATTTCACATTTGACATAGGTGTTGGAAACATTGGAGAAGCACTATGTTGGGTGTGGGATCCCCCAAGGGAAATTTTGGGGCATAAAGCCCATATTTTGGTCCAATTTTTGTAATCCTAATGTAAAGACTCCGCATTTTGTGGTCGTGGAGCACGTAGATGTTAAAGAGTCATAGGGTTTTCTGCCCTTATTTTGATAATGTAATTTCAGTTGTTAAAGATCTACCCATGGTCCGCAGACCATGGGATTGTATAAATAGAGAAAAGCTCTAAGTAGTTAAGAGACATTGATATAATGAAGGAATCAATAATGGAATGATGTATGAGAGATAGCTCTGAATAAAAATCTATGTTTTAGGTCGTAGCATAGGTAGAGGCTTTACAGCTCAGTGTGCAGAGGCCTAGTAGTCCGCAGCTGAGTGCGTGGACCCCTGCAGCTGAGTGCGCAGGGTGAGTCGAGTCTGTAATCATCTGGAAGTATCAATAAAGAGAAGTATTCTATAATTTATGCGTTTTTATTTCATGTTTATGCATCTGTTATATTTGGTATGAATTTCACTTCTAATGTTTGTATGATGCGCGAATGTGTATAACTATGTTGGTTAAGTGAACGCAAGTAAGAACATTTGTTTACACAAAGCTAATTATGATTTGTTAATAAGATAAGTAAGATACTTAGCGTAGTTTGGGAAATATCATAGTTCGCTGCCCTAGAAGTGAGAAAGCATATCAACCCCTGGTTAGGGATGCGTGGAAGCTGATTGTAACATTTTGCAAAGGTACTATAAGGTAGAACAGAGGGCTAAGAAACCTGCATGAAGGCAGGTATAGTTGGAATAAATCGATATCAGATCCATCTCAAGGGTGCAGAAACTTGGTTCCAGCATCCCCCCATACTGCTTCAGGTGATACTTCAGTCCACGCTCCGCGGGATGATGCCGAAAGAGCTAGTAGTGTAGGGATTTGTTTGGCTAACTAACTCTGAACCTAGGTCAGGCCCCCACAAGTCAACAAATGGTTCCATTTTCAGGACTAGAATCTGCATGAGAGATGTGTGATTTCATATCACTGGAATCGAACTAAGAAAGAAATCGAAGGCTAGTTGGACAAAAGGATTCACAAGTTCGCGGCGCAAGAGAATAGAAATTTGTGACTGCCAAAAGAGTAGTGGTTGGACTAATACATGTATACAAAGATCCACGAAATATTTTTCACCTCTTTCCCTACTGAGCTATACGAGTGGATCGTGAAAGTAGTAGATAGCCAAGGAAGGTGGAAACTTGACGGTACTATTGTGTGGACCCCAGAGAGTGAGAAGGTTGGAAGCATTGGAGAATAAGATCGCACGCGCCATTGATCATTGGCTCGATCGCATTGTAGGAGGATTTATTACTGAGCTCACGTTCAACATGTCAATCAACTATAGCAAGGAAGAGCGACGCTTTTTCAAAGGACCGCAAGGTAAGTACGTAAAATCTCTGAATATTTGGATTAAAATTGTTTTGTGTGAGAAATGGGTTATGCAGTTACCTTGATGTTTGGGACTACGCAAAGTGGAGAAAGCTACATAAATGAAGCAAATAAGGGTCCGAAGTATAGCCCCTTGATTTCACCACCGCGAAGGGATGAATAAGGGATAGTGAAGGCCTCTCCGCGAAGTGCTATTCAATTGAAAAGACAGGGATTTCCGTGAATGCCACCTTTTCCCACACCACCTCCATCTTCACCGCCATCACCTCCAACATCACCCGTACCATTTCCACCACCATCGCAATTCAGTATGGCAAACATAAAAAAGTTGCCTTTGTTCAAAGGCTTGGAAACTGAGGACCTAGACCAATTCCGGTTCATTGTGAGGGCTGTATGGGAATCTCAAGGTGTTACAGGTGATAACATAAAGAAGGAAACATTGGTTAGCGCTTTGCAAGATCGCGCGCTAACCTCTTTTATTAATTACTCCAGCGATAACCCAAATGCTAGAGTAGCGGACATCCAAATAGCACTGATTAGGGAATTTAGCAGGCCTAAATCTGAAGCGCAGTCGATTATGGGATTGAAAGAGATCACGATGCTACCAAGCGAGATGCCTTGGGAACTAGATCAGAGGCTGAAATGTACAATCCACGAAGCCAAAATGAACTTGACAGATGGACAGCATCACAAGTGGTTTGTAGCTTCGCTACAACCACATTTGAGGAGTGTGCTATCACAACAAAAGATAACAACTCAGGCAGAGGCCTTGGAGATTTCCATGAGACTACATGAGACCCCGATGCAGGATCCTAATCTAGGAGTTTAGCAAATCCATGTGCAGCTGAAGAATCTATGCCTTGAGATGCAAAGCTTGAAGCAGGATAGGACAATTTGGCCAGAGGTACATGAAGAAGTATGGTGCGTGAAATGCAAGAGTCAGGGTCATGAAAAAGAACATTGCCCTGTCTTTGCAAATTACATTGAAAGAGGAGGATCGATGCCTTTAAGGTGGGAAGCTCAAGCAGGACCTAGCACAGCGCCTTCTCTGTGGTGTTCTATATGTCAAATAGCCAGAAAGCATGCCATGGATAACTACCACCTGTTACAGAAGTATACACAAACTCTACAACAGTTTTTCTGCAACTTTTGTAGGTGTTAGAAAATTATATATTACGGAGCAATGGAACACATAAAATATTGCAGAAATATAAACACAGAAAATGCACAAAACAAGAGAGACACAGATATACGTGGTTCACCAAGTTTGGGCTACGTCCACCCCGAACAGCCAGCCCTTCCTTTCTATTATCCAGCAAAATGAAGAGACACAACCTACAGCAAATCCGTTGTAATATCCTCTGTTTTCTCTCACAGTCTCACCTCTCTGTTTCTCGCTCACAGAATACACATCTATTTCACAGCCTCAAATACAATACCCTCATACAAAGAGAGGGGTTGCCTTCTAGGGCAAAAAACCCTAAACTAAACATAAGTTCTACCGTCAGATCATCCGCCTAATGAACGGCCCAGATTGACTAGAAATTACTATACTTTTACAAGGCAATTTTACATTTGTTTTTAGCTTCGGGGGCGCTGCCCCCGAGCCCCCGCCGGGGGACCGCTGGCCCCTGGACCCCCCAGCCGGGGGGGATCGGCCCCCCCGGACCCCCACAGGGGGGACAAGTCCCCCCCGCACCCTCACCCCCCCCCCCGCGTGGAGGGGTGTACAAGACTTCCTGGGGTATACATCAGGCTGAAACAAAGACCTTTAAACAATCATGGTCCACACACAATAGTAGGTTGGTGGGTCGTGACGAGTGTACTTGCAAAAGCTATGAATTGATGATGGATAGAACTCTCGCCTACAGGGTTCAAACTGAAACGTGGCCCCTTGACCAGAATGCAGGGATGGCATGGATAGGATTTTAGGGGCACAGACAAGGCCGAGGCGGAGAAGGACCTAGAAGAGGTCGCAGATAGTTGATTTGCTACAATTGCGGAGGGCCAAGACACTATGCCCGCAATTGCACTAATCCAATGTGCCCATCGTGTAAGTATTGCATGCTCTTTGATCATGAAATGGAATATTTTCCTATGTTGATAGCCAGGATATGTGAAAAAGGAGCACTATCACCTCCCCCAACTCAAAACATGTAGATGATGAGGTCTGAGCCACTCGAGGAATACCCAAACGTAAATATAGTGCTCCAAAGTGGAATCGCGACAGGAGATGACAAGGGAAAAAAACCAGAAGACAGTACATTGGTTCGCAAAGCCCCGATGAAAGAGGCCAATTTCGATTTAGAGCACGCTCGAGAAACCTTCATGGAAGCTAAGAAGAGCTTCACTGAGGTCTCCACTTCAGGAAGCAAGGATAAGCCTGAGTCGGAGATGGACCCCTCTATGCTGATAACTTTCCTCGAAACCTGTATAAAGTTACTGCGTGACAGTAAGGCTCTAAAAGGGTTATAGGAACTTATCAATAGATGTGTTGGGACTATGCTAGGAGAACCACAAATAGTCCGCAAGATCAGAAAGCATTAGACAAGGACGAGACATGAAATGAGACTCACTACACAGATCTAAGAAAACTAGATGGATCAAGTCATTCTGGATTTGGGATCAAATGTGAATGTTCTATCGAAACAGAAATGGGAGTGAATGGGGAGACTTGCACTGCAATTGTCTCCAATTCATCTAAGGATGGCGAACCGGCAGAAAATCATACCCATGGGGCGACCGTAGGGAATAACCGTGGATATTGAGGGAGTGAGTGCGCTGGAAGATTTTGAAGTAATAGAGATTTTTGATGACATCATCCCTACCCCACACTCTTGGGAATTGACTGGGCTACTGATATGAACAGGGTAATCAATTTGAAGAAGAGAAAGATAATCTTTGAGAAGAAGTCACTACGCGTAATAATACCCCTAGATCCTGCTGATTTACCGAGCTATACAGATCCGATCCGTGATTATGAGTGTGATGATGACTTGGAATGCATCTCTAAGGTAACAGCGTGAGACCAAGATTGGGTTGGTGAGCACCATTATTGCAACAATAATGCTACAACTCTTGGGCTTCCTACTTTACTTTCTATCAACCTGGTAGTTCATAACAAACTTGGAAGTGATGGTGTTGTATGCACAAGTACTAGTTCTTACTGCAGGCTGTCACTTGGTCAGTTGGTGCAAGATCACTAGGAGATCAAGCCAACTTCTTTGAATTCCAGAAGAAGCTTTATATGCGATGCAAGAAAGGAAAGCTTAACCTACAGGGGCTACTCTACTTGGAGAAAGTGAAAGAAAACTGAAATGTGAAGTAACCCTACCAAACCCTGATTAACCAGCTAACCCTACTTTTGTAGAAAGAGAGGTGAAAAACCATAAAATGAATGCCATTACCTACTTAGGAAGTAAATAACATCTATTCAAGCTATTTCTAGAAGGAAATGAGAAAAAAACATCTTTTTTTATTTTTATGTATTTTTACGTGAAATATTATGCATGTAATTTATTTGTTTGTGAATGTGGCAGCGATTAGGTGGCAATGGAGGGTGACTTTGGAGTTTTTAGAGGTGTAGGAAGGTGTGGAGGGGTCCTAGGAGGTCCTAGGTGGCCTCCTAGAGGTTTTCCCTGCAATCGAACTTCAAAAAGACACCTACAGGAAAATCTACAAGAGGATGCAGGGGATCTACAAGAGGTCTACAGGAGATCTACAAGAGGATGTAGAGAGCTGTTTTAGATGTTTTTAAGGTGGGAAAATGGGTGGAAAGGGTAGATTATGGCTAGGAGAATGTGTTAAGGTGTCTAAGGTTCATCAAGGAAGATTAGGGAAGAGAAAGATGGTTGGACTTGTTCAAGGAAAGAGAGGAAAGTTCATGAGAAAAGTGCAGAAAATTAAGGCAGATTTGTGAGGGACTTTGGATGACCTGTGGAACATGGATCAAAAAGAGATGGTGATGGCTGATTGGTTGACTTATTGTGAGTAGATATGTACTGCAAGAGAACTGAAAATCAAGCTCTGAAACTAAGCAAGCAAAGAAACTAGCTACACTAAAAAATAGAACTGTTCATCAAGCTAGTCTAAATTCTGATCTAGGAAAGTAAATGTTGAAAAATGCTATATGGAAAGAAAACATGGAAGGAAATTTATTGTATAGATAGAAATGAGCATGATGAAATAGATCTACAGCAAAGCATTAACCTTCTAACAAACTACAACACTAGAAATCCTATGAAAAAGGCAAATCTATGTTTTCTTGTGGCAGCAAGAGGGTCTTGGCCTCAGTTCAAGGTCCCAAAGGGAGTAAAGGATGCCAAGGCTCTATTGATGGCCTTTTTGTATCTTCTTCTATCACTGTTAAACCTACTAAAGCAAACTGAAATGGAAACAACCTTTTAAATCACAAAAAGAAACCTATTCTTAACTAAGAAAGAAATCTATCTAACAGCAATGAATTCATAAACTAAAACAAATCATAGGGGATACAAAACAAGAGGTGTTTGGCTGCTTGGATTGGGCCCTAACTCAAGAGGTTCAGCCCTCTAAGGTAACTCATTGCTAGCTCAATAACAATCTCATCTTCATTATCAAAATAACAGTAAGATTACATGAAACTGTCTACAAAAGTAAGCTCGAAGTTGAGCAGAGCAAAGCTGCAAGAAAAGTGTGAAAATTTGACTAACATCCAACAACCTAATTAGGCCCTAGACCTCTCTACTTATACAATTGGATCTCCCAACAACTCCCTTAAAATTAGGGAGGCTTGGCTCCCCAAAACTTGAGATAGACAACAGTTACACTCCACTTGCTCGGCTGCCTCTTTTGTGCATTGATGTGGCTGCTTGTGCTCTGAGATTTTTGAAGGAGAATTTGAAGTAGGGAGTCATAAATGAGGGTAACACCCTCCTATAAATCCTCTCCCTTGTTTTCTTCAAATATTTGCTGCCAAATGTTCATTAAATCTTTGACTTTCTCTCAAAATTGACCAAAAATCTGCATTAAGCACACATTAGACTTCAAGGCATAATGACCAACCCAACTCACTCTATTAGCATAAATATAATCAAAAACATGCAATAAAATAATGAGAATGGTGGATTAAACTAAGTTAGGAGGCAAAATGAGCCCATATAATTACCCATTTATGGGGCTAATCATCACCACCCTACTGAATGTGTTTCTCATCCTCTAAGAAACTAGTCCATCTCCTCATCTTTGATGGCCCTGATGGCCTCCCTGACATCCCATGCTTTTGATGTGAGGTCCTCTTCTTTGTCATGTAATCCTGCCTTTCTGTCCACCTCTTCTCACTATTGTTGTTCTTCTTCCTATTTTCCACCTTCCAGTAGGCCTAGTAGCAGTGGAGGACTCAATTTGAGGCCAATCCAATTGGCCTTCAAACTCTACATAGAGTACATGTACAGTGGCACTCTCCTTAATGCTTCTTTCATCCTTGTTGGGGAGTGATACTCCCTAATTTGCAGACTATGTGGAAGAGTGTTCCACCTTCTCATACAAGCATGAATACAGTCTTCCCCAAGTAATCTTTCCATGTCCTCAAAATGTGCAATGGCCTGAGCCTACTCATTGATATACTTAGGGGCACTTTGAGGATTATTTGTAAGCAGCTGGTGGACACTGATGAGAGCCATGGGTCTGATGGCTCAACTCTGATCATTAAGGGTTCATTTTTCTCTTTTGCCATCAACTTTTTTATTTATGTTGCCCTTTTCTCCTCATGATTCATCCATGATGCCATGGCCATCAGTTGCAAGTCCCCTAGCCTAGCATTAGGGTCCCATAGGTTCATATCAGTGAGGGCCATGTTATGCAAATAAAACTCTACTATCTTTGCCTTGTCTTCTACTGAACTTTGGTCACATAGGTCTGTAAACTATTTATAATCTTGGAAAGGCATGGTGCCTCTCTGTGCGAAAGTCTTGATTTGAAACTGCAGCCATTGGTCTTTGATGTATACTCCATATGATATTGCTAGTGTCCTACACTGTAGCGCCTCCATAGACCAGCTGGCCATGCATGCCAATTGTGTCTCCTTTTCTTGCAGTTGTTTTCTTAGCAGCTCATTTTATGTTTCCAAGTGAGCTCTTTTGATTGCCTCTCTATGTCTTACATCACTTGATTCTCTACCCATCTCTCTAAGCTTGTTCTCCATGTGGCCAATATCCTCTATCCCCTTGGATTTAGCAATTTTCATCCATCTATGGCTCCTTATTCTTTCTTTCTCCAGCTCAAAGGAAAGCGGGACTACAAATTTCCGTGGAATGATTTTTCCCCCCTCGAGGAGATTGTAATAAGAGCCCAAACTAGGTTGGGAGTTAGGTTCTTAGGTCTCTGTTGTTTCCTCCTTCCCCTTTGGCTGTTCTTCTACCCTTTTTTCTAGTTTTCAGTCTCTTGTAGCTTAGTTAGGGTCTCCTGTAGAACAGTCTGTGCTTCTTGTAGAGTTGTTTTTAAGTCCTGTAGTTGCACTCTTTCCTTACAAGTGGAATATCTAGGACCTCCTCTTTCATATGTGATGGGGGTTTTAGAGGGAGATTCTTCCCCTTTTGCAGTGGGTGAATCTTTAATTTCAATAGGCACTATTGAAGATGGTTGTGGTTTTCCCATTTTTATCCTTGTGCTTTTCCGAGCCCTGAAGTACATTGATGTTCGCCTCTTCCTCTTTTCTTTAGGTTTAACATGGGTGCTGAGGGCAGCAAGAGCAGTTGTTGCCTCCCTTTCTAGGGTCTTAGGAGACACTTCTGTCTTTTCTGCCCCTTGTTCCTCTCCTTTTGTCTTCTCTGTCTCTGTTGATTTTGTTTCCTCTTGCTCTGTTTTTTGTTCTTCCTCCTCTGGTTTAGTTTCCTCCTTCTCTATTTTAGTGTCTTCCTCCTCTGTTTGCTCCTCAGTTTCCTCCCCTTCTTCTTCTTTTTGTTCCTCCCCCTCACTTTCAGAAGGACTATGGTCATATGTGAGGGCCTTTATATCATCTTCTCTTGTCATATTTCCGAAGATTTCCCATGCTATGGGGATTGTGAAGGTGTTGAGGGCTTCTTCCACTAATAGTTTAATTAACCCATGGTGATTCAACTGATATGGACCTCCTGCCTTTAACTTCATGCTAAAGTCTATAAGGGACTACAGGAGAAAATAGGGGATTCTAAGTTTTTGGGGTGTGGGAGTGTCCATGCCATATCTCAACTTATGGAGAAGTCTAAAATGGTAGCCATAAACTATGCTATACCTCCCTTCACAGGAAATATACTTGATGCTTTGGTAACTGACCTCATCCCAAGGGTAAGGTATGCTTATTCTTCTAATGCCATTTTTTTCTTCTACAGGATGTTCATCTGGTTGGAAGAAGGTTTTCTTGGCAACTTGTCCCATTGGCTTTTCATCTTTGCTCCAAGGTAATCCAAGGGGAAGGCTGGTAACTCGACTGATATATTCTGGGGTGATTTCCATGGTGAGACCTCTAAAATTAATAGTGGCATGGGTCTTTGAGTCAGGTACTAAAGCAAGGGCAAACTCCTGAGCCACTTCTTCATCAAACCCTCGAAGTTTTTCGAAAAATGGCATCCAATTTGCTTTGGTGAAAATGGCTACCACCTCGGGATGTTCATGGAGTCTGACTGAATTTGAGGGTTCCTTCCTCATGAATCCCCCTGCCATTTTGCTTATACCCTTTTGGAAAACCCCAGGTATATATGGAGAAACAATTTTTGGAAGACATAGGAAACAGAGAAAAACTGTGTTTTTTCATAAAATAGGCATAAATGTTTTTATTGAATTCCTCTCTTATACAGGCTTAATTCCTCCTTAAAATTGTATTATTTCTTGCACATATTAATATTCAAGGTGGGTCTATATAGAGCCTACCTCTTCAAGCCAGAATTTGAGCAAAAACCCCGTGTTTCTTCCTTAAAAACTACTTATTGTCCCTCCTGTAGAACTGGTTGTAGGTGCTCCTGTAGAACCCGTTCCTGTAGAACTTGTTACTGCTCCTGTAGGACTCCGATAGTAGAAGTTTGGTTGAAATCGATAGAGAACAATGTTTTCGAGGCTATGGAGGTGGTATGGAGCTTGCTGCAGCTAAGTGGACAAGGACAAAATGGAAGAAAAGGTGGTGAAGGAGTTTCGAGAAGGAATACTTATGTCTTGTTTGAGATATTTCTAGTGATGGGGTGAGCTGACAAAAAGGTACGTTGCCAGATTCGAACAGTGGGTCCCCACTGCTCTATCATCATGGCTCTTCATGACTCTTTCTCGCAATCACTTCCCATCATTTCATCGGAGTTTGTATAACCCCCACTACATGTCCTTTGGATTTTCTATGAGCTGACTAGGCACACATGTGGTGGCATCTCTGGATGAGCACAGTGAACTGGATGAGGGTGGCCAGTTAACTGGCCACCTCTATCGTTAAACCCTAACCATCTCATTCTCTTATGCATATTTTCAATTACAAATATGCAATAGAGGAGAGGGTTAGACACTTACCTGCAAGTCGAATGTTCGTGTTGTGGTGCATTTTGGTTTCTTTGCTGCTGCATGCTTGAATTTCAGTTGTTTCATGCATGTATCTCCTCTTTTGTATGCCTTCTTCTCTCTAATGTGTGTCTTGTTTGCTTTGTGCAGGTACCCTCTGGCTGGATCTACTTCGGACATCCTCTTCAATCCTATGGCTGCACCTATTTTGTTGTTGTGGCTTGATTTTACAGGGATCAGCCACTACAGGAAATCCTATAGGAGCTCCTGTAGCTTCTTCTCCCTTTAAAAATTTTAGCTAATTCTTGTGCTGGGAGCTATGAGGATGCTACCAGAGATACTAATGGTGATAGAGAGGTATTTGGTAAGCTTCAGGTGAGCTTTGGAGGTGTTGTTCCTTTTATTTCTTTGTTTTTTTCTAAAAACTGGTTTCTGTGTTTTTTCTGCAAGAAGGGAAGAAATCCATGATAATGAGGTGGTGTAGGTGTGGGATGGATGGAGAGGAGGGTGGATAGCTATAGGAGAGCCTACAGGCTCTTCATGAAACTTCCCAGCTCCTAAAACTATTTTTAAAATCCATTTCAAGCTCTTTGTGATTTCTACAGGAGCCTCCTGTAGAACACACAAGGCCTCCTGTAGGATACACAGTATTCGGAAAAAAACACATAGTGAGGTGGAATAAAGGTCAAAAATGATTGAGAAGAGTATGGAGGAGGTGAAATAAGCTTTGTGGCATCCTCTCTTGCTTCTTGTGGTCCACCTGTAACCTGCAATGCATGTTAAAAGTCAATTTCCTCTTCTTTTTTTCTCTGGTTTTTTTTTTGAAAGACAACTAGGGCACCTCCAGGAGGTTTTCACCCTAATTTCCTGCCCTGGGCACCTCCAAGGGAGGTTTTCACCCAGGGATCTTATTCTCTCTCTTTTTTTTTGTCATCATTGGGCCACCTCAAAAGAGGTTTTCAACCCAATGATGGGACTCAAGCGCCTCATGGAGGTTTTCACTTGAGCCCTTATTATTTTTCTTTTTTCTTTCTGCTTCTTTAGTAAGTGGGTGGAGTGGAGGCTGAGACCTACTCCACTACCAACACTGTCTTATTCAGATCTTCAATGAACTCTTGCTTGGAGAGGGGCTTCTTGTAAATTTTCAACCTATGTCCATTGACAAGCATGGGGATGGCTTCCTCATCAATGGTTCTAATCAGAACTGAACCATTGTCATTGCATTTTTCCACAGTGTAGGGTCCTAGCTACCTTGTCCTCAGCTCGCCTTTGAAGTCTTTGTACCTTGAGTCATAGTGCAGTGCCAAATCTCCCTCTTGGAATTGATTCTCCCTAATATTTTGATCATTCCATATTTTCCTTTGAAGCTAGACTACCTCTGTGTGGAGAAGGGCCTACAATCTTTGTTCATCCAATCCATTGAGCTGGAGTATCCTTTCCCTCTGTGTATGGTTGAGGTCTAGGTCTAACTGAGCTGCCATCCTTAGTGTATTGTATTCAAATTCTATTGACAGAAAATCCTTCTTCCCATAGACTAGTTCATAGGGTGTGAACCTTGTGGTGGTCTTCCATGTTGTGTTGTAGGCCCAGGTGGCCTCAACTAGTCTATCCACCCAATCTTTCCTGTTGTTGCTCAGTACCTCGGTCAAAATTCCTTCCAAAGCTCTGTTAGTGACTTCCACCTACCCATTGCCTTGTGGATGGTAAGGGGTGGAAGTCATGTGCTTGATTTTATGATGTGTGAGCAGGTTTTCAATAAAATTGGAAGTGAACTGAATTCCTTGATCTGTAACTAGTTCTCTTGGATCCCTGAACTTATAGAAGATATTCTCTCTTAAAAACTTAGCTACTTTTTCCTCTGTTGCTACCTTGATTGCTTTTGTCTCTGCCCATTTCGTCATATAATCAGTGCACACAATGATGTATTGCCTTTGTTTTGAAGGAGGGTTGATAGGACCCACAAAGTCCATGCCCCACTTCTCAAATGGCTCAAAAGTCACTTGAGTTTGCATGGGCATCTCATCCTTTGGAGTAGGTTTTCCCATCCTTTGGCACTAATCGCATTAGCTAGTATATCTCTTCACATCTTGATGAAGAGTGGGCCAATAGTAACCTGCTTGCAAGATTTTGAAGGCAATCCTTTTTGCTACAAAATGGCCTCCATAAAGCCCGTCATGATAGGTTAGGAGAATGTCAAAAACTTCCTCCTCCTTGAAACATCTTCTCAAGATCTGATCTGGGCCAAGTTTGAAGAGATTACCCCCAATCCAAGTGAAAGGGGCGCTTTTCCTTATGATCTTGTTCTTCTCTTTTGAGGACGGGTGTGGTGGGAACTGTGCTGAAACCAAGTAATTTTCTATAGCAGCAAACCATGGAGAGAGCACAGATATAGAAAATCGGTTCTCATCTGGCATTTGATCGTCCACCATTCCTTCCTCACCTGCAGGCAAATTTACTCTAGACAAAAAGTTAGCAACATCATTTTCTTTACCAGGCTTATCAACAATTGTTAAATCAAACTACTGCAGTAAAAGCAACCATCTAATAATGCGAGCATTTACATCTGGTTTATTCATTCAATACCTAATTGTAGCATGATTAGTGTGTATAAAGGGTTGATAGCCTATGATGTAATGTCTGAACTTATTTAAGGAATGTACTATAGCTAGGAGTTCCTTCTCGGTGACCGTGTAGTTTAAATCTACCTTTGACAAATTTTTACGTATAAAGTATATGGCATAAGGTAACTTTTCATCAATCTACCCCAAGGCTACTCCTATTTCTTTGTTCGAGGCATCTATGTGAATGTGGAAAGGTAGGGCCCAGTTTGGGCCTCTCAAAATTGGGGCAGTCACAAGTTTTCTTTTCAAGGTATCTAGGGCTTCTTGACAATTTTCAGCCCATATGAACTCGACATCTTTTCCTAAAAGACCAAACAACAGAGAGGCTAACTTACTGAAATCTTTAATGAATCTTCTGTAATATCCTACTAAGCCTAGGAAACTTCAAACATCTCTCACCTTTTGAGGAGGTGGGACTCTTTAGATGATGGCAATTTTGTTGGGGTCCACCTGCAATCCTTGTTGAGATATTGCATGACCTAGCATGATCCCTTCAGTCATCAAAAATTCACATTTTTCCAGACTTAGGGATAGGTTCATTTCAATACACTTGTCCAAAACTTTCCCTGGGTAAGATAAAGCTTCTTGAAAGTTATAACCATAAGGAGTAAAGTCATCCATATATATTTCCACCGCATCATGAACCAGTTCAAAAAATATACTCAATATTGCTCTCTGGAAAGTGGCTGGAGTGTTGCACAACCAAAAGGAAGGACCCGATATGCAAAGGTACCCCAAGGACAATTCCCCCCCATAACAATTTCTACTGCACAGAGTGGTGTAGAATAGGCTTCATCCTCATCCTCCTCCTCCAACCAGAGAGGTAGATCATGTTCTAGCAGGGGTTGGGCAGGAGGGTATAGGATTAACTTCTTGGACATATGCCCATTCTTGATGGTCATGTTCCCAACCTGAAAACTAATGTAAGCATCGGCAGTGGCCAAGCAGGGTCTTCCCAGGATGAGAGGATACCTAGTGAGCTTTGCCTTCAGCTGGAGAACCAAGAAATCAGCAGGGTACTCCCAAGAATCAACGGAGACCATCACATCCTCCACAATCCCTTCAGGGGGTCACGGTGGAGCAATCTGCTAGCTGCAGTACTGTTGTGGTCTTTCTCAAGCAGCCCTGGAGTTTGAGCTTGAGCATGGTGCCCTTTGTCATCACATTAATGGCAGCTCCCAAATCAACCAAGGTATGTGGGATCATGGTGCCATTGATGTTGACGTCAAATACTGGGCTTCCAGGGTCTAGATATTTTGGATAGATTACCTGCCCCAACATCAGGTTGGATAGTTGTCCTATGACATTGATGGTTGGGGAATCTCTTTTGTGCTTGTCTGGATGCCTAAAGCACTTCTCTTTGATCATCTTATTGTATATAGACACATCCTTTATGGCTTAGAGAAGTGGTATCTTTACACATAGCTGTTTCAATTCTCCCAGAAGTTTAGTTTCTTCTGGGGTGGGCTATCTTGTCCAGGATAGTCTCTCAGGAAAGGGTGGAATTGCTTTTGGTTCACTCTCCTCTTTATCTTCCTCAACCTCCTGAGGGGGAGGCTAGCTATCTGGGAGAACCTTCCCAGATTGTAGGTTAATCTCTTGAATCTCCACAACATAGGTTGGGCATGATGGTTCCTCACTATATACTTGATGAGCATGTCTATTGTTCGGGTTCGCGTTTGGTTGAGCAGGCATTTTGGGTTTCCTTGGTGGAGCAGGAGGTAATGGTTGTGGTTTAGCATGTGGTGGAGGAAACAGAGCGGGAGGAGAGTTGTATTGGGGACTCCACCCCTGATGAGATGCATTCCACTGAGGTTGTGGTTGAGCATAGGATTGAAATGCATGAGCAGTTGGTTGGGCATGATATTGATATGGATAGGACCAAGGAGGAGGTGTGGAATAGGAAGGATGAGCAGGAGGGCCCCAAGAAGGTATGGAAGTGGCTTGGTTGGGGTTGTAGTTGTTATCACTCAGGTTGTCCCTTTTGACTCCCAAAGGGATACGACCGAGGTAACCACAAACCAACTTTGGACTGCAGGCCCTAGCCTGCCTGTAGTCAGAGAGGGCTCTCTCTTTATGATTTAGCTTTGTTGAAAGGGGTGATTTTAGGCTAGTTATGATGCATACGGTTTTGATTGAGTTTTGGCGGGAAAACTGACACTTTCAGGTAGAGAGGCTGAGTATAGTCTGAATGTTTCAAACCATTGGGTGTGGAGTCGAGGAGGGGAACTACTGGTGTTTTTCTTTAATAACAGAGAGGGGAAAATGGAGCAAGATAACTGAAGCAGAAGCAACTTTCAGGTTCAAGGGATGGCAAGAATGCTAAAGAAAGAGAGGCAGTTAAGAATCTCTCCAATAGATTTAGCAGAGGAAACAACAAGGCGCTACCTAGGAGCAATTAAGAATCCCTAGATAATTGGCCAGCACAGGTGAACTGGGGTAAACATGAGCCAGAAGGAATTCAATGTTCACGACCAATTCATTCAGAAGAAAACATAAAGAAACAACAAGAATTGAGCATAGAGAGTATTTAACTAATTCTAGGCTATTCTTTCTTCCTGCTACCTAGATAATGGTAAACACATAAACAGAGATAAGAGGCACTTATTGCTTCAGGCCGCAGCGCAGGAATTCCATCTCCAACTCTTCAACACATTCATCAACAACAGACCGTTCGCTCTCTAAGCCTTAAGCAATCTTTGATTACAGAAAATTTCAGGTATACACAGCGAGTCTCTAGTGAAAATTACCAATTGACCAACCCTTAAAACTATACAGAGGGTGGTATATATAGGGAAAAACTCTGCAGAGTTTCCTTTATTACATCTTGACCTAATTAGGTCACAAAAAATGACTACTTGACCTAATCCTATCTAGAAATAAATGCAAAGAATGTCTCGGGCCGTGCTCAGGGCCGATGTGTCAAAACTGAATGAATGATGTTGTCCTCGGTGGCTTGCTGCAATAAATGGGTATGGGTCTCTGCTTCCTTGCTGTCCTGGTGTCTTGAATGTCTTGACGGTGATTTGAAAGCAAGGATGGGCTGATGCTTATAGATTTGAATTTCTGGGGGCTTCATCAATGTTCAGGTGCCTCGAGCCCCTAAAAAATCATGACTGATTCTTTCTGGCGTCCTTTCTTCAACTGATACTCTCTGACAAAATCTGGACTTCTGATCTACTGTGTTGTGTGTCTAATCACCAGTAAATGGCCACTGTTCGGCCTTTGTATCATCTGGAATTGTCTTCTGATCATTTTGGTATGCTCTGTGAAGAAAACGGATCATTTCTGCGCCTTTTCGCGCTTCCTGGGGCTGCATGGAACGAAGATTCCTTAAAGATTCCCTGAAGATTCTCCATTTCGGCCCAAAAAATCCTGCGATGAGCAATTTCGCTCATCAAAAACTGCCTCAGAATTCGATTCTGGGGCTCCGAAGTGCGATTTTCGCGCCTCTGTGTCCAAAAAACGGTTGATGACGTCAGCATTGTACGGAGGGTGACGTCAGCATGGCGACGTGGCGGGATGACGTCAGCATGACGTCATCACGTACGGACGATGACGTGGTAGGTACGGTGGCGGGACACGTGGCAGTGATGTGGCAGGAGGCCACGCAGGCGGGTGACTCATCGGATGACTGTACAGGGGGGGTGACATGGGCTGTTGACTGTGCAGGGGTGATGTGAGCTGGTGACGTCACCAGGCGGTAAGCGGTATGTGGCGCACCGCTTATGGGGGATGGCGGTTTCGGAGGGAGGGACTCCGCCACAGCCTAGCACCTGACGCGTGGCGGGGGTACGGCGACGAAACCGCCGAACTCCCGGACGTTAAAGGCCGGGCGCGTCGGGGATGAGGATGCCCACTAGCAGTTGATCTGCGGGGCTGTGGATCGGACGGCTGGCGGCGAACGCGACGGGATAGGGGGTTAACGGGTGGGAATATTCGCAGGAATATTCCGAGTTTAATGTGCGCAGCGGATGGGTTAGAACTTAGGGAAACGGGTTTAAGGGGTTTTTACAGTGGTGGGGTGAAGTTTTACAAGGGGAAACGTGAAAACATGGGTTTTTTGGGGGTTTGTGGGGTTAAGGGAGAGGTTACTGGCTGACCAGATGTCAAACCAGTTCCTCTATGACTCGGATGGGCTAAAAACAGTCCCAGATGGACTGAGATTTCCCAGACTTAGTAGAAAGTAAGGTTATAATGCCAGGGAGGGGTATTTACATAGGGGGATTTATATACATGATTTTAATAGGGGAAGGGAAAAACTAATAGGGAGTTATATAATAAGGGTGATGAGAAAAAGAGAGATGTTAGTGAACTCCATCCTGAGTACCTCCAACTGAAAAACTGCCTCAAAGCAAAAATGGATTGCTTTATCAAAACTGGAACACAGCAGTGGCCTTTAGACCAGCCTACTCTCATGGATACTTTCTGGCCATCTGTAGCAAATATGGAGCATTGCAACATGCATAGAACGACATATTTGGCATGTAAAACTGTCGATCATGAAAGATGATTAACCTGCTGTAGCAGGAGGCTAACAGTGGCTCCACTTGCAGATGGCTTTTCCTTGTGAAAAGTCAAGAACAGCAGGTCAGACTGCCTTGTATTCAATTGTTACTGTGTTCTGCAAATTTCTCTTGGCTGGTTGCCTTATTAATCCTACCTACCTACCTACCCTAACCAGCACTTACTTTGCTGTTAAGTGAAGTGAAATAACCAATGCAGCCACTTAAGTAATAATAACATGAGTGGGCTTTGCTACTTATGCTTGCTAGTGACATCAACTGAGATTTTGCAATTTGTTATGGCTTTGTCAATCTTTGAGAAGATCAGGAAGCTACTGACCTCCTTTACGGTGTTTAAATACTGTACAAAACTGTCCTGCAACATATATATACAATTTTTTGGCTGAATTAAAGAACTGTACAAAGTTTCAGGATCACTACCATGCCTTGGAGTCGGGAGATCATTGTCACCTCAATACTGAGCCTTGCAGCCTGTTGATGGCGATGCGCACTGATTCCTTTCATTATTCTGCCTGCCAGCGGATAGGTCATTCAGTACTTGCAGAGGTGCTTGTAATTTATTACAATCTGGCTTGAATAGGGCCAGACTGATCTGTGTGGGCCACTGGTCTTCTTCTTCTTTGAATAATTCAGATGGCTAAAAACAAAGAGGCAGGGGATCATCTGGTCATATGCTTCTGCTTCTGGGTCCTCCTCAATCTGATATTCAATGGCTCTTTGGGGCTGCAACACTAGAGGCGATACCTTTGGAACAGTATCTTGATTAACCTCCAGACGGTCAATAGCAACAGGTGGTGACACTTGATCATATATAGCATGATAGTTATCCTTGATAAATTGAAAAGATTCAAAACAAAACGGTAAAGTTCCTTCACTGAAATCGGCACACTCTGCATCTTCCTTCTTTTCTTCATAGCTGAGATGGGCACGCTGATCATTAGGTTCAGGTTGCTGAACCTGAATACTACTTCCTGCCAAAATAGGATTTGATTCCTCTGCAAGGCTGATTTGACCATTAGGCTCATAATCCTCATCATACAGATCGTACTTGGGCAGACAGTTGAAAGAAGAGGAGCTGTTATATTCACACAGTATATCAGGAGACTGCTCCATCATGTATGGCTGGATGAATATGTCATCTGTTTTGTGGCAGGTTTTTTCGTGAATGTCACTACTTTCCTGTTGTGAAACAGATCTGTTCTGGTGCTCTGAACTTTCTACTTTCATTGTGATCAGCTGCATCATTTCCTCTGTCTTTTGTAACACACTATGAAATCTTTCTTCTTGCTGTGCCTTGCACTGTTCCTCCCTTCTTTTTAGATTTGCCTCTACGCCCACAGCTATGTCCTGCATCTGTTTCAAAGTGGACGGGCTTCTTTCTCTCAGACAGAATTCCATTTCTACGTCAAATGCTCTAGGATATTGCAATAGAGCTAAATCAAGGGGAGGTCTTACATTTAGAGGCATGGCTTGATAAACTTGATTGAATCTGTCTGAAAATTGTTGAACAGATTCATCTGGATGCCTTTCTAAATGATTGTATTCTTCGATCAGCAAGAAGAGATTACCTCTGATCATCCATCTATCAAGGAAAAGCTTGGCACACTGCTGAAACATAGAGATGCTCGCCTCAGGCAACGCTTTAAACCAAGTCCTAGCTTCGCTTTGCAAAGAAAGGGCAAATAGTCTAAGACTGACATCTTCATTTTCCACTTCAAATGTATTAAGATAGTCTTCAAAAGCCTGGATATGTTTCTGGGCAGTAGCGCCATTCTCTCCATCAAATCTAGGGAGATATTCAGGATGATTTGCCGGCAGGGGACCAAGCACAGGAGGCAAAATGAGTGGCTTGTATCTTTCAGGAACTTTACGAGGCACGGGAGTATGTACAGGAACTAGAAGACTGGACTCTATTTTTGGTTCCTCCCTGACTGTATGATGATCTTCAACAGCATTTGAAAGCTGCTGCTCTGATGTGCAAGGAGGCTTTTCAACAATCTTTTCCAAAGGAAAAACACAAAAATTTGACATAAAATCGCTTTTAAAGTACAATATGCACAGCAAAATTTGGTGCAGGAGAAAGAACATGATTTCTTGGATGATAGTCCAAGTCGAGAGCCTGATCTGCTTATACAATTCCTTCGGGTTCATTTCTCCAGCGGAGTCTTTATTATGGGGATGAAGTGGAGTCGCCAGGTAGATGATGTAACCTTAAAGTGCCTGATCTCTGTCCATCGTCACAGATCAGAGCTGAACATGAAAAACCCTGAAGAAAAGGAACACTTTCTCCAGAAAACGAGGCGAACTGGTCAAAATTGAGGATTTGCACTAATAAACACATGATTCATCTCCCCAGTGGATTCGCCGTTATGTTATCACTCAGGTTGTCCCTTTTGATTCCCAAAGGGATACGGCCGAGGTAACTACAAACCAACTTTGGACTGCAGGCCCTAGCCTGCCTGCAGTCAGAGAGGGCTCTCTCTTTATGATTTAGCTTTGTTGAAAGGGGTGATTTTAGGCTAGTTATGATGCACAGGGTTTTGATTGAGTTTTGGTGGGAAAACTGACACTTTCAGGTAGAGAGGCTGAGTATAGTCTGAATGTTTCAAACCATTGGGCGTGGAGTCGAGGAGGGGAACTGCTGGTGTTTTTCTTTAATAACAGTGAGGGGAAAATGGAGCAAGATAACTGAAGCAGAAGCAACTTTCAGGTTCAAGGGATGGCAAGAATGCTAAAGAAAGAGAGGCAGTTAAGAATCTCTCCAATAGATTTAGCAGAGGAAACAACAAGGCGCTACCTAGGAGCAGTTAAGAATCCCTAGATAATTGGCCAGCACAGGTGAACTGGGGTAAACATGAGCCAGAAGGAATTCAATGTTCATAACCAATTCATTCAGAAGAAAACATAAAGAAACAGCAAGAATTGAGCATAGAGAGTATTTAACTAATTCTAGGCTATTCTTTCTTCCTGCTACTTAGATAATGGTAAACACATAAACAGAGATAAGAGGCACTTATTGCTTCAGGCCGCAGCGCAGGAATTCCATCTCCAACTCTTCAACACATTCATCAACAACAGACCGTTCGCTCTCCAAGCCTTAAGCAATCTTTGATTACAGAAAAGTTCAGGTATACACAGCGAGTCTCTAATGAAAATTACCAATTGACCAACCCTTAAAACTATACAGAGGGTGGTATATATAGGGCAAAACTCTGCAGAGTTTCCTTTATTACATCTTGACCTAATTAGGTCACAAAAAATGACTACTTGACCTAATCCTATCTAGAAATAAATGCAAAGAATGTCTCGGGCCATGCTCAGGGCCGATGTGTCAAAACTGAATGAATGATGTTGTCCTCGGTGGCTTGCTGCAATTCTTTCTGCAATAAATGGGTATGGGTCTCTGCTTCCTTGCTGTCCTGGTGTCTTGAATGTCTTGACGGTGATTTGAAAGCAAGGATGGGTTGATGCTTATAGATTTGATTTTCTGGGGGCTTCATCAATGTTCAGGTGCCTCAAGCCCCTAAAAAATCATGACTGATTCTTTCTGGCGTCCTTTCTTCAACTGATACTCTCTGACAAAATCTGGGCTGCTGATCTACTGTGCTGCGTGTCTAATCACCAGTAAATGGCCGCTGTTCGGCCTTTGTATCATCTGGAATTGTCTTCTGATCATTTTGGTATGCTCTGTGAAGAAAACGGATCATTTCTGCGCCTTTTCAGGCTTCCTAGGGCTGCATGGAGCGAAGATTCCTTAAAGATTCCCTGAAGAGGCCAAATCGCTCATCAAAAACTGCCTCAGAATTCGATTCCGGGGCTCCGAAGTGCAATTTTTGCGCCTCTGTGTCTAAAAAAGGGTTGATGACATCAGCATGATGTCATCATTGTACGGAGGGTGACGTCAGCATGGCGACGTGGCGGGATGATGTCAGCATGACATCATCATGTACGGACGATGACATGGCAGGTACGGTGGCGGGACACGTGGCAGTGATGTGGCAGGAGGCCACATAGGCGGGTGACTCATCGGATGACTGTACAGGGGGGGTGACGTGGGCTGTTGACTGTGCAAGGGTGACGTGAGCTGGTGACGTCACCGGGCGGTAAGCGGTATGTGGTGCACCGCTTATGGGGGATGGCGGTTTCGGAGGGAGGGACTCCGCCACAGCCTGGCGCCTGACGCGTGGCGAGGGTATGGCGGCGAAACCGCCGAACTCCCGGACGTTAAAGGCCGGGCGCGTCGGGGATGAGGATGCCCGCCAGCCGTTGATCTGCGGGGCTGTGGATCGGACGGCTGGCGGCGAACGCGACGGGATAGGGGGTTAACGGGCGGGAATATTCGCAGGAATATTCTGAGTTTAATGTGCGCGGCGGATGGGTTAGAACTTAGGGAAACGGGTTTAAGGGGTTTTTACAGCGGTGGGGTGAAGTTTTACAAGGGGGAACGTGAAAACATGGGTTTTTTGGGGGTTTGTGGGGTTAAGGGAGAGGTTACTAGCTGACCAGATGTCAAACCAGTTCCTCTATGACTCGGATGGGCTAAAAACAGTCCCAGATGGACTGAGATTTCCCGGACTTAGTAGAAAGTAAGGCTATAATGCCAGGGAGGGGTATTTACATAGGGGGATTTATATACATGATTTTAATAGGGGAAGGGAAAAACTAATAGGGAGTTATATAATAAGGGTGATGAGAAAAAGAGAGATGTTAGTGAACTCCAGCCTGAGTACCTCCAACTGAAAAACTGCCTCAAAGCAAAAATGGATTGCTTTATCAAAACTGGAACACAGCAGTGGCCTTTAGACCAGCCTACTCTCATGGATACTTTCTGGCCATCTGTAGAAAATATGGAGCATTGCAGCATGCATAGCACGACATATTTGGCATGTAAAATTGTCGATCATGAAAGATGATTAACCTGCTGCAGCAGGAGGCTAACAGTAGTATGCCTGAGATTTCCCTTGCATTCCCTGCTGGTATGGTCTAGGTCCATGCGGTCTCCTTTGGTTTATGAAATAAAGTGGTTCAGTGGTTCCTTTGGCCCCTTGGTATAGAGCTTTAAGTCTGGGCAAGGAAGGTCACTTATATGTAAAATGGTCTTCTTCACAAACTGAACAAACCTCTATGGAGTTCAATGGGTATTCATTCCTAGGATGCCTTCTGGTGCACCTAGGACAAAAAATGGCCAAAGCCCTCTCTACTTCCTCATATTTCCTTTCGATATGCAAGGTATCCATTTGCATGGCAAGAGTTTGCAGCATCTCACTCTTGAAGTCTTCTAGCATGTGTCCAAGCTCACCTTTTATGGATGAACTGGATGAGGAGGTACTAGCTATGGGTTGACTCCCCCTACCTCTCTTTCTGGCTGCCCTAGAATGGTTTCTAAAAATAGTCTTTATGTCTTCATAAGGTAGTTGGTAGATGTCTCCCCCAGCCAGCAGATGGAGGGTGTTTAGAAGGTCTTCTAGAATTCCCCTGAGCAGGACCAACTTCAGTTATTCGGGGTCAAGTGTGAACCTAGCCCTTTTATAACTGAGTTGGAACCTCTCTTCATAATCTTCCAATGATTCATCACTTCCCATGGTCATTAGAAAGATTTCTTCCTTGGCGTCTTTTGACCTATAGTAGTCTCGATATTTGTTATTGAAGGCTTGTTGCATCTAAGCCCATGTTGTGATGCTATTGCTAGGTAACCCCATGAACCAACGCAATGCTACATCCTTGAAGGTAGAATGGAATAGTTTCAACTTTTTCTCATCTTCTGCATAGTCATAGGTTCGACAGATAACAACAAACTCAAACAAGAAGGTGTCAGGATCTTCTGTAATCAATCCATGGAAGTGAGGTAGGGCTGAAGGGCTTATGTTTTTCATTTTAGTGTCCCCATTGGTTTCTCGAATGGGAAAGGTACCCTCTACTCTTTCTCCATTCCCCCTAACATTTTTGTTTTCATCCATTGTCTAAGGAGGGATGTTTTCTTCTTCGTCTTCCCCTATAGGTTCTTCAAATATCTCTGGTTGTTCACCTAAAGATTCTTCTGGATCACTGCCACAGAAGAAGAGAGAAGGCTGGCTATGTGATGTGGTGGGGGTGTTAGGTAATAATTTTCCTGAATTATCTCTTTTCCTACAAGGCATGAAAGGAAATCTTTTTTGGTTGGATTTTTCTTTTTCCTGCTTGTACTTGCAAAACCAAATTGATTAAACAAACAAATTGCAACTAACTGAAATGAACTTGCTAAAATGAAATTGCATAATTGAAAAAGGAAAGCAAATGAAATGCGGAAAAGAAATGACTAATCTACTTTTGCTGGAATGGAAATTTCAAAATTGAAATGAAAGCAAGGAAAGAGCTAATCTACTTTTGTTGGAATGGAAATTGCAAAATTGAAATGAAAGCAAGGAAAGAGCTAATCTACTTTTGCTAGAATGGAAATTGCACAATTGAAATGGAAGCAAGGAAATGGCTAATCTACTTTTGCTGGAATGGAAATTGTAGAATTGAAATGAAAGCAAGGAAATGCAAAAATTGAAAGAAACAACTACTCTAATTTTGTTGAAATAAACTACTTAGCATAATGTTGTAGTAGGAAATAGAAGAAAAGCAACAATACTCTGACGTTTCCCCGACAACGGCACCAAAAAGTGGTGAGCACCAGTATTGCAACAATAATGTTGCAACTCCTAGGCTTCCTACTTTACCTTTTATCAACCCGATAGTTCGTAACAAACTTGGAAGCAAAGATGTTGTATGCACAAGTACTAGTTCTTACTGCAGGCTATCACTTGGTCACCTGGCGCAAGATCACTAGGAGCTCAACCAACTTCCATGAATTCCAGAAGAAGCTTTATATGTGATGAAAGAAAGGAAAGCTTAACCTACAGAGGCTACTCTACTTGCAGAAAGTGAAATAAGACTAAAATGTGAAGTAACTCTAGCAAACCCTAATTAACCAACTAACCCTACTTTTGCAGAAAGAGAGGTGAAAAACCATAAAATGAATGCCATTACCTACATAGGATTTAAACAACATCTATTCAAGCTATTTCTAGAAGGAAATGAGAAAAAAATATCTTTTTGGATATTTATGTATTTTTAGGTGAAATTGGCATGCATGTAATTTATTTGTTTTTGAATGTGGCAACGATTAGGTGGCGATGGACGGCGACTTTGGAGTTTGCAAAGGTGTAGGAAGGTGTGGAGGGGTCCTAGGAGGTCTCAGGTGGCCTCCTGGAGGCTTTCCCTACAATTGGACTTCAAAAAGACACCTATAGGAAAATCTACAGGAGGCTGCAGGGGATCTACAGGGGGTCTACAGGAGAATGCCGAAAGCTGTTTTAGAGGTTTTTAAGGTGGGAAAATGGGTGGAAAGAGTATATGATGGTATGACGATGTGTTAAGGTGTCTAAGGTTCATCAAGGAAGATTATGGAAGAGAAATATGGTTGGACTTGTTCAAGGAAAGAAAGGAAAGTTCATGAGAAAAGCGCAGAAAATTAAGGCAGATTTCTGAGAGACTTTGGATGACCTGTGGAACATGGATCAAAAAGAGATGGCGATGGCTTATTGGTTGACTTATTGTGAGCAGATATTTACTACAAGAGAACTAAAGATCAAGCTCTGAAACTAAGCAAGCAAAGAAACTAGCTACACTAAAAAACAAAACTGTTCATCAAGCTAGTCTAAATTCTGATCTAGGAAAGTAAATGCTGAAAAATGCTATACGAAAAGAAAACATGGAAGGAAATTTGTTGTATAGACAGAAATGAACATGATGAAATAGATCTATAGAAAGCATTAACCTTCTAACAAACTACATTATCTATGTTCCTAATAATTTTCCTTAATTATCTCTGTTCCTACGAGGCATTAAAGGAAATCTTTTTTGGTTGGTTTTTGCTTTTTTTGTTTGTACTGCAAAACCAAATTGATTGAACAAACAAATTGCAACTAACTAAAATGAACTTCCTGAAATGAAATTGCATAACTGAAAAGGGAAAGCAAATGAAATGCAGAAAGGAAATGACTAATCTACTTTTGCTGGAATGGAAATTGCAGAATTGAAATGAAAGCAAGGAAAGAGTTAATCTAATTTTGTTGGAATGGAAATTGCAAAATTGAAATAAAAGCAAGGAAAGAACTAATCTACTTTTGCTGGAATGGAAATTGCACAATTGAAATGAAAGAAAGGAAATGGCTAATCTACTTTTGCTAGAATGGAAATTGCAGAATTGAAATGAAAGCAAGGAAATACAAAAATTGAAAGAAACAACTACTCTACTCTTGCTGAAATAAACTACTTAGCAGAATGTTATAGTAGGAAATAGAAGAAAAGCAGTAATCACACTGTTATCACAAAATCAAGCACTGAAGGCTGCCAATCAGCAAGATTCTGTGTAACTATTTCAAACCAGGCTTTGGACTAAGGCTTAGCCTCCTTAGTCTAAGAGGGCTCTCTCACAGATTATGAATATTGACTAATGACAAGGAAAGATGGCTAACTCTTAAAAACACATGAAAAATAAGCTGGCTGGACAAATATCAAAGTGATTCCCATTGGGCTTATGGAGTCTCACACATCTCAGCAAACAAAAACACCATCTTTTCATAGAAATCAGGGCTCTTTACATCTAATGTTCAAACACAACTTACATAAAACACAGTTTTCCAAGGCATACAGGAAGTCAGAGCATGACACATGAGTTCTGAGTGATTATGCAGTAACAAAACTGTAAAAGAACACTAAAGAGAATAAACCATCATACATTTGAACCATTAGATCTATTGTGAATCCTGAGAAGAAACAACAGTCATTTGCATTACTGAAATCTGCTATATACACAAGCCAAAACAGTCTTCAGAATATCCAACCTCTTCTCTATCTTTGTTTCAGCTATTTATAAAGTTCTTCTACCTGACTCCCCTTCATCTGAGGGGAACTCGAAGTCCTTTTCTAATGACACCTATTAATCTTTAAACTAACTAATAAAAGTCACTTACTACTAACTGACAGTTCTAGAAACCTAAAACAACTAGGATTCTAATCCTACATCATGCTGGACATAGTATTTATTACAATCAAGATTCATTCTCTGCCAAGTGGATTACTATAGTTGTAGCTTTGATGGCTTTAATTACAATGAACTTCATTCTTTGACATCTGCTCTCCTTCTGGCGGTGGCTGTGATGAACCTTTAATGCTCCATGTTTGTCTTCAATGACATATCTTTCTGTTACCCTGAAACATAGGCCCCTGTTTGTCGGTCTTTGATGAGCTGCTCCATATTCGAATCCAACGAAGCATGCCTTTCATCTTTGATTATTCGGAACATATCAGAATTCCACGTCCTTGATCTGCTGCCTACCTTTGCCATGTCAGATTTTAGCATTAAAGAAAAATATATCAGGGCCCTTTTCCGTATAATGTTACAGACTTCATGACAAGATCTATAAACACAATTCAAATAAAGATTTGTTGTTGTCTTCAGTATCAGAAAATCTGCCCTGTTGTGACTATACGAAAACTGTAAAGTCAATTGTATGGGTGCTTCTCCATATAGAATTCTTTTTATCTTTGCTAATCTTTCTGTGTAAGCTGCCTCTTTTATGTCTGCTAGATTGGTTTTCCCATTGCTAGTATGAACAGTATCAACCATGCTTTTATCTTCCATGTGGACATCCTCAGATGTGTCCATTGCAACAGAGATGTCAGGAGAAGCAATGGTACCAATTCCAGGAGCATTTAACTTTCAGAAGGAAAGCCTAATGCTCGTTCTTCATCATAATATTCATCATCTCGCTGGATCTGTTTGTCCTGAGTATGCTGGTCCTGCACTGATTCTTTTAAATCTGTTCTTGAAAGGACCGATGATTTGTGACCATTAGGTTTTAAACAAGACCTCTACATTACAAGTATTGTGCCCTGATATAAATATAAATCCAAACTTAGGTACCATCTGTAGCATCTAAATTTATGTTCCTCTCAAAATGGCTCTGCTCACATATCTTTGCAATCCAAGTCCAGGTCAACAAATATTGAATTACTATTGCTAATCAAATCTTGTTGTCACAGAGCACTATGAATATTTTTGTAAAAGAGGAAGCTTTTTCAACAAGAAGTGTACTCCAATCAAGTCTTCTGATTGGATCAAATATTTGACCCCCGAGAGATGAGGAAAAACGAATGTTTGAGCTCAAAACACTAAGAGTAGTCTCAACAGATTCTCATACCTGAGCTACAGAATGATCCAAGCAATTCAAAACCTCCTCTAATAATTTATCTTGTAAGTTGATTTCTGCAGTTGACATGAAGGAAGGAGACACCTTTACTAAAGTCGCACATAGAAGGTCAAACCTTTTAGCCACCATGCGAGTTGGAACTGTACTAGGTAATGGTTCAGCAAGGCAATCCATAATTTTTTCCGCAACAATGGTATAGTTTTCCCATCCCTTCCTTTTCCAGTAACTCTTCTAAAGGGCTCTGCAAGGATTGGAGTACTGTTTCTCCACATTCTTTAACAAGACATTTAAATAACTTGGCAAAACCAGGTACAAATGCTTCTCCTTTTAATTTTGCCAGGAGGATGGTAAAAACATCCAACTTGGAAGTTTTTGAGAGTCTATAATGAACCTTACGGAATCTCTTTGAACCTTTGTTTGGGTGGGCACGTAATTGCACTTCCTCTTCAAAATCCTTCAACAAGCACAGAGGCACATGATACTCGCTAAGCCAATACTTACATGTACCATCTAAGGCCTCCTCAACCTTTGTTCCTTGTTTAACAATGCAAGTTGGGATGGCTTTCTGTTTCCCAAAGTCTATCAAATACTTTATCAGACCATTTTCTGAATTCTTGGCACAAATAACAGTCTTCTTGAAGACAGCAGACTCTTTGTCTCCTACCATTTTAAGTTGACAGAAATTCTCTGAATTTAAAAGGTCATCCCATCTAATGCAAGCATCAAGGTTCCTTATCTGTACAGCTAGTTGTGATACACTCCTTGCCATTTCAACAGAAGCTCGCCATGCAAACTGTCTACTTCTTCTGGGGATTTCTAAACCTTCCCAATTTCCTCTAGTTTTTTTGAAAGCCTGCGCCGTTTGCAAGTTGACAAAATCTTTTTCTCCGATTGCACTCTGACTTCAGGCTTGCTCTTTAGCAACTTAACACCGTGGCACTTGTAACAGGTAAACATGTACTGAGTTTATCCGAGAAATGGGAAGATACCGAACATTTCCGATGAAATGAACCTTGACAAAAATGGCATCGAAGAGGTCAATCCAGTTTCTTGAGCGCGGCCATGGAGCATAAAAAGCTTCCAACCATCCATTCACCAATTTATCTCGAATACTTTGGGACATAGTCATTGCCTGGCTGTTTGGGTTGTTTGCATCAGGAAAAACATGATCATAAGATAAACCATTCAGCATGCCATTGACAAAACCTTCTCTGCCACCCGTTTGCGTGGAAAAAGAACTCTTGTGGAGCTAGGCCACGAAGATAATGAACTACATCTCTCTCTGGCACTTCATCAAACACTTGCGCCCAAGACATAAATGCTATTCCATGAATTTGCCACCTGCCAATAATCGGTTTCACCCACAGCGGAAAGAAATCTCCACCGGCCCATTTGTATAGACCTCAGCCATGATATGAAAGCGGTGCTCCCATATAAACCCGCGTATTGACACATATCTGAGCGAAGCACTAAATTATCCACATTTGCCCTACGTTTACATTTCTAGATCTCATACCGTTACTAGCTCATTCGTTGAAGGAATTGGAGATAGAGACAGATGATTTGCTCCCAGATCCTGGAAAGCAACTCCGTGCTCAAAAGCAACTATATGAACAATAAGATGTAAATGAGATGTCCCAATGGATCTACTTTCTCTCTCCTTGATGTTCTCAATGGCTCTAAATGCAATTTCATCTAGCCCCTCAATGCGTGGAATCTGCCCACATTCATACTTGTTGACTAGCTTCTCTGAACGCTCAATTTCTCCTCGCCACTCCTTTATACCACAGAGTCTCTTTGTTTGTGACTACATTAATGAAGCTCTGTATTAGAAGGGGGGCCACAAACATGACAGACAATTTTGTAAAAGCCAAAATAGCAGTGAGGCTAGATAACTTCCAGAAAGACCATAATATAGTGAATACTAGAGAGCATTGCCTTGACTGCAACTTCGATTGGAGCAGAGCAGAACTATTTTCAGCTCTATCCTGAGGTCTAAGCATAGGTAAATCCTGAACATTAATGGCACACCTCTGCCCAGTAGCCAACAGATAATTCAACCAGGAAAAAGTCAACCTGTGTATAAATCCTGAACTAGCATAACGTGTGAGGGTTCCAGAGTTCTATTTTTGGGGAAAGAGTATTTTATCAGTTAACATATTTTCAGGAATTAGATCAGGATTTTCTACCACTTCTCCCAGAGTTATGCGCAACTGTCTCAACACTCGCAACTGTCTCAACATGCTGCGCTGCGAAACTACTGAAAACTGACTTATGCGCTACGAAATCACCTAAAGAGCATGTTGCGCTGCGAAACTGCTGAAAAAGATTTATGTACCTTTGGCAAACAATTGAACTGATGTGAACAATTCAGAGTTTTTTTCTTGAGTGATAACACACACAATACTCTAACGCTTCGCCGACAACGACATCAAAAAGTGGTGAGCACTAGTATTGCAGCAATAATGCTGCAACTCCTGGGCTTCCTACTTTACTTTTTATCAACCCGGTAGTTCGTAACAAACTTGGAAGCGACGGTGTTGTATGCACAAGTACTAGTTCTTACTACAGGTTGTCACTTGGTCCACTGGCGCAAGATCACTAGGAGCTCAAGCCAACTTCTATGAATTCCAGAAGAAGCTTTATATGTGATGAAAGAAAGAAAAGCTTAACCTACAGAGACTACTCTACTTGTAGAAAGTGAAATAATACTAAAATGTGAAGTAACTCTAGCAAACCCTAATTAACCTGCTAACCCTACTTTTGCAGAAAGAGAGGTGAAAAACCATAAAATGAATTCCATTACCTAAATAGGATTTAAACATCATCTATTCAAGCTATTTCTAAAATAAAATGAGAAAAAAAACATATTTTTGGATTTTTATGTATTTTTAGGTGAAATTGACATGCATGTAATTTATTTGTTTGTGAATGTGGCAGTGATTAGGTGGTGATGGAGGGTGACTTTGGAGTTTTCAGAGGTGTAGGAAGGTGTGGAGAGGTCCTAGGAGGTCCCAGGTGGCCTCCTGGAGGCTTTTCCTATAATCGAACTTCAAAAAGACACCTACAGGAAAATCTACAGGGGGCTGCAGGGGATCTACAGGAGGTCTACAGGGGGTGTACAGGAGAATGTCGAGAGCTTTTTTAGAGGTTTTTAAGGTGGGAAAATGGGTGGCAAGGGTAGCTGATGGCTATGAGGATGTGTTAAGGTGTCTAAGGTTCATCAAGGAAGATTAGGGAAGAGAAAGATGGTTGGACTTGTTCAAGGAAAGAGAGGAAAGTTCATGAGAAAAGTGTAGAAAATTAAGGCATATTTGTGAGGGACTTTGGATGACCTGTGGAACATGGATCAAAAAGATATGGTGATGGCTGATTGGTTGACTTATTATGAGTGGAGATGTAATGCAAGAGAACTGAAAATCAAGCTCTGAAACTAAGCAAGCAAAGAAACTAGCTACACTAAAAAACAAAACTATTCATCAAGCTAGTCTAAATTCTGATCTAGGAAAGTAAATGCTAAACAATGCTATATGGAAAGAAAAAATGGAAGGAAATTTGTTGTATAGATAGAAATGAACATGATGAAATAGATCTACAGCAAAGCATTAACCTTCTAACAAACTGCAACACTAGAAATCCTATGAAAAAATGCAAATCTGTGTTTTTTTGTGGCAGCAAGAGGGTTTTGGCCTCAATTCATGGTCCCAAAGGGAGGAAAGGAGGCCAAGGCTCTATTGATGGCCTTTTTGTATCTTCTTCTATCACTTTTCAACCTGATAAAGCAAACTGAAATGGAAACAACCTTTTAAATCACCAAAAACAACGGTTTATTCTTAACTAAAAAAGAAATCTATCTAACAGCAATGAATTCATAAACTGAAACAAAGCATATAAATACAAAAAAAGAGGTGATTGGCTACTTGGATTGGGCCCTAACCTAAGAGCTTTATCCCTCTGAGGTTAACTCATTTATAGCTCAGAAACAATCTCATCTTCATTATCAAAATAACGGTAAGATTACATGAAACTATCTACAAAAGTACGCTGAAAGTTGAGTAGAGAAAAGCTACAACAAAAGTGCGAAAATTTTACTAACATACAGCAACCTAATGAGGCCCTAGGCCTCTCTACTTATACAATTTGAGCTTCCAACAGCTCCCTTAAAATTAGGGAGGCTTGGCTCCCCAAAACATGAGATAGACAACAGTTATACTCCACTTGCTCGGCTGCCTCTTTGGTGCATTGATGTGGTTGCTTGTGCTCCGACCTTTCCAAAGGAGAATTCGAAGTAGGGAGTCATAAATGAGGGGAACACGCTCCTATAAATCCTCTCGCTTGTTTTCTTCAAATATTTGCTGCCAAATGTTCATTAAATCTTTGACTTTGTCTCCAAAATTGACCAAAAATCTGCATTAAGCACACATTAGACTTCAAGGCATAATGACCAACCCAACTCACTCTATTAGCATAAATATAATCAAAAAAATGCAATAAACTAATGAGAATGGTGGATTAAGCTAAGTTAGGAGGCAAAATGATCCCATATCATTACCCATTTATGGGGCTCATCATGGGTGAATTCCACCGTGGATGGACGATTACATGGGAGTACGAGAGTTCCTGCACTTTGGACTCTAATGAAGAAATAGAACGCTGACAGAATCAGTTACATGAAGTAACTACGTTGAATTGAAATATGATGAGCAGGTCCATGCGCTACATATCGTCAGAGGTAAGAAATCTACCTATTTATGATGGTTTGAATGAGGTAGATACCTTTTTGGATGCATTTGTGAGGGAGGTGCCAGAAAAATAATACTTCCAGGCCTTGGACTGGGCACTGCACGCTATGCTCGCAAGATGGTGGGGTACGCACAAGGGGAGTTTTGATGATTGGCACAAATGTAGGAGAATGATGTGAACACGATATGGGAAGCCTAAGATGCGACTACAAAACAAGTATGATGGGTAGAATGATCCGTGCACATGGATGCGGGCCTATGAAGAAAAACCCCAATCTGAGCAGGTGCACTTGTACTCTGCGCTAAAGTACCTTCTCAATAAGCCTATGTTTGGGGGCTCATCTGCAGATGGCTCTTATTGTTCCAAAAATATGATTTTGAAGTTGTTGTGAAGCCTGGACGATTGAACACAGGACTAGATCACCTATGGCGCATTGAGACTTGGGAGGAACCTATTAATTTGGAGGAAGGATTACCTGATGCACAACTCTTTACTGTGCGCATCACAGATGGACATTTTGAGGATATAATACACTTCCTAACAACTGGAACTATGTCAGAAGGATACTCTTTCCAATAGAAGAAGGAATTAGTAGTGCACACGATAGATTTATTTGTCATTGTTGGGCATTTATATAAGATGGGGAATGATGAAATACTGTGAAGGTATTTACTTGAATTTGAACGAAGTAGCATCCTTGTGGAAGCTCATGGAGGCACTGTGGGAGTAAATTATGTAGGGATAGAAACTGCGCAAAAGATTCTATGTGCAGGGTTGTGGTGGCCAACCCTTCATTAGAATTCAAAAGCATATTGCAAGGCGTGCGACGTATGTCAAAGAACAGGAAGGCCACCACAGAGGGATGAAATGCCTTTTAATCCACAAATGATGTTGCAACCTTTCAAAAAGTGGGAAATATATTTTGTAGGACTGATTTAGCCACAAGGAAAGACAGGTGCGAGGTACCTTATCACTGCGACAAAGTATTTGACTTGTTGGGCAAAAGTGCAGTCGGTGAAGGATTGCATGGGCGCGAATACCATGAAGTTTCTATTTGAACATGTATGGACGTGATTTGGATGCCCAAATATTTTGATGAGTGATCGAGGTACGCACTTTCTAAACAAAATGATCAGCGCACTGACGGGAGAATTTCAGGTGTATCATCAAAAGAGCACACCTTATCACCCATAGACTAATAGGATAGTAGAAGAATTCAACAAAGTACTAGAGACTGCACTGACCAAGGTATGCAATGCTCAGCGAAGTGATTGGGACCTATGCATACCTACAGTATTATGGGCTTATCGGACAATGTGTAAGAAGCTAACAGGACATACACCCTTTAGGCTGGTATACGGGGTTGAAGCTATGATGCCTATGGAATACATCATGCCTAGTCTACGCATAACAACATTCACAGATATGACAGATCGCAGAGCTCATGCAGTTGGATGAGCTCAAAGAAGAGACATTTTTGGCTGGATTCCACCATCAGGTCCAAAAGCAGCGCAAAAAGGCGTGGCACGATTGACATATTAAGTTGTGCACCTTTAAGGTGAATAAATTGGTGTTATTATATGATTGTAAGTATGATAAATTTCTAGGGAAACTCAGAATGCATTGGCTGGGGCCGTATGTTATTAAGGAGATTACCGATGGTGGTGCAGCCCAGTTGGTTAAGTTGAGTGGAGATCCCTTCCCGGGAAAAGTGAATGGAAACCGTTTGAAGCCATACATAGGTGGCCTGACCATCTAACTAGTTGACAGAAGCACAGTCTTAGCACCCCAGGTAGCTGAAAGGAGGCGCGAGACTATAAAACTACACTGCCTGGGCGCTATGTGATTTCAAGACTACGCGACGCAGCGAAGTGTCAGAGGATCCGCGACAGTGTGAAGACAGTTGCGTTCACGCGCAGGTCTACTAGAAAGTGACCGTTAAAGTCACTATTGACCATTTGATGGTTGGTTTGAGGCCAAATGGAGTGAGTGGAAGGCATTGAAGGCGATCTTTATGGGCTAGATCCTTGAAAATTTATCGCTAATCTAGCATTAATGGATTTAATGTGGGAGAAACGATCGAATTCAAATTCAAAATTCCCTATAAATTACAAGTGGATGTCCAGTGAAAAACACTTGGCGATTTGAGAACTGATTTGTTGCGCGCTCAAGTATTCATGAATCGAGACTTATTCGAGACTCTGAAATCAAATTTGTTGTTTGAGAAACTACCAGAGACACTGAAAGAACTTTGAAATAGCACTATGTCATCACCTGAAGAAGCCATGGACATAGGAGTAGTGACAGCTGAGGAAGTCGTGAAGGAAATTGTGGAAGTGGAAGCCCCAAAGAGCACAGGAATAATCGTTGAGGTCGCTAAATCACCCCGCACACCGAGACTTAAGAAGTATAAGCGGGCCATGATACCGACGCATGTCTCACCAAAAAACCTGCAGAGGACCAAGCTCACATTGCAGGAAAAGGGGAATGCCATTAATCTGAAGGCCGAAGAGGACTCTGAAGAAATCCTAGTAGAGGAGGAAGATGTAGAAATGGAAGTTGAAACCCAGGGTGCGGACCCTATTACTTGGTTGTCGGAATATGTTCCTCCATGGAAGGGTAAAGCCAAGGTGCTGAAGGATATAGATGAGAGAAAGAGCTCTCTGCAAACTCCACTACTCCTAGAGGATATTATTTTTGAGGGACTGCACTTGGGGCAGGTTTTTGTGTTGAAATTCGAAGATTGGGACTTCACAGACAATGAGAAGTTCTCGCATTTAGCAACTGCAAAGCTAATGTGCTAGAGGATTGACGCAATGGATGGAACGATTGAATTGGAGCCATGTACATGGCTCATAGGTGTAGAGAAAGTCGGGTTACTTAACATGCTCTAGGTGTCGCTTTACCACCGCGCCCCAATGACCGTCTTCATCATCAGGTAGCTACTCTGCTTGGTGCATGATGGGTTTTTGTGGCTAGAGGAGCCCATTCCCATCACATACCATCTGATTCACCGAATTACATAGTGGCCTTACTCGAGGGAGGATCCAACTCATATTTCTGAAGAAAAGGTGATGAGTTGGCCCTCGTGGAAGAAATGAAGAAGAGGTTCAAGTTGGAGAAGAAAAAGCAAGGCTATGCCATCTCCAACATTAATAACCCTGTCGTCAAGGTTGCGACACAAATCCTAGCAGGGAAGGTGATGTAGAAGTGCCACCCGGATGAGGTGCCCATGCCCGTAGTTTCACTAGCGGCCCAATGTGCGGAAGGAGACTAGTTCAAGTGGGTGAAATATCTATGCGGCAAGTTGTTATGAAACTAGCTCACAAAAAGATATAAAAGATAGATCAACACCTTAGAATTCAACCTCTTCGAGGGGGAAACCTCCTTTACATTACATAAATGAGCAATTCTTGGATGATAAAAATGACAAGACCTCCTTTCTATATATAGGAGACTAAGGGGTCATAATATAATCAGAGCTGACATAACAATAATAATATAAGGGCACAATAATAACAATAGTGGGCTTCTATGGGGCACAATAATAACAATAGTGGCTTCTATGGGGACTACATGGGTATAACAATATAATAATGGGGTTGTACTAATAACAATATGGGGTTACACTAGTAGTATAGGGGCCTAACATGTCCCTCTCCTTCAAAAAGTGTTGTCCTCAACGCTTGAGTAGTTCTTGATGCTTCTGTATAAAATTCTTGTCCTTCCATGTGAAATATTCAATAGGTAAGTTCTTCCACTTGATGAGATGCTTTGAAATTGATCGATTTCGTAGCTGTCGACTTCTCGGTTCTGTAAATGCTTCAGGTTCCAATATGCTTTTTCCTTCCTTGTCAAGTTCTGGCAATATTGTTGGAACTGGGATATTCGGCAACTTTTGAATGAGTTCCCACCCTGCTTCACCATTCTTCCATTCATACCTTCCTTAGTTTATCAAATTTGGTTGGATAATTGTACCAACCTCTTCCATTTCTGTAACCATATGTTCAATTTCACTCCTTTGGGCATATGGATATCTATAAGGCTTGATGTTTCGAGGAACGCATCTTGGAATAAAATAAATAGCATGATCATGATCACGAATACGTGGGAGTCTCAAATACCTTGGAATGATTGTCCAAGACTTTTTGGAGATCTGGAGAAATACATGATTTCGATGTGTGAACAGTTAGCGAACATAATTGTGCAATTACACCTCGTTTTTCTTTCTTTAGAAGCTTTGTCATTCCATCAGAGTTGATTATCTTTCCTGGTTTCCCTGTGATACCCCTTAATTCAACTTCCTTTCCTTCCGAAGAAAATTTCATAAAAAGTTCTTGAAAATTAAAAGTTGTTGTACCCAAGGATTGTAGCCATTGGACTCCTAGTACAACATCAACACCACCCATTGGAACGGAAAACATTGGGCTATTCAATACATATTCTCCCATGGATAGCTTGATATTATGGCACTTTCCAGAGCAATTTATGGTTCCTCCACTTACAATCATCACTTGACACTCTGGTGCTGGATCTAGGAAGCAATTCAAGTCCTTGGCTATCTTACAATTAATAAAATTATGGTTACTACCTGAATCAATCAACACTATTACCTTTTTCTTCTTGATATGTCCTTCTATATTTATAGTTTGAGGAGTGGTAATTCCGATGAATTAATTACAAGATATGGTCGGATTCATTTCTTGTTTCTCTGGGGTTGGTTCTTGGTGAGTATCCTTTTCTTTCAGTGTTTTTAGATACTTTTATTCCTGATATTTCATTGTTTGAACCTTCTTCTTCTTGATATGTCCTTCTATATTGAGAGTTTGGGGAGTGGTAATTTCTTCCAATGCTTTGCAAGATATGGTCGGATTCATTTCTTGATGCTCGATGTGATCTTTCACTTCTTGAACATTTTTCGTCTTGATATGTCCTGCTATCTTGATAGTTTGAGGAGTGGTAATTCTGCCCAATGAATTACAAGATATGGTTGGATTCATTTCTTCTTTCTCGTTGTGATCTTTTACTTCTTGAACCTTTTTTTCCTCCTCTTCATACTCTATGTAAAATAATTTCTTCAACGCACACTTATGACCTTTAGCGCATTTTTTATCACAATTGTAACAAATCCCTTTTTCTCTTTTTTCTTCCAATTGTTGTGGTGTAAGCCTTGTAGGTTGTGGAAGGCTAGGAGAAGAAACACTTCCATAATTATAGTCATGAGTGGTGGGATTCCTTTTTTTCATAATTTCTCTTTCAATTTTTCTTTCCAACTCGAATGCCTCCTCCAATGAATTAGGTTCCCAAAAATGAACCTCATGTTGAACGTTATCCTTTAAAGTCCCTATGAAGACATCAATCCTTTACTTCTCTGGAATGTAATTTACCCTTCTATTCAATTTTTGAAAGTATTCAATGTGCTCTTCCATTGAACCCTTTTGTTTGAGATTTATCAATTGGCTAAAGAAGGATTTTCTCTTTGTATCCTCATAATGTGCTATCATTTCCTCCATGAAAATTGACCAGGTTACAAGTGGTTTACGAGAACAAAGCCCTTGATACGATAAAAATTGATTCAGTTCTAAATAATTAGATGTAATACATACCTTTTGTAGCAGTGGTACACCATGTAGATCAAAATATTTCTCCATCTGTAGTATCCAATTTACTGGATCCTTGCCATCAAACTTCCTCATCTCGCTTTTTCTTAATTTTAGGAGCTCGATCTTGAAACGACTGTAACTCTATAATTTCAAATCATCCAGTTATGAAATTGCGATCAACAGTAGCTCTTTGCGTCCTCTTTCCAATGCCACCAGTCTGATCAAAATTAGATTCTCCAAGGAATAGTTATGCCAAATCTCCCACGGTGACCTGATTATAGACTAGTTCAATAGAGCGAACTTGTATGACGTGACACGTGTCACTGTTTCAACCTTTGGATCTAAAATATGTACACAAGAAACTACAATCCATCCTCTTTCTGCAAATTCTTATGAAATTTTAATCCAATGCTCAGAGAGAAAGTTAAGACGAGTTTCCCCAGATTACCTGTTTGGAATGTAATTCAGGGGTCTACAAAAACCCTAAATTCCTCAAACTATATCTCCAAAAATATAGCGAGACAGGATCTGAAATTCAAAGTCAAGGTTCAGACTGATTTCATCTCAAACAGGTTTTTTTTTTTGCTTCTGAAACATCACAGAAAAAAGTTATAGTGAAAATTCCACGATGACCTATTTGGAACAGCGAAACCCTAGAATCTAAAGCTCTGATACCAAATGTTATGATACCTGCTCACAAAAAAATAGAAAAGATAGGTCAACACCTTAGAATTTAGCCTCTTCGAGGAGGCAACCTCCTTTACATTACATAAATGAACAATTCTTGGATGATACAAATGACAAGACCTCCTTTCTATATATAGGAGTCTAAGGAGTCATAATATAATCATAGCCGACATAACAATAATAATGTAAGGGCATAATAATAACAATAGTTGGCTTTTATGGGGACTACATGGGTACAAAATATAATTAGGGGGTTGTACTAATAAAAATATGGGGTTACACTAGTAGTGTAGGGGCCTAACACAAGTTCCTAGCGAATTGTCATGAGGCAGAGGAGTTGTCGATAGTACTGGTGGCATGGGAGTTGCTCGAAGATAGCCAATTCCCTTCAGTCCTGTAGGACCTTCTAGAGGCAGCGAAGTACGCTTCGCTGTGGGTGACTAGGGACATGCAGTTGATAAAGGAGTGTAATCTATTTTGGATATTAATGGAGATGAATATCCTGATGGGGATCAATCGCAAGCCGTGATTATCACCCATAGTTTATGCCAGTTTATAGAGCTTTGCAGAGTTCAATGAAGATTTCCACTATGCCTTCATCAGGGTGTGGAAGGACCCTATGAAGACGTGGCATGATTTACCATACCAAGTGACCGATGATGTGACATTCGTAGTCCTTGAGTCTTGGCTACAATATTGGCGGGCTCCAACTAGCTCCGCAGTAGAAATAGACAAGTCCACCATGCAGCGCAAGAAGGAAGAGACAAAGCTTCAGATGGCACAGCTGGGAGAGAAGAGAAAAAAAGAGGAAGCAAAGGCCAAGGCCCAGGCAGCATGCGACGCTGCAAAGGTGGTAGAACAACAGAAAACAGGAGAAGAAGAGCACGAAGGACAAAGGTCACCGTCACCTGGCACTGAGGCAGAAACAAAGATCAAACAAGGCGGTGTGGACCCACAGATGACGTCCATCTAGCTTAAGCATATGTGACCATGAGAGAAGACAGTGCCACGAAAGAAAACAAAGGCCTCAAAGATGAATTTCGACCCAATCACCCTCACTAAGGGGGATTTGCATGACATCGGAAAAACAGTGAGTGATGTCACTGCGGAGGCCCTCCAAAAATTTCAAGAATAGCGGTAGCTCATATTGGGGCCTCTTCGAACAGAGTTGCAAGAGTTGTACATTCACACTCCACAGGTTGGCACAGTGTCCACCAGCCTCGCGATCGGCACTATAGCTCCCGAAGAGATGTTGCGCACAAGGGTGACCAACACAGTACTACTACCTGATGGGGCACTCACTACAGAAAATGAGGTTGGCATGCCTATGGTTAGTAGTTTGAAAGGGGTAGGGTTGAACATGGCTGCACTCTGTTGGGAGACGTTATACCTCTTGCAATATGGAGTCACCGCGGAACTCAAGCCCCGAGAGAGTCACACTCTATAGGTGATGAGCAAGCACCACATCAACATTGAGCAGTTGGGCTTGTAGAGAAATGAAGCAGTGGAGCAGAACAGGTAGATAATGCAGATTATGGAGGAATCCTGATAGATGATCCCATAGTTGGACAATTAGGCAGAAGAATCAGTGGAGGCACACGTCCACAAATTGTCCATAGGGGTGCACGATGCTCGAGAAAAGATGGCTAGGGTTCAGCTAGAGCTGAACCTGCAGATCGCAGAATTGCAGTTAAAGGCTTAGCTTCCAACTTCGTTGGAGGTAAGGGAATAGAAAACCACTATTGTTACAACAACAATGGTGGCGGTTGACAATGCAGTGGCAGACTGCATGCAGCTGTTCGAACAGCCATTCGAGGTCCTAACCACCCTGTAGGAGGACCCGAATGTAGAGTGTCTAGAGATAGAGGGGTGCAAGCTAAAATATAAGTATTAGGAGGTAAAAGGGACCATGCAGATGGTTTCCCTTACACAGAGGCTTGCAAGGATGCAGGAGGCAAAGGCGCTCAAGAAACAGGTGGATGCTACTCACCACAAAGAAGCGGTCTTGAAAGAACACCTATAACCATGGATCGACCAAGCTTACATGATCACAACCTTCATTGAAGGGAAGCTCATGAAACTACAAGAAGCTCAACAAAATATTCAGAGTAGCAGTTCAGCAGCAGTCATTGAACAACGCGTGGAAGAATTCCAGCAGGTAGTTGCTCAATGCACTATCGATGTTGCAGTGATCCAGACAGAGCTGGGAGGTCTTCACGCTAAGATCTCTGCACCTGCAGAGTGACTCAAGGGCAAGTCACGATGCTTGTGTTGGGGGCTTGTTGGGCACGGGATCCCCCAAGGGTAGGTTTGGGGCTTAAAGTCCATATTTTGGTCCAATTTTTGTAATCCTAATGCAAAGCCTCTGCATTTTGTGGTCACGAAGCACGTAGATGTTAAAGAGTCATAGGGTTGTCCACCCTTATTTTTATAATGTAATTTCGGTTGTAAAAGATCTACCCATGGTCCACGGACCATGGGATTGTATAAATAGAGTGAAGCTCTAAGTAGTTAAGAGACATAAATATAATGAAGGAATCAATAATGGAATGATGTATGAGAGATAGCTCTGAATAAAAGTCTAAGTTTTGGGTCATAGCGTAGGTAGTGGCTCTGTAGCTGAGATCGCAGAGGCCTAGTAGTCCACAGCTGAGTCTGTGGACCCCTGCAGCTGAGTCTGTAATCATCTGGAAGTATCAATAAAGAGAAGTATTCTATAATTTCTGCATCTTTATTTCTTGTTTATGCATATGTTATATTGGGTATGAATTTCACTTCTAATGTTTATATGATGTGTGAATGTGTATAACTGTGTTAGTTAAGTGAACGCAAGTAAGAACATTTGTTTGCACGAAGCTAACTAAGATAGACTATTAATAAGATAAGTAACATACTTTGTGTAGTTTGGGAAATATCATAGTTCGTTTCCCTAGCAGCGTAAAAGCATATTAGCCCCTGGTTAGTGCTGCGTGAAATCCGATTGTAACATTTCATGAAGGTACTATAAGGTGGAATAGAGGGCTAAGAAGCCTGCGCAAAGGCAGGTATAGTTGGAATAAACCGACATCACATCTATCTCAAGGGTGCGAAAACTTGGTTCTAGCATCCCCCCATACTGCTTCGAGTGAGACTTCAGTCCGTGCTTCACGGGCTGATGCCGAAAGGGCCAGTAGTGTATGGATTTGTTTGGCTAACTAACTCTGAGCCTGGGTCAGGCCCCCACAAGCCAACACACTAGCTGCGAGCAAATATCAAGAAGTGTGATTTTGCACAGCAATGTTAGGTCCCTATAATACTAGTGTATTCCCTTATTATTATTGTCATTGTAGTCCCTTATTGTTATTTTTGTGCCTAGGTTGTCCCCATATTTTATTATTTTTCCCCATAGAATCCCACTATTGTTATTGTTGTGGCCTTACATTATTATTGTTGTGTCGACTCTGATTATATTGTGACCCCTTAGACTCCTATGTATAGAAAGGATGTTTTTTCATTTGTATCATCCAATAATTGTTCATTTTGTGTAATGTAAAGGAGGTTTCCTCCTCGAAGAGGCTGATTTTGAAGTCGTTGATCTCTCTTTTCTTCTATTTTGTGAGTTGTTTGCATAACATTTGGTATTAGAGCTTTGGATTCTAGGATTTTGCTGCTTCAAACAGGTCATGGAATTTTTACTATAACTATTGTTCTATGAATTTTCAAAAGTTGAAATTAACACCCATTTGAGATGAAGTCTTGATGAACCTTGGGTCCAAATTTTAGATCTTCACGCACTATATTTTCGGATATATGATCTAAAAAAGTTATGGGTTTTGCAGGCCCATGAATTACATCTCAAACAGGTGACCTTGGGAAAACCCTCATTATATTCTCTCTGAGAATTAGATTTAAATTTCATAAATAGTTGCAAAAAGTGGATGGAATTTAGTTTACTGTGTATTTTTTTCAAGTCCGAGGGTCGAAAAACTGACACGTGGAACTTCGTACAATTTCACTCTACTGAACTAGTCTATAATCAGGTCATCGTGAGAGATTTGACATAAATCTTTATTGGAGAGTCCAATATTTATCAGACTTGTGGGGCTGGAAAGACGATGTATATTGATATCATAGGACACAATTTCAAACCTTGGATATCCTAAATTATAGAGATACAATATATTCAATATCGAGCTCCTAAAAAGAAAAAAAGTTGTGTAGTCTTTTTAAACACTTGCATAAGTTTGGTTTCAAAAATTAGTTTGAAGTGATTCAAAGGGACTAGTGAATAATAATTATCATTAATTGATGCCCCGAAGAAAGAAAATTGAAACACCTAGTAAGAAACCTGAAAGTTCTAGCATGACTCATAAAGAAGAGGAAGAAATGCAACATGATTTATCAAAATTATGAGACGAAGTGCAACAAAATTTCATTCTCACAAAAAGTAATAGAGGCTAATATGGATGGTTTAAAGAAACACATGGAAGCTAATATGAATGGAGTGAAAGCTAATATGGATGGCATGGAAGTTAAGATGGATGGTTTAGAAGTAAACTTTGAAGATTTGAAGAAATACATGGAAGGTTTGAAAGGAGGTTTGGAAAAGTTGCTACAAGAAATTCTTCCTAATGGTGAAAAGGTATTAGAGGAAACTCATGATCATAACAAAATAAATGTTAATCACAATTTCATAGAATATAACATTGGATTGAAGACCCATCATGTTCCAAAGATCAATATGATGAATTTTGATGGCAAAAATCCTGTAACATGGATACTACAGATGGAGCAATATTTCAATCTCCATAATGCCCAAAACACACAAAAGATATAGATTACAACTTTATATTTGGAACCCCATTAGTTTGTATTGTATCGATGGTTTTTCTCTCGTAAAAAAATTGTCACTTGGTCAATTTTTATGGAGGAAGTGATAGCACATTATGAGGATAGAAAAAGAAACACATTCTTTAACCAATTAATAAATATCAAACAAAAGGGTACAATGGTGGAACACATTGAGGACTTCAAAAAAATTAATATAAGGGTAAAAGATGTTCCAAGGGAGCATAGGATTGATGTTCTCATAGGGACTTTAAAGGATAACATCCAACATGAGGTTTATCTTTGGGAACCTGATTCATTGGAGAAGGCATTCAGGTTGGCAAGAAAAATTGAAAGAAAATTTATGGAAACAAGGAAGCCTACCACTCACAACTATAAAGATGGAAGTGTTGCTGCCCCTAGCCTTCCACAACCTACAAGGTTTACACCTCAAAAATTGGAAGAAAAAAGAGAAAAATGGCTTTGTTACAGTTGTGATAGCAAATACACTAAAGGTCATAAGTGTGCTGAGAAGAAATTATTTTACATAGATTGCAAAGAGGAGGAAGAAAAGGAACAAGAAATGTCAAAAGAAGAGCATATACACTAGGAACCAACCCTAGAGAAAGAAGAAATGAATCCAACCATATATTGTAATGCATTGGTAGGAATTACAACTCGTCAAACTCTCAAGATAGAAAGACATATCAAGAAGAAAAATGTGGTAGTGTTGATTGATTCAGGTAGTAACCATAATTTTATTCATTGTAAGATAGCCAAGGGATTGAATTGCTTCCTATATCCAACACCAGAGTGTCAAATAATGGCTGCAAATTGAGGAACCATAAATTTCTTTGGAAAGTTCCATAATATCAAGCTATCCATGGGTTAATATGTATTGAATAGTTCAATGCTTTCCATTCCAAGGGGTGGTGTTGATGTTGTGCTAGGAGTCCAATGGCTACAATCTTTACGATAGCTTTTAATTTTCAAAAAAAAAATCTTGAATTTTTTTTGGAAGGAAAGGAAGTTGAATTAAGGGGTATTGCTAGAAAACCAAGAAAGATAATCATCCCTAACAGTATCACAAAGCTTCTAAATAATGAACAAAAAGGCGTAATTGCAAAAGTATGTCCACTAGAGGTTCCCACATTGAAATCATCTATTTCTCCAGATCTCCAACAACTTTTGGACAATCATTCCAAGGTATTTGAGACTCCCAAAGGCCTCCCACCTATTCATAATCATGATCGTTCTATTCATTTGATTCCACAAAGTGTTCCTCCATACATTAGGCCTTATATATATCCATATGCTCAAAAGAGTGAAAGTGAATGTATGGTTACAGAAATGCTAGAAACTGGTATAATTCAACCTAGTCAAATTTATTTCTTTGCTCCAATACTATTGCTGCACAAGAAGGATGGATCATGGTGCATGTGACCAGATTATAGGGAGCTCAACAAGCTCACTATTAAAGATAAATTTCTCATTCCTGTCATTGATGATTTATTGGATGAATTACATGGATCAATTTACTTCACCAAGTTGTATCTTCATTCAGGATATCATCAAATCAGAATGAAGGTTGAAGACATTCCAAAAACAACATTTAGAACTCATGAGGGTCATTATAAATTTTTGGTCATGCCTTCTGGCCTTACTAATGCACCTTCTACATTTCAAGTTTGATGGATTCCATTTTCAAACCCTTCCTTCGAAAATTTGTTTTAGTATTTTTTGATGATATACTAATCTACAACAAGTCTTGGAAGGATCGTGTTCAATAGGTTGACAGGGTCTCAAACTATTGGAGGACAAACAATTATATGCAAAAACCTCCAAATTTTTCTTTGGAGTACAAGAGGTGGAATATCTGGGCCATATTTTATCTCATGAAGGTGTTAAGGTAGACCCTAGAAAATGTGAATCCATTAAGGAATGGAAAATCCCCACATCCATAAAGCATCTGTGAGGATTTCTTAGGGTGACAAGGTATTATTGCAAGTTTGTTAAGAATTATGGGAGAATAGAAACACCTCTAACAACATTACTAAAGAAATATTCATTTTCTTAGAATCCAGAAGCAACAAAGGCCTTTGAACATATTAAAGAGGCAATGTGCCAAGCACCAACCTTAGCTACGTTAGAATTAAAAAAGAAAAAACCTTCATTGTGGAATGTGATGCCTAAGGAAATGGAATTGGCGTTGTTTTAATGCAAGAATAAGTACCCATTGCTTTCGAAAGTCATCCAATCAAAGGAGACTATTTACACAAAGCTATTTATGAGAAGGAAATGTTGGCAATACTACATGCACTTAAGAAATGTTGACCTTACCTAATGGGAAGACACTTCAAGGTAAAAATGGATCATGATAGTCTTAAATACTTTTTAGAACAAATATTATCTTTAGAAGAGCAGCAAAAATGGGTCACAAAGATGTTGGGTTATGACTTTGAAATCATCTACAAAAAGAAAAGAAAAATGTTGTTGCAGATGCACTCTCAAGAAAGGATGAGGATGTGGAAGCATTGCTTTGTCCAATTTATATTATCCAACCAGATTGGATAAACAAAGCAAGGGGTGAATGGAAGAATGATGAAGAAGTGTGGGCAATCATTCAAAAGCTACAACAAGATCCCAGTACATCTGATACATTTAGTTGGAAAAATGATTCGTTATGGTACAAAGACCAATTATACCTCTATAATAATTCCCCAAGTCAAACAAAAGATTCTTCTAGAATTGCACACCTCTCCCTTAGGAGGGAATTTCAGATTTTTAAAAACTCAACACAGGGTTATGAAGGATTTTTTTTGGGATGGCCTTAAATTTGATATTAAAAATTTTGTGGCAGAATCTTTGGTTTCCAACAAAATAAATTTGATACAATTAAGACCTCGGGTATGTTACAACCTTTATCCATTCCAAGTCAATGTTGAGAGGAGATTTCAATGGATTTTATCATAGGTTTACCCAAGTCTGAAGGAAAGAGTGTTGTCATGGTGCTAGTTGATGGACTTACCAAGTATGCACCCTTTTTTGAATTACCTCATCCATTTAAAGTCAATACATTTACTACTGCATTTATGGAAATAATTCAAAAGATACATGGAAACCCAAAGATTATTGTAAGTGACAGAGATCCCATTTTCACTGGAAATTTTTGGAAAGAATTATTTTCATGTGTGGGTACTCCGTTAACTCATAGCTCATCTTATCATCCTCAATCTGATGGGAAAATTGAGATAGTGAAAAAATGTTTGTAAGGATATATTTGTTGCTTTGTATCTGTTAAACAGACACAATGGGTCAAATGGTTGCCTCTAGCTAAATGGTGGTATAACATTTCCTTCCATACTGCAGCAAAAATGACCCCATTTATGGCACTTTTGAATATCATCCACTGTCCCTAACTTCATATTTAAAAGGAAATTCTAAGGTTCAAGAAATGGAAGATCACATCGAGCATCAACAACAAATTCTCCAACTCTTAAAGGATAACCTCACTTTGGTGCAGAATAGAATGAAACAACATGCAGATCAACATTGGAATGAAAGAATTTGTGACATAGGTGACTATGTATTTCTATGACTACAGCCATACAAAAAAATGTCCCTCAAGCAAGCTAATAAGGATAATAAATTATCACCAAAGTATTATGGTCCATACAAGGTGTTACAAAAGATTGGTACTATGGCATACAAATTGGAGCTTCCTGAATCTTCCCAAGTGCACCCAATCTTCCATGTTTCATGCTTAAAGAAGGTTATAGGTGACAAGCTCCCAATTCAAACAATATTTCCAGAACTTGACGAGGAAGTGAAACACATATTGGTTCAAGTCAAAGAGTAAGATTCTTGGAAGACCACCTTCAAAACCAGGCAAGGTTTGTATGAGTAGTTAGTCATGCCATTTGGCCTATGTAATGCACCATCTACATTTATGAGATTAATGAATGATGTATTGTGCCCTTTTATAGATTCATTTTTTATTGTATATTTTGATGATATACTGATATATAGTGCTACCTAGGAGGACCATATTTCACATTTGACATAGGTGTTGGAAACATTGGAGAAGCACTATCTACTAGAAAATATCAAGAAGTGTGATTTTTCACAATAGTCTTTGGTGTATCTATGGTATGTGATCGATGGAGGAGACTAAATATAGATCCTTCCAATATGGAGGCCATTATGAAATGGTTGGTGCTTATTGATGCTTCTAAGGTCAAGGTTTCATTGGGGAATCACAGTACTTGAGGAAATGCATAACCTTATTTTCAGCAGTAGCAAAAATGTTATGTGCCATAATACAAAGTGGAAATAGTTTTCATTGGGTAAAAGCGATGAGCCCCAATATTGCACCAAGGATGTTGCAACTCCCAAGGGCTTCTCAACTTCAGTTATCAACCTGGGGTTCATACAAACTTAGAGGTCATAGTGTTATATGCACAGTAGGTTAGGTTCTTCTCATGTCACCATCAGTGATGAGATCAAATGAAGGTGTTCAAAGATCACTCCTACATCTAACTACAAAAAGTAAAGCATGCCATGATTGCAAGGAGATTAAAATTATTCTAACTACAAAATTGAAACTTCCGTTCATGCAATGTAGATGTTAATTGAAATTGCATGAAAGGAAAAGGCTAGTATAGATGCAGAAGTAAACCATGCTAATCTATTTGCATACTTAATCAAATTAATGACCTACTTTCATGAATCATTTATCTATTTACAACTTTCTTGAAAATGAGAAATTCAATCTTCAACACAATTATGAAAACAAATGCTAATTCTAATTCTATTCTTTGTCTCATGTTTGCAGTGAGGAGAGGATGGGGTTGGAGTGGTAATAGAGTCTTCCCTAATAATTAAATCAAGTCTTATGGGCCATTATTCAACTTCATTATCCAAGGGTCAGAATCTGGAGCAAATCTAGTTGAAGAAAATAATGCTACAGGTTTGCTACAGGAAGTGCTACATGAGGCCCTGTTTTGCTACAGGAAGGGGGTCCTAGATATGTTTTAGGAAACAAATGGTGCATTTATGATATAATAAGGTGGATAAAGGTAGAAGAATGTGAATGAAGGGTTTGGGAGCCCCTTATCTAGGTCTAACACCCCTCAGAGGTCTATCTTGCACCAAATTTTGTGCCCACAACGTCCTCCATTTATCTTGGCAGAGTGATCTCAATGACATAGTTTGGAGGCATTGTGAGGTGTCTAGGATGGATATCGAATGATCTAGGTGGATGTATAAAGTTGTGCCCACCCCTGCAGGTCAACATAATCCCTGTAAACTAGTCAAACACATGCATCAAATGATCACTATTACAGTAAAGTAAATTAACATGTAAAAGATGAGTTGAATTTTATTAAAATCTACTCTACCCTACAATGCAACTCTAATTTCCTAACCAATGCTACTAACTTCTAAGTTGCAGAAACTAAACATGTATAAAAATTACAATCCAATACTTAACAATTTCCAAGAAATCATAAACACATATTTTTGGGTTGTTATTGTAGGTCTTCTAATCACTCTTCCCACAAGAGAGGTGATAGGAAAACCCGCAACTAATATTTTTATGATATAATACCTACTAAAACAAGAAAATAATTGCAATGACTTGAACAAGAACAAGGAATAAATACAAGAGAGGGACTAAAGCCTCTATATTGGGCCCAATCCCAAGGGTTTCAACCCTCCAAAACTAACTAAAATGCAGACCAATATTGAAATTCTCATTAATAGAAAATAAGAGCTCCAACAAAAAATTGAAACCTAAAGAGCCTTTTGGTTGGTTTATTTATACAAAAGGTAGCTGAGGGGCAACTCCCTTGAAAAGAGGAGTGATTACCTCCAAAATCTTGAGATTGATGGATCTGGTTCCTTAGATCTTCACATGCACTTGAGTTCCTCGGCTACTAGTGAATTCAAGTTGTTGGTGAGGAATATTTGATCTAAAGCCAAGTTGGGGAGTTAATGTAGTGGACAAGCCCCCACATATTCTCTCTAGATATCTCCAATCATCCCCTGCATAGTAAAAATATCCAAAAATTCTTCTTTTGCCTACATATTAATCACATTAGGCCATGAAATATGAAAAGAACCATTTAGTCTTCCTACTAATTATATTATGGTTTAAAATTAAAATTAATGTGAGAAAAGGAGAGTTTTAAAGGTTGGAGGATAGCACAATGGACCTCAAAATATACCTATTAATATGACTCATCATCACCCCTCTACTAAAGGTGTTTCTCATCCTTACAAAACTCAGTCACTGATGTGAAGTTCATTCATGGCCCTGGTGGCCTCTCTAATATCCCAAGGCATCTTAGATGGTGCCTTCCCATGCATTTTATTCTGTGTCTCTCCATTCCTTTTGTTCTTCTGTCTGCTTTCTTTTCTCCTATAGTCCCAGTAGTGAGGGAGGACTAATTTTGAGTCATAGCCACTTGATCTTCAACCTTTTCATGGTTCTCTTTTATAGCGGGGTTCTCTCTAAGGCATTCCTCTGCCTTTCTGGAGAGTGATACTCTTTGATTTGTGCTCTGTAAGGCAAGGCAAGCCAACTTCTTGGTAATCCTATAAAATTCTAGTCCCCAACATCCTCAAGGTGTCCTCAAAATGGAGGACAAATTTCTCTTGGTGTTACACTAAAAAATGTCACCTTGACTACTTACAGTTAGTATGGCTCAAATCAACAGTCATGCTACCCTCTTAGGCTAGTCTCATGCCTCTGTTATCCATCTCAAACTCAAAGAAGAGAGAAAGTCTTGTAAAAATTATGTTTATCTCTGGGGTCGTAGGTTCTCTCTAGCCTTACCTGCGGGTACGCTGGCAATGTTCACAAAGTCTGCGTCTTTGGACGCTCTGTATGTCAAAGGACAGGTGCGTCCTTCTGTAAAAGGCAAAATGCGCAAGTTTCATCTTAAAAAAGTTACTTGTGGTTACTTCTAGAACATTCTAGAGGTCGGTTTGATGGAATGGATGCGCCTCCAGTTGGTTCATGTATCTCTATTAAGAGGGAACTTATCCCATCAATAAGGGAGCTATCCCACCCATAGAGGGGGATGATCCCATTGATAGTGGACTTGAATAACCTCTTTACAGCACTATAAATAAAGGCATTGAGCCAGAAGGAGGAGAGGTTGGAGCTATACATTTTCTTTGGGTAAATGCTGCAGGATTTAGGTCTTCCATTAGAGCCTTTGTGAGGAGAGATTGTCTTCACTTGATTCTACTTGGGAGAGGGTGAGCTTTGTCAAAGTAGAGGAAAACCCTTGATGGACCCTGGGAGGAACTTGCACAACACCAAGGCCAGGTTGTAAGAGTTTCTTTGTTTCGTTATTAATACAAACTGGTTTATTTTTCTCAATAGCTTGTGTTAATGAGTTATTTCATGTGTTCCTTGGTCTGCATGTTGGATATATGTTTTATTATATGAAATGCAAGTGCTTGGTAATTGTTTGATTGTTTGTGGTTGCAGGAATTGACTTGAAGGAGGAGCTCATCCGGATCGTCAAGAACGGACTTCAACAACAGCGTTTTGGAATAAGGTAAGCCTAAACACTTGTAGTTTTCATGTTATAAAAGGTGTATTTAGAGAAAGATCACTCCTTTTTGTCTTGTTTGTCATTAGAATGTCTTAGACTTCTAGGAAGGTCAGTCGTGTCCGCACCCTTGACAGATTCCGTGTGACAAATTGGTGACTCCGCTGGGGAATCCATTAATGAGAGAGTCTTTTCCTTTATATGAACTTTGCTTTGAGAAAATCATTTTTATTTTCTGATTTTTGACTGTGAGAATTAGTATTTGGGTGGCTTAGCTTTAGATTTAGTTAGATTTGGTTTTTCTTCATTTTTCCAGACGGACGCACCCTCTTAGTGCTGCACAGTGCGCCTTTGGACGCGCTGTTGCCGTCTGCACAGAGCGGGGCCGCACCTGTGACAACGGGTTGCCTGCGTCTTCCTGTAAAACTTAAGAAAATTCCATTTTTGCTTTAATTTGCTTTTAGATTTTGTTTTTCCTTAGTGTTTTCTGCCCAGATCCTTTAGTACCCTGTCAAGAATTTTCACCTAAACTAGTTTTGTGAGCTTTGAGTGTTTTAGTGGTTTTCAACGAAGTTTCGACCTAGGGTTTGATTTTTGGAAAGGCTTTGTAGTGACTTTGATAGTAGAAAGTTGTCCAGCCTTAGATCTCTCTGGTTAGTCAACCTTCTTAGAAGTCGGGCCTGTCGTAAAGTCTCCTTTTGTGAGCAACTTGCCATTTGAGTTGTTTTGGGTCAAATTTCGAATTACTTGTTTATAAAGTATTGATTTCCATTTTACAAAAAGATTAGAATTTTGTTTTGGCTAGTTTTTGATTCTGCAATAAACTAGTCCTTGATTTGATTGTGATCAAGTAAAACACCTTAGAAATAATCATTGTTAGTTTTGGCCTCGTTAAGATTGCTTAGAGTAAATTTGCCTTTAGTTTGCTTATGAGTGCATTTTCATAGATTTTAAGAGTTGTTAAGATTGATTTTTTGTTTACATTAGATTTACTTGCTTTATTAAAAGAAAAATACAAAAACATCTTCTTAAAAAGTCTTGTTTCAAGTAGCTTTTGGTTTTCGAAAGAAGAAAAGAGTTTTTTCGTGCATGTAAAGAGAGGTTATGTTTTTATGATTGGAAAAGAAAAACGAATTGTTTCTTTGATTGTCTTCAATTAAGAAGTTGCTTTTATAAAGATTGCATTCTCTCAACTTTTTAGTTAAGCAATTCATCGAAAAAGTAAAGTAGTGGATAAATCATTCTAGGTGCATTTTGTAGTGGTTTCGAGTCGAGTCAACACACCACTAGTTTCACTTCCATCACCTTTTGACTTAAGAAACAACCTTAAAAGTAACGCTTAAATTAAAATCAATCTAGTAATCTTTATTTTTCTAGGGCTCTGAAGCACCAACATAGCTTAGGCTAGGGTCTTGGAGTAGGTGAGTACTTAACTCTCCAAGACTACAAAACCAAACAGATAGTCTATCTTGAGTAGAACAAATCCAATTGTTTCAGTTACATTCTGGGAAAGCTCCTCTTAAAGGAGAAACACGAGCTCGTGTCCGAACCAGTGAGGGGATCATTCCTCCCTCGTTGGGAACGACGCCAGGCAGTACGTATTACAAACGGTAAACCTCGGATTAACCATTGTCGAGGAGCCAGGGGTCACTTATCGGTAAACCTTGGATTGTTGTCAAGGAGCCGGTAAGGGGATTGGAGCTTGCTACTCTGCCCTTGCGTGCTGTCGGAGTTTAGACTGTTCCCCCAGGTGTAATTGTTGTGATTGGTAACCTTAGTGGCCATAATATCTAGGATTCTACCCAAGGTGACGGTGGAGGGAAGGTCCCACTGTACCTGGAGCAGACGTCGGTTATACTCACTTGGATTTTCTGGGGGGTTCGCTTCACTTCGAGACGGTTAAAGTGGAGGAACTTGGTCCAGTCTATTCATTAAGCAGGTTGCCGGGGTAACTGTTCCACCCACTATTTCTGTACTGAATCCTGCGAGGTTGGGCCTAATCACCAACTAGCGCTTTTGGTCCGGAAGACTACTGTTTGTGTGTGGTTTGACGCTCTAGATTATTTAGGCGTGTGCTTCAAATTTGATTGGTTCTTTAGAAGACTTTAGGTGGTTTGATTTGAAATTTTTTACTTTGTTTTCGTGTGTTGTAGTTAAAATCTTTAATTGTGGCGGAATTACCGAGAAGGTCCCGTCGAATTGCGGGCCAGTCTCCTGAAGTTGTTTCTGTGGCCGAATTGTTGAGAAGATCCCGTAGACTTAGGGGATCCCCTCCTCGAGACGACCCAGGTAATTTAGAAGGGTTAAAGGTCCTTGTAACTCCTCCTAGTGGCAGTAGAGTAGGATCACCTGAAGAAGGAGAATCTTCCTTGGTAGTCCATCCAGATTACCAAAGTTTAGAAACAGGTTACAATCCCGAAGCTGTTACAGTTTCCGAGCTTGCTGGTAGTTTTTCATCTGCCAGTGAAACAGGCGAAGAACCTGAAATTTCAGAACCTGTTACTCCAACTCCTAGTGTTCCTGATTCACCAAGAATAGAAAGAATTATCACCGAAAATCTTCCTGTTGGATTAATTGCTATAGAAGAACTTGTTCCAGAGGAAGAAATAGGCGTTTCTGATTCTGAAGATCTAATTACCCTTGATCTAAGGGAGCGTGAATCCATCTTTTACAGTCCTCCTAGAAGTGAATCTTGGTACCTTGCATTAACCAATTTTTTAGACAACTCAGTAGGTTTTTCTACACCTCGTACTCCGGTTCCACCTAGAGGAATTCATTCTCCTGTAAATATGTCTGGTCAGTCATCTGTGTTTTCACAAAGTCCTGAATCATTTTTACATGGCGGTCCTTCTGTTCCTACTGGGTATCAATCACTTTCTGGTACCTTTGCGGGAGCATCTCCTCAACCTGTTGATCATGGGTTATTAGTTGGAAACAGTGGTAATGTACCATTGAGTATAGGTGACGTTTATATGATGTCAGGTTCAACTCCCATTAACCAACCTCAAGGTGGCCAATTACCGCCTGGGGGGCAACCTTCGTTAATGCCTGGGGGGCAACCTCAAGGTACTTCATTCGTGACTGGGGGGCAACCTCAAGGGTATCAACCCCAAGGGTATCAACCCCAGCCTCAATATGTACCCCAAAGTCAACCTCAGTATCAGTATCAACCTCAAGGATGGCAACCTCAAGGATGGCAACCCCAAGGGTATCAACCCCAAGGGTATCAACCTCAAGGATACCAACCTCAAGGTCAAGGTCAACCCCAGTATTCGTATTTACCTCAAGGTTATCAACCTACGGGTCAATACCCTGGTCAAGGTTATCAACCACCTCAAGGGCAATCATATGGGACTGCACCTTACAGTTATCAACCCTATCCTCAATACGGCTATGGATCTCAGTATCCTCAACCTGTTACGAGTCAATACCCTGGAATGTTAACATGGGATCCGTCACAGGGTCAACAGATGTCGCAACCAAGTATACAGTCGGTACCTCAAGCAGGACAACCTGCAGTTCCTGGTCCACCCCAGCAACCGCAACCTGTCCAGTCAAGTGTTCAGACCCCTGTAACTTCTGTAGTTACTCAGCCGCCAATTGCACCTGGTACTCCACCTCACACGGCTGCAGCAACTACCGCTTCATCTACCATGCTTACTTCTGGAGTATCGGCAGCTCCGGTTTCTACTGTCCCTGTAACCACTCCTCAGACATCTGTACCGTTGTCTGGACCCACGGTTCAAACCACAGTCCAGATGCCTGCAGGCCAACCTGGTACAAGTACGGTTGTTACTACTCAACCTCAATTTGTTCAACCTCCGTACCAGGGACAGTATCAACCTGGGCAAGCTGCCCAACAACCGGTTTACCAGTATCAACCGTATCCTGGGTACACTTATCAACCACCTCAACAACCCCAGTACGGTCCGGTTAATCCTGGTTTTCCAGGAGGATATAATATCCCCAATGCGACTCCTGTTCCTAGTTATCCTGGATATCCTCCTCCTGGGGCTGGTATTGTGACTCAGAGTTTTAGAGATCCTAACCGGCAGTTACCATTTATTGCAACTTTAGATTTACCCGACTTGACGCGCCTAACGAACGATCCAATTCAATATCTTCCGTTCTGGCCGCCAATGCCAAATAAGTTGCCCAGCGATATACCCAAGTTCGAAGGTAAGTCTGGAGAGGATCCGTCTAATCACGTGATGACTTACCACCTCTGGTGTGCATCAAATTCCATCTCAGATGATTCCATCCGCTTACGTCTTTTCCAGCGTACACTCATTGGTCTCGCAGCCAAGTGGTACATTGAGTTACCACGGGCCTCTTTTTACAACTTTAGCCAGTTAGCTACCTCGTTCTTAACTCATTTTCAGTTACCAGTCAGATACGATAATGGTACAGAGTTATTAACTTCGCTAAAACAATCGACATCCACGTACATTTCTGATCACATCCATGAGTGGAGACGTCGAAGAAGATTAGTGAAAGTTTTTATCCCGGACCAAATCTTAGCTGAATGGTTTGTCAAATCATTATTACCAAGAATTACTGAAGATGTAGCTAAGGCCGGAGTAGTTACTGAGGAGCAAGTCATTGCTCAGGCACAATACCTTGACTTAGTTTACACTCAGTCGGGTACGTTACACGAGAAAATTCCGGATCTTCCAAAGTCAAACCAAATCGCTGCTGCTCCTTCGGGATCTCATGCCGCTGATGGTATGATCGGTATCGTGACTACGAAGAGTAAGAAGAAGTCTTCCAAGGCCTCCAATACTCCAATTATCACTTTGCCTGATTCTCCGACAGGAGAGTCTTCTCCTCCTGAACTTACCGCCGACATTCACGCTGTAGAGTCATCTACGGCCAAATCCAAAAACGGTGGAAAGAAGAAAGGAAAGAAGAAGGCTAAAGCAGACAAGGCTCCAAAGGAGAAAACGGAAAAGTCGGAAACCAATGACGAAAAGCGCAAACCTCGATATCCTTGTCTTATTTGTGAAGAAGATCATTTTACGAGAGACTGCCCTCATCGGGCCGAGGTAGTGAAAATAGTCAAAGGTTCTCCGACTCCTGCTGTGTTAAAAAATCCATTTCCAGAGCAGGAGAATAAGATGATAGGTTCTTCTTCGAATGCCAGTGAAGAACCCATTTTGATGATGTCTCATGTCAGGATTGCGACTCGATCGCAAGATTATGGTAGTAAGGCTCCTGTTGATGGTAAGGAAGCAGAATCTTCTCACTCTAACCCATCAACCTCAGCTCCTGGTTCCGATCCACTACAGATCGAAAAACCTAACCCAGACTTAGTGATTAAGCCGCCCGCCAAGGGTGTACTTCGAAGGTCTGCTTTCAATCCACATGCGAGAGCAGCCCAGAATTACAACATTGTTGAAGACTTAGCTGTTTCACCTTCAGCAATGTCGGCACTCGAAGTGCTGCAATCATGTCCAGCGCAACGAAAATTGCTTTTGTCGGCTATTGGAGCTGTCGATGTTCAGGACCCGAACCTAATGATCTTTGATCTAGAAAGTAGTACACCGCGTCTCCCCCATCAAATGGCTTTCCAAATTCCAGTGATAGTCAAAAACAGGCCTATTCATCGGACTGTGATTGATGAGGGAGCTTCTACGTGTATTATGTCGATTCAATGTTGGAGATCGCTTGGTTCTCCTTCGTTGAACCAATCCCCCACCATCCTTAAGGCCTTTGATGGCCGTGGGTTCCGTCCGTTTGGTATTCTACAAGAATTGCCTATAGGGGTCGAAGGTAAAACCGTTAGTCTGGATGTGGAAGTGGTTGATGCCCCTCTAGACTACAACCTTCTTTTGGGTCGAAGTTGGTCATATGCTATGACAGCGGTCGTTTCATCGGTCTTCAGAGTCATTAAGTTTCCACATAACGGTAAGATCGTGACTATTGATCAGCTGACATACTTTTCATCCGACCCAACCTCTTTAGAAACTATCCAGCATGTTGGTAAAACGACAATCCCTTATAGGGACATTGGTGTAGGTTTAGTTAAGGATTCCGGTTTACTGGGAACTTTTCCTCTCCCTCCACTCAATGCAGACCCTTCGTTCGCAACAATTCATATGATCACGTCAGAAAACATTATTTATGATGATCCTTGGTATGTTCCCTCTGACTCTGAGCTAGACTCACTCGGTGATGTTATGCCGTTGAGTCCGTATGAGATTGCTTATGAAGCTCTTATGTCTTTTACCGACTTTCATTCAACCGACCAAATGAATGTGGTCAGTGAAGAGTCACTTTTCACCTCACCCTTAGAACGGATAACGTTTCCCGAAGAAGTGTCATCTGACGAACAACTTCGCGAAATCCTAAGTGTAGATGATCTACCATGGGAAGATCTCCATCACAGATCTTCGTTTTTACCTAAGGATGATGCATTTGAAAATGATTTTTCATCTATCTTTACCGCTGAATATGTCAAAGACGCTCAGGATCCAACGAAACATTCTGATTCAGAGCTGAATTTAGGGAATATTTCTCGTACTATTCCCATTGATATTTCAGTGAAGCCCGGAATCGAGGAGAACATTCATATAGGTGCCGCATGTACTGAAAAGAAATCCAAACTTACAAGGCCCTATTCCAAGAATTCCGCGACGTGTTTGCCTGGTCTTACGAGGAAATGCCGGGAATTGATCCTGCCATTGTTGTTCATGAAATCAAAACCTACCCGGATGCTAAACCCATTCGGCAACGGTTGCGTCAGATTCACCCTCGAAAAGCGGCTGCAATCAAAGCAGAAGTCGAAAAGCTGTTGAAAGCAGGTTTCATTTATCCGATCCCGTTAACGGATTGGGTATCGAATATTGTTCCCGTCAATAAAAAACAAGGAACAATAAGAATCTGTATCGACTATAGGGATATCAATCGAGCTTGTCCAAAAGACAACTATCCTACGCCTTATATCGATCAAATTATTGATGATTGTGCCGGAAGTGAGATGTTTTCCTTCATGGATGGTTTCTCAGGCTATAATCAAATCAATATTCTACCTGCCGATCAACCAAAAACGGCATTCATTTGTCCATGGGGGACATTTGCTTATTGCAAATTACCTTTTGGACTTAAGAATGCCGGGGCCACTTTTCAACGGGCGATGTCTTATGCATTTCATGACATCAAGCACATTGTGCAACCCTATCTCGATGATTTGCCTGCTCATTCTTTACAACGAGCTGATCACCTTGTCCACCTACGAGCAATCTTTATGAGGTGTAGGCATTATCGAATTCGGTTGAATCCCCACAAGTGTGTTTTCTGTATAGAAACAGGTCGATTGCTGGGATTTGTTGTTTCAAAAACCGGCATTCGCGTCGATCCCTCGAAAGTCGAGGCTATCATCAAATTGCCTCCTCCTTCGAGTTTGCGCCAACTCCAAAGTTTGCAAGGGAAAGCAAACTTTTTACGCCGATTCATCCCAAACTACGCCGAGGTCACTAAAGGTTTTACACGGTTGTTGAAACAGAACGCACAATTCTTTTGGGACGAGATTGCCCAACAATCTTTTGATGCACTGAAACACGCGTTGACCCATGCACCGTTATTGCATCCTCCCAACTACAACCAGGACTACTTCTTATACCTCGCAGCTTCGCATTCCACCATTGGAATGGTGTTAGTTCAAGAAGATGAATTCAAAGCAGAGCATGTGATATATTATCTTAGTAGAACCTTAAATCCCACTGAGTTAAAATATTCGCATGTGGAGAAATTGGCCCTGGCAGCCGTTCAAGCTGTCCAGCGTTTTCGTCACTACATTCTTCTCCGCAAGACTACAGTTATTTCGGATTGCAACCCTATGATTTATATTTTGACAAAACAACTGCTAGGGGGCAAGTACTCTAAATGGATTGTTATCCTGCAAGAGTTCGACTTGGAGTTCGAGAAGTCCAAGTCTAAGAAATCTTTAGTTTTTGCGGAATTGATGTGTGATTTCCCGAGTGCTGACACAGAGACTGTGGCAGAGGAGTCCATTGTGGACGAATCTTTGTTTCTTATTAGCACTTTAGATCCGTGGTATGGGGATATAATCATCTATCTCCAAACCCAAACCTTTCGGCCTGAAGCTTCCAAGGAAGACCGTCGAAAAATTCGGTTTCGATCCCAGCAATACAGAATTATTGGAGATACACTTTATCGCCGGGGGGCAGACTTAGTTTTTCGACGTTGTTTAACTCACGAAGAGGCTGAGAGAGTTTTGAATGATTGTCACTCTGGAGCATGTGGCGGTCATATGTCTGGGTATGCCACAGCTCAGAAGGTGTTGCGCGCTGGCTATTTCTGGCCGTCTATGTTTAAAGATTGTATCCTTGCTGTCAGAACATGCCACAACTGTCAAGTGTTTGATCGAAAGATGCGCGCTCCACCTGCTCCTCTCCACCCTATAATTGCCGCTGGTCCATTCGCCAAATGGGGCATTGACTTTATTACTTGTAACCCTCACTCGGCCGGGGGGCATGCGTATATCATCCTCGCGGTTGATTATTTTACAAAATGGGCCGAGGCGATGCCTACATTCGACGCAAGCGGCAAGACAGCTGCAGTTTTCGTATTCAATCATATCATAACTAGGTTTGGTGTCCCACAAGCAATCATTACTGACCATGGGAGCCATTTTCGAAATGTCATGATGACTGAGCTTACAAGCCAGCTTGGTTTGCGCCACGATAGCTCTACTCCTTATTATCCGCAAGCCAACGGTTTGGTTGAGTCAATCAACAAAGTTCTAGTCATCATGATTCGACGGATCATTGGTATCCATCGAACGAATTGGCATAACATGTTATTTTCGGCGCTATGGGCATATCGAACTTCAGTGAAAAATTCAACAGGTTTCACCCCTTTCCAGCTAGTTTATGGCTTAGAAGCTGTGTTACCTATTGAATGCGAAATCCCATCACTTCAAATGGCTGTCGAATTACTTCCAGCTACTTCCGAAGAGGAGAAACGGTTATTATACTTGGCTAAATTAGATGAGACTCGACGTGACGCTACTTTAGCTATCGAGACTCACGCGAAACGAATGAAAGCTCAGTACGATAAAAATGTAACCCCTCGAAGTTTTTCGGAAGGAGACCTAGTACTATTATATGATCAAGCTAACGATAAGCTAGGTGCCGGAAAATTCGTTCCCATGTGGCATGGGCCCTACATTGTAAAGCGAAAGCTAGCAAAAGGGGCTTATGAGTTAGTTGATTTTGATGGGGACTCTTTGGGTAAACCCAGAAATGGACTTTACCTAAAGAGGTATTATGCTTAAAATGATGGGTATGGAGAAATTTTTAGATAGGTTAGATTTTCTTTCTAGCTAGCAAGTGTGTTAGTTTAGTCAGTGTGCTTAGCTTAGCAAGTGTGGTTTTTCGTCATTATTTTGGCTTATCTTGGTTTTACTCTTGATATTGTAGATGTCGACGCCTCTCCAAACATACATTGGATTTGCTGATGGTGCTTGTCGTAGTACACGGAATATCTCTTCCGCAGCTTGGGTTATCTATTCGCCCTCTGACGAGTTAGTTTCTATGCATGGGGTAAGCCTCGGTCAAACAACGAATAACATTGCAGAATACAGTGCAGTGGTTGAATTATTATCCGAATCTATTTCATTTGGAATTCGACGTTTGATAGTGAGGTTAGATTCTGAACTTGTTGTATTACAGCTTAATAGAGTTTATGCCATTAGAAATCCTGTGTTATTAAGGTTGTTTTTGAGAGTGCGTCTCTTGGAACGTGAATTTGATTACATTGAATATCAACATATTCCAAGGTCTTTGAATACATTAGCAGATGCAATTGCTTCTCGAATGTTGGACAGACATTTACAATAATCATGCAAGTAAATTTAAAAACATTTCATCACATATGTTAAACAAGATAAGCCGGTAATAGTGATATATATAGATAGAAGTGTGTCAAAAAATATATACATCGTCTTCGATCATAGGTTTAAAACACCTTATGATCGGCAAAATGATAGTACAAAAATCAAAATGTCACATGTGACTACAAAAGTGACTAGTCAATCACTGGTGGTGCTCTCTGTACGACACCACTGCGCGGGCTACCTTACGCAAAAAACTCCTAAACGGTCCAGGGACCGCGACTACGAAGCGCTGAAGCCTCATAGGAATATCGTCCATAGTAGTCTCAGGTATATCTGCCGTGAGACGCTCTAGATCATGCTCCAAATCAGCTAGTACTTCTGCTGTCGCATCCTGTGGGGCCGGTACCGGTGCAGCTGGATGTAGTCTATCATAAGGCCGGAGGTTGGCTGGACGCTGTGGGCCAACATCTGCATTTTGAAAGATTTACTATTAGTTTTGAGACGATATATATAAAAAATACAAAAAATACATAACTAGAAAACTTGTGAAAATAAAAAGTACCTCTGTCGTCCCATTGTTCTCCCTGTGGAAGAACCATGTCCGGATCACCTCTGAAATCCATTCCGGCATACGGAAAGTCCTGTATCACAAAAAGCTGGCCCTCTAACCAGTCAAAATAACTATCTGAGAATCGAACTACTGTCGCGCCCTCGTCAGGATGCCGGGCCATCACCGCAACCCATCGTATCAGCTTTGGCTGCTGGGGACCCAAGATATCAACAGTGAGTTGCTGAGGGATCAGCATTGGAATTCTCTCCAAGGCAAAGCTCACGACTATAGGCCCATATCCAAAAGTCTTTAGTCGTCCGTTCTTTGCCTTGGTCAGTTGGCTCTTCATATGAGCCGACACAGCTTCACACCAGTTGAAAATGGTGCCTTGGTAACAGTCAATTGCCATCCGCATTTGGGATCCGGAAGCAATGTGTAAAGCGGCCGCGCCGCAAATTCTGGTAACCGTGAACGCTATGACTTTGAGTTCCGGCAGAGTGATGTGTTTTATCTCTATGCCTTTTGAATGGTGAGCCCCAGGTGTGCACCAAGTCTCGCGGAGACTATCAAGGGATTGGCCACCCGGCCTAGTCCCCGCAAGACTGAGTTGCTCACCTCTGTTTGGCAAGCCAGTGAGAAAGTATACATCCGAGGGCTCTATCTCGAGCTGGTGCCCTCCTATGTAAAAGCATTGTTCTTGTACGTTCCATCGCTCAACCAGCCATTCTAAGAATCTTACCTGGCCCCTCATGCCCGGTATGGTCCAATATTTGTATAATCCGCATGCTCTTAGGGCATCCAGGGAAGGTTGATGATTTATTGCAGCTTCATCTTCCTCTACATGCTCTCTTTCTCTCCAGTCTAACATGATTAATGCCCTGCATATCAAAAATAGCATTAGAAATTAATTTGGGAATTTTTGGTGGTTTTTTGAGAGAGTTGGGGTTTTGAAATGCGCGTTTCTCGGAGGACGCACCCCGGCTTTGTAGCACAGGGCGCCCGGACGCAGCTGGCCTGAAGGCGGGCTGCGTCTTCCGACCGTTTTCCCGTATGAGAAAAAGTCGGGGGACGCAGGTCACCCAAAGGGCACCTGCGTCCGCCGAGAGGCGCATTCCAAAACCAAAACCCCCCAAAAAATGAAACTAAAACCTAAAAATTGATTCTAAACGGATAGAAATGCAGAGTAGGATGTGTAAAATACCTGGATGAGACGGCGTTCGATTCCAACGGTCAGATTTTCCGCAGCGACCACGGGAAGTTTCTTGTCAAAAGCTCTTTTTTCAACCTCAACAGTGAAACGGTAAAAATGACATGGTAAAAGGTCTTTTTATAGGTTTTTTGGATGAATTAGTTCATTTTTTACCATGAAAAGATGTTTTTGAATGTATTTTTGCCTATTTTAAACAGGTATGAGTAATGTGTCGCTTTTGTGCAGGACAAAGGGATTTCGAGGGAAATTGTAATTTTTCACAAACAAAATTTCAGAGTCATCTTTTAAGCCCTTTTCTGACTCCTAAAAAATGAAAAGATCGCCGAGTGTTTCTTTTTCACTCGTTAAAACGGAATTAAAAGACGGTCCCCTTTTAGCTCTTTTCTGACCGCAAAATCAGGAAAAGATTGCCGGGTTTTTGTCGTTTCGAACTCGATAAGGAAATAAAACGACGTGTCCTTGATCGCTTTTTACTTTTCAGGTTAACGACACTATTATGAAAGTACTCCTTGGTCGCAAGATCAAGCGGTTCCCCCAGGTATTATTTTATACTTTTTCGGGCTTGAGGGACACAAATATACGAAAAAGTTCAACGTGGAGTCTCCTTTAGTTTTTTCAGACTCTCTAAAAATGAAAAACGCCGAGTTTCTCCTATACTGGGCTCGTTAAATTTTTACAGTAGAGGACCTGTTCAATTACAAACAGGAACGAACCACTCCTTCCTAGGGTTCGAATTTAAACTAGGTTGGACTCGTCCGAAGGATGAGCTTATAATCAAGCATATGTTATCCTCCTCAAGCTTGTTAAAAATAAAGAGGTACTTGCCAGAAATGGTGGGGGAAAAAAGAGAAGAATGAACCTATTTGTCACCTTTTGTCTCAGAAGAAACTTTATTACCGCTCTTGAACACGACACTTTTCATTCACCTGGGTTGGGAAATCTTTTACCTCACAGTTGACCAAGTCACTTTGAAAGTCTTTAACCGGGTTTCGGGGATTAACTTTGAGTTATTCGTCACCAAGCCATCTGTTGTGTCGTTATGTGTTCAAGAGGTCTGCAAGCAAAAACTTTCATCTGCAAAATACTTGTCATCCATTTGACCATCCCTGAGTCAGTCCTTACAGCAACATTTCTTCAACTTGAACAATGATTTCGTGTTGCGGGCTTGCCTGCAACGGGTCGCTTTCTATCGACATCGACACATTATCTAGAAAGATGACTTAGGAATCGACAGTACCTTGAAGTCTGCATGCATCAATGGCAGGTTTCTCGCCTTTGACGTCAGTTTACATCATTGACTTTCGATCAGAGGATTCCGTGAAGTGTTCGACATCAAAACATCTATTCACATTTCACGGGTTGTGCTTGGTACTTTGGGACCATTGACATTACTGGTGGTTTCTCTCACGCTTGTTAACAGTTTACATCATTGACTGGTAATCAAGTGGTTTCTACCATGTTCGACATCGAATCATTTAATCACATGGCTAGAATCGTACCAATTCGAGAAGTAGAAGTGAAGACCCTGGATCTAGTTTCTACCATCCAGGCTGCGAGGAGTTTTGTATTCATTATCTATGTAGACTAATCATAAACAGATGGCTGCGTCCATACTGTGTCTACAAAAGTCTATAAAAATGATGTACTGCAAGATCATTCCTGTATCAGAATAGTTAGTCCATTAGTTAAAGTTTTGAATCTGAGTATGGGAATGCCTACCTCAGTGATGATATAATCTTATCCATGTATTTTGTGTTGAAAATTGCAGGTTCCAACCAGGCCATCCACAAGGCAATCCTTGAAATGATAAAGCGCTTCACCCTTCCTAGAATTACAAAACCCTATTCTATTCCAGGCTTCGCACTTTAGGGGGCAATCTGTTACACTAAAAAATGTCACCTTGACTACTTACAGTTAGTATGGCTCAAATCAACAGTCATGCTACCCTCTTAGGCAAGTCTCATGCCTCTGTTATCCATCTCAAACTCAAAGAAGAGAGAAAGTCTTGTAAAAATTATGTTTATCTCTGGGGTCGCAGGTTCTCTCTAGCCTTACCTGCGGGGACGCTGGCAATGTTCACAAAGTCTGCGTCTTTGGACGCTCTGTATGTCAAAGGACAGGTGCGTCCTTCTGTAAAAGGCAAAATGCGCAAGTTTCATCTTAAAAAAGTTACTTGTGGTTACTTCTAGAACATTCTAGAGGTCGGTTTGATGGAATGGATGCGCCTCCAGTTGGTTCATGTATCTCTATTAAGAGGGAACTTATCCCATCAATAAGGGAGCTATCCCACCCATAGAGGGGGATGATCCCATTGATAGTGGACCTGAATAACCTCTTTACAGCACTATAAATAAAGGCATTGAGCCAGAAGGAGGAGAGGTTGGAGCTATACATTTTCTTTGGGTAAATGCTGCAGGATTTAGGTCTTCCATTAGAGCCTTTGTGAGGAGAGATTGTCTTCACTTGATTCTACTTGGGAGAGGGTGAGCTTTGTCAAAGTAGAGGAAAACCCTTGATGGACCCTGGGAGGAACTTGCACAACACCAAGGCCAGGTTGTAAGAGTTTCTTTGTTTCGTTATTAATACAAACTGGTTTATTTTTCTCAATAGCTTGTGTTAATGAGTTATTTCATGTGTTCCTTGGTCTGCATGTTGGATATATGTTTTATTATATGAAATGCAAGTGCTTGGTAATTGTTTGATTCTTTGTGGTTGCAGGAATTGACTTGAAGGAGGAGCTCATCCGGATCGTCAAGAACGGACTTCAACAACAGCGTTTTGGAATAAGGTAAGCCTAAACACTTGTAGTTTTCATGTTATAAAAGGTGTATTTAGAGAAAGATCACTCCTTTTTGTCTTGTTTGTCATTAGAATGTCTTAGACTTCTAGGAAGGTCAGTCGTGTCCGCACCCTTGACAGATTCCGTGTGACACTTGGGCTACTATATACTGAGGTGCCAATTAAGGATCAGTGGAGATGATGTGATGGTTACTAATGGTAGCCTTTGGGCTCACCAATTCTTCTCTGATGTATAAGGGCTCCCTCCTTTTTCGATCACCTTCTTTAGCTCTTATTCCCTCATGGGTTAACCAAGAGGTTAATTCAATTAGCTTCATGTCCCCCAATATTGAGTTGGGGTCTTAGAAGTTCATGTCTTTAAGGGTCATGTTGTGCATGTAAAACTCCGCCAATTTTGCTCTATCCTAAATGCTTTCCCTTTTGAAAAATTCAATGAACATTACATAGTCTTGGAAAGGAAAATAGTTATAATGTGCTAATGTCTTTATCTAAAATTTTAGCCACTAATCATTGAGGAATATGGCATAATATTTGGATGGTCACCTACATTATATGACTTCCATGGATAAACTTGCCATGGTGGAAATTTGTACCTCTTTTTCTTCCAACTATTGTCTTAGCCTTTTATTCTCTGCGTATAGTTTCTCCTTCATGATTGACTCCCTCAGCCTTAAGTCATTTATTTCCATACTCATTTCATTCACTCTTTCCTCCTTGAGGCCTACACCTTCTACATTTTTGGACCTTGCAATTTGCATCCATCTATGAGTTTGGACTCTTTCCTTTTCCAACTTAAAGAAGGGGTATATAAAAAATTTCAAGTATAATCATGCCTCCTTCAACAAATTCGTAACTAGAATTAAGATTAAGTTAGGGATCAGGCTCCTAGAGTTCTTGGAGAACTTCCTCCTTTCCTTTCGATGTGGTTTCTTCTTCCTATAACATCTTATGTTTCTCTTGTAGTAGCCCCTATTCTCCTGTAGCAGCCCCTATTTCCCCTGTAGTAGCCCTTGTTTTCTCCTATGGATCATTTTTTTTCTTCTATACCAGGAAGCCTGTGCTTTGAGGATATTGGATGTGACTACTCTAGTGGTGGGCCTCCCTATGGGTGGAACAAGTGGTCTACTTTTGGCTTTGGGAGAGGTAACTTCTTCAATCTTACCTTCACTCAGTCCCACTTCCTCCTTTTTTCCTGCTAATTCATCAATGGTGATAGGGACTTTTGAAGGACACTAAGGTTTCCCTTCCTTTATCCTGGAATTGTTCCTTATTTTAAAGTATAAGGGGAATTGCCCTATATTCCTTATTTTGGGATTTATGGGTGTTCCATGTGTGGCCAATGTGGCAGCCACCTTTTGCTCTATGTTTCTTGGTGAGAGCCTTATTTGTTTCCCTTATCTTTCTATCCATTGATGTTTGGATGACTCCTCAAGGTTCTCTTCCTTTGCTCTTTGTTTCTCTCCCCCTATTTCCTTTGTTTCTACTTCCTCCTTATATTATTCCCTTTCTTATTCCTTCTCTTCCCTAACCCCAGTATTAGAGGCTAGTGATTCTTCTTATTGTGTGGAGATGAGGGACTGTGTTTCAATGAAAATATCTCTGTTCATGTCTACAAAGTCATTCCACATCACAGGGTTCCTTAGGTGTTTCAAGGCATCCATGACAATTAGCTTGATGAGGCCATGATGGGAAACGTGTTGGTGCTTCCCTTCCCTCATGTTTTCGCTCATATCAATGATGGACTGTAAGAGGAAATGTGGGATACTAATTTTGTTTAGAATGGGTAACTCTTTCTAGAACCTTAGCTCATAGAGGAACCTAAATTGATAAGCATACACAATGCTCAACCTCCCCTCATAGAATATGTATTTGAGGATGTGATAGGCTACTTCATCCCGAGGATAAGGGAGGCCCTCTCTTCTTACTCCATTTTTCTCTTCCATAGGATTCTCTCTATGGAGGAAGAAATTTTTCCTGCCTATAACACTTATTATCTTATATTCCTTGCTCCAATCGAACTCATAAGGATATGGTGGTTACTATACTTATAAGTTCTTCACTCAGATGGATTGCAAGTCCTCTAAAAAAAATAGTGGCACTATGTTTTCCCTAAGAGCTAAGGGCCATGGTAAATTCTTGAGTTATCTCATCATCATATCCCTTTAATTGCTCAAAGAATCCCATGCACTGATATCTCAAGAAACTTTCTAGCACGGGGGGATGCTTATGGATTATTTTTGTGTCTATGGGTTAGATTTGGTTGAAACCTCCTCCCATTGCTCCCATTTATCCTTCTCGGTGTTATTTTGGGTGGATTCTCAATCTTAGCCTTTGCAGTCTTAGATGTAGAGATAGTGTCAAATTTTCCTTTTCAATGGAGGAGGAGAACGATGCTAATTTTTCTATCAAATAAAAGAAACTTTTCTCTGTCTCTATCTTTCCTTATCATATAATAAATTTCAATGGAAACTATTGCATAATTATTTGCTACAAGATACCTGATTCAAGAATAATTCCACATGTATCTATATGGGAATTAGAGAGGGAGGAGGAAAATTACTCTTTTTAATATGACTGTCCTATGTGGATGAGGGTTTGAAGAAATTCTTTGGTGATTTTAGCTCCTTTTCTCCCCTTAATTCTCCCATGTAGCTTCCTTTCTATGCTCTTGTAGCAAGTCAGACCCTCCTATATCATCTGCAAACATAGTCTATAGCAACTCGGTGGCACCCTAGGAAGTCTCTAGTAGCATCTAGCTCATCCTTCTCCAACTGTTTTCTAGAAATCAGCAAGTATGAAAATGGAGTTGAGCCTTATACTTTTTATTCCTTATTGTGGTAAAGACTCAAAGTGATTTCATGACATGGCTATTGCACGAGTTTTCTTTTTTAACTATTGTCCCCACTCCTCATAATCATCACCCCACTTAAATTGACTTTTCCACATTGCATGGTGGCTAAGTGAACTGAAGTTAACTAATCAAAGATGGCTAATTTTACTAGCTTTCTCCAGCTCATAAAAATTCCATTCTCGATCATTAAACACATTTTTTTCCATTATGTTCATAGGGAAGAGGTGAGCGGTGTCATACTTGAGCCTAATTGTGATGTTGAATTGTTTGAGATTCTTGCATGCTACTGTTGGGCTTCACAACAAAATTACTTTGAAGGTATTGATTTCCTTTAATTTCTTCTTCACAGGTCTTCATAGCATGATGATTCTTGACTGATGAAATACCTTTCTTTTGTGCATGCCTCTTTCCAATGCTCATTATGCTACTGTTGGAATGGATGTATGACCTGAAATATGCTCTCTAGGGATGTTGTGTCCCTTCTCAGCTTCATAAATGGCCTCATGATGCCTTAGGATGATTGGATCTTCTACATGAAGCTATAAAAGAAATTAGTTCATGATCTTGTTGTGACTATGGAAGCTGCTACAAGAGGTATCCCATTCCTATATTAACCATTTCATTCCTCCTCAAGACCTCACAATGCATTTAAGAACTAATACAAATCATATTAGGTATAGGGACAAAATTAGAATCATCATAGGGTGGTGTGTGTGGTGAAAATGTTGAAGGTAGAGTTCCTTTTCTAGGTTTTTTTATGTATGGCGGAGTGGAATTTTGAGGATGAATATTGGATAGATGGATTCAATGACTGATGAAGGAATTTTGGTGGAACTCTTTCAAAATTTCCTAAGGAAAACATGACCCTTTTAGCCCCTTTCTCCAATTGGATTTGCCTCCTGCAACATTTTAGGTTTCTCCTGTAGCAATTTAGGATAGTCGTGTAGCAGTTCAGGATAGTCATGTAGCACTTCAAAAAGGAGGAAAAACATGGTTCAATTGTTGGCTAGATGATAGAGAGAGGTAGGGAGGTGAATAAAGAAGATGAAAATGCAATGGATAGCTGGGAATAATGGTGAAATGAATCTATGGAAGTTGTTTTGTAACCACTATTCTTCGATTGTTTGGAGCCGTACAGAAGAGAGATGTTAGCCAAAATAGTGTAAGGACTCCTCCCCTGTGTCTTTATTTTTTTGAGTCATGCAGACCGCCTCTGTAAATGTTTTCAACCTACATGTATTCCCTAGGTGCCTCAGAGGAGGTTTTTGATGAGCACCAGTATTGCAGCAAGAATGCTGCAACTCCTGGAGCTACCAACTTTACTTTCTCAACCCAAGGTTCATACAAACTTGGAGGTGACAATAATGTATACACAAGTAAAATTGATGGTTCTACCTTTTGTCACTGTTCTGTTGGCGAGATACCACAAGGTTTGCAAGCCAGACTTCTATGGATTCAGAAGAATCTTGGTTCCTTGATGAAAGAAATAGAAATCTACCCTAAGAAAGAGCTGATCTAATGCAATAATGAAAAATAATGAAATTCAATGCTAAGGCACACCATTTCCTAATTAACTGCTAAGAGCTATGCTTTGTACTTATGCTAAATCAACATGAACAAAATGCTACTATCCTAAGCATGGAAGTTAAAAACATCAAACACAACTGTTACTCATGTAAAGGACTATAATAAATCTATTTTTTTCTTTTTATGCTTTTCATGAAGAATCAAGTGTGCAAACTAATATCTTTTGGTGATGTAGCAGGTGTTTTAGGGGTGTTGATGGATGGCTAGAAGATTTAGGAGATGTTTTGAAGATTTGGGGGACCCTTGGGTGACCTTGGGAGTCTTCCTCTAGGTTTTCCCTCAATTCAGCCTCAAAACAGGCCACTACAGGAAAACCTACATGATGTACTAGAAACCTACAGGATTCCCTATATTTCTACAGGATGCAGCCATGAGCAAAGCAATGGGTGTTGGAGGTGATGGAAAGCTTAGGGAAGCTATTTTATGGGTGAAATGGAGTGAGAAGAGGCCTAGGATCACTCAAAACCCAAAACCAAGTTTAGGAGATTGTTGGATTCACTCAAAGTGCTTGATGGAATTTCTATGTAAAATGATGAAATTGGTGAAGGTTTTGATGAAAACGAGGAATTCCTAGGGGTGAATGAAGTTGGAAGGTGGTTGCTTGCTATGAGATCTCTACCTACTTCTGAAGTGCCTACTCTACATCAAACATGTGTAATTTCCAAAAAGTCATGTAAACAAGAAGAATTTTGATGAACTAGAAAAGTAGAATTTAATGAAATAACTATCTACCTTATGCATGAAGAAATTTCTGAATAACATGGAATCATGGATGATATCTACTGCAAGGATGAAGATAGAAAAGATGGAAATGAAATCCTATTTTGCAAAACTGATCAAATTGTAGGTCTTAACCCCGTATAGAAATTACCTACATACGAATTCTAAAAACACAGAAAATAAACAATGTGAGAGCATAACACATAAAACACATATACACAAAGATTTTCCCCTGGATCCCAAAATCAGGACTACCAGCTTGATTTTTCATTATGTTCCTTACAATGTTACAATACATATATATACATGCCGAAGCATCCAATACCATGGACCGAAAACCACCGCATCCAAAACCATGTGGGAAAACCATGCACAAAATCATAGTTAAGTCCACCCAAACTAATATAGGGTCCAAAAAAATTACCCTGGGGCGCTACCCCGAACCCCGTAGAGGGGGCTACCCGCCCCCCTCAAACCCTCTGTGACCCCCCCACTGTGCAATCAGCGCAACAAAGGGGGGGCTCCGCCCCCCTTTTATCCCTTAATTAACTGATGAGCCTCATAAATGGGTAATTATATGGGCTCATTTTACCTCCTAACCTAGTAAAATCAACCATTCTCTTAGCTTATTGTATGATTTTTTAATTATATTTATGCTTATAGTGTGAGTTGAGTTAGTTATTATGCTATGTGGTATAACATGTATTTCATGCAGATTATTGATGGATTTTGAGGTCAAAGCCAAGGATCCAGTGGTCAAAAGGAAAAAATAATCAAAGTAGATAGAGGAGAGGACTTATAGGAGGGAATCCCTCTCATTTATTACTCCTCACTTCAAATTCCCCTTCATTTAGCTCGCAGTACAAGCAGCCAAATCATGCACTAGAAGGCAGTCGAGCAAGTGGAGGATGACTGATAGTTATCTTGAGTTTTGGAAGCCAAAACTCCCTAATTTTAAGGAAGCTATTGGTAGCTTTAGATATATAAGTAGAGAGGCCTAGGGCCTCACTAGGGTCAGATTTTTTTTTCTTATGTAAACTCTGCTCAAATTTCGATCTTATTATTTTGTGACAGTTTTATGTAATCTTGCTATTGTTTTGATAATGAAGATGGAATCCTTTTTGAGCTAGCACTGAGTAGCCTCAGAGGGCTGAAGCTCTTAGGTTAGGACCCAATCCAAGCAACCAAGCTTCTTTTTACTTGTATTTGTATTCTTTACTTTAGTTTGTAGATTAATTTGCTGTTAGATGTATTTTTTTATGGTTAGGAATAGGTTCCTTTTGATGATTTAGTAGTTTGCTTCCATTTGTGAGTTTTGTAGCAGGTTAAGCAGTGATTAGAAATTATTAAAAAGGCTAGAAATAGTGCCTTGGCCTCTCTTCCTCCCTCTGGGACCATGGTATGAGGCAAAGACCCTCTTGGTGCCCCAAAAACACAGATTTTCCTCCTTCATAGGACTTCCCATGTTTGCAGCTTTATAGTAGGTTAATAGTCCAGTTTTTCTTTGCTTAAGATCTCCTTTATCACATTCACTTCCTGATTCACAATAGTCATATTTCATTCTTTCCTTTATTGCAGTGTTTCTCAGCATTTCCTTTCATACACCATAGTTTAGACCATTTTTATGCAAAAACTCTGTTTTTCATAGATGCACTCATTTCATTGGTTGCCTGATTTTCGCAGTTGACTGTTAGTTTCTATGCAGAAGATCTATTCCAGCAGTAGGTTAGATTACCAACAATCACACCCTCCATCTGATCCATGCCCTATAGGTCTCCCAAATCTCACCTCAATTCTGCCCTAGTTTCCTGCATTTTTCATAGAACCTCTTCCTCTCTCCTTGAGCAAACCCAATCATCTTTCTCTCTCCTGGCAATTCATGGCAGACCTTAGGTGACCTGACACCTCATTCCAACCTTCATCCACCTTTTCCACCCACTCTCACGCCCTAAAAATAGCGGAAATTTCTCTCGGCCTCCTCCTGTAGGCCTCCTGTAGTTTCCCTATTTTCCTCCTGTAGTTTCCCTGCGTCCTCCTATAGTTTTTCTTGTATGCTTTATTTTGAAGGCCGAGTGTGGGAAAAGCCTCTAGAAGGCCACCTAAGACCTCCTAGAACCATCCACACCATCCTGCATCCTCCCAAGCTCCAAAACCACCCCCACCTATTTACTGCCACACTCACACACAATAAATTAGATGCATGTCAAATTCACATAAAAGCACATAAAAATCCAAAAATATGTTTTTTGCTTATTTACTTCCAGAAATAGCATGGTTAGATGTTGTTTACTTTCTTGAGTAGGCAATGTCATTTCTTTCATGGTTTTCATAGTGTTTTTGGCAAAAGTAGAATTAGCTTGTTAATTAGGGTTTACTAGGTCTTGCTTTACATTCCAGTCTTTTTCCTTTCCGCAATTAGAAAAACTTCTATAAAGTAATATTTCTTTCTTTCATCACACATAAATCTTCTTCTGAAATCTATAGAAGTTGGCTTGAGCTCCTAGTGATCTCGCACTGGCTGACCAAGTGACAACCTACAGTGAGAACTGGTACTTGTGCATACAGCACTGACGCTTCCAAGTTTGTTACAAACTACCGGGTTGATAAAATTAAAGTTGGCAGCCTAGGAGTTGCAACATTCTTGCTGCAATACTGGCGCTCACCACCTTTTTTTGGCACTATTTCCGATGAAGCATCAGAGTATTTTGTGATTACTACTTTCTTCTATTTCCTATTGCAACATTCTGCCAATAGTTTATTTCGGCAAAAGTAGACTAGTCATTTCTTTTCTTTCAAATTCTGCATTCCCTTACTTTCCTTTTTAGTTCTGTAAATTTCATTTCAGCAAGTTCATTTTAGCTAGTTGCAATTTGTTTTGTTATCAATTTCAGCCTCTACAGTTACTATCAGTGTAGGGAAAAAGAAACAAAAAAAACTAATCAAAATGATTTCCTTTTATGCCTCGTAGGAATAGAGATAACTCAGGAAAAAAATTTCCCAACGCCCCCACTGCTTCACATAGCCAACCTTCTCTCTTCTTCGGTGGTTGTTGTCTAGTCAATTTAACGTCTTAAATTGCTCTACATAAATTATCAATCTGAGTATCGTAAACTGATGAAGTGTGGTGCACATATGTACTTAGTTAACCATTTTTTCTTACTTCGTTGTTTTATAGTTTTTATCTTGTTTTGGGGTTTTGTTCTTGTTAACCTCCTAAAGTGTCTAATGCAAATGGAAATCCTATTCTGAGGTCTTAAGAATACTTTTAAAGGTCAAGTATGGATGTAGATTTCAAGACAAGGTTTATGTCCCTTATGGTAACTTCCAAAAGTTAGCACTTCAAAAGATCTCAAAACATGCTATTGATCAAATCAGTACTTGAACAAAAGTGTAAATTTGCAGCTACTTAAATCAAACAAAAGATGAAATATTGATCATGAAATCATTGTCTCCGCTGCCCATCTAATTACAAAAATAAAATTTAAACTATTGCACTCAAACAAACCAAAAATTGCAGACTAACGAAAGCAAGATCAATTTACTTCACTTATAATCCGATAGCTCGCCAAGTAGTTTTTCGAGGTTAAGCCATGGCTCCGGAGATAATGTCAAATAACATGAAGAATTGATATCTAAATTACCTACTTGCAAATGAAAGTAAAATCAAGTCACTTCACTTATAGTCCGATAGCTCGTCAAGTAGCTTTTCGGGGTTAAGCCATGGCTCTAGAGATAACGTCAATAACATGAAGAACCTGATATGTAATTGAAAAAATGAAAGTAAAATCAAATTACTTCACTTATAATCCGATAGCTCGCCAAGTAGCTTTTCGGGGTTAAGCCATGGCTCTGGAGATAACATCAAATAACATGAAGAATTGATATCTAAATTACCTACTTGTAGATTAATGAAAGCAAAATCAAATCACTTCACTTATAATCCGATAGCTCGCCAAGTAGCTTTTCCATGTTAAGCCATGGCTCTGGAGATAACGTCAATAACATGAAGAATTTGATATCTAAACTATCTAACAACAGCAAATAAATAAGACTGAAATCAAAGCATAATTGAAATTGAAAAGCTTAAGAAAAAGTTCAGCAGAGAGGCAAATCTCATGTCACTATTTGATGCAAAAACATGTAAAGAAAACTAATCTACAATCAACCGTTGAACACACTTACATGAATTAAAATTGCATGAATGGAAAATCTAAACTATCAAACTTGAAAGCAATAAAATGACATACTTGAATGAAATCAAAGCAAAAGAAAAATCTACTCTACCTTACATTCTAATATGCTCCATGACATCTACTTCACATCTCCTTCCATGTTGAAAACATCAAAGCTTTATTCAAATTCTTCAAAATTACAAATTACAACAAAGCTCTCCAAATCTTTCAAAAGCCATCAAGGAAGAACTACAAACTCCAAGCTAAGCTAAGAATAACAAGCTCACAAGATAACAAATGAAGGAGAGAGATCTCCTATTTATACAAAAAGATGAAAAGCCATCTCATTAATGAGAGTCCATGAATCTCTCCCTCTACCTCTAGAGTCCTAATCAAAATAGGAACTAATAAGACACATGTCTTCTTAGAGTTTCAATACAATTAGGAGATGTGACACATATCCTCATGATCCCATGATTATTTCCACTCAAATTCGAATTTTGCATTAGAGTGCCACAGAAGGGTCTTCTAGAAACCTCCTTTTGAACTACACATGTCAACAATCTCAACCCACTTGTTAGGTATAAGCATATGCACATCATTTTCTAATTTTTAACCACAAATTCACTTAAAAAGGCTAAGAATTAATAAAGTTTGGAAAAACATAATTGTGGCCCAATGATAATGAAAGTGGGATGCATAGTAGTGAAATGGAGGTGATATAATGGACATAATAGTGAAAGTGTAATGGAAATGAATGACATTTTCAAGACCCAACAGTTTCGATCAAGAAGAACCCTTAGGTGAACAACCAGACATATTTGAAGAACATATAGGGGAAGAAGAAGAAGAAATCATTCCTCTGGAGGCAATGGCTGAAAACAGAAATGCTAGGGGAAATGGAGAAAGAATAGAGGGTACCTTTCCATTCGAGAGACTAATGGGGACACCAAAATGAAGAATATAAGCCCTTCAGCCCTACCTTGTTTCCATGGTCTGATTATAGAAGATCCTAACACCTTCTTGTTCGAGTTTGTTGTCATCTGTCAAACTTATGACTATGTAGAAGACGAGCAAAAGTCGAAACTATTCCCTTCTACTCTCAAGGATGCAGCACTACACTGGTTCATGCGATTACCTGGCAATAGCATCACAACTTGGGCTCAGATGCAGAGGCCTTTAAAATAAGTATCGAGACTATTGTAGGTCAAAATATACTAAAGAACAAATCTTCTGAATGACCATGGGAAGTGATGAGTCCCTAGAAGACTATGAAGAGAGGTTCCAGCTTAATTACAAAAGGGTTGGGTGTACACCTAACCCTGAGTCTTTGAAGTTGGTCCTGCTCAGGGGAATTCAGGAAGACTTTTTAGACACCCTCCATCTACTGGCTGGGGAGGCATCTACCAACTATCCTATGAGGACATAAAGACTATTTTTAGAAACCATTCTAGAGCATCCATAAAGAAAGGTAGGGGGAGTCAACCCATAACCAGTACCTCTTCTTCCAATTCATCCATTAAAGGTGAAATTGGAAACATGTTGGAAGACTTCAAGAGTGAGATGCTGCAGAGTATTTCCATGCAAATGGATACCTTACATATCAAAAGAAAAAAAGAGGAGGCAGAGAGGGCTTTGGCCATTTTTTTCCCTAGATGCACTAGGAGGCATCCTAGGAACGAATGCCCATTGAACTCTATAGAGGTTAGTTCAGTTTGTGAAGAAAATCATTCTACAGACAAGTGCCCTTCCTTGCCCGGACTTAAAGTTGTATACCAAGGGGCCAAAGGAGTCACTGAACAGATCTATTACATAAACCAAAGGAAGCCGCATGGACCTAAACCATACTAGCAGGGGATGCAAGGGACATCTCAAGCATACTACAACCCCAACCAAGTCACCTCCATACCTTCTTGGGGCCCCCATGCTCATCCTTCCTGGTCCACACCTCCTCCTTGGTCCTTCACATCTCAATATCATGCCCAAACAGCCACCCATTCATTTCAATCCTATGCTTAGCCGCAACCTCAGTGGAATGCACCTCATCAAGGGTGGAGGCCTCAATACAACTCTCTTCCTGCTCTACTACATCCACCAACTGCCCAACCATAACCGTTACCTTATGCTCCACCAAGGCAACCCCAAATGCATGTCCAGCCAAATCTGAACCCGAACAATGGATAGGCTCAGCAAGTGTATAGTGGGGAACCATCATGCCCAACTTATGCTGTGGAGATTCAAGAAATCAACTTGCAATCTGGGAAAGTTCTCCCAGATATCCAACCTCCACCTATGGAGTTTGAGGAAGATAAAGAGGTAAGTGAACCTAAAGCAAATCCACCCTTTCCTAAGAGACTATCCATGAAAATCTAGCCTACCCCAGAAGAGACTGAACTCCTGGGAGAATTGAAACACTTATGTGTGAAGATACCACTTCTCTAAGCCATAAAATATGTTCCTATCTACAATAGGTTGATCAAAGAGAAGTTCTTTAGGCATCCAAGAAGGCGCAAGAGAGATGCCCCAACCATCAATGTCATAGAACAACTATATGACTTGATGTTGGGGTAGATAATCTGCCCAAAATATCTGGACCTTGGAAGCCTGGTAGTTGATGTCCACATCAATGGTACAATGGTCCCACATACCTTGATTGATCTGGGAGCTGCCATTAATGTGATGACAAAGGATACAATGCTCAAACTTAACCTCCAGGGCTCCTTGAGGAAGACCACGACAGTGCTGCATCTAGCAGACCGCTCCACCATCACTCCTAAGGGGATTGTGGAAGATGTGATGGTCTCCATTGATTCTTGGGAGTACCCTGCTGATTTCTTGGTTCTCCAGCCAAATAAAAGCTCATTGGGTATCCTCTCATTCTGGAAAGACCCTGGTTGGCTACAACAAATGCCTACATCAGCTGCTAAGCTGGGAACATGACCATAAAGAGCAGGCACATGTCCAAGCAGTTAACCCTATATCCTCCTACCTAACCCCTGCTAGAACATGATCTACCTCTCTGGTTGGATGAGGAGGATTAGGATGAAGTTTATTTTGCACCACTTTTTGCATTGAAACACACCATGGGGGGAAAACCACAAAATGAGGATGACATGATTGAAAATTTGATTTAGAGTCTGCCCCCCAGTGTATCACCATTAGAAGACATAGTAGGAGAAACCCAAAACAACCCCTCAACTGATCTCTGTATGGACGACCCTACTTCTCTCTATGTCAAAAATATAGAGTTCGGCCCAGAAAGGACATTGAAAATCAACCCATCCCTATCTACTTCCCAGGAGAAGGAGCTATGCAACCTACTGAGAAAACATTTAGATGCCTTCGCCTGGAGTTATATAAGGAGATGAAGGGAGTGCACCCTTCAGTATGTACTCATCATATATACATCAAGGAGGATTGCAAGCTAGTTAGGCAGCCTCAAAGGAGGACCCAACACTTAAAGATATTGTTAAGGAATAACTGTAGAAGTTGCTTGATGCAGGATTCATCTATCCCATTTCTGACAGTAAATGGGTCTCTCCCTTGGTGCTAGTGCCAAAGAAAAATGGTAAGTGGATAATCTGTGTCGATTTTCAGGAATTGAACAAAGCCACTAAAAAGGACCACTTTCCTTTACGTTTCATAGATCAAGTGTTAGACGGTTTGGTAGGGAAAAAGTTTTTCTCCTTCCTAGATGGGTTTAGTGAGTACAATCAGATTCAAATCAGCCCGGAAGACCAAGATAAGACCACTTTCACTTGTCCTTAGGGTACCTTTGCATACTGGGTCCTTCCTTTTGTTTTTTGCAATGCTCCAGCCACTTTCCAAAGAGCGGTATTGAGTATATTTTCTGAACTGGTTCATGATGTAGTAGAAATATACATGGATGATTTCACTCCTTATGGCTCTGACTTTCAGGAAGCTTTATCTAACCTAGGAAAAGTTCTACATAAGTGTATTGAGATGAACCTGTCCCTCAGTCTGGAAAAATGTGAATTCTTGATGACTGCAAGGATTGTGCTAGGTCATGCCATATCTCAACAAGGACTGTAGGTGGACCCCAACAAAATTGCCATCATCCAAAGGGTCCCACCTCCTCAAAAGGTGAGAGATGTCAGAAGTTTCCTAGGCTTAGTTGGATATTACAGGAGATTCATTAAATAATTTAGCAAGATAGCCTCTCCTTTGTTTGGCCTCTTAGGCAAAGATGTTGAGTTCATATGGTAGAAAACTGTCAAGAAGCCCTGGATACCTTGAAAAGCAAGCTAGTGATTGCCCTAATTATCAGAGGCCCAAACTGGGCCCTACCCTTTCACATTCACACAGATGCCTTGAATAAAGCAATAGGAGCAACCTTAGGACAAATTGATGAAAAGTTACCTTATGCCATATACTTTATAAGCAAAAACTTGTCAAAGGCAGAGTTAAACTACACAGTGGCCGAGAAGGAACTCCTAGTTGTCATGCATTCCCTAAACAAATTCAGACATTATATCACAAGCTATCAAAACTTCATGCACACTGATCATGTTGCAATTAGATATTTAATGAACAAACCAGATGTAAATGCTCGCATCATTAGATGGTTGCTTTTACTGCAGTAGTTTGATTTTTCCATTATTGATAAGCTTGGTAAAGAGAATGTTGTTGCTGACTTTTTGTCTAGAGTAAATTTGCCTACAGGTGAAGAAGGAATGGTGGATGACCAAATGCTAGATGAACATATGTTTGCTATATCAGTACTCTCTCCATGGTTTGTTGATATAGCAAACTACTTGGTTTCAGCACAATTCCCACCACACCTGTCCTTAAAAGAGAGAAGCAAGATAGTAAGGAAAAGCACCCCTTTCACCTGGATTGGAGGTAATCTCTTCAAACTGGGCCCAAATCAGATCTTGAGAAGATGTGTTAGCGAGGAGGAAGTCTTTGACATCCTCCTGACCTGTCATGGCGGGCCTTGTGGAGGTCATTTTGCAGCAAAAAGAATTGCCTTCAAGATATTGCAAGTAGGCTACTATTGGCCCACTCTTCATCGGGATGTGAGGAGATACATGAGCCAGTGTGATTGGTGTCAAAGGATGGGGAAACCCACTCCAAAGGATTAAATTCCCATGCAACCTCAAGTGACCTTTGAGCCATTTGAGAAGTGAAGCATGGACTTTGTGGGGACTATCAACCCCCCTTCAAAGCAAAAGCAGTACATCATTATGTGCACCGACTACCTGACAAAGTGGGCAGAGACAAAAGAAATAAAAGCAGCAATAGAAGAAAAAGTAGCTGAGTTTTTGAGAGAAGACATATTCTACAAGTTTGGGTATCTGAGAGAGTTGGTCACAGACCAAGGCAATCAGTTAACTTCCAGCCTGATTGAAGACCTGCTCACACATCATAAGATCAAGCACAAGACTTCCACCCCTTACCATCTACAAGCCAATGGGCAAGTGGAGGTTACTAACGGAGCATTGGAAGGGATCCTAACCAAGGTAGTGAACAGTAGCAGAAAAGACTGGGCAGACAGATTAGTTGAGGCCACTTAGGCCTATAACACAACATGGAAGACCACCATTAGGTTCACACCCTATGAATTGGTCTATGGGAAGAAGGCTTTACTATCAATAGAGTTTGAATTCCATACCCTAAGGATGGAAGCTCAGCCAGACCTAGACCTCTGCCATGCATAGAAGGAAAGATTACTTCAGCTCAATGGATTGGATGAATACATATTGCAAGCCCTTCTCCACAAAGAGGTAGTTCAGCTTCATAGAAATATATGGCATGGAAAAAATATCAGGGAGAAGCAATTCCAAGAGGGAGATTGGGCACTACTCTATGACTCAAGATACAAATATTTCAAAGGCAAGCTGAGTACAAGATGGCTGGGACCCTACACTGTGGAGAAATGAAATGACAATGGTTCAGTTTTGATCGAAATCATTGATGATGAAGCCATCCCCATGCTTGTCAATGGACATCAGTTGAAAGTCTACAAGAAACCCCTCTCCAAGCGAGAGTTTATTGAAGATTTGAATAAAAAAGTGATGGTAGTGGAGCATGTCTTAGCTTCCACTTCACCCACTCACTGAAGAAAAGAAAAAAATAAAAATAAAGACTCAAGTGAAACCTCCATGAGGCGCTTGAGTCCCATCATTGGGTTGAAAACCTCTTCTAAGGTGGTCCGGTAATGTCAAAAAAAAAAGGAGGAAAAAGAATAAGATCCCTGGGTGAAAACCTCCCTTGGAGGTGCCCAGGGCTAGCAATTAAGGTGAAAACCTATCTGAGGCACCCTAGTTGTTTTCAAAAAATAAAAATAAAAATAAAAAATGAATTTTTATTCCATTGGAGGTTTGCAGGAGGACTACAGGAGAAGAAGAAGGTGCCAAGGGAACCTTGACATTCATACTAGCACCCATCTCATCTTCTCCACAGCTTCCTCCATCATTTTTGGCATCTTTATCACCCCACTCCACCTTTTTCTTCCAAAATTGTGTTTTCTATAGGTGGCTCTGTGTTTTCTACAGGAGGCTCCTGTAGGAATTAAAAAGAGCCAAAAGTGTCTACAGAAGGCAATTTGAGGGACAAAAAAGCTTCATGAGGAACCTATAATCCCTCCTACCATCTTCAAACCTCCTTGCCATCATTTCCAAGCCTGTATCAGACCCCAAGCATCATTATTTTTTTCCTATCCAAGAAAAAACATAGAAAAAAACAATTTTCCAATATTGAAAAAAAAAAAGGAAAAGACACCAATAACCTTACCTGAAGCTTACCTATTATCCTTCCATCTTTATCCAGACCTCTGGCATCGTTCTCAAGCTCCAAGCATAGGAGAAAGATGAAGCTTCAAGGGGAGAAAAAGCTATGGGAGCTCTTGTAGGAATTCCTATAGTAGTTGATCCCATAGAAGTCCAGCACCAGCAGCAAGAGAGTGCACACATGAAGGTTGGAAAGGCACATGCAGCTTAGCTCCAACAAAGAAGAACCTGCACAAGCACACAACAACACATCAACAAGCAAAGACAGCATGCACAAAAGGGAAATGAAGGCATGTAGCAGAGAAAGCCACAACTGTTGGAAATAATACTGAGAGGGGGGGTGAATCAGTATTATCAAGTCACTTATTTTCTTTTTCAAACCCAAATCATATACGCTACTTCAGTTAGATAAAACTGTGTATATACGCAACTACAGAGAAGGAAACCCGCGTATGCAATGCAAACTTATAATTTAGTTTATCTTACTGATGTTGATCATTAATCTATGTATTAGGATCAAATAAACAGTAACTAGAAACGATAAAACAGATCTGAAGACAATCACACACACAAGAACACAAGATATAAGGTGGAAACCCAATGTGGGTGAAAACCACCTACTGCATGAATTTGTCTCTATCTTCTTTTAATTAGAAACTTCTTTTTACAATGTACTGGTGCAGTCCTTTACCAGTACGCAGGCTGCAACCTGCAGAGAGCTACAACCCTCTCTCATTCTCTAGCTTCTCCTGGAAGGGAGCTACAACCCCCTTAGCTCTTGCACTAGCCAAGATACTAGTACATAGGTGTTGGCCTACAGAAGGCTACAACCTTCTCTTTCTTCTAGGGACGACGTTTCATAAATTTTCAGACTGGATCCACATCAATCAAACATCAAGAATTTCTGCATCAACCAATCACCTTTTCACCAATCAAAACCAAATCAAAATAAACACTCCTCTGACAGTTGTACCGAGAACACAGTAACTGTAACCACACACCAATTCTGAACCCAGAACACTGCAGCAATAAACAGAAGAAGCTAGAACATAAATCAAGAGATGTATGCTACTTCACTTTTCAGAAACATGCGTGTATACACTTCTTTGTCAAAGACAACCTGCGTATACGCTTCTTTCCATTACCAAAACAGCATGTATACATGTCTTCTCTTCACTGAACCTACGTATAGATCTATAAAGGATAATTCATTTTTTTCAAACATTCAGACATTAGTTAACCCAGATTACCAGATTTATAGATCATGCATGTGCCACATATAATGGATCAAAATCATATAAAGATACTACCATTCAAGCTTAAAGATTATGACCCATCAATAGAACTTATCCTTCTTTGTGCGCTAAGGTTCCTCCTTCATTTAGATCTAGATCTGCACCATAACCCCCAATCACCAATATTTCAGATCTAGCGCTTATTAGATATTCAATTAATTCAGATGATCCTTTGCCAAATGATCTCCTTCCTCTTTTATAGTCTAGGCATTTCACAATACCACGGTCCAAAACCATAATAAAACAATACCAAGGACCCATTACTTGGGATCAACACTTCTGACGAGGTACCATGGTCCAAAACCATAGGTTCAAATACCAAGGCTTAACTACCACAGACCAAAAGTAAGTTCTCCAACATATACGCGCTTTTCCTTGCATGAAAGTGCATGTATACGCATACACGCCTTTGTAACGTCTAACCCGCGTGTATACGCGGCTTTGCCTAGGTTAACCTGCGTATATATCTTTTTTCTTCATTCTGAGCCTATACTGAGATCTGTCACCAAAGAGAGTTGCCATCAAGGACAACACCTGTGCTATAGCTCCAAACCTGTTCCATAACGCCAACAATCTCCCCCTTTGTACTTGATGGCAACCCCAAGATCCTCAAGGTCATTCTCCCCCTTTGTCATCAAGGGCAAAGGGTTGTGCTCCCCCTGAGTACATGCTGAAATCTCTGCCCTGTTGTGCTGACCATGCTCCCCCTGACTGTAGGCAAGATCTGCAAAAAGATGTTCTTCAAGAAGAACCATGACTTATACATCATAAAAGACCTTCCTATCACCAAAAGACTCAATACATACATCCATCACCCAACCACGTGGGGATCATCCACCCAACCAAGTGGGGATACATCAAAAAATTACATATGACAACTAAGTACATTACATCTTCATCCCAGCCATAGTGGGGAAACCAAAATACGTCGTTACATGACCTTGACACCTTAAAAGAGATACATGACATAGAGAAGAAATAGCAAGACTTATGAAAGTCACCAATAACTGATATCAGCAGCATTTGACAATCACCATTCAGACCAGCAACCAAGATTTCCTTCTGTTCTCCCTCTGCCTTGTTCCACATGAAACCAACAACAGCTGTGAACTAGAACCAAAAGCTTTTAAGATAATGCCAACAATGCATCATTAGAAGTTTATCTGCTCCCCCTGACCCTGTGCCGGATGGTTTCTATCAGACCCATATCAGAATATCTTCAACCAGAGCCTGTCCCTACTAATATCCATCAAACCTCCATATACGCGAGTGTCTCTACACAAACCAGCGTATGTACGCGGATCCTCCTCAGGCAACTCGCTTACATCCATTTTTCTCTGAAATAGACAAGATTTAACAGCAAGATGATGCATCAACTACTCCCAGCTTCTATCTAAGGTATTCAAAAGTTTCCCTGGGCAGTGGTTTAGTGAGAATATTAGCAACTTGTTCCTTGGAAGGAACATACTCCAATTTGACCTTTTGTTCCAACACTTGTTCCTGGAGAAAGTGATACTTGATCGGTATGTGCTTGGTCTTTGAATGCATGACAGGGTTCTTTGAAATGCTGATTGCACTTGTATTATCACATAAGATGGAGATACGTGGTGTACAAGTGATTTGAAAATCCTGTAAAGTTTGCATCATCCAAAGGAGTTGAGTGCAGCAAGATGCAGCAGCCACATATTCCGCTTCAGCTGTAGATAAAGCAATCGAACTTTGTTTCTCGCTGAACCAAGATACTAATTTGGAACCCATGAAGAATGCACCCCCACTAGTGCTTTTCCTGTCATCCACGCTTCTGACCCAATCTGCATCTGTATAAGCATGAAGTGTGAGATGTGTATGTCTCGCATACCATAAGCCATAGTTTTGAGTTCCTTGAAGATACTTGAAAATTCTCTTCACTACCTGAAGATGAGTTTCCTTTGGATTTGCCTGAAATCTTCCAACTATTCCCACTGCATGCATGATGTCTAGTCGGGTACCAATCAAATAAAGTAGACTTCCAATCATAGATATATAGGTTGGTTGATGCACTGCTACTGATTCATCATTTGCACTGAGGCTGCATCCTATAACCATGGGGGTACATACTGGTTTTGCATCTTCCATGCCATATTTCTTCATGATCTGCTTGAGATACTTGGTTTGAGACAAAAAGATACCGCCTTCATTTTGTTGGATTTGAAATCCAACAAAATATGTCAATTCTCCAAGCAAAGACATTTCGAATTATTTTTGCATCACCAAGGAAAAGCTTTGACTCATAGCTTCTTCATTGCTGCCAAAGATAATATCATCTACATACACAACAAGTATTATCAATTTGTCATTTTCAATTTTTATATAAAGATTGCTATCTGCTGATCCTTTTGAAAAACCTTGTTGATGAAGGTATTTGTCCAAACGATAGTACCAAGCCCTTGGAGCTTGTTTAAGACCATAGAGGGCCTTCTTAAGTCGGCATACAAGATTTGGATCATTCCCAAGAATGAAACCATCTGGTTGCTCAATGTACACTTCTTCTTCTAAGTCTCCATTCAGAAAGGCTGATTTTACGTCCATTTGAAATACTTTGAACTTCTGAAAGCTAGAGAGAGCAAGGAACATTCTGATGGCCTCAAGTCTAGCAACGAGAGTAAAAGTTTCTTCAAAGTCTATTCCTTCTTGTTGAGCATACCCTTTACAGACAAGTCTGGCCTTATTTCTAATTACTTCCCCATTTTCATTCAACATGTTTTTGAAGATCCATTTTGTCCCTATGACATTTTTATCTTTTGATCTAGGAACCAACTCCCAAGTGTTAGTCTTTTCGATCTACTCAAGTTCTTCATCCATTGCCTTGACCCAGCATTCATCCTTGCATGCCTCTTTTACATTTTGTGGTTCAGTGGAGGAGAGCAATGCCAAATAGCTTGAGGCTTCTGCAATTGTTCTTCTTGTTTGTATACATGCCTCGTCCTGCCCCAAAATTTGGGATTCTGGATGATTCTTCTGAACATACCTGGATGGAGTCTTCTCTTCTATCCTTATATGTTCCTCTAGTGCCTCTTGAGGTTCTTCTTCATCATCAGTCTGATTTGAAGGATGGTCTTCATCCTCTTCGATATTTTCATAATTTACTTGTCTAGGAATGTTTCCTTCTTCATCAACCACTACATCAATGCTGTCAACAATTCTTCCAAGTCTTTTATTGTAACACTTATATGCTTTGCTGTGGGGAGAATAACCAAGGAGAATGCCTTCATCTGCTCTAGGTTCAAACTTGCCAAGATGTTCATCATTATTCTTAATATAGCATTTGCTTCCAAAAATTTTGAATTTTTTTACCGAAGGAGTCTCACCATACCAGAGCTCATGAGGAGTTTGAGTGCTATTCACCTGGACATTTGTTTTGTTTAGAATAACAACCACAGCAAATGCAGCTTCACCCCAGAAGGTTGCGGGAGTTCCAGATTCATCAAGCATAGCACGAGCCATTTGTTGAATTGTTCTGTTCATCCTTTCCACTACTCCATTTTGCTGAGGACTCCTAGCTGTAGAGAATTCCCTTCTTATTCCATGTTCTTCACAAAAATCGAAAAATTCATTCGAGGTAAACTCCCCACCTCTATCAGACCCGAGGCATTTAATTTTGTGATGTGATTCGTTTTCAACCAAGGCTTTGAAAGATTTGAATTTTTCGAAGGCTTCGTCTTTGTGCTTCATAAGTCCTATCCAAACCATTCTGGAGAAGTCGTCAATGAATAATATAAAGTATTCTTCTCCTCGAGGTGACCATTTCCTAGATGGACCACATACATCTGTATGGACTAGTTCAAGAGGCCTTCTAGCTGATCCTTCCTTCCCAGGGAAGTTAGTTCTTGTTTTCTTACCAAACTGACATGAATTGCATATTGTATTGTCTAGAATTCTGATGTCAGGAAGACCACGAACTGCCTGGTACTTGCATGCTTTCCTTATCTATGAAAAGCTTAGATGCCCCAACCTCTGGTTCCATAACCAGTGTTCATCATTTTTGCTCAAATAGCATTGTCGTTGTCCTTCTTCAAATATGTATAAATTATTTGGAGTTCTTATGCCTTTAATCACTGTTTTTCCTGTATCAAGATCATGAACACTACATCCATTTGATCGAAATATTACCTCAGTTCCTTGATCGCACATCTAACTGACACTCAGTAGATTATGCTTCAAGCCATCAACATACAAAACATTTCCAACTTTGACTTTTTCTTTCAACTGAACAGTGCCTTTTCCTTTTATGACTGCAGGGGTATCATTTCCAAAAGAAACTTTCTTTCCTTTTTCTAAAGCATTATATGATTGAAGTTTTTCTTTATCACCTGTCATATGCTTTGAACATCCACTGTCGATGTACCATTGATTTTCCTGTCCTTCTGCATATAAAGCTATCCCACATCTTTATGGTTGCGGTTCCTTCATTCTCCATGTTCTGGCACTTGAGGTTTGTTCCTTCTGAGTTGTCTTCCGAAACCCGCTCCTGCATTCAGAATCTTCATGACCGAAGCTCTTACAAATAGAACATTCAATTTCATTTTCAAGGGCGGAAAAGTTGTTATAATTCCTTTTCGTGATTCCAGTCATACTTCTTTGTTTTTGAGCTTCTCTAGTCATGATTGTCTTATAGGCAACACATTGAGCTGATTTGTGGCCAAAGTTATGGCAAGAGAAACATTGGCCATTGAAGAAACTCCTGCGATTATAAAATCTATCAACTGACCGATTGTAGTTTCTACTGACATCCATTCTTGAGGCAAATTGGGAAGATTTTACCTGTGGCTGGTTGTGACTTCTATTTGTCCTTAAAGTAGATTGCCCCAGATTTTCTTGATAGTCTTTGTTCATTCTTGAGATAAATTGTCCCTGATTTACCTGATGATTTCTATTAGGCCTTTGCTCGCTCCTCCTTGCTGCATCAAGATAAATTTTGGAGGTGGATGCTTGAGAAGCTTCTCCATTATATCCTAGACCTGTCTTGATTAGTGGAGAACGCTGCACATTGATAATCTCATCCAGAGTTTCAGATCCTTTAACAAATTTAAGGTTAATAGCTTTTGTTTTCTCAATCTCTTTTCTAAGACCAACAACTTCACATTCCAAAATTTCTTGATGTTTTTCCCTTTCAGCCAGTTGACAATGCAGAGAATCAATAATCACATTTTTCTCTTCTAAACAAATTTTGAGTTTAGAAATCTCTTCATAAAGACCTTCTTCATCTATAGCATCCATGTAATCATCATCTTCAAAAGCCATTAAAAGTTTATAATTATTACCTCGTTCATCTTCATCACTATTTGAGAGTCCATCACTGTCTTCATGAGTGTAATAGCTTTTCTTATTTACATATTGTTTCTTGTTCCATCTAACAGGTTCCTTCCCCTTGTCAATCTTATCCTTATGAGGACATTTGGCAGCATAGTGACCGACTCTTCCATAAGCAAAGCATTTGAAAGGCAACTTACCTCGGAATCTTCCAGCACCTCGTTGAAGGTTCTTGACAAAATTTGATTATTCTTCTTCTTCTGACACGTGTCCTCACTCATAGTAGTCTCCTTTGCCTGAAACCTTGAAGGCAGCTTCCCTCCTGTCTAATGGTCCTCCTTTCCTCATTTCATAAGCAGTCAGAATTTCGTGCAGCTGTGACATGGTAAGGTTTTGTAGATTCTATTTTTCTTCTATTGTAGAAACTTTAGATTCAAACCTAGGGGACAAAGATCTTAGAACCTTTTCAACCACAACAGCCTCTTTTATTTCTTCACCCAAATTTTTCATACAATTAACAATCTCATCTACACGAAGGAAATAGTGAGCCACACTTTCATCATTGTGCATTCTGAGATTTTCATACTGAATTCTGAGGGTTTGAAGTTTTTCTCATTTTACCTGTTCATTTCCTTCATAGCTCAGAACAATCTTGTCACATATTTCTTTTGCGGATTTATACTGCATAACCTTCACAAATTCTGATTGAGGTAGACATCCTAATAAATTATTGACAGCCTTTGCATTTGTTTCATATTTCTTCTTCTCAGCCAGATCTGTAGGAGTTGCTAAAGGAAAAGTGTACCCTGTATCTATGATATCCTAGACTTCTGTACCAAGAGATTGAAGATATGCAGTAACTCTTACCTTCCAATATACGAAGTTTGTCCCATCAAAAATTGGTGGCCTGATAGATGCTTCTCCCTCGTAGTTGCTCAGGATGATGGATCTTCGTTCAGGCGATCAAGCTTCTTCAGAAGGACCTGCTCTGATACCAATTGTTGGAAATAATACTGAGAGGGGGGGTGAATCAGTATTAGCAAGTCACTTATTTTCTTTTTCAAACCCAGATCATATACGCTACTTCAGTTAGATAAAACTGCGTATATACGCAACTACAGAGAAGGAAACCCGCGTATGCAATGCAAACTTATAATTTAGCTTATCTTACTGATGTTGATCATTAATCTATGTATTAGGATCAAATAAACAGTAACTAGAAACGATAAAACAGATCTGAAGACAATCACACACACAAGAACACAAGATATAAGGTGGAAACCCAATGTGGGTGAAAACCACCTGTTGCAGTTTGTCTCTATCTTCTTTTAATTAGAAACTTCCTTTTACAATGTACTGGTGCAGTCCTTTACCAGTATGCAGGCTGCAACCTGCAGAGAGCTACAACCCTCTCTCGTTCTCCAGCTTCTCCTGGAAGGGAGCTACAACCCCCTTAGCTCTTGCACTAGCCAAGATACTAGTACATAGGTGCTGGCCTACAGAAGGCTACAACCTTCTCTTTCTTCCAAGGACCACGTTTCATAAATTTTCAGACTGGATCCACATCAATCAAACATCAAGAATTTCTGCATCAACCAATCACCTTTTCACCAATCAAAACTGAATCAAAATAAACACTTCTCTGACAGTTGTACCCAGAACACAGTAACTGTAACCATACACCAATTCTGAACCTAGAACACTGCAGCAATAAACAGAAGCAGCTAGAACATAAATCAAGAGATGTACGCTACTTCATTTTTTAGAAACATGCGTGCATACGCTTCTGTGTCAAAGACAACCTGCGTATACGCTTCTTTCCATTACCAAAACAGTGTGTATACGCATCTTCTCTTCACTGAACCTGCATATAGATCTATAAAGGATAATTCATTCTTTTCAAACATTCAAACATTAGTTAACCCAGATTACCAGATTTATAGATCATGCATGCGCCACATATAACGGATCAAAATCATATAAAGATACTATCATTCAAGCTTGAAGATTATGACCCATCAATAGAACTTATCCTTCTTTGTGCGCTAAGGTTCCTCCTTCATTCAGATCCAGATCTGCACCATAACCCCCAATCACCAATATTTCAGATCTAGTGCTTATTAGATATTCAATTAATTCAGATGATCATTTGCCAAATGATCTTCTTCCTCTTTTATAGTCTAGGCCTTTCATAATACCACGGTCCAAAACCATAATAAAACAATACCAAGGACCCATTACTTGGGATCAACACTCCTGACGAGGTACCATGGTCCAAAACCATAGGTTCAAATACCAAGGCCTAACTACCACGGACCAAAAGTAAGTTCTCCAACATATACGCGCTTTTCCTTGCGTGAAAGTGTGTGTATATGCATACGCGCCTTTGTAACGTCTAACCCACGTGTATACGCGCCTTTTCCTAGGTTAACTTGCGTATATATCTTTTTTCTTCATTTTGAGCCTATACTGAGATCTGTCACCAAAGAGAGTTGCCCTCAAGGACAACACTGTGCTATAGCTCCAAACCTATTCCATAATGCCAACAACAACACCTCACAACAAATACACTTGGATCACAGGTAAGTAACTAAGTCACTCCTCTATTTGTATTTGTGTAATTAGAGATCATACGAAGGCAACGAGATGGTTGAGATTGAATGAGGGAAAGGTGGCCAGTTAACTTGGCCAGCTTCATTTAGTTGACTCCATTTATCCAAGATGTCACCCACACGTGCGCACAGTCAACTCAAGCACAAGATGCCAAGGACAAGTAGTGGGAAGAAGTGTGAACTCTGATGCAATAATGAGGGATGATTATGAGGAGGGGCCATGATGACCAAGAAAGTGGAGACCAATGGTTAGAATATGGGCAATGTACACCTTTCTAGCTCAGCACTCATAATTTAAAATATCAATAAAGGGTAATGAGCACTCCTCCCCGCACATTCTCACCACCTTTTCTTCATTCTCTCCTTGTAACTTAGCCACAGTAGTCTTCTTTTGCCCCCACAACCTCATATCCACCATCCTCCATTGATTTCCTCCATATTCTTGCTCTCAGCATTGTCTATAGGAGCACCTACAGGAAATCTACAGGAGCACCTATAGGAAATCTACAGGAGGGACAATAGGCTTCTCCAGGAGGGGCAGTGAGTCATTTTGAAGGGATAAAACCTGATTTTTAGCACGAATTTCAATCTGAAGAGGTGCTGAGTACAACATCAGTACCTCCCATTGGAATGGAAAGCATTGGGCTATTCAATACATATTCTCCCATGGACAGCTTGATATTATGGCACTTTCCAGAGCAATTTATGGTTCCTCCACTTGTAACCATCACTTGACACTCTGGTGCTGGATATAGGAAAAAATTAAATTCTTTTGCTATCTTACAATGAATAAAATTGTGGGTACTTCCTGAATCAATCAACACTATTACCTTTTTCTTCTTGACATGTCCTTCTATCTTGATGGATTGAGGAGTGGTAATTCCAGCTAATGCATTACAAGATATGGTCGGATTCATTTCTTCTTTATCTAGGGTTTGTTCCTGGAGTATATCCTCTTCTTTTGACCTTTCTTGTTCCTTTTCTTCCTCCTTTGCACAATCTATTTAGAATAATTTATTCTCAGCACACTTATGACCTTTAGTGTATTTTCTATCACAACTATAACAAAGCCCTTTTGCTCTTTTTTCTTCCAATTGGGTTGTAAACTTATAGGTTGTGGAAGGCTAGGGGCAAGAACACTTCCATCTTTATAGTTGTGAGTGGTAGGCTTCTTGGTTGCCATAATTTTGCTTTTAATTTTTCTTTCTAACCTGAATGCCTTCTCCAATGAATCAGGTTCCCAAAGGCGACCCTCATGTTGGATATTATCCTTTAAAGTCCCTATGGACACATCAATCCTATGCTCCTCTGGAATATCTTTTACCCTTATGTTCAATTTTTGGAGGTCCTCAATGTGCTCCATCATTGAACCCTTTTGTTTGAGACTTATCAATTGGCTAAAAAAGGTGTTGCTTTTTGTATCCTCATAATGTGCTGTCATTTCTTCTATAAAAATTGCCCAAGTGACAATTTTTTTACGAGAGCAAAGCCATCGATACCATACAAACTGATTTGGTTCCAAATATAAAGTTGCAACACGTACCTTTTGTTTGTTTTGCACATTATGGAGATTGAAAAATTGCTCCATCTATAGTATCCATGTTGCGGGATCCTTTCCATCAAACTTCCTCATATCGATTTTTGGAATATGGTGGTTCTTCAATCCAACATTAGAGTCTATGAAATCATGATTAACATTTCTTTTGTTCTCATCATGAGTTTCCTTTACTACTCTTTCACTATTAGTGACCATTTCTTGTAGCAACGTTGTTATGAAACCAGCTCACAAAAAGATAGAAAAGAGAGATCCACGCCTTAGAATTCAGCCTCTTCGAGGGGGCAACCTCCTTTACATTACATAAATGAACAATTCTTGGATGATACAAATGACAAAACCTCCTTTCTATATATAGGAGTCTAAGGAGTCACAATATAATCCAGCCGACCTAACAATAATAATATAAATCCACAAAAATAACAATAGAGGGATTCTATGGGGCACAGAAATAACAATATGGGGGTAATAGGGGCACAACAATATAAATAGGGGTTATAACTACAATAGTAATGGGGTAATCACTAGTATTATAGGGACCCAACATGCCCCTCTCCTTCAAAAAAAGTGTTGTCTTCAACGCTTCAGCAGTTCTGGATACTTCTGCATAAAATTCTCATCCTCCCATGTGGAATCTTCAGCGGATAAGTTCTTCCACTTGATAAGATACTCTGAAATTGATCGATTTCGTAGCTGTCGAGTTCTTGTTTCTGTGATTTCTTCTGGTTCCAATATAATTTTTCCTTCCTCGTCAAGTTCTGGCAATATTGTTTGAATTGGGAGCTTGTCACCTATAACCTTCTTTAAACATGAAACATGGAAAACTGGGTGCAATCGAGAAGCTGCAGGAAGCTCCAATTTGTATGCCATAGTACCAATCTTTTCCAACACCTTGTACGGACCATAATACTTTGGTGATAATTTATTATCCTTCTTAGCTTGCTTTAGGGACATTTGCTTATATGGTTGTAGCCGTAGGAATACCCAATCACCTACATCAAAACTTCTTTCACTGCGATGTTGATCTGCCTGTTGTTTCATTCTATTTTGTGCCAACACGAGGTTATCCTTTAAGAGTTGGAGGACTTGTTGCTGATGTTCGATGTGATGTTCCACTGCCTGAACCTTAGAATTTTCTCTTAAATATGATGTGATGGATGGTGGTTGATACCCATAAAGTGCCATAAATGGGGTCATTTTTGTTGCTGTATGGAAGGAAGTGTTATACCACCATTCAGCCAGAGGCAACCATTTGACCCATTGTGTTTGTTTATCAGATACAAAGCAACGAAGATATCCTTCCAAACATTTGTTTACTATCTCAGTTTGCCCATCAGATTGAGGATGATAAGATGAGCTATGAGCTAACTGAGTCCCAAGACAAGAAAATAATTCTGTCCAAAAATTTCCAGTGAAAATGGGATCTCTGTCACTTACAATAATCTTTGGGTTTCCATGTAGCTTTTGAACTGTTTCCATAAATGCAGTAGAAACTGTACTGGCTTTAAATGGATGTGATAATGCACAAAAGTGTGCATACTTGGTAAGTCTGTCAACTACCACCATGATGACACTCTTTCCCTCAGACTTGGGTAAACCTGTGATAAAATCCATTGAAACCTCCTCCCAACGTTGGCTTGGAATGGATAAAGGTTGTAATAGACCTGGTGTCTTAATTGTTTCAACTTTATTTTGCTGGCAAACCAAACATTCCGCCACAAACTTTTGAATATCTGATTTAAGGCCATCCCAAAAAAATTCCTTCTTAACCCTGTGGTAAGTTTTTAAAAATCCTGAGTGCCCTCCTAAGGGAGAAGTGTGCAATTCCATAAGAATCTTTTGTTTTAGCTGGGAATTCTTACAGAGGTATAAGCGATCTTTGTACCATAACGAATCATTTTGCCAGCTAAATGTATCAGAAGTACTGGAATCTTGTTGTAGCCTTTGAATAAGTGCCCACACTTCTTCGTCATTCTTCCATTCCTCCCTTGCTTCGTTTATCCAATCTGGTTGGATAATAGAAATGGCACACAACAATGCTTCCACATCCTCATCCTTTCTTGAGAGTGCATCTGCCACCACATTTTGCTTCCCTTTTTTGTAGATGATTTCAAAGTCATAACCCAACATCTTTGTGACCCACTTTTGTTGCTCTTCAGAGGATAATCTTTGTTCTAAAAAGTATTTAAGGCTATCATGATCCGTTTTTACCTTGAAGTGTCTTCCCATTAGGTAGGGTCGCCATTTCTTAAGTGCATGGAGTATTGCCAACATTTCCTTCTCATAAATAGCTTTGCTTAAAAACTTTCCCTTGATTGGACGACTTTCAAAAGCAATGGGTCTTTCATCTTGCATTAGAACAGCACCAATTCCATTTCCTGAAGCATCACATTCCACAATAAAGGTTTTTGTGAAGTCCGGCGTAGCTAAGACCGGTGCTTGGCACATTGCCTCTTTAAGATGTTCAAAGGCCTTTGTTGCTTCCGAAGTCCATGAAAATGAATCTTTCTTCAATAATGTTGTTAGAGGTGCTGCTATTCTCCCATAATTCTTAACAAACTTGCGATAATACCCTGTCAACCCAAGAAATCCTCGCAGATGCTTTATGGATGTGGGGATTTTCCATTCCTTAATGGCTTTAATTTTGCTAGGGTCTACCTTAACTCCTTCATGAGATACAATATGACCCAAATATTCCACCTCCTGGACTCCAAAGAAACATTTGGATCTTTTTGCATATAATTGTTTCTCCTCCAATAGTTGTAGCACCCTGTCAACATGTTCAACATGATCCTTCCAAGACTTGCTGTAGATTAGTATATCATCAAAAAATACTAACACAAATTTTCTAAGGAATGGTTTGAAAATTGAATTCATCAAACCTTGAAATGTTGAAGGTGCATTGGTAAGGCCAAAAGGCATGACCAAAAATTCATAATGACCCTCATGAGTTCTAAATGCCGTTTTCGGAATGTCTTCAATCTTCATTCTGATTTGATGATATCCCGAACGAAGATCCAACTTGGTGAAGTAAATTGATCCATGCAATTCATCCAGTAATTCATCAATAACAGGAATGGGGAACTTATCTTTAATAGTGAGCTTGTTGAGCTCCCTATAATCTGGACACATGCGCCATGATCCATCCTTCTTGTGCACCAATACTACTGGAGCTGAGAAAGAACTTTGACTTGGTTGAATTATACCAGCCTCTAGCATTTCTGCAACCATACGTTCAATTTCACTTTTTTGGACATATGGATATCTGTACGGCCTGATGTTTGGAGGAACACTTCCTGGAATCAGATGAATAGCATGATCATGATCACGCATAGGTGGGAGACCTTTGGGAGTCTCAAATACCTTGGAATGATTTTCCAGGACTTTTTGGAGATCTGGAGAAATAGATGATTCCAATGTGGAAACATCTAGCGACATAATTGTGCAATTACACCTCTTTGCTCCTTTTTTAGAAGCTTTGTCATGCCATTAGAGCTGATTATCTTTCCTGGTTTCCCTGCAATACCCCTTAATTCAACTTCCTTTCCTTCCACAGAAAATTTCATGAAAAGTTCTTGAAAATTAAAAGCTATTGTACCCAAGGATTGTAGCCATTGGACTCCTAGTACAACATCAGCACCTCCCATTGGAATGGAAAGCATTGGGCTAGTCAATACATATTCTCCCATGGATAGCTTGATATTATGGCACTTTCCAGAACAATTTATTGTTCCTCCATTTGCAATCATCACTTGACACTCTGGTGCTGGATATAGGAAGCAATTCAATTCTTTTGCTACCCTACAATGAATAAAATTGTGGGTGCTTCCTGAATCAATCAACACTATTACCTTTTTCTTCTTGATTTGTCCTTCTATCTTGATGGTTTGAGGAGTGGTAATTCCCGCCAATGCATTACAAGATATGGTCGGATTTATTTGTTCTTCATCTAGGCTTTGTTCCTGGAATATATCCTCTTCTTTTGACCTTTCTTGCTCCTTTTCTTCTTCCTCTTCACAATCTATGTAGAATAATTTCTTCTCAGCACACTTATGACCTTTTGTGTATTTGCTATCACAATTGTAACAAAGCCCTTTTGCTCTTTTTTCTTCCAATTGTTGTGGTGTCAACCTTGTAGGTTGTGGAAGACTATGGGCAACAACACTTCCGTCTTTATAGTTGTGAATGGTATGCTTCCTAGTTGCCATAATTTTGCTTTCCATTTTTCTTGCTAACCTGAATGCCTTCTCTAATGAATCAGGTTCCCAAAGGCGCACATCATGTTGGATATTATCCTTTAAAGACCCTATGAACACATCAATCCTATGCTCCTCTGGAATATCTTTTACCCTTATGTTCAATTTTTGGAACTCCTCAATGTGCTCCATTATTGAACCCTTTTGTTTGAGACTTATCAATTGGCTAAAAAAAGTGTTGCTTTTTGTATCCTCATAATGTGCTATCAATTCTTCCGTAAAAATTGCCCAAGTGATAAATTGTTTACGAGAACAAAGCCATTGATACCATACAAACTGATTTGGTTCCAAATATAAAGTTGCCATACGTACCTTTTGTGTGTTTTGCACATTATTGAGATCGAAGAATTGCTCCATCTGTAATATCCATGTGGCGGGATCCTTGCCATCAAACTTCCTCATATCGATTTTTGGAACATGGTGAGTCTTCGATCCAAAATTAGAGTCTATGGAATCATGATTAACATTTCTTTTGTTCTCATCATGAGTTTCCTTTACTACCTTTTCACCATTAGTAAGTATTTCTTGTAGAAAATTTGTCAAATCTGTCTTCAAATCTGCCATGTCTGTCTTCAAATCTGTCTTCAAATCTGTCTTCAAATCTGCTATGTTTGTCTTCAAATCTGTCTTCAAATCATCCATCTTAGCTTCCATGCCCTTCATCTTAGATTCCACGCCATTTATCTTAGATTCCACGCCATTTATCTTAGCTTCTGTTAGCTTTTGTGAGCGTGACATATGTTGCACTTGTTCTTGTAATTTTGATATATCATGTAGCATTTCTTCCTCTTCTTCATGAGTCATGCTAGAGCTTTCAGGTTCCTTACTAGGTGTTTGCATTTTCTTTCCTCGGGGCATCAGTTACCGATAATAATGCTTTACTATGCCCTTTGAATTCCGTTAAACCAAGCTTACAAAAAAATTAAAAAAAAACTACACACCTTTTTTCACTTTATAGAAGCCTGATATTGAATCTGATGTATCTCTGTAATTTCAGATCATCCAATTCTGAGGTTGCAACCTGTAGTAGCCTTCTGCGTCCTCTTTCCAATGCCACAAGTCTGAGCCCAATTGGATTCTCCAAGGAAGAGTTATGTGAAATCTCCCACAATGACTTGCTTTTAGACTGATTCAGTAGGGCGAACTTGTACGACGTTCCGCGAGTCACTGTTTCAACCTTTGAATCTAAAACTCATGGAAACAAAACTAGAGTCCGTCCTCTTTCTGTACCTTTTTACGAAATTTCAATCCGATCCTCAGAGAGAGAGTTATGACGATTTTCCCCAGGTCACCTGTTTTGAATGTAATTCAGGAGTCTGCAAAAAGGCCAACTTCCTCAGATCATATCTCCGAAAATATCACGCAAAAAGCTCTGAAATTCGGACCCAAGGTTCAGCACCAATTCTTCTCAAATGGGTTTTTTTTGCGACTTCTGAAACGTCACAGAAAACAAGTTATAGCGAAAAGTCCACGATGACCTGTTTGGAGCAGCGAAACCCTAGAATCCAAAGCTCTGATACCAAATGTTATGAAACCAGCTCACAAAAAGATAGAAAAGAGAGATCCACGCCTTAGAATTCAGCCTCTTCGAGGGGGCAACCTCCTTTACATTACATAAATGAACAATTCTTGGATGATACAAATGACAAAACCTCCTTTCTATATATAGGAGTCTAAGGAGTCACAATATAATCCAGCCGACCTAACAATAATAATATAAATCCACAAAAATAACAATAGAGGGATTCTATGGGGCACAGAAATAACAATATGGGGGTAATAGGGGCACAACAATATAAATAGGGGGTATAACTACAATAGTAATGGGGTAATCACTAGTATTATAGGGACCCAACAAACGTATTCAAATTTATCTTCAATTCTTCCATCTTATCGTCCATGCCATCCATCTTAGTGTCCATGCCATTCATCTTAGCTTCCATGCCATCCATCTTAGCTTCCACCTCATTCATCTTAGCTTCTATGCCTTTCTTTAAACCATCCATCTTAGCTTCTACATCTTTCTTTAAACTATCCATATTAGATTCTGTTACTTTTTGTGCGAGTGACATTTGTTGCACTTGGTCTCGTAATTTTGATATATCATGTTGCATTTCTTCCTCTTCTTCATGAGTCGTGGTAGAAATTTCAGGTTTCTTACTAGGTGTTTCCATTTTATTTCCTCGGGACATTAATTGCTGATAATAATGCTTTACTATGTGGTGGGCTCTAGTATTACAACAATGATGTTGCAACTCCTGGGAGTTCCTTCTTTACTTTTATCAACCCGGATGTTTGTAACAAACTTGGAAGCAACGGTGTTGTATGCATAAGTACTAGCTCTTACTGCAGGCTGTCACTTGATCAGCTGGCACAAGTTCGCTAGGAGCTTAAGCCAATTTATATGAGTTCTTAGAAGAAGATTTTAACTGTGATGGATGAAAGCTAACTCAAAATAGGCTAATCTACTTGTAGAAAGAAGCAGAAACCTGAAAGGAAATGCAAACCCTAGTTTTACGGACTAGCTATACTGTTGCAAGAAAAGAGATGAAAGAAGTGGAACTGGATGTCATTGACTACTAGAAAGATAAAATGCATGTGACTAAGCTACTTCTGAAGGGAAATATGAAAAAAACATCTTTTTGCATTTTTGAGTAATTTTGTAGAATTAGTATGCATGTGCTTTGACTATTTTTTACTGTGCAGAGGTTGATTGGCGAAAGGAAATGGAGTGGGTGCTTGCAGGAGGTTGGGAAGGTGAGAAGAGGGCCTAAGGGGTCCCTAATACCCTTCCAAAGAGTTTCACAGTGATCATATCTTGAAAAACCGTACTCGTGAACTTCTACAGGAAGTCTGCAGGGGTTCTACAGGATGTTCTACAAGAAGATCCGAAAGAGGATTTTGGAGGGTTGATGGTGGAAAAATGGTGGGAAAGTGGAAATTGAGAATGGATGAGGATGTCAAGAGGTCTAGGACATGGTAAATGAGGCTAAGGAGTGATTAAGGTGGTTGGATTCATTCAAGGATGGAAGGAGTAACGCTGCACAAGAATGTAGGAATTAGGGAAAATTGAAAAAGTGTGGCAAATGAAGGGAAGGAATCTTGGATTAGGGGTTGGAGCAGGTTGTATGATGGAGGAAGGCTAGGCAGGGAGTTATTACAAGTGTTCTGCACACTATTTTCCAAAACTGATCGAACAAAGACTAGGAAAACCAGAGATCTAGCTATGTTGACCTAATCTGACCTAAAAACTAGAAACGTGATGAACAAAAGTTTATAGACAAGGAATCATGCAAGATAACTATGGAAACTAAGCAAGAACAGATCTAAATATGCAAGTACAACTTGTATCAACTTTTCCAACTAAAAATCTAACACTAGCGATTGCATTGAAAGGCAAAAACAGTGTTTTTGTGGCAGCAAGTATGCCTTGGTCTTAGCTCATGGTCTCAAGGAGGGAGAGGTGAGATCAAGGGTTGCTTGATGGAATTTTTGCAGATATTTTCCTTTAAAAAACTATCAAATCAACCAGAAGTATGAAAATATATTTTAATGATCAAAAAACAACCTAAGTAACAAAACTAGATTTTAACCTAAATAACAGAATTTATTCTATGAATGCAGCAAAGACACATAAAAGTACACAAAGGAGGTACTGGCACTTGGTTTGGGCCCAACCCCAAGAGCTATAGCCTCCTAAGAAAGATCGGAGCTGGTGCAAAGCTGATTCATCTTTATTGATCAAGTAATAGTAGTTACATCCCAAAAACTATCTACAAGAAAAAGCTCGAAAATGTGCTGATACAGGGCTGCACTAAAGTGCGAAAATAGACTAACAAAATGACTAACATACTGACTAAAATCTAACTACAATCTAACTAAAATCTGACTAACTGAACTGAGGCCCTAAGCCTTCTTATTTATACAAATTAAGGACCCCAACAGACCTCCTAAACTTTAGGAACTCGGCTGCCAAATCTTGCAGTTAACAGTAGTCTGACATGACTTGTTTGGCTGCCCCTTGTGCTCCGAGTTTTTGATGGAGAATTCGAGATAAGGGCTCATAAACGAATGGTACACCTTCCTACAAATCCTCTCCCTTTTTCTTCCACAAATTTGGCTGCCAAGTGCTCATTAAACCTTTGGTTTTGTCTCAAAATTGACCAAAAATCTGCATAAAGCACACATTAGACTTTTTGGCATAATGACTAACCCAATTCATTCTATTAGCATAAATGTAATCAAAAACATGCAATAAACTAATGAGAATGGTGGATTAATTCGAATTAGGAGGCTAAATGAGCCCATATAATTACCCATTTCTGGGGCTCATCACTATGCCCTTTGAATTTCTTCAAACTAATTTTCCAAACCAAGCTTATGCAAAAATTAAAAAAAACTACACACCTGTTTTCACTTTGTATGAGCTCGATATTGAATCTGAAGTATCTGTATAATTTCAGATCATCCAATTTTGAAATTGCGACCTGCAGTATCCCTCTATGTCCACTTTCCAATGCCACTAGTTTGATCAAATTTAGATTCTCCAAGAAAGCGTTTTGCACAATCTCCCAAGATGACCTGATTATAGACCTTTTCAGAAGAGCGCACTTGTATGAAGTGCCACGTGTCACTGTTTTGACCTTCGGATCTAAAAAATATACACAAGAAACTATAGTCCGTTCTCTTTCTGTAACTTCTAACGAAATTTCAATCTGATGCTCAGAACAAAGGTTATGATGATTTCCCCAGGTCACTTGTTTGGAATGAAATTTGGGAGTCTGCAATAAAGGCCAACTTCCTCAAATCATATCTCCGCAAATATAGCACTAAAAGCTCTAAAATTTGGACCCAAAGTTCATAACAATGTCTTCCCAAATGGGTTTTTTGTTTAGCATCTGAAACATCGTAGAAAAAAAGTTATAGTGCAAATTCCACGATGACATGTTTGGAGTAGTGAAACCCTAGAATCCAAAGCTTTGATACAAAATGTTATGAAACCAGCTCACAAAAATATAGAAAAGAGAGATAAACTCCTTAGAATTCAGCCTCTTCGAGGGGGAGACCTCCTTTATATTACATAAATGAACAATTCTTGAATGATTCAAATGACAAAACCTCCTTTCTATATATAGGAGTCTAGGGGGTCACAATATAACCAAGCCGACCTAATAATAATAGTATAAAGGCACAAAAATAACAATAGAGGGATTATATGGGGTACAGTAATAACAATATGGGGACAATAGGGGCAAAACAATATTAATAAGGGATACAACTACAATAGTAATGGGGGAAGCACTAGTATTATAGGTACCTAACATGCCCCTCTCCTTCAAAAAAGTGTTGTCCTCAACCTTAAGTAGTTATGGATGCTTCTATATAAAATTCTCATCCTCCCATGTGGAATCTTCAGCGGATAAGTTCTTCCACTTGATGAGATACTCTGAAATGGATCGATTTCATAGCTATTGATTTCTTATTTTTGTGACTGCTTCCGGTTCCAATATAATTTTTCCTTCCTTGCCAAGTGTGAGAAATATTGTTTGAACTAGGAGCTTATTGCCTATAACCTTATTTAAACATGAAACATGGAAAACTGGGTGCACTCGAGAAGCTGTAGGAAGCTCCAATTTGTATGCCATAGTACCAATCTTTTGCAACACCTTCTATAGAGCATAATACTTTGGTGATAATTTATTATCCTTCTTAGCTTGCTTGAGGGACATTTGTTTATATGGTTGTATCCATAGGAATACTCAATCACCTACATCAAAACTTCTTTCGTTTCAATGCTGATATGTCTGTTGTTTCATTCTATTCTGCACCAACACGAGGTTATCCTTTAAGAGTTGGAGAACTTGTTGTTGATGCTCAATGTGATGTTCCACTACTTAAACCTTAGAATTTCCTCTTAAATATGATGTGATGGATGGTGGTTGATATCCATAAAGTGCCATAAATGGGGTCATTTTTGTTGCAGTATGGAAGGAAGTGTTATACCACTATTCAGCCAGAGGAAACCATTTGACCCATTGTGTCTGTTTATCAGATACAAAGCAACGAAGATATTCTTCCAAACATTTGTTTACTATCTCAGTTTGCCCATCAGATTGAGGATGATAAGATGAGCTATGAGCTAACTGAGTACCAAGACAAGAAAATAATTATGTCCAAAAATTTCCAGTAAAAATGGGATCTCTGTCACTTACAATAATCTTTGGGTTTCCATGTAGCTTTTGAATTGTTTCCATAAATGCAGTAGAAACTGTACTGGCTTTAAATGGATGTGATAATGCACAAAAGTGTGCATACTTGGTAATTTTGTCAACTACCACCATGATGACACTCTTTCCCTCAGACTTGGGTAAACCTGTGATAAAATCCATTGAAACCTCCTCCCAACGTTGGCTTGTAATGGATAAAGGTTGTAATAGACCTGGTGTCTTACTTGTTTCAACTTTATTTTGTTGGAAAACCAAACATTCTGCCACAAACTTTTGAATATCCAATTTAAGGCCATCTCAAAAAATTCGTTCTTAACCCTGTGGTAAGTTTTTAAAAATCCTGAGTGCCCTCCTAAGGGAGAAGTGTGCAATTCCAGAAGAATCTTTTGTTTGAGTTGGGAATTCTTATAAAGGTATAAGTGATATTTGTACCATAACGAATCATTGTTGTAGTTAAATATATCAGATGTACTGGAATCTTATTGTAACTTTCAAATAAGTGCCCACACTTCTTCATCATTCTCTCATTCCTCCCTTGCTTCGTTTATCTAATCTGGTTGTATAATAGAAATGGCGCACAACAATGCTTCCACATCCTCATCCTTTATTGAGAGTGCATCTGCCACAACATTTTGCTTCCCTTTTTTGTAGATGATTTCAAAGTCATAACCCAACATCTTTGTGACCCATTTTTGTTGCTCTTCACAGAATAATCTTTGTTCTAAAAAGTATTTATGGCTATCATGATCTGTTTTTACCTTGAAGTGTCTTCCCATTAGGTAGGGTGACCATTTCTTAAGTGCATGTAGTATTGCCAACATTTCCTTCTCATAAATAGCTTTGTGTAAATACTTTCCTTTGATTGGACGACTTTCAAAAGCAATGGGTCTTTCATGTTGCATTAAAACAGCACCAATTCCATTTCCTAAAGCATCACATTCCACAATAAAGGTTTTTGTGAAGTCTGGTGTAGCTAAGACTGGTGCTTGGCACATTGCCTCTTTAAGATGTTCGAAGGCCTTTGTTGCTTCTAGAGTCCATGAAAATGCATCTTTCTTCAATAATGTTGTTAGAGGTGCTGTTATTTTCCCATAATTCTTAACAAACTTGTGATAATACCCTGTCAGCTCAAGAAATCCTCGCAGATGCTTTATCGATGTGGGGATTTTCCATTCCTTGATGGCTTTAATTTTTCTAGGGTCTACCTTAACTCCTTCATGAGATACAATATGACCCAAACATTTCACCTCTTGTACTCCAAAGAAACATTTGAATCTTTTTGCATATAATTGTTTCTCCTCCAATAGTTGTAGCACCCTGTCAACATGTTCAACATGATCCTTCCAAGACTTGCTGTAGATTAGTATATCATAAAAAAATACTAACACAAATTTTATAAGGAAGGGTTTGAAAATGGAATTCATCAAACCTTGAAATGTAGAAGGTGCATTGCTAAGGCCAAAAGGCATGACCAAAAATTCATAGTGACCCTCATGAGTTCTAAATGTTGTTTTCAAAATGTCTTCAGTCTTCATTCTGATTTGATGATATCCTGAACGAAGATCCAACTTGGTGAAGTAAATAGATCCATGCAATTCATCCAATAATTCATCAATGACAGGAATGGGAAACTTATCTTTAATAGTGAGCTTTTTGAGCTCCCTATAATCCAGACACATGCACCATTTTACATCCTTCTTATGCACCAATGCTATTGGAGCAGAGAAAGAACTTTGACTAGGTTGAATTATACCAGCCTCTAACATTTCTGCAACCATACGTTCAATTTCACTATTTTGGAGGAACACTTCCTAGAGTCAAATGAATAGCATGACCATGATCACGAATAGGTGGGAGACCTTTGGAAGTCTCAAATACCTTGGAATGATTGTCCAAGACTTTTTGTAGATCTGGAGAAATAGATGATTTTGATGTGGAAACATCTAGCGAACATAATTGTGCAATTACACCCAGATGTTCTTTTTTTAGAAGCTTTGTCATACCATTAGAGCTGATCATCTTTCCCAGTTTCCTTGCAATACCCCTTAATTCCACTTCTTTTCCTTCCACAGAAAATTTCATGAAAAGTTCTTGAAAGTTAAAATCTATTGTACCCAAGGATTGTAGCCATTGGACTCCTAGTACAGCATCAACACCTCCCATTGGAATGGAAAGCATTGGGTTATTCAATACATATTCTCCCATGGATAGCTTGATATTATGGCACTTTCCAAAGCAATTTATGGTTCCTCCACTTGCAACCATCACTTGACACTCTGGTGCTGGATATACGAAGCAATTCAATTCTTTTGCTATCTTACAATGAATAAAATTGTGGGTACTTCCTGAATCAATCAACACTATTACCTTTTTCTGCTTGATATGTCCTTCTATATTGATAGTTTGAGGAGTGGTAATTCCAGCCAATGCATTACAAGATATGGTCGAATTCATTTCTTCTTTATTTAGGGTTTGTTCCTAGAGTATATCCTCTTCTTTTGACCTTTCTTGTTCCTTTTCTTCCTCCTCTTCACAATCTATGTAGAGTAATTTCTTCTCAGCACACTTATGACCTTTAGTGTATTTGCTATCACAATTGTAACAAAGACCTTTTTCTCTTTCTTCTTCCAATTTTTGTGGTGTCAATCTTATAGGTTGTGGAAGGATAGGGGCAACAACACTTCCATCTTTATATTTGTGAGTGGTAGGCTTCTTGGTTGCCATAATTTTTCTTTCCATTTTTCTTGCCAACCTGAATGCCTTCTCCAATGAATTAGGTTCCCAAAGGCGAATCTCATGTTGGATATTATCCTTTAAAGTCCCTATGAACACATCAATCCTATACTCCTCTGGAATATCTTTTACCGTTATGTTCAATTTTTGGAAGTCCTGAATGTGCTCCATAATTGAACCCTTTTGTTTGAGACTTATTAATTGGCTAAAAAAGGTGTTGCTTTTTGTATCCTCATAATGTGCTGTCATTTCTTCTATAAAAATTTCCCAAGTGAAAATTTGTTTACGAGAGCAAAGCCATCGATACCATACAAACTGATTTGGTTCCAAATATAAAGTTGCAATACGTACCTTTTGTGTGTTTTTCACATTATGGAGATCGAAAAAATGCTCCATCTGTAGTATCCATGTTGTGGGATCCTTGCCATCAAACTTCCTCATATCAATTTTTGGAATATGGTGGGTCTTCAATCCAACATTAAAGTCTATGAAATCATGATTAACATTTCTTTTGTTCTCATCATGAGTTTCCTTTACTACCCTTTCACCATTAGTGATCATTTCTTGTATCAACCTATTCAAATTTATCTTCAATTCTTCCATCTTAGCATCCATGCCATTCATCTTAGCTTCCATGCCATCCATCTTAGCTTCCATGTCATTCATCTTAGCTTCTATGCCTTTCTTTAAACCATCCATCTTAACTTCTACAACTTTCCTTAAACCATCCATCTTAGATTCTGTTACTTTTTGTGCGAGTGACATTTGTTGCACTTGGTCTCATAATTTTGATATATCATGTTGCATTTCTTCCTCTTCTTCATGAGTCACGCTAGAGATTTTAGGTTGCTTACTAGGTGTTTGCATTTTCTTTCCTCGAGGCATCAATTACCAATAATAATGCTTTACTATTCCCTTTGAATTCCTTCAAACTAATTTTTCAAACCAGGCTTATGCAAAAATTTAAAAAAAAACTACACACCTTTTTCACTTTGTAGGAGCTCGATATTGAATCTGTTGTATCTCTATAATTTCAGATCATCCAGTTTTTAAATTGTGACCTGTAGTAGCCCTCTCTGTCCTCTTTCCAATGCCACCAGTCTGATCGAATTTAGATTCTCCAAGAAAGAGTTATGGACAATCTCCTAAGATGACCTCATTATAGACCTTTTCAGAAGAGCACACTTGTATGAAGTTCCACATGTCACCTCTTTGACCATCAGATCCAAAAGATATACACAAGAAACTACAGTCTGTCCTATTTCTGTAACTTCTTACAAAATTTCAATCTGATGCTCAGAACAAAATTTATGACGATTTTCCACAGGTCGCCTATTTGGAATGAAATTCGGGAGTCTGCAAAAAGGCCAACTTCCTCAGATCATATCTCCGCAAATATAGCGCAAAAAGCTCTAAAATTTGGACCTGAGGTTCATAATAATTTCAACCCAAATGGGTTTTTTGTTTAGCATCTGAAACATCACAAAAAAAAGGTTATAGCGCAAATGCCATGATGACCTGTTTGGAGCAACGAAACCCTAGAATCCAAATCTCTCATACCAAATGTTATGAAACCAGCTCACAAAAAGATAGAAAAGAGAGATAAACACCTTAGAATTTGGCCTCTTCGAGGGGGCAACCTCCTTTACATTACATAAATGAACAATTCTTGAATGATTCAAATGACAAAACCTCCTTTCTATATATAGGAATCTAAGGGGTCACAATATAACCAAGCCGACCTAACAATAATAATATAAAGGCACAAAAATAACAATAGAGGGATTCTATGGGGTATAGTAATAACAATATGGGGACAATAGGGGCACAACAATATTAATAAGGGATACAATTATAGTAGTAATGGGGGAATCACTAGTATTATAGGAACCTAACATGCCCCCTATTGAATATCAATATATGAAAGAAGTGGTCTAAATTTGAGGATGAAATAAGTCTTTAGGAGGGCATAAAATACATAAAAAAATTCTATTTATTTAAAAAAAAAAAAAAAAAAAAACACACATACACACACACAGTCCCCTCTGTTTTTATTTTTCTCAAAACTCTTTGTCTCAACCTCCATATTTGGGTTTTTTTAAAAATTACAGGCATTATGACAGGAGGGTTTATGAGAAAGGAGCCCATTAACTCCACTAGGCTCCATGCACATCCTCAAGTGGTGGACATATTCACAAGGGAAAACTGGATGAATTTCTTTGAGAAATTTCGAGGGTTTGATGATGAAATTTCCCAAGAATTTGCTCTCTCTCTGGTCCCTCACGCAAGAATTCACCATTAGAGGCCTCTCCATTGAAATAACCCCTGAATTCATCACTAGGGTCACTACCCATCCTCTTTGGCTGTCTTGGAGTAAAGATGAGAAACCAATTGGCCAGGCTTCCAAGAAGAAATTTTTCCAAAATAATGAAACCCCTATTGAAGATAAAAATGGAATTAGAAGGGCTAGTATGCCATATCCCTAGGATGAGGTTAGCTACCAAACAATCAAATACATTTCTTGTGAGGGGAGGCACAACATTTTTTATAGATACCACTTCAAAATCCTCCATGACTTGAGCTATGGCATGGATACTCTAGCACCTCAAAAGCTCAGTATCCCTTACTTTCTCCTTCAGTCCCTCATTGACTCCAGCACCAAGGTACAAGCAGGAAATTCAGGGCAGTTAGCTCACCATGGCTTAATCAAAATCCTAGTAGAGGAAGCCCTCCATACCTTTACACTCCCTATAACATGGGAAGTTTTTCGAAATATGACAGCTGAGGATGACATAAAAGCATTAACCTATGATGTCAGTCCTACTGGCAGTGAGGAGGAAGAACAGTAAGGAGGAGAAGATGAAGCCAATGGTGACATAACAGAGTAAGAAAGGAAGGAGGAAGGAAAGGAAACAGAGGAAGGAAAAGTTGAAGAGACAGAAAAAGAGACAAAAGAAGAGTAAAAAGAGGCAGAGAAGGAAGAGCAAGGAGAAGAGTCCCCTGAGACTTTGGAAAGAGAGGCAGCAGTTGCCCTCACTGCCCTCAGTACACCAGTCAAGCCAAAGAAGAAGAGGAAAAGACAAACCTCCATGTATTTCAGGGCAAGGAAGAGCACAAGAATTAAAACAGGAAAACCTCAGCCCTCTTCAAAAGTTCCCATTACCATTGAAGATTCACCATCTTCCAAGGTGAAATAATCTCCTTCCAAGACACCTATAACATATGAAAGGGGGACTCCAAGATCTTCTACATGGAAGGGAAAGGCAGTACTACAGGACCCAAAACCAGACCTACAGGAGGCTGAAACAATCCTACAAGAGACATTGTCTAAACTACAGGAGACCCAAAAGCTTGAGGAAAGGATAGGAGGATAGCCAGAGGTGAAAGAGGAAGCACAAGGGCTACAAGAACCTGACCCCCAACCTAGTCTAGCCTCCTATTACAATCTACTTGAGGGAGGCAGGATAATCCCACAGAAATTTGCAATTCCACTATTTTTCGAATTGGAGAAAGAAAGAGTGAGAACACATAGGTGGATGCAGATAGCCAAATCCAAAGGAGTTGAGGATGTTGGCCATATGGAAAACAAACTCAGGGAAATAGGCAGAGAATTGAGTGCCCTCAAAGACAGAGAAGCCATCACAAGAATCCACCTTGAAAATGAGAATGAAATCCTAAGGAGGCAACTAAAAGAGAAAGAGACTCAGCTGGCATACATGGCCAACTTATCCATGGAAGCATTTGTTGTGGGGAAAAATGCCTATGCAGGACGATCCTATCCACCTAAGGTGTGACAGTGCCTTAGCAACAAACGAGTACAGCTATACTGGTTTCTTCCTTTATGAAATGTGAAAGAAGAGAGATCAATAGACTTACCAGTGTCTTCCGTTTGTCCCTCGATCCAATCTCCCTTCTCTTTGGGTGTTCACACCTACTTGCCTTCTTGCTTCTCCAGCTATAACTTCCTGCAAGATCACAAGAGAACAGCTACTTGCGACAAGAGAACAGCTACTTGAGACAAGAGAAGAACACTACACAAAGACAGATGTTCACATTCATAACTAGTTTAGGATTAGAAATAAACCAAATACACTAATACATTCATACATCAAAATACATCAGCATATAGGAGAAACCAAGATAGCTTTATTGATGAATAACAAGGTTCAGGAAGAGATACAACCCAGAGGGCTCCAATCCAGCATCTCCTTCCCAGCAAATGGAATTCCTATCTTCAGCCCCTTCAAAGCATTAAGCACCCAATGATTCCAGTCTCAAACCAACAGCAATTCTTTGCATTCACAAAATTCCAGCCTCTAGATCTCATGGAGGAGAGATCCATATATAGATGTTTGGAGAGAGGATGAGTCAGCTTGAGATCTGACTAGTGTCCTCTCCCTCTATCAGTTCTTGAGTCCACTTGGAGGTTCTTGCTTCCACTTGGAGATTTGGAACCTCTTACTCATCACCAGTCGAATTCCCTGAGGCAAGTGTCATTTTGGAAGCTTCCTGGCTTCTGACACCTTGAGGAATGAGTCTGCCACATGTCCAAACTCGCTCAGCACAGATATCTAGTGTTGGAGTTGACATTCAATGCAGGTAGACAGTGGAGCCACTGACATTCAGCGCGGATGGTCAATGGAGCAGTTGACATGGTCCTGAATTGACTTGTTTTTGAGCAGTTTCAGGTGGAGAACTTCTGTGAATTGTTGTGGTTTGTTAGCCTTGTTCCTCTAGGGGTAGGAACAACATGTTTAGGGACTTTGGATCCCTTAGATTATGGACATTTCATGCTCAATGCTGTAAGGCACAAAATTGTCTATAACAGTTGCCCCCTAAAGTATGAGGTTGTTTATCGGGTGAAATGCTTTATCAGGGGGATCCGAAGTTCATTCAATGTTGGGAGGAGACCTGTAATACAATACAATACAATACATTATTTTTCATACTGCTTTCATGATCTAGCTGAGGTGGGCATTCCCATGCTCAGCTTTATAAATACATTTTTCTGTACATAGAACAGACAATCGTCTGATGATAGACTGATAATTGATGAAATTATCATCCTTTGAGTAGGATGATTATCTGCTGCAATGATGTACATGTCAATGTCTTTATCTTTCCTGAATATATATCGCAGCCCGGATGGATGAAACTAGATCCGGGGTCTTCAAACTCGTTCGATCTTCACTCTAAGTACAAGTCGATCCATGTGAGAATTGTTATGAAGTCGAACATGGAAAGACATCGCTTGATTACCGGTCAATGATGTAAACCGTTAACAAGCGCGAGAGGAATCACCGATAATGATAATGACCCTCAAGGTACTGCAGTACAATTCACGTGGTGTGAATAAAGGACTTGGCGTTGAACACCACGCAAAATCTTTCGGTCGAAGGTCATTGATGTATACCTGTCGCCAGAAGTGAGAAACTTGCCATTGTGGCATGCAAGCTTCAAAGTACTGGAGGGGTTGTTCCTAGATCAACTTCTTGGATAATGAGCTGATGTCGACAAGAAGTGATCTGTCATAGGAGGGCCTTAATGAATCCCACATCAGTGACACGGAACGGAGCTAATGATTTTAATGGAGGTGAAAACGACCTGTGACATATGATTGAGGGTGGCAGTCATGAATGGATGAAGGATAATGTATGGCAGTGGATGGGACACGGTTGACTCTTTCTGAACGACTTCTCTTGAACATATGGCGACACTGATGTGATGGATCGGTAGCATTACCCCAAATATGGATGGTATGGAGAGACCATGGTGATGTGACCGGTGAATGAAACAACCCAACCCGATTGTGGTACGGAGGAAAAGTGTCATGTTCAAGAGCGACTTGCTACCATCAAAGTTTTCTTTAGTTTCTCCCAATTTTTCCCCAGTCATTGCTGACCAGTACCTCTTTATTTTTGTCAAGCTTGAGGAGGATAACATATGCTTGTTCTATAACCTGCCCTTCGGGCAAGCCCATCGCTATGTTTTAACGAGCCTAGCGATAGTGAAACTCGTTCTCGTCTAAAGACAAGTTTGTCGCTATTTAATGATTTTAATGAGTCTAACGACAAGGATAACTCAGTACTTTTCATTTTTAGAGATTCTGAAAATGTACATAAAGTCAACTCCAAAATTCCTTTTTTGTCATCTAATCCCTTAAGTCCGAAAAAGTATAAAACAATACAGAAGGGATGAGTTTTCGATAGTTTTAACGAGCCGAACAAAACAAGCGCTCGATCTTTTTGTGCAATAATCCCTCAGGTCCAAAAAGATTAAAATCTAGAGGAGGGATAGCTCTTCCGGTCGCTTTAACGAGCTGGAAGGCCAAAACTCGGCAATCTTTTCATATTTTACGACTCAGTTGAAAAGAGCTTAAAGAAAACTCGTCTTTTGAGGAACGAGTGATAAACAGGGTTAGCAGCTGATTCCAGGTACAGGTTGGAATTTTCCAATCACGGCAGTGTCACAAGGATGGCTAGGTGAAATCACTCTTCGCAGCTGTTCCTCAAAATGGGTAAACAATCATATGGAGGTGAACAATCGGCCAAATGAAACGTGGAGGTGACAGGTGCAAACACGACCAAGGCTTTAATGGCTGATGATATTACATTCACAGTGGTTATTTACCGGGATAGTTCATTTTTTTAACGAGCTTAAACACGGGTGGAAACATTTGCTCGATCTTATGTTTATTTTTTAACGAGCATGAATTATGTGCTAAAACTGCTCGGATCTTGCGTTTATTTTTTAACGAGCATGAACTTTGGATCCCTTAGATTATGGACATTTCATGCTCAATGCTGTAAGGCACAAAAATGTCTATAACAGTTGCCCCCTAAAGTATGAGGCTGTTTATCGGGTGAAATGCTTTATCAGGGGGATCCGAAGTTCATCCAATGCTGGGAGGAGACCTGTAATACAATACAATACAATACAATACATTATTTTTCATACTGCTTTCATGATCTAGCTGAGGCAGGCATTCCCATGCTCAGCTTTATAAATTCATTTTTCTGTACATAGAACAGACAATCGTCTGATGATAGACTGATAATTTTGATGAAATTATCATCCTTTAAGTAGGATGATTATCTGCTGCAATGATGTACATGTCAATGTCTTTATCTTTCCTGAATATATATCGCAGCCCGGATGGTTGAAACTAGATCCGGGGTCTTCAAACTCGTTCGATCTTCACTCTAAGTACAAGTCGATCCATGTGAGAATTGCTCTGAAGTCGAACATGGAAAGACATCGCTTGATTACCGGTCAATGATGTAAACTGTTAACAAGCGCAAGAGGAATCACTGATAATGATAATGACCCTCAAGGTACTGCAGTACAATTCACGTGGTGTGAATAAAGGACTTGGCGTCGAACACCACGCAAAATCTTTCGGTCGAAGGTCATTGATGTATACCTGTCGTCGGGAGTGAGAAACTTGCCATTGTGGCATGCAAGCTTCAAAGTACTGAAGGGGTTGTTCCTAGATCAACTTCTTGGATAATGAGCTGATGTCGACAAGAAGCGATCCGTCACAGGAGGGCCTTAATGAATCCCACATCAGTGACACGGAACGGAGCTAATGATTTTAATGGAGGTGAAAACGATCTGTGACATATGATTCAGGGTGGCGGTCATGAATGGATGAAGGATAATGTGTGGCAGTGGATGGGACACGGTTGACTCTTTCTGAACGACTTCTCTTGAACATATGGCGACACTGATACGATGGATCGGTAGCATTACCCCAAATATGGATGGTATGGCGAGACCATGGATGTGACCGGTGAATGAAACAACCCAACCCGAATGTGATACGGAGGAAAAGTGTCATGTTCAAGAGCGACTTGCTACCATCAAAGTTTTCTTTAGTTTCTCCCAATTTTTCCCCAGTCATTGCTGACCAGTACCTCTTTATTTTTGTCAAGCTTGAGGAGGATAACATATGCTTGTTCTATAACTTGCCCTTCGGGCAAGCCCATCGCTATGTTTTAACGAGCCTAGCGATAGTGAAACTCGTTCTCGTCTAAAGACAAGTTTGTCGCTATTTAATGATTTTAACGAGTCTAACGACAAGGATAACTCGGTCCTTTTCATTTTTAGAGAGTCTGAAAAGGTACATAAAGTCAACTCCAAAATTCCTTTTTCGTCATCTAATCCCTTAAGTCCGAAAAAGTATAAAACAATACAGAAGGGATGAGTTTTCGATAGTTTTAACGAGCCGAACAAAACAAGCGCTCGATCTTTTTGTGCAATAATCCCTCAGGTCCAAAAAGATTAAAATCTAGAGGAGGGATAGCTCTTCCTGTCCTTTAACGAGCTGGAAGGCCAAGGACTCGGCAATCTTTTCATATTTTACGAGTCAATTGAAAAGAGCTTAAAGAAGACTCGTCTTTTGAGGAACGAGTGATAAACAGGGTTAGCAGCAGATTCCACGTACAGGTTGGAATTTTCCAATCATGGCAGTGTCACAAGGATGGCTAGGTGAAATCACTCTTCACAGCTGTTCCTCAAAATGGGTAAACAATCATATGGAGGTGAACGATCGGCCAAATGAAAAGTGGAGGTGACAGGTGCAAACACGACCAAGGCTTTAATGGCTGATGATATTACATTCACAGTGGTTATTTACTGGGATAGTTCATTTTTTAACAAGCTTAAACACGAGTGGAAACATTTGCTCGATCTTATGTTTATTTTTTAACGAGCATGAACTATGTGCTAAAACTGCTCGGATCTTGCGTTTATTTTTTAACGAGCATGAGCTTTATGCTAAAACTGCTCGATTACCCAGTCATAAGATAAGAGTGTCTCATCAAGATTCTATTTTTTATGGAGCTTCATCTCACTAAGCTTTGCTCCTTATCCTTTCTTTATACAAGTTTGGAAACGACTAATCCTACGAGTTTAAAGGGTTAGAGGTCCTAAAAATTTAAAAAATAAATAGTTGCCCCTTGCTTGCACTCCAAAAGGTTTGCATGCCCCTAGGTATAAAGTAGAGTTTCAAGGTTACCTCTACTTCTCTTCCACCAAAATGTTTGTTTTAACGGGAGAGGCTTACCTCTTTCAGGTTACCCAAATATTGTCTCGTTACTCTTTCAAACAAAACACTTCCTCGGCAATGTCTACCGAAATAGACAAGGGTGAATGACTCTGGTGCCAAACACGTAACTTTGACAAAAGAATCCTATTCTAGAACAACCCCTCTTCCAATCACGGACGGGGTACGGACTAGTCATATTCTCCCGCGGAAACCTACTCTATACCCAAAGTTTTCCTGCCGAAGCAGACCAGGACGCATGCCCCCTGGGTTCCAGTCATATCCTCCCAGATTACTCGCGCTCATCAGGAGGATGGACCGTGGGTTGAGACATTTCTTGCGTGAATAGACCATTTAGGGATGGTATGTGACTATTTGCGATGCGTGATCCGGGAAATGAAAGTTGGTCCACGAGCTTGACCATTCTTCCTTCATAAAACACATTACTCTAAAGAGTGAGGAGACTATAGCTCTCATGCAATATATATAGTCTCGTCCAAGGAGTAGGTTATAATCCAAGGGTCCTTGAACGACCATCACGTTCATTTGAACGGTCTTCCCTTTCAATGTTATGGGCACATTGGGGAGGATCCCTAAAGGTCGACTGGTTCCTTTATCAAAACCTGATAGATTTCTCATTTCAGGTAAAAGCGCTGGCGAACCAAGCGCTTTCCAAGCAATAGAGGAAAGGATACTCACAGATGCCCCCTCATCAATGACAGTGCCAGCCATCACCATTCTGTATATTTGGACAATAATTCTGAATGGTATACTGGCTGGCAACCGGGGTCGGCCTAGTTGGTTCCAGTCAAAGGACACAACCAGGTTGCTTGGTGGTGGGACCGAATAAACGGCCGGATATCGCTCTGACGAACTTCCTTCCTGCGATAAAGGAATGGGGGCATTGCCCCCTTGTTCATCAGAGTTAGTGTTAATGAAGAGAATCTGGACGGTGTCATCTTTATTCTCCTCTGTGATGGTATCATTCGAAGATAGAGCCTCTTAAGGCAAAACCGGGTCAACTGCCGTATCAACATTTTGACTTTCATCAGGCATGGATCCAGACGGTTCATCTTCAATGATAGGTGCTTCGGCTGACCATCTGGGCGGATCAGCCGGGTTCTCAACTAGTGAAGGACTTGGCAGGAGTTTTTGATATCCAGGAGGAAGTTGCGCTCGTAAAATCGGGCGATCTTCCAGAACTCTTTTTGCCTCGTCTAAGAAGGGACAACGGTGGATGGAATGACCACCTTCACACAGTATGCAGGGAAATTTAGCTTTCCCTCTCTGTCCTGGGGCTTCACTCCCACTAGTTGACGGTGAGCAATCAACAGGGCTATCAGAGGTTGATGCTACCGAATTGTGCAAACGGGGAGACCAGTCCCTTAGTATTCGAGGGATACAGGGACAATCTCTATGGAAGTGGTCTCCCTTGCATATGACGCATGGCGATTTAGGCTTGGTCAGTGCTATGTGTGGATTTTTGTCAGACGACTCTCGTTTGCCCCCAGTAGCCTTTGGCTCCTTCTTCTTCTTTTCTTTCTTCTTCTTCTCCTTCTTCTCCTTAGGAGCCTGGTTTTTGGTTTTACCAGTTCCGTCAAGCGAAGAGGAAGGAGGAGAGGAAGATGAAGTAGAAGGCTGGTGGGCGACTCTGGTCTGGTCTGACTGTTGACTCGACTGTTCAGAAATGGTGACGTTCTGAACAACATTGGTTGAAAAGAGCCAGACTGGCAGGCCAATTGTCAGTCCTGGAAGCGACAATGTGGCCATGTGGGGCGCACCAACATCTCCCCAAGAGGAGAAGGGACTAGGATTTCCACCAAGGGGAATTCCTTGGTTGGTGTGCTCCATCTTTCAACCTAAAGATCAACGCAGGAATTAAAGGGTGATTGTTCCGTTTGAAATAAATTTTAACGACGCTTTAGACACAACTTGCTTTTTCAATTTTAAAGAGTCGAGAAAAAGCTAAAGATGACTCTAGTCTCCTTCGATGTTTTAACGAGCCCAAAGTGACAAATGCTTGGATGGACTTTTTCTGTTATAGAGTCTGAAAAAGGCCAAAAGAAACTTCTCTGGAGTTCTAGGCAGAGGGTGTGCCAAACTTTTCGCAAAACCGCAGAATACTTTTTAAGGTACGGGCGGTCGATCTTCGTGAATGCTATGTTCACTGCATTGCGATCAGTAGGGCGACCGACACGGCTTCCTAAGGATAAAGGATATATGCCTATAGGGGTCTCCCAATATATACGTGATGGTACGTGGGAGCACAATCCGTACTAGCGCTATCGTCCCTCAGGAGGAATCACCCACCTTCCACGAGATCGACAGTCACTAGGCTTAACGACGCTGGAACACGTCTCTAGCCTAGACCTCTATGTTGTGTGTTATGTTACAAAGCGTTGTTAGGTTCATTCAGTTTATTTTAGGTTGATCTTTCTAAAGTTTGCCTTTCAAGGTTCACCACGAGATGTATGATACAAATTCCTACATGCAGTCTAAAGATGATAAGCAAGCTTTATATCTTTTCAACTTTGAAAATCCTAGCTACTAAGGGAAAATAAAGACACCATCTTTTCTCAAAGAGCAATCAGCACACTCTAATGCACTTTTCCTAAATCCAACATGCAAACTTATCAAATGCAAATGCACAATGCAGGTGTTTGTTTTCCGCATTCTTAGTATTGATGCCTACAAAGAAAGCTTTTTGTACAACTTTGAATTTGCTTTTAAATGATCAATACAAACAAGTTCACTTTTTCGAAATCAGAGAGGGTAGAAGAGATTACACTACTTAACGATTTTCGAAATAAAGATTTGTGTTGACACTTAAAAGAGACAAATTCAAACCAATAAGCAAAAGTAAATCTATAATCAATCTGCAAACAGCCAATGAACTCTCTTCTAAGATCACAATCAATCAGATCTGAATCAAAGGCTACAGGATGACTATTTTACTCATGCAAAGGAAAACTGTAAATGACGCCACAAACACATAAAAACACTCACAGTATTTTTGTACAAAAGGAGGCGGAATCTAAGCAAAGAAAAGGAGTTATCTGACTGGTACCTATGCTAGTTAAAGGCTGCAAAAAACAGAGATCAAAACAGGGCAACAGAGAGCAGAGAACCGCAGCTGCACAAGGCCAAACTGGTTCAGCGCAACCTCAACACTAAGGATTTGACATTCAGCGCAGGTAACCTTCACGGGACCTGCGTTGAAATGCAGACTGCCTTCACAGCAGTTGCGCTGAAGGAGAAACTCTCGTTTCTCCTAGGTTCTGGGTCACAAATTGCTCAAAATCAAACAGTTTCAGGCCAAATCAGAAACACAAGCAAGGTGTAATCAAAGGGATGCTTTGAAAGCTACTAAGATCTATCACAAGGATCATCAAATCATTTGTGAATCCCTTGTTAAGATCATAGACAAGTCCAGTAACTGGATCAAAGCAGCAACTTTCTACTTTGCATCCGGGAAAGATGCAGGTCGATTGTTGCTGTCAAGTCTATGAAGTAAACAAATGATAGAAACACAAGCAAAATGACTAAACAAATCTCCCCAGCGGAGTCGCCAATTTGTTGTGGGGAAAAATGCCTATGCAGGACGATCCTATCCACCTAAGGTGTGACAGTGCCTTAGCAACAAACGAATACAGCTATACTGGTTTCTTCCTTTATGAAATGTGAAAGAAGAGAGATCACTAGACTTACTGGTGTCTTCCGTTTGTCCCTCGATCCAATCTCCCTTCTCTTTGGGTGTTCACAGCTACTTGCCTTCTTGCTTATCCAGCTACAACTTCCTGCAAGATCACAAGAGAACAGCTACTTGCGACAAGAGAAGAACACTACACAAAGACAAATATACATATTCATAAATGATTCAGGATTAGAAATAAATCAAATACACTAATGCAATCATACATCAAGAAAACATCAGCATATAGGAGAAACCAAGATAGCTTTATTAATGAATAACAAGGTTCAGGAAGAGATACAACCTAGAGGGCTCCAATCCAGCATCTCCTTCCCAGCAAATGGAATTCCTATCTTCAGCCCCTTCAAAGCATTAAGCACCCAATGATTCCAGTCTCAAACCAACAGCAATTCTTTGCATTCACAAAATTCCAGCCTCCAGATCTCATGGAGGAGAGATCCATATATAGATGTTTGGAGAGAGGATGAGTCAGCTTGAGATCTGACTAGTGTCCTCTCCCTCTGTCAGTTCTTGAGTCCACTTGGAGGTTCTTGCTTCCACTTGGAGATTTGGAACCTCTTCCTCATCACCAGTCGAATTCCCTGAGGCAAGTGTCATTTTGGAAGCTTCCTAGCTTCTGACACCTTGAGGAATGAGTCTGCCACATGTCCAAACTCGCTCAGCGTAGGTAGATAGTGTTGGAGTTGACATTCAACGCAGGTAGACAGTGGAGCCACTGACATTCAGCGCAGATGGTCAATGAAGCAGTTGACATGATCCTGAATTGACTTGTTTTTGAGCATTTTCAGGTGGAGAACTTTTGTGAATTGTTGTGGTTTGTTAGCCTTGTGCCTCTAGGGGTAGGAACAACATGTTTAGGGACTTTGGATCCCTTAGATTATGGACATTTCATGCTCAATGCTGCAAGGCACAAAAATGTCTATAACAGCATTACAATGCAGAACGCTAGCCAAACCTTATGGCCTCTATCTGAAGGACCAATGGCTTCAATTCCAAATAAAGACTTTGGCACAAAGAGGCACGATGCCTTTCCAAGACTATAGGTAGTTCATGGACCTATGTGACCAAAGCAACTCGGGAGATAAAGCAAAGATGGCAGAGTTCTACCTACACAACATGGCCCTCACAGACATGAATGTGTGGGACCCCAATGCCAAGCTAGGAGACCTGCAATTAATTTCCATGGCCCCATGGATGAACCATGAAGAATTGAGGGCAGCAGAAATGAAAAGATTTATTATAAAATAGTAGAATGAGCCATTAATGATAAGAGCTGAGCCATCAGATCCTATGGCACTCATCATCACACACAACCTGCTTGCCAATGACCCTCATATTTCCCCTAAATATCTAACCAATCAGGCACAAGCCATTGCACACTTTGAAGATATGCAAACGCTACTTGGGGATGGTTGTGTGCATGCATTCATGAGAAGATGGAACACCTTACCTCATAGTTTGCTAATCAGGGAATACCATTCCCCCATGAGGCTGAAGGAGGCACTGAAAAGAGCGCCAATGTACAAGCGCTCCATGCAAATGTTGAAGGTCAACTGGATTGACCTCAAACTGAGTCCTCCACTCCTATTAGGCATGCTGGAAGGAAGAAGAGAAGAAGAAGAGGAGAAGCAGTGGAAGGACATAGAAAGAAAGACAATATTTTACAGAGAACGTGAGCAGACCATAGCAGAGGCCTAGGATGCTAGGGAGGCCACCAGGGCCATAAAAGATGAGGAGATTGACTAGGTTGCTCAGAGGATGAGAAACACCTTCAGTAGGGGGTGATGATGAGCCTCATAAATGGGTAATTATATGGGCTCATTTTACCTCCTAACCTAGTCAAATCAACCATTCTCTTAGCTTATTGTATGATTTTTTAATTATATTTATGCTTATAGAGTGAGTTGAGTTAGTTATTATGCCATGTGGTCTAACATGTATTTAATGCAGATTGTTGATGGATTTTGAGGTCAAAGTCAACGATCCAGTAGTAAAATGGTAGAAATAACTTGAAGTAGATAGAGGAGAGGACTTACAGGAGGGAATCCCCCTCATTTATTACTCCTCACTTCAAATTCCCCTTCATTTAGCTCACAGTACAAGCAGCCGAATCATGCACTAGAAGGAAACCGAGCAAGTGGAGGATGACTGAGAGTTATCTCAAGTTTTGGGAGCCAAGCCTCCCTGATTTTAAGGAAGTTGTTGGTAGCTTCAGATGTATAAGTAGAGAGGCCTAGGGCCTCACTAGGGTTGGATTTTTTTTGCTTATGTAAACTCTACTCAAATTTCGATCTTATTATTTTGTGACAGTTTTATGTAATCTTGCTATTGTTTTGATAATGAAGATGGAATCCTTTTTAAGCTAGCACAGAGTTACCTCAAAGGGCTGAAGCTCTTGGGTTAGGACCCAATACAAGTAGCCAAGCTTCTCTTTACTTGTATTTGTATGCTTTAATTCAGTTTGTAGATTAATTTGCTGTTAGATGTATTTCTTTTATGGTTAGTAATAGGTTGTTTTTGATGATTTAGTAGTTTTCTTCCATTTGTGATTTCTATAGTAGGTTAAGCAGCAATCAGAAAATCAGAAAAGATTCAAAAGGCTAGAAATAGTTCCTTGGCCTCTCTTCCTCCCTCTGGGACCATGATCTGAGGCAAAGACCCTCTTGTTGCCCCAAAAACACAGATTTTCCTCCTTCATAGGACTTCTCGTGTTTGCAGCTTTTTAGTAGGTTAATAGTCCAGTTTTTCTTTGCTTTATATCTCCTTTATCATGTTCACTTCCTAATTCACAATAGTCCTCTTTCATCCTTTCCTTTCTTGCATCATTTCTCAGCATTTCCTTTCATACATCATAGTTTAGACCACTTTTATGCAAAAACTTTGTTTTTTCTAGGTGCACTCATTTCATTGGTTGCTTGATTTTCTTCATTGACTGTTAGTTTATATGTAGAAGATCTCTTCCAGTAGTAGGTCAGATTGCCCGCAATCACACCCTCCATCTGATCGATGCCCTATAGGTCTCCCAAATCTCACCTCAATTCTGCCCTAGTTTCCTGCATTTTTCATAGAACCTCTTCCTCTCTCCTTGAGAAAACCCAATCATCTTTCTCTCTCCTGGTGATTCATGGTAGACCTTAGGTGCCCTGACACCTCATTCCAACCTTCATCAACCTTTTCCACCCACTCTCACACCCTCAAAATAGCGGAAATTTCTCTCGGCCTCCTCCTGTAGGCTTCTTGTAGTTTCTCTGTTTTCCTCATGTAGTTTCCTTGTGTTCTCCTGTAGTTTTTCCTGTAGGATTTGTTTTGAAGGTTGAGTCTGGAAAAAGCCTCCAGAAGACCACCTAAGACCTCCTAGAACCCATCCACACCATCCTACATCCTCCCAAGCTCCAAAACCTCCCTTTAATGCCACCTGTTCGCTGCCACACTCACACACAATAAATTAGATGCATGTCAAATTCACATAAAAGCACATAAAAATCCAAAATATGTTTTTTACTTATTCACTTCCAGAAATAGCATGGTTAGATGTTGTTTACTTTCTTGAGTAGGTAATGGCATTTCTTTCATGGTTTTCATAGTGTTTTTGGAAAAAGTAGAATTAGCTTGTTAATTAGGGTTTACTAAGTCTTGCTTTACATTCCAGTATTTTTCCTTTCTGCAATTAGAATAGCTATTGTAGAGTAATATTTCTTTTCTTTCATCACACATAAAGCTTCTTCTAAAATCTATAGAAGTTGGCTTTATCTCCTAGTGATCTCGCGCTGGCTGACTAAGTGACAACCTGCAGTGAGAATTGGTACTTGTGCATACAACACCAACGCTTCCAAGTTTGTTACAAACTACTGGGTTGATAAAAGTAAAGTTGGAAGCCCAAGAGTTGCAGCATTCTTACTACAATACTAGCGCTCACCATTAACTACGTAGGCTAGTTGTGGAAAAAATATAACACAACCCAACATTCTCCCACTTGTTGTTTTCTTTCAACAGGGGGCCACAGGAGAGCTTAATCATTCATCCAGCCCTACAATGCTCATCGTTTCTCTACACCAAGTGAAGTTCTTAGAGCTCACATATTTTTTCAATGCATCTGCGGTATTCTTCAAAGTGTCCACCTTTACCTGCAACACCTTTTTGTCTTCTATCATATCCCTCACAAAGTGATACTAAACATCAATTTTCTTTGTCTTTGAATGGTAATCATGGTTCTTTGCCAAGAAAATTGCACTTTGGCTGTCACAGTCTCTTATAGCTCCCTATACTAACTCCATACTTGAACACAATCTCTACAACCAAACTGTTTCATTGCTTGCATGAGTGGCTGCCATGTATTATACCTCTGTAGTTGGTAGTGCCACTACGGATTGTTTCTTACTCATCCAACTGACTGCACCTCCAAATAGGTTAAACACATACCCACTTGTAGATCTTCTCTGATCCAGATCTCCAGCCGAGTCTGCATCAATAAAGCCAAGAATATCCAACACTCTGTCCAATCCTGGTCTTCCTTGGTAGAACAAACAATAATCACTAGTGCCATGCAAATACCTGAAAACATGCTTCACTATTGTCCAGTGCTCCTTCCCTGGTTTTGACATAAACCTGCTCAATACTTCCATTACATGTGCAATGTCTAGTCTAGTACAGATCATTGCATACATCAGGATACTAACTACACTTGCATATGGAACACAAGACATGTCCTCTTCCTATTCTTGTGTCTTGGGACACTATTCGACAGATAACTTTACACCTACAAGAATAGGAACCTTCATTGGTTTACTATCCTGCATATTAAACCTCTGCAGTATTGTCTCGACATACTTCCTCTGGTTCAACTAGATCTTCCTCTTTGCCTAATCTCTTTTAATTTCCATGCCTAAAATATAGTTTGCAGCACCAAGATATTTCATGTCAAATTTGGAGGACAATTGGGTCTTCAAATCCTGGATAATTTCTTTTTCATTTCCAACTAGCAACATATCATCCACATACAAGACCAGATCAATAACACAGTCACCAATTAATTTAAAATACACACAATGATCTGCTTTGCTTTTGGTGAAGCCAAGCCCCCGTATAAATGTATCAAATTTCTGATACCACATCCTTGATGACTGTTTTAACCCATGTAGAGACTTCTTTAACTTGCATAACAAGTCTTTCTTACCCTTCACCGAAAAACATTCAGGTTGCTTCATGTAGCTCTCCTCTTCCAAATCCCCATGAAGAAATGTTGTCTTCACATCCATCTGTTCTACCTCAAAATCAAAAGTAACAATAACAGATAAAAGCAATCTAATAGAAGCTGCCTTGGCAACAGGAGAAAAAATATCACCAAAATCAATTCCCAACACTTGGGAATAACCTTTTGCTACCAACTGAGCTTTGTATTTCGCGACATTTCCTTCTGTATTTGTATTCTTCTTGAATACCCATTTGCTTCCAATGGGTTTCCTTCCTACTCGCAACTCCACCAGATCCAAGCCTCATTTTTGTGCAAACATGACATTTCATCAACCATGGCCTCTTTGCATAGTTTTCCATCCTCTAAATCTACTTCTTCCTTCATAGTTCTGGGATCATCATCAGTAACAGATAAAGAAAATTTTGAACAGAAAGCAAATGGACTATACCTTTTTGGATTCCTTCTTTCTCGAACTGATCTTCTCACAACCAGAGTATGTGGATCTTCATCTTATGATTCCTCTTCTACTTTAGAGTCTAATTCTTCCTCCTTTAGCTCAAACTCTATCTTCTCAGGTTTCTTTGATGGGACTTAATATTTAATAACATTTTTCACCTCTCTGAACACCAATCTCGGTTGTACACAACCTTCCTTTTTACTAGGTTCCAAAGTTTATAACCCTTTAAACCATCCTTATACCCAATAAGGATGCACTTTTTAGATTTACTATCCAACTTGGTTCTTTTCTCCTGTGGAACATGTACATATGCACCACATCCAAATACCCTCAGATGTGAAAGAGAGGGTTTCTTACCACTCCATACCTCTTGTGGATTCTTATCCTCCAACATTGATGAAGGTGATCTGCTGACCAGGTAACATGCTGTCTCCATCGCCTCTGCCCAAAATTCTTGTCCTAACCTGAAACCACTAAGCATGCTTCTTGCCCTTTCCATCAATGTCTTGTTCATTCTTTCTATAACTCCATTTTTCTCAGGTGTGTATGGAGTAGTCTTCTACCGTGATATACCACACTTCCTACAAAATTCTTCAAATTCCTTGCTGCAAAACTCTCCACCGTTATCTGACCTCAACACCTTTATTTTCTTCTCTGTCTAATTTTCCACCAAAGCCTTAAATTCTTTAAACCTGTCAAAGACTTCGGATTTCTTCTCAAGGAAATATATCCATGTATTCCTTGAGAGTCATCTATGAATGATACATAGTACACAGACTTACCTATTGATGGAACCAACATGGATCCAAACACATCACTGTGCACAAGCTCTAATATTTGTTTCGTCCTCTTACCACTAGAGGGGAAACTCACCTGATTCTACTTCCCATATACACAATTTTCACAGAAATCAAAATCTAGAGAGCTATTACTCATACCTTCTACCATACCTTTACCATGAAGTATTCGAAGGCTTTTCTCTCCAATATGTCCAAGCCTTTGATGCCACAGCATGGTCTTAGCTCCAGAGACCACTAGATTTTTTGCTCCACTTTTAGGAACCTCAAAACTGTTGCACCCATTAACAACAGTGCTACCTTGCAGCTTGTATAGAGTTCCAATCTGAACTCCCTGCATCAATACCATTACTCCCTGAACCATATTGCAGATATCCTTCTCAAACACTATTTTTACACCTGCATCATCTAGCTTGCTTACAGAAATCATATTTCTAGCCAATGCAGGAATATGCTGAACACCCAGAAGTGTTCTAACCCTTCCACCTTGCAACTTCAACTTTACTTTTCCACAACCAATGGTTCTAGCCTTCCTATCATCCCTAAAGAAGACATCACCACCATCGTATTTCTCATACTCACAGAACCACTCTCTATGGGGAGTGAAGTGAAAGGATGATGCACCTGAGTCAATCAACCAGGCCTCGTGATCTACATGTGTACTTGAAGAAGCCAAGTACACATCCCCACCTTCATCTGAGGAGGTTTTCGCCTCTGCAAAAGGAGCATCATTAGATGCCTTTCCTTTGTTAGAAGCTTTAGATTTACAGTCCCTTTTGTAGTGCCCTTCCTTTCCACATTTCCAGCAAACCACCTTGACAGGTTTTTTTGGAGATTTATATCTCCCAATAGATTTAGATATCCCACTCAATGACTTATTTTTGTTTCTATTCTAGGCCCATCCTTGTACAGACAAGGCATCACCATTCTAGTTCTCCATATTTTTCCATCTCATCTCCTCCGTCAGCAAGGATGAGACTATTTCATCAAAATGCAAGGTAGTTGCATTGCTACCTATTGCAATAACCAAACTATCCCACGAATCTGGTAGAGAACACAACAAACTGATGCACTTATCTTCATCTGAAATTTTAATATCAACAGATAATAACTGACTTACCACAGTATTATATGATTCAAATGCTCTGTCACTAAGTCTCCATATTTCATCCTCAGGTTATACATATTTTTCCATAGGAACAGTTTATTCAACAGAGACTTATATTGGTGAAAAGTCCCTAACTTGTCCCACAAAGCCTTAGCTGTAGCTTCCCCTGATATATTCAGCAACACTGAATCTGAGACACACAATCATATTGTGCTCTTTGCCTTCCAATCCAACTTCTTCCATTCTTCATTGGACACTCCCATTGGTTTAGTACTCGGATCTACCATGGTCCACTGATCTTTATCCACCAACAGATCCTCCATCTTGAGTTTCCATAACTCAAAACTCTAACCATTAAATTTCTCAATCTCTATCTTTCCACTACTTGCCATCTTCTTTAACCACCAGAATCGATCCCGCAGATATCCCACTGAACAGGGTCTACCACAGGCCCGAGCAAAACCCCTCGGCAACACAGGTGTCCCCTTGAAGACAAAACAACTTTGGTACCAAATTTAGGTTTTTACCCCGTACAAAAATTACCTGCATACGAATTCTAAAAACACCAAAAATAAACAATGCGAGAGAAAAACACATATACACAGAGATTCTCCCCTGGATCCCAAAACTGAGACTACCAGCTTGATTTTTCATTATGTTCCTTACAATGTTACAATACATATATATACATGTCGAAGCATCCAATTCCATGGACCAAAAACCATCACATGCAAAACCATGTGCGAAAACCATGCAAAAAACCATAAGTAGGTCTGCCCAACCTAATATAGGGTCCAAAAAAAATTTCCCCGGGGCAACCCTGTAGAGGGGGGCTGCTCACCCCCCTCAAACACCTTGTGACCCCCCTACTGCATAATCAGCGCAACGAAGGGTGGGCTCTTCCACCCCTCTAAGCCCCTAGTTAACTACGTAGGCTAGTCGTGGAAAGAAGATAATGCAACCCAACACAAATGCTAGTTTAAGTACAACAAACTCTAAATATCATGAAAGAAATATAAATCTGTCTTTTTGGGCTGCATAAGGGTCTTTTCCTCAATTCATGATCCTAGAAGGAAGAAGTGAGGCCAATACACCTACTCACAACTTTGTGGAGCCTCTTTTATCCCTTCTAACCTGCTACTGAAGTAAGGCACAAATGAAAACAAACTAATAAACAATTAATCAAATCTACATTACTTGCAATGAAATATTTCTAACAACAGTTTAACCATGAATCTATGAAACTAAGCTAAGCATAAATATACAAGAAGAGGAGCCTTGCTGCTAGGGTCGGGCCCTAACATAAGAGCTTCAACCCTCTGAGTTAACTCAATATTGAATCAAGAAAAACTCATTCTTATTACCAAAATAGAAAATTACATCAAAAAGTCTTCAACAAGTCTAGAGCTCGAAAATAGGAAGAGTTTTACCACAAAAATTAGAATCCTAATGAGGCTCTAGGCCTCTCTAATTATACAACTGAATTCTCCAATGACATCCTTAAATTTAGGGAGGCTCAGCTCCCAAACTCGCAATGAACTACTCTTTATCTATCACTTGCTCGACTGCCTTCTAATATTCATGGCTTGGCTGCTTTCACTCCAAGCTGGTGGGATTAATGAAGGAATATTCGAATGTGGAAGAAGTAAAGGAGGATGATTTACCTCCTACAATCTCTCTCCCTTGTCCCTTTCGAGTTTCAAACCTTAGTCTTTGCCAAAATTCCTTGATTTTCTCTTCCAAACCTGCATTTAATTCATATTAGTCCACTAGGCATAATATCTCACTTTAACTCATCTCATTAAACAAAATATAATCAAAACAGGTAATAAGTTGTGAGAAAAGTTGGTTTGACTAAGATAGGAGGTGAATTAAGGCCCATATAATTACCCAATGATGAGGCTCATCATCAACCCCCAGCGAAAGAGTTGTTCATCCTCTGGGAACCTCAATCAATATCCATGTCCTTCATAGATCTAGTGGCCTCCCTGACATTCCATGCCTCTGTTGTGGTTTCCTCTTCTTGTTCATAGAAACATGCTTTTTTTTTAACTCCTCCCACTGCCTCTTTTCTTCTTCTCCCTTCCTTCCTTCTAGCATTCCTAAAAGAAGTGATGGATTGAGTTTCAAGCCAATCCAATTGACTTTGCGCCTTTGCATGGATTGCTTGCACATGGGTGTCCTATTCAGTGCTTCTCTCATTCTTTGAGGAGAGTGGTACTCTCTTATCTTTAAACTATATGGCAATGTGTTCCATCTCCTGAGGAAATCATGTATGCTTTCATCCCCTAACAACCTGAACATGTCCTCAAAATGTGAAATTGCTTGCTCTTGGGCAGCAAGATACCTGAGTGCATGTTGAGGATTATTTTCAATTAAATTATGTGTATTGATGAGGGCCATTGGATTGGACTTCTCAACTCTGATCATAAGGGGCTCCGTTTGTTCTTTTTCCAATATCTTCTTCATTTCTACAGCCCTTGCTTCCTCATGGTTCATCCATGATGCCCAATCCATCAATTGTAAATCCCCTAGCTTAGCATTAGGGTCATTTTATGCAAATAAAACTTAGACATCTTGGCCTTGTCATCCAATGTACTTTGATCACAAAGATCAATGAACTGTCTATAATCTTGAAATGGCATAGTGCCTCTCTATGCTAGGATCTTGATCTGGAACTGCAGCCACTATTCCTTAAGGTATAGGGAATAGGATTTAGTTGGCATCCTACACTGGATTTATTCCAAAGAAAGACTAACCATACATGCCAATTGGTTCTCTCTTTCTTGCAGTTGTCCTTTCAACCATGCATTTTCTGTCTCTAACTGATTTCTCATTATGGCCTCTCTGCCTCACAAGCTAATTAATTCTCTTCCCATCTCCTTGAGCTTCTCCTCCATCTGACCAATGTCTTCCAACACCTTGGATTTGGAAATCTACATACATCGATGAGTTATGGCTCTCTCATTCTCAAGCTCAAAGAATAGTGGAATAGCAAATTTTTGTGGAATGACCCTGCCCCCTTCAATAAATCTGTAGTAAGAGTCAAGGTTAGGTTAGAGGCTAGGTTCCTTCAACTCTAGATCCTCTTCTTTAGTTTCTTGTTGTAGGCTTCCCTCCTTATCCAATTTTTTAGTCTCTTGTTGGTTTAACAGAGTATCTTGTAGGGCTGCTTCAGCTTCTTGTAGGTCCTACAGTGTATCCTATAGGATTGCTTTTCCTTTGGATGAGGTGGATCTAGTTATAGGTCTTCTCACCTAGGTGATAGGAGACTTAAGGGGAGGCATTTTCTCCTATTATTTATGTGATTCCTTAATCACAATGGGATTTTTGGTTGGTGTTTGGGGTTTCCCCTGCCTTATTATTGTGCTTTTCCTTGTTTTGAAATATAAGGGGGCTTGCCTCTTTCTTTTGTCTTTTTGTTTGATAGGGGGTGCTAAGAACAGTGAGGGAAGTTACTGATTCTCTCTCAATAGCCTCTGGAGACACCCTAGGTGACTCCTCTTTGTATTCTTCCTCCTCTTTTTCATTGCCCTTTTCCTCTTTGTTTCTCCTCTCTTCTTCTCCTTCTAGCTCCTCATCTTGTTTATTAGTCTTTTCTTTGTCATATTCCTATATTTCCTCATCCTCTTCCTTTTCTTCCTCCTCTTCTTCCTCCTCATCTTTCTCATCTTCATCCATCTATGATTCTTCTCCCTCTGTTTTATTTTCTTCCTCATCCTATTCACTGATAGTAGGACTGATGTCATATGTGAGAGCCTTGATATTCTCCTCTGTCTACATGTCTTTGAAAATTTCCCATTGGATAGGAATTCTTAGGTTGTGGGGGGCATCTTCTTTGATGATTCTAATTAACCCATGGTGGGCTATCTATTGGTGGTTTCCCTCCTACACTTTTATGCTTGTGTCTATCAGTGATTGCAGAAGGAAGTATGGTATGTTGAGCCTGTGGTGAGGAGGTGTTTCTGCTCCAAACCTCAATTCTTCATGAAGCTTAAATTTATACCCATGAACTACACTATAACTTCCCTCACATGATATGTATTTAATAACGTGGTATCTCAACTCATTCCAGGGGTATGGTATGCTTGCTCTACTTACTCCATTTTTGTCCATAATGGGCTCTTCTCCCTCTAAATGAATTTCTTCTTGACAATCTGGCTATCTTCCTTGTCTTCCTTTCTCCAAGGCACTCCTATGGGAAGTGTGGTAATTCTACTTATGAGTTTAGGGGTGAGCTCTATGGAGAGGCCTCTCACCATAACAATGGAATGAATTCTAGTTAGTGGTATGAGGGAGAGAGAAAAATATCAAGCCACTTCATCATCATACCCTCTTAATTTTTCAAAATACCCCATCCAGTTATGTCTTGTGAAGTTTTCTAACACCTGAGGGTGTTGGTGGATTCTCACAGTATTAATGGGCTCCCTTCTATTAAACACCCTTGTCATTTTGTTAATGAATTTGGAGGAACTGAGATGGTTGACACAATTTTTTTGAATGCAGAAGTAAATAACTAAAAGAGCTGTGGAGAAAATTCCCTTACACAACTACCAAATTCACACTCTACTAGGGTTTTTTTTGTTCATGTCTCTTTGAAAAATGGAAGGAATTATGGAGCCTAGCTATTCATAGCATTTGTTGTAGCCAACCCCCGTGTTTTCCCCTTTGAAGCTCCTCTCATCCAATCCAGTAGACTGTCTGTCTGTATCCTGTAGATTTCTTGTGTGATCCTGTAGGATTTCCTGTGCAATCCTGTAGGAAGTCCTGCGCAGGAGACAGATGGAATTTTCCTCTTCTGTAGGTTTCCTGGGTATGAGAGTGAATTTTGCAAGAGTGAGCCTTGAGGAAATGCATGCATGAGTGCATGGGGATTAATGAATATTTCTTCTTATGGCCGAATAGTGAGGTGGTGTGCTAGTAAGAGAGGTATGTTTTCTATTTTTGGACCATTGGTCCCCACTATTTTTTCTTGCTCTTCTCCTTTTTTGACTTGACTTTTTCCACGTGTGGGAGGACCAATTGTTTTGTCTTTTTCGACTGAACGAAGGTGGCCAAGTTAACTGGCCACCTTTCACTAATATACCAACTTACTCATAACCTTTACATATTTTGACTACATTATGCAAATGAGTGAGTAAGCGAGATACTTACCTGTGGTGCTAACCCTAGTTACAGTTGTTGAAGACCGGAGGTGCTTGTTGTGTGTTGGCTGCATGCTATTTTTCTCTTTTTTCTTTTATTTCTTTCTGATGATTCCTTTGATGTGAACGTACCTGGTGTTGAAGGTGTTGGTGTTGCTGCTGCTTTGGATCTCCTTCTACTCTTCGATCATTATGATGGAAGCTTATTGCAATCATGATTTGTATTCTGTGGGATAGGCTGCTATAGGATTTCCTATAGGATATCCTGTAGCTGCTTCTCCCTCAGAACTCTTAATGATACACTCTGCTGGGATTTTGAGGATGGTGACATGGATTAAGAGGAAGACTAGGAGTGTGGAGAAATGAGACATACTCAGTTTTTGCTCCCTTCTGCTCTTTGTTTCATGCTTTCTTTTTGTGTTTTCTCTTGAAGACTGTGACAAATATATTTCTTTTGAAACTGATTTTTTTATGGTGGACGTAGGGGTGATGAAAGTGGACATAGGTATGGTAATGAAATGGTGATGTAGGGGTGTTATTTATTTGACACAATAGGTCATTATTTTTTCCCCTAGGGCCACTTCCTGTAGGATTCCTGAGCCACTGTAATTCCTACAGGATCATCCTGTAGATTTTCAGGGGATCCTATAGAAAACACAGTCCCCTTGTAAATAGAAGCAAAGGAGTGAAAAAATGGAAGAAATGGTGGAGTTATGAATGACAATGAGTGGAAAAATAAAAATTTGAGTGAAATAGGTCCCTTTTTTATCCTCCTTTGTTCTCTAATCGTCCTCCTTGCTGACCTGCAAATAGAAATTTTCATGATTTTTTCTCTTTTTTCTCTCTTTTTTTTTTCTTTTTTGAAAACAACTAGGCTTCCCCTGAGAGGTTTTCATCCTAGCTGTTTTCGCTTGGCGCCTAAAGAGAGGATTTCACCTAGGGATATTTTTATTTTCCTTTTTTTATTTTTTCTTTTTTAACACCATTGGGCCACCCCAAGAGGTTTTCAACCCAATAGTGGGACTCAGGTACCTCATGGAGGTTTTCACCTAAGTCCTTATTTTTCTTTTTTCATTTTTTCTCTCAATGATTTGATGAGGCAAGAGTTGAATCTTGCTCCACTACCATCACTGTTTTATTGATACCATCAATGATATCTTACTTTGACAATGGTCTTTTTTAAACATTCAATTGGTGTCCATTAATAAGTAAAGGAATGGCCTCTTCATCTATGGTTTTGATCTACACTGAACCATTATCATGACAATGTCTATAACATAAGGTCCTAGCCATGTTTTCCTCAACTTGCCCTTAAAGTATTTATATCTGGAATCATATGACAAGGCCCAATCACCTTCTTGAAATTTTTTATCCTTGATTTTTTTATCATGCCACATCTTCCTTTGAAGTTGGGTTACCTCTATGTGTAGGAGGGCCTACATTTGAAGTCATCTAAACCATTTAACTACAACAATCTCTCTTTTTGTGCACTGCTGAGATCTAGATCTAGTTGGATTGCCATCCTTAGTGTGTTATACTCAAACTCAATGGACAGCAAGGCCTTTTTCCCATAGACCATCTCATAGGGTGTGAATCTAGTGGTGGTCTTCCAGGTGGGATTATAGGCCCAGGTGGCCTCAACTAGTCTATCTTCCCAATCTTTCCTATTGTTGTTAACAACTTTGGTCAAGATGCCCTTCAGCACTCTGTTGGTCACCTCCACTTGTCCATTAGCTTGTGGGTGATAGGAGTGGAGGTCCTATGCTTGATATTGTGCTGGTTGAGAAAGTCTTCAATCATGTTGGAGGTAAGATGGTTGCCTTTATCAGTGACCAGTTCTATAGGGTACCCAAATTTGTAAAATACATTCTCCCTTAAGAACTCAGCCACATTCTCCTCTATTAACTGCCTTAATTTCCTTGGTTTCAACCCACTTAGTCAAATAGTCAATTCACACAATGATGTATTATTTTTTCTTGTAAGGAGGGTCTATAGGTCCAATGAAGTCCATGCCCCACTTTTCAAATGGCTCGAAATTCACTTGAGGTTGCAGAGGAATTTCATCCCATAGAGTAGGCTTTCCCATCGGCACCGATCACACTGACTAGTATATCTTTTCAGATCTTAATGAAGAGTGGGCCAATAATAGCCTGCTTCTAACACTTTGAATGTTGCCATCTTTGCTGCAAAGTGACCTCCATAAGGCCCATCATGACAGGTAAGAAGGATGTCAAAGACTTCCTCCCCCCTAACATACCTTCTCAATATTTGATCAGGGCCAAGTTTGAAGAGATTTCCCCCAATCCAAGTGAAGGGGGTGCTCTTCCTTATAATCTTGCTTTTCTCTTTAGAGGAAAAGTTCGGTGGGAACTGTGCAGATACCAAATAGTTTTCTATGTTAGCAAACCATGGAGAGAGAACTGAAATGGCGAACAAGTGCTCATCTGGTAACTGGTCATCAACCATTCCCTCTTCACCTGCAGGCAAAGTTAATCTGGACAAAAAATCTGCAACAACATTTTCCTTACCAGGCTTATCAACAATAGTTAGATCAAATTGTTGTAATAAAAGAAACCATCTTATAATATGAGCATTCACATCAGGTTTATTCATTAAATATTTGATTGCAACATGGTTAGTGTGGAAAAATGTTTTATAACTTCTAATATAATGCCTAAATTTGTTCAATGAATGCACAATAGCTAGGATCTCCTTTTCGGTCACTGTGTAGTTCAGTTCGGCCCTCGACAGATTCTTATTGATAAAGTAAATGGCATAAGGAAATTTTTCATCTATTTGACCTAGGGCTTCTCCTATGGCTTTTTGTGAAGCATCGACATGAATGTGAAAAGGACGGGCCCAATTTGGGCCTTAGAGAATTGGGGTAGTGGTTAACTTGTTCTTCAAGATGTCCAAGGCCTGTTGACAACGTTTTGACCATATAAACTCACAGTCCTTGGCCAAAAACCCAAATAAAGGAGAGGCCAGCTTATTGAAGTCCTATATGAACCTTCGGTAGTATAATCCTAGGAAACTTCTGACATCTCTCTGATTTTGAGGAGGTGGGACCATTTGGATGATAGCTATTTTGTTGGGGTCCACCTGGAGTCCTTGTTAAGATATTGAATGTTCCAACGCGGTCCTCTCAATCATTAAGAATTCACATTTCTTAGGTCTGAGAGATAGTTTCATCTTAATGCATTTGTGTAGTACCTTACCTAAGTTGGACAAAGCATCCTTCAAATAAACCCCATAAGGTGTGAAATCATCCATATAGTTTTCTACCGCATCATGGACCAACTAAGCAAAGATACTCAAGATTGCTCTCTGAAAAGTGGTAGGAGCATTGCATAGGCCAACAGGAAGAACCCTATAGGCAAAAGTGCCCCAAGGACAAGTGAAGGTGGTTTTATCCTGGTCTTCTAGGATAATCTGGATTTGGTTGTACCTGCTGAATCCATCTAGGAAAGAGAAAAAAAATTCCATGCCAGGCCATCGTGCACTTGGTAAATGAAAGGTAGAGGGAAATGGTTCTTCTTTGTGGCTTTTTTCATCTCTCGATAATCGACACAAATCCTCCACTTACCATTTTTCTTGGGAACTAACACCAAAGGGGAGACCTGCTCAATGTCAGAGATAGGATAAATGAATCTTGCATCTAGCAATTTTTGTAGTTCTTCTTTTACTATATCTTTAAGAGTTGGATTCATCCTCCTTTGGGGTTGTCAGACTGGCTGGCTTGCAACCTTCCTTGATATAAATATGGTGAGTACACACTAAGGGATGTACTCCCTTCATTTATTTTTAACTCACAGCAAAGGAATCCAGATGTTCCTCTAGCATGTTGCACAACTTCCCCTCTTGGAGAACAGAAAGAGATGGATTGATTTTTAAAGTTTTCTCAGGGCCGAATTCTATGGTTTTGACACAGAGAGCGTTGGAATCGGCAAAGTACAGATCAATTGGCTAGTTGTTCTGGGTTTCCTTTACTACTTCTTCTAGGGACACTATACTGGGAGTTGGACATTGGAGCAAGTGTTCAATCAAATTGTCTTCATCCTATTGTCCTCCTCTCATGGTTGTTTCTAAGGTATACAGTTGGGCAGTATAAAATTCATCTTCTTCCTCCTCTTCCAGCCATAAAGTTAAATCATGTTCTAGAGATGGTTGAGCACGAGGGTATAAGACTAACTACTTGGACATATGCCCATTCTTGATGGTCATATTCCCAGCTCTGCAACTGATGTAAGCATCAGCAGTGGCCAACCAGGGCCTCCCAAGCATGAGAGGGTAACCAGTAAGTTTAGCCTTAGGCTGGAGAACTAGGAAATCTATAGGGTACTCCCAAGAGTCAATGGAGACCATGACATCCTCCATAATTCCCCTAGGGGTCACTATGGAGTAGCCTGCAAGTTGCAAGACTGTTGTAGTCTTTCTCAATGAACCTTAGAGGTTGAGGTTGAGGTTGATCATGGTGTCCTTGGTCATCACATTAATGGTAGGCCCAAGATCGATCAAAGTGTGTGGGACAATGGTTCCATTGATGTGCACATATACTATAGGGCTTCCAGGGTCCAAATACTTTGAACAGATTACCTGCCCTAGCATTAAGCCAGATAGTTGTCCAATGACATTAATGGTAGGGGCATCTCTTTTTCACCTCCCTGGATGCTTGAAACACTTCTCCTTAATCAACTTGTTGTAAATAGGTACATCTTTAATGGCTTGGAGAAGTGGAATCTTGACGCATAGGTTTTTCAATTCTCCCAGAAGTTCAGTGTCTTCTATGGTAACCTGGATTGGTTGAGTTAATCTCTCAGGAAAGCGTGGATTTAGTTTAAGAATGCTTTCCTCTATTTATTCTTCAACCTTCCTAGGTGGAGGTGGAGGTTGATTATCCAAGAGAGCTCTCCTAGATCTCAAGTTAATTTCCTGGATCTCCACAGCATACGCTGGATATGATGTCTCTCCACTGTATACTTGTTGTGCTTGTTTGTTGTTCAGGTTCAGATTTGGGTGGGCAAGAATCTGGGGTTGTTTCTGTGGAGTAGAGTGTAAAAGTTGTGTTTGGGCAGGTGGTGAAGGAAATAAAGCTGGAACATTGTTGTATTGGGGCCTCCACCCTTGGAGCAGTGCATTCCACTAAGGTTTTGGTAGAGCATATGATTGAAATGACTAGCTAGCTGGTTGGGAATGATACTAAGATGCAAAGGACCAAGGAGGAGGTGTAGACCAAGAAGGATGAGAAGGGGTCCCCGGGAAGGTATAGATGTGGTCTAGTTGAGGTTATAATATGCATGGGATGACTCTTGCATTCCCTACTAGTATGGCCTAGGCCCATGTGGTCTCCTTTGGTTTATGTAACAGAGTTGCTCAGTGACCCCTTCAGCTCCTTGATATACAGCTTTGAGCCTAGGAAAATAAGGGCACTTGTCTATGAAGTGGTTTTCTTCACAGACTGAGCAAATTTCAATAGAATTCAATGGACATTGATTCCTAGGGTGCCTCCTGTCGCATCTAGGACAGAAAATGGCCAAGGCTCTCTCTACTTCCTCCTGCTTTCTCCTAATCTTCATCGTGTCCATTAGTAAGGCAAGGGTTTGTAGCATCTCACTCTTGAAATCTACCAACATGTTTCTAATTTCACCCTTGATGGATGAATTGGAAGAGGGTGTACTGACCATAGGTTGTCTTCCCCTACGTTTTTTCCTAGCTTCCCTAGAATGGTTTATGAAGAGAGTCTTGATATCCTCATAGGGTAACTAGTATATATCTCCTCCTGCTAATAAGTGTAGGGTATCCAAAAGGTTTTCCCTTACTCCTCTAAATAGGACCAGCTTCAGTGACTCAGTGTCAAGTGTGCACCTGGCCCTTTTGTAACTAAGCTGTAACCTTTCTTCATAATCCTCTAGGGATTCATCATTACCTAAGGTCATCCTAAAAATTTCTTCTTTAGTATCCTTAGACCTTCAGTAGTATCGATAATTATTGTTGAAGGCTTGCTTCATTTGAGCCCAAGTTGTGATGCTATCCCCAAGTAAACCTATGAACCAACGAGAGCTACATTCTTGAGGGTAGATGGAAATAGTTTCAACTTTTGCTCATAATCTGTATAGTCATAGGTTCGGCATATAAAAACAAACTCAAATAGGAAAGTGCCGAGGTCTTTTGTGTTTAGACCATGGAAATGAGGAAGGGTGGAGGAGCTTATATTTTTCATCTTAGTGTCCCCATTAGTTTCCCTAATGGGTAAGGCACCCTCAACTTTCTCACTATTCCCTCTCTCAATTATGTTTTCAGCCATTGGCTCAGTAGGAATAGGTTCTTCTTCCCCTGTAGGTTCTTCAAATATGTCTAGTTGCTCACCTAAGGGTTCCTCCAATTCACAGCCACCGAAGAAGAGGGAAGGTTGGCTATTGGATGCAGTGGGGGTATTTGGCAAAAATTTCCCTAAGTTATCCCTATTCCTACGAGGCATGAAAGAAAATGTTTTTGGTTTGGTTTTGTGTTTTGTGTTTTTTTTCAAATTTTGAAAGTTCTCTGCAGAACTAAAATTGCAGATTGAATGAAAACTACTAACTGAATGAAAAACTAATTGCTGAATTGAAATCTAACTTGTAGAATTAAAATTGCAGACTAAATGAGAACATCTGACTAAATAGAAAGATTAACTATAATCTTGAAATCTAGCTTGCAGAATGGAAAGTGTTAGTGTCAGTATTTGCATCCTACCATCAGTGATCAAAAATCCTCTTTTCATATCATTTTAGGGGGTCGACTGAGCAATTTTTTATCATTCCACTAGGTCATGCAAAAAATTAGTCACTGATGGTAGTCCTAGTCCAAAAAACATCACTCTTCCCTAAATGTGATTACTTGATCGCATAGTTTCATGTCTTTTTTACTATACATCATCCATAAAGTTATTTTTATCATGCCATTTGTATCAGTCATCTTGAAATTCAATCCTTCAAGGTCTCATTAGGTCTTTAGGTTTTTTCAAGGTTCATTAGGTCATTAGGGTTTCCAATGTTCCATTCCATTGCATAAGACCAACAAGTAAAGGGTGATCAAATAACATCCCTTCACCATGTAAAGATGATTTGTAAAGAGAAATGCTTATTTCATTATGTAACTGTAATAGTTTCACCATCCCAAGATGTTAACTCGGTGCTCTAAAAATATCAGACCATCAAAAGATCAATTTTTCAAAGGAAATAGTCAAGTGAAAGGGTAAAGTTTCAAAGGGTTAAGTGCATGCCAAAGGGAGTTGTTTTTTCCAAGGGTGTCCAAATCATCATTTTAGAAAAGCACTAAACCCTAATTTCCTCACACATTGAGCTAGAGTTGGCTATGAAATCATAGACATATGAGTATATGAAGCATAAGGGAGGTCACTTCAGCGCGTATGAGGCCATTCCAACTCATACACATCATGTCTCCATCATTTTTTAATAAGTCATTCCAAGGGACAAATCATTTTCCACACATAGGGTCAGTTTTCCTTCAAACTATGTTTTAGAACAAATAGGGAAGAATTTGGAAAACTTGAGAGATGTTTTTTTCCACAATATGCCAAGGAATAAAAATTTCCTTCACTTTTTACAGAGGTGTCATGTTTTTAGAGAGATGTCAAAAATATAGTTGCCTCAGGAGAGTTGATGCACTTTTGGAGTGACCTTGGGAAAATCACGGTTTCTCCTAGCTGGTATGACCAAATGACTTTCTTGATGAGTCCAATGATAACTATACACAAATATATTTCCAATGAGCTATCATGAGCTCAATTTGGAGTTGAGGAAGACCTTCAAAAGTTGACTACAACATCACACTGCATTTTGGCAGCCTCATTCTACACATTTTGACCAGTCTTGGGAGATTGGTCTTTTGATAGAGAAAATGAGATCCAACTTGAAAAATTAAAGAATTTGTAGAAATTCGACTTGAAGGCCTTTCCAATGAGCTATCATGGGCTCATTTTGGATGTTGGGAAGGCCTCTAAAAGGGACCTGAAAGTGTTGTTGTGCTTTTGACAATTTTTGCTCACAGTTGCTATTCTTCCAGTTTTTTACTGTAATCATGGATTCTCTCTCATGGTGGATGATTTACCATTGTAAATGATGACTTGGAATGTAATTATGATAGATAAATGATGATATAGGATAGATTCATTGCTTTAGGAGTTAGTCTGTTCTCAAATGAATCATTTTTTCACTTTTAGAGGCAAGTTGTTGATGATGCCTATATTCATGTTTCTTGTTTAGTATTAGTTAGATTAGCTCCTCATCTTAGGGATTCGACCCCTGTGGATGGGAGGAGGTTGAAATCATGTCTATATCTTCTTATTATTTCTCTTTGTAAAGGGTTGGACTCAGTTCGATGCTCAGACCTTGATTGTACACCTTTTGTAAGTAGTTTGGTAGGATATTAATAAGAATTACAGCTATTTTTATGGTATCCATGTGGTATCAGTTTTAGTACAGTTTTTCCTTCTGTAATCATATGTTAATGTGTTTTGTATTCTTATTTAACCATTTCATTTCTTCTAGTTGAATTTTTTCAAGTTAATAGGCGGAATTCATTTCATCAATGCTCTTCTTTGCGAAACCATTCACCATTTCATGTTTTCTACAGTCTAAGAAGGATCCATGGTTTTCACATGCCCTTCTTAGTTTCTCACCAGTCTAAAACATCTCATCCCATCAAGCCCTTGAGTGCTAAAGCCTATGCATACCTTTCCGCATTGAACATCCTGCAATTTTGACTTAGTTCCCTAGACCTAAACTGTCCAGCTCCTCCTGATCTGGCAAAACCCCTTCAAAATCCAATCAAAATTTCATGCTACTATACCTAGCCTAAAGTCCTTTTCCTAGTCTAGTCATCTTGTTTGAGATCCTTACAGATAGAGCCCTATCCCAGCCTAGTAGGGCTAGCTACTTGGCTAAGCATGGTTTTTGGTTACACTGGCATTGCCTTCCTTCAGCCTGAGGTTCAATCCATGTGATAGCATAGTGGTGACCATACTGAGGACGTACTTTTATGTTCCTCAGCAAAATGTATTAAGTTCATATCTAGATCTGACTATTGATGGTGGACAACGATCAGACACCAGAAGGGTGAAATCATTCACCTGGCGACTCTAAATCACTTTCGAGATGACAACATCACTGCTGAGAGACGTGTACTGAATTTTGAGTCTTTTCTTGGCCTTTTTGAAATCGATGAAGAGGATGTCAGTATTAGGATTTTTGCTCTTTCTTTGCAAGGAAAAGTAAAGAGGTTGTTCAAAACCCTACCTAATGCGAGCATCTCATATTTCCAGCAGTTTGTCAAAGTCTTCCTCGACAAGTGGGTGGTCATACAGAACCCTTTCTTGATTCTAGAGGAGTATAACCAGCTGAAAAGACTACCAGGGGAGACAGTATAATAGTTTTTTGCCAAGTTTAACCAAGTCTATTTTTCGATGCCTACTAATCTAAGACCTCCTCCTAGATCCACTCTCTTACACTACTTGGAAGCCTTTGATCTGGAAATGGAGTTTTAGCTGAGAGAAAGGAACCTTGCAACACTTGAAGAGATGAAAAACAATGTAGTAGATGTAGAGGCTAATTTGCTAATCAGAAAGGCAAAGTTAAAGGAAGAAAAGATGAAGAACATAGATCTAGAGGAATTGACATCTTTAGAGGTAAAGCTCGACATTTTGGTAAGTGAAGTGGAAGAGATGATGCAAAATATTTCCACAAGGAGTGAGTATGATGTTCAAGACCATGGCTCGCTGAATGAAGAAGAACAAGTGGCTGATCCAAAACATTTTCTTTCTTATCCCAATTGTCATAGATCTGATAATGATTGTTTTATAGATCAGCTTACAGAAGAGAGATCTGTTGATCTGACATGTATGCTTGATGACTTGTTTTATACTGATGATTTTCCTAAGTTTGATTAGTATGATAATGATTATGTTCTCCAAACAAAAGCTAGTCTTGCAGACGAATCAGCAGTTGTTTTGTGGAAGGAGCAAGTTCACTTTCAGCTGCTCAAATACAGTGATCAACCGTTGCATATCAGCTATGGAAGTAAAGAGGAAAGTGCAGAAAATTTTGAAGTGAAGGATCTTTGCCTCCTTTTTTTATTTCATTTCAGTTCATCAGAGACAACTTCCGTGCAATCAAAAATCAACCGTCGATAAGTTTTGATCTGGACCATCTAGAGGGCAATGAAATCCTTATTCAAGACTTCTCTTATCTAGATTTCCAGCCCTCGAATGCCATCGAATGTCAGGTTACAGATGAAGACTTGGAAGCTAGAACATATGATCAAATGATGCAAGATGATTCCATATCATTATGTTTTGAATCATTTTATTTTTTGAAGGGAATTTTGCATAGTATATATTTAATAAAGGATGAGAATCATATATAAAATCATGCAATCTCACTGGAAACAATAGAAAATGGGTTGCAACAGTCTTTTCAAGTTTTTCACGATCTAATAGCTGATGTGTTGGATGATGTCTGTAGTCAAAGTCCTTCTCCATTAGCTAACTTTGAGCTTGTAAAAATTATTGATACAAACTTGATCCGGAAGGCAGTTTCTTTTTCATTTTCAACACGAGTCTCATCACAAAGCTCGGATCAAAGTTTTCATTCATGGTATGAGAAGAAGCAAAGTAATCCATTGAATGGGCTAAGTCCCAGTGCACATGAATTTCAAGATCCTTATGCAGTATTTTTGGAGTCAGATAGTGAATCCATATTATTCAACTTAGGAAAATTTGGATCTATTTACAAGTTTTCATGGGAGTTGCATTTCAATATTTCTCTCTTCTTTCTCATAAACAAGCACTTGCGGAGAATTCAAACAGCAACGAGAATTCTTACTTGGTTGCATTGGTTGTTTCATTTCACTTGATCATGTGATGAGTGGAACAATTAGAGTAGGTTTTATTGAATAAGCTCCATTTTGAGCATCTCTTCCAGTTTGTCAATTGTGTTATAGTATTGAGTTAGTTTTTAGTTGAGTAAAAGTCAGTTTGTGTCGTCAAGTCTTCAATTTTCAATCATGCATTTCAATTTAAGTTTTTGGCCGTATTAACCCCCATGGTTAGGCACTTGGTCTACGGTGTTCTCGACATCTCCAAGGAGCTGCCATCCCCAATAAGGCCGATGTTAGTGTCAGTATTTGCATCCTGCCATCAGTGATCAAAAATCCTTTTTTCATATCATTTTAGGGGGTCGATTCAGTAATTTTTTGTTATTCCACTAGGTCATGCAAAAAATTAGTCACTAATGGTAGTCCTAGTCCAAAAAACATCACTCTTACCTAAATGTTATTACTTTCTGGCATAGTTTCATATCTTGTTGACTGTACATCATCCATAAAGTTATTTTTATCATGCCATTTGTATCAGTCATCTTGAAATTCAGTCCTTCAAGGTCTCATTAGGTCTTTAGGGTTTTTCGAGGTTTCATTAGGTCATTAGGGTTTCCAAGGTTCCGTTCCATTGCATAATAGCAGCAAGTAAAGGGTGATCAAATAACATCCCTTCACCATGTGAAGATGATTTGTAAAGAGAAATGCTTATTTCATTATGTAGCTGTAATAATTTCACCATCCCAAGTTGTTAACTTGGTGTCCTAAAGATGCCAAACCATCAAAAGATCAATTTTTGAAAGGAAATAGTCAAGTGAAAGGGTTAAGTGCATGCCAAACGGAGTTATTTTTTCCAAGGGTGTCCAAATCATCATTTTCCACAAGCACTAAACCCTAATTTCCTCACCCATTGAGCTAGCGTTGGCTATGAAATCAGAGACATATGAGTATATGAAGCATAAGGGAGGTCATTTAAATGAGTATGAGGCCATTCCAACTCATATACATCATGTCTCCGTCATTTTTTAATAAGTCATTCCAAGGTCCAAATCATTTGCCACACATAGGGCTAGTTTTTCTTGAAACTATGTTTTAGACCAAACAGGGAAGACTTTGGAAAACGTGAGAGAGTTTTTTGTCCAAAATATTCCAAGGAATAAAAATATCCTTCACTTTTTACACAGGTGTCATGGTTTTAGAGAAATTTCAAAAATACAATTGCCTTAGGAGAGTTGATGCACTTTTGGAGTGACTTTGGGAAAATCAAGCTTTCTCCTTGCTGTAGTGACCAAATGACTTTCTTGATGAGTCAAATGATAACTAGACATAGAGAGCTTTCCAATAAGATATCATACACTCAATTTGGAATTTAGGAAGACCTTCAAAAGTTGACTGCAACATCAATCTGCATTTTGGCAGCCTCATTCTGCACATGTTGACCAGTCTTGGGAGATTGGGCTTTTGAAAGATAAAATGAGCTCCAAATTGAAATGTTAAAGATGTTTTAGAAAGTAGACTTGAAGAAATTTCCAATGAGCTATCATGGGCTCAATTTGGATTCTGGGAAGGCCTCCAAAAGGGACCTAAAAGTGGCACTACGCTTTTCACAGGTTTTGCTCAGGGTTGCTATTCTTCGAGTTTTTTACTGTAATCATGGATTCTCTCTCATGGTGGATGATTTACCATTGTAATTGATGACTTGGTATGTAATTATGATAGATAAATGGTGATATAGGGTAGATTCATTGCTTTAGGAGTTATTTTGAGCTCAAATTAATCATTTTTTTACATTTAGAGGCAAGTTTTTAATGATGCCTATATTCTTGTTTCTTGTTGAGTATTAGTTAGATTAGCTCCTCATCTTAGGGATTCGACCGCTGAGGATGGGAGGAGGTTGACATCATGTCTATATCTTCTTCTTCTTTCTCTTTGTAAAGGGTTGGACTTAGTTGGATGCTCAGACCTTGATTATACACCTTTTGTAAGTAGTTTGGCCGGAGATTAATAATAATTGCAGTTATTTTTATGGGATCCATATCGTATGAGTTTTAGTACATTTTTTCCTTATGTAATCATATTTTAATGTGTTTTGTATGCTTCTTTAACCATTTCATTTCCTCTAGTTGAATGTTTTCAAGTTGATAGGCTGAATTCATTACATCAGTGCTATGCCTTAGGAAACCATTCACCATTTCATGTTTTATGCAGTCTAGGAAGGATCCATGGTTTTCACATGCCCTTCTTAGTTTCTCACCAGTCTAAAACATCTCATCCCATGAAGCCCTTGAGTGCTAAAGCCTATGCCTACCTTTCCCCATTAAACACCCTGCAATTCTAACCTAGTTCCCTAGACCTAAACTGTCCAACTCCTCCTAATCTGGCAAAACCCCTTCAAAATCCAATCAAAATTTTGTGCTACTATACCTAGTCTAAAATATTTTTCCTGATCTAGTCATCTTGGCTAAGATCCTTATGGAGAGAGCCCTCTCCCGGCCTAGTAGGGCTAGCTACTTGGCTAAGCGTGGTTTGTGGTTACCCTCGCATTGCCTTCCTTCAGCCTGAGGTTCAATCCAGGCGATAACAGAAAGGAAAGCAAAGAATGCAGAATGAAAATCAAACTAAATTACTTTTGCAGAAATGAAACTAATGGCAGAATAATAGAAACAAGAAGTAGAAGAAAGAAAGTAGTAATCACATATTACTTAGACACCTCCCCAGCAATGGCGTCAAAAAATGATGAGCACCAATATTGCAGCAAGAATGCTACAACTCCTGGAAATACCAACTTTACTTTATCAACTTAGGGTTTGTACAAACTTGGAGGTTATAGTGCTATATACACAAGTAAAAGTGATAGTTCTGCCTTTTGGCACTGTTCAGCTTGCGAGAGACCACTAGGGTTTGCAATCCAGACTTCTATGGATTCAGAAGAAGCTTGGTTCCTTGAAGAAAGAAATAGAAATCTACCCTAAGAAAGAGTTGATCGACTGCAATAATGAAAAGAATGAAATTCAATGCTAAGGCACACCATTTCCTAATTAACTGCTAAGAGCTATGCTTTACACTGATGCTAAATCAACATGAAAAAAAATGCTACTATTCTAAGAATGGAAGTTAAAAATATCAAACACAATTGTTATGCGTGTAAAGGACTGTAATAAACTTGTTTTGTCTTTTTATGCTTTTCATGAAGAATCAAGTGTGCAAACTAATCTCTTTTGGTGATGTGGCAGGTCATTTAGGGGTGCTAATAGATGGCTGGAAGGTTCAGGACATGGTTGGAAGGTTTGAGGGACCCTTGGGTGGCTTTGGGATGCTTCCTAGAGGTTTTCCCTCAATTCAGCCTCAAAACAAGCCACTACAAGAAAACGTATAGGATGTACTAGAAACCTACAGGATTCCTTATATTTCTACAGGATGCAGCAGCGAGAAAAACGATGGGTGTTGGAGGTGATGGAAAGCTTAGGGAAGGTGGTTGACGAGTGGAATGGAGTGAGAAGAGGCCTAGGATCACTCAAAACCCAAAACCAATTTTAGGCGATGGTTGGATTCACTCAAAATGCTTGAGGGAGTTTCTATGTAAAATGATGAAATTGGTGAAGCTTTTGATGAAAACAAGGAATGCCTATGGGTGAATGAAGTTGGAAGGTGGTTGCTTGCTATGAGATCTCTGCCTACTTCTGAAGTGCCTGCTCTGCATCAAACATGTGTAATTTCCAAAAAGTCGTGTAAACAAGAAGAATTCTCATGAACTAGAAAAGCAGAATTTAATGAACTAATTGTGTACCTTATGCATGAAGAAATTGATGAATAACATGGAATCATGGATCAGATCTATTGCAAGGATGAAGATAGAAAATATGGCATTGAAATCCTACTTTTCAAAACTAATCAAATTCTAGTTTAAGTACAACAAATTCTAAATATCATGAAAGAAATGAAAATTTGTCTTTTTGGGCTGCATATGGGTCTTTTCCTCAAATCATGATCCCGAAAGGAAGAAGTGAGTCCAAGACACCTACTGAAAACATTGTAGAGCCTCTTTTATCCCTTCTAACTTGCTACTGAAGTAAGGCACAAATGGAAGAAAACTAATAAACAATTAATCAAATCTACACTACCTGCAATGAAATACTTCTAACAACAGTTTAATCATGAATATATGAAACTAAGCTAAGCATAAAGATACAAGAAGAGAAGCCTTTTCTACTAGAGTTCGGCCCTAACCCAAGAGCTTCAGCCCTCCGAGTTAACTCAATACTAAATCAAGAACAAACTCATTCTTATTACCAAAATAGAAAATTACATCAACAAGTCTTCCACAAGTCTGGAGCTCGAAAATAGCAAGAGTTTTACAAAAAAAATTCAAATCCTAATGAGGCTCTAGGCCTCTCTACTTATACAACTGAATTCTCCAATGACTTCCTTAAATTTAGGGAGGCTCAGCTCCCAAACTCAAGATTAACTACTCTTTTTCTATCACTTGCTCGGCTTCCTTCTAATCTTCATGGCTTGGCTGCTTGCACTCCAAGTTGGTGGGATTAATGAAGGAATTTTTGAATGGGGAAGGAGTAAATGAGGAGGATTTACCTCCTACAATCTCTCTCCCTTGTCCCTTTTGAGTTTCAAACCTTAGTCTTTTCCAAAATTCCTTGATTTTCTCTTCCAAACCTGCATTGAATGCATAATAGTCCACTAGGCATAATATCTCACTTTAACTCATCTCATTAAACAAAATATAATCAAAACATGTAATAAGTTGTGAGAAATTTTGGTTTGACTAATCTAGAAGGTCAGTTAAGGCCCATATAATTACCCAATGACGAGGCTCATCAGTTTTCACCTCGAGATCTTTTCATCTTATTTTTTTCTTTTGTTTTGTTTACTTTTGTAATTTGTTTTACTGCTCTTGGGCTACCTCATAGATATTTTCAACCCTAGAGTTGGCCTTAGATTCCTGATGGAGGTTTCCATTTAGGCTATTTATTTTTCTTCCTTTTCTCTTTTTTCTTAGAATCTTTGTGGAATGAGGGTTGTGAGCCTCCCAATAACGTTCAATTATTTGTCGATTGAACTAATAAACTCTTCCTTTAACAAATTCCTTTTATACAACTTCAACCTGTAACCATTGATAAGAAAGGGAATTACTTCCTCATCAATTGTTCTAATTTGGACAGACCCATTCTCATGACATCTTTATACTAGATAGGGACCCAACCATATTGTCATTAAATTTCACTTGAAATCCTTGAATCTGGAATAATGCAGTAGGGCCCAATCACTTTCCTGAAAAATATTTTCCCTAATGTGTTTTTCATGCCAAATATTCCTTTGTGGCTAGATTACCTCAGTGTGCAGGAGAGCTTGCAACCTAAATTCATCTAAATCATTGAGTTGGAGTAGCCTCTCTTATTTTGTTACAATGAAGTCCAAGTCTAGCTGATATTCCAGCCTTAAGGTGTTGTATTCAAATTCAATGGATAACAAGGCCTTCTTCCCATAAACTAGTTCAAATCGAGTAAATACAGTGATGGTATTCCAAGTTGTGTTGTTGGCCCAAGTGGCTTATAAAAGTTTGTCATCCCAATATTTTTTGTTGCTGCTAACACCCTTAGTTATAATTTTCTCCAATGCTTTGTTTGTGACATCCACTTTCCTATTTTCTTAAGGGTAATAGGCAGTGGATGTCTCGTGCTTTGTTTTCCCTCACGAGATATTTCATCATATTTAATGTGAATTGCACCCCTTGATCAATGACTAGCTATCTTGGAAAATAAAAAGTGTAGAAGATGTTTTGTCTCAAAAAATCAACCACCATTTTCTCAGTTGTCTCCTTTACTTCCTTTGTTTCAACCCATTTAGTCAACTAATAAGTTTATAGAATGATATACTTCTTTTGTCCCGATGGGGGATCAATGGGACCAATTAAATCCATGCCCCACTTCTCAAATGGATCTAGAGTCACTTGAGGTTGTAAGGGAATTTCATCCTTAGCTTTGGCCTTACCCATCCTTTGGCATTGACCACACCTGGTGGTGTACCTCCTTGCATCTCATGCAAAGTGGGCCAGTAGTGACCTACTTGTAAAAATTTGAAGGTTATCCTTTTAGCAACAAAGTGGCCTACACAAGGTCCATCATAGCATGTTGAGAGGATGTCAAATACCTCATATTCCCTCACACATCTCCTTAGGATCTGATCTGGGAATAATCTGAAAATATTTCCCCCAATCCAAGTGAATGGGGCACTCTTCCTAACAATCTTGATTTTCTCCCTGGAGGATAAACTAGGAGAGAACCTCCCAGCAACCAAGTAGTTGGATATATTATAAAACTAAGGAGAAAGCATTGAGATAGAAATGAGATGTTCATCAAGAAGTTGATCATCTACCATTTCTTCATTTTTTGCATCTAAGGTTAGTCTTGACAATAAATATACAACCACATTCTCTTTCCCTATTTTTTCAATGATAGTCAAATCAAATTCTTGAAATAATAGCAACCCTCTAATTATCCTAACATTGACATCATCTTTATTCATTAAATACTTAATGTACACATGATCAGTGTGTACAAAAGTTTGATAACCATTAATGTGATACCTAAACTTGTTCAAGGTATGTACCAAAACCAGGAGTTCCTTTTCAGTGACTATATAATTTAGCTCAACTTTAGAAAGGTTCTTACTGAAGAAATAGATAGTATAAGGAATTGTTTCTTCCATTTGTCCTATAGTAGCCCCCGCATCTTTATCTGATGCAGTTGTATATATATGGAAAGGTAATGCCCAATTGGGGACCATAAGGATGGGTTTAGTGGTCAAATTTTCTTTTAGCACTTTGAAGGCTTCTTGACAATTTTTTGTCCAAAAAAACTCTGAATCTTTAGCCACTAGTCCAAAAAAATGTGAAGCCAGTTTACTAAAGTATTTAATGAACCTTCTATAATACCCAACTAATATAAGGAAGCTTTGTACATTTCTTTGTTTTGAGGGATAGGGACCCTTTTAATGATGGAAATTTTGTTTGGGGCAACATGCATCCCATCCTTGGATATAGAATGGCCAAGCGTAGTCCCTGCATTCATAAAAAAATCACGCTTCTCAGGGCTCAATGAAACATTCATTTCAATGCATTTCTTTAATACTTTGCATAGATTAGAAAGAGCTTCCCATAAGTCACATTCATAAGGAGTGAATTCATCCATGTATACCGCAACAGTGTTAGGAACAAGCTCAACAAAGATACTTAGAACTTCCCTCTAGAAGGTAGTAGGGGCATTGCACAGACTGGATGGAAGGACCCTATAGGAAAAGGCACCCCAAGGGCATGTTAATGTATTCTTATCTTTGTCTTCAGGGATGATATGTAATTGGTTGTACCCATTAAATCCATCCATGAAGGATAATAATTTCTTCCCTACAAGACCATCTAGGACTTAGTCAATGAAGGGAAAATGGAAGTTGTCCTTCTTTGTAGCCTTGTTAGTTTCTCGGTAGTCGACACAAATCCTCCACTTGGAATTTTTAGTGGGGACTAAAATTAGAGGGGACACCCACTCACTATCTAAAATTGGGTATAGGAACCCTGCATCAAGTATATTTTTTAATTCCTCTTTCACAATGTCCTTAAGATTTGGGTTCATCCTTATCTAGGGTTGGCGCACAAGATTTCATCCCTCTTTTGTGTATACATGATAAGTACATAATGAGGGATGCACACCCTTCATCTGCTTATAATCCCAAGCAAAATCCTCCAGGTGTTACCTTAACACACTACATAATTTTTCCTCCTGGTCGGCTGAGAGAGAGGGGTTGATTTTTAGAGTTATGGATGGGCTAATTTCTAAAAACTTGGTATGTTCTGGGCCAGAGTTAGTACAGCACAAATTAGTACAAGGAATACCTTCAGGTTCCTTTATTAGCTTATCAACTGGCATGGTGGTGGGAGGATAATTTTGTAGGATATGGTCAATAAGGTCATCTTCATCAAGATCCCCCCCCCCCACATAGGAGTGTCCATTATGCAGACTGGGTAAGGGGTTGTCTAATAAAATTCTTACTCTTCCTGATTGTCTAACCACAAGGGAAAGTCATGCTCAATGGAAGGTTGGGCAAGAGGATACAACACAAGTTATTTTGATAGATGCCCATTTTTTATGGCTATGTTCCCATCCCTACAAATAATGTAGGCATTAGCAGTGGCCAACCAACGTCTTCCTAGGATGAGAGGATAGCCATTAAACTTGGTTTTGGGTTGGAGGAAAAGGAAATTCTTGGGATAGTCCCAAGAGTCAATGGAGACAATTACATCCTTAATAGCTCCCTCAGGATATATTATGGATCTATCAGTAAGATAAAGCACTGTAGTGGTCTTTCTCAATGCCCCATGGAGGTTGAGATTCAGCATGGTTTCCCTAGTCATGACATTGATTGCAGCTCCAAGGTTAATCAAGGTATTAGGGACCATAATGCCATTAATGTGCACATCCACTACTAGGCTACTAGGATCCAAGTACTTTGGGGAGATCACCCTCCCAAGCATCAAACCAACTAGTTGTCCAACAACATTAATAGTTTGGGTATCACTTCTACTTCTCCCTAGCCTTTCGAAACATTCTTCCTTGATAATCTTGTTTTAAATGGGAACATGCTTGATGGCCTAGAGAAGGGGTATTTTGACACACAATTTATTCAATTCCCCGAGAAGGTTAGCCTCTTTTTGGGAGTGTTATTTATGGTGAACCAACCTGACGCAGGGTTACCCCTGCTTTACCCATAATTTCAATGGATTATGCATACATCTTGTCTGTCCCAGGAAGTTTAACTCACCAAGGAGTCAAAATCTTCACCCATCAATGGTTAAGGCCATAATAATCAACCCTCTGCGGAATAATTCATAAAAAAACCATCATAGCCTAACTCCTAAGCAATATCCACTTAACAGAACTTTTAATCACCCCTTATCCTTTATCTTTGACTTTATTAAATCCCTTCTCTTAAATCCTTCCTATCGGGATATTATACCATATCAATCCTTCATATTGGTGTTATTTCATTATAACCCTTCCAAACCTTCAATCATTCATTATTGGGTTCATACAACCCTTATAACCCTTCATTAAATCTTAGTCCCGCATATATAACCAAACCCCACATTTTCCATTGGTTAATTCAAACTTAATCATAAAACCTTTATATCGTGCTTATTTCTATTATAATGTTTATATAATAGAAATACTCTATAAGCATACCTTTTCGGCTCAAAATACAGTCTTGCACATTTAACGAGGCATCCCATTATCGCTATTTGGTTCGCTCCTCCGCGGGTCACATTACACATAAACCTCCTCTGTATCCAATATGCAATTATATTCCGGATCTCAAAATTATTAAATGCCGCCACTATAACTTTGTCAAGTCCACTCCTTTAGACCTTTCTTTCAGTGCTCCACCGATCTCCATCCACCTCCAATCGCCGATCAAACCTTTATCGCTATCGGCACATCGGCGTTTCACAGTCACCAACCTTTGACCTCTGTCTAATGCGATTGCAATTGGATTGAAACCGTTGATCAGGTTCTCGATCCAACAGTCGATATCTCTTCCTGATGCAAAGTCGCCTTGCGTTCCTCTGTCATTGATCTGTGCTTAACAGATCCAACAGTCCACAATTATTTCAGGACAACAACAAGCCTGACAATTAACATTGTTTCGGACCCGATGAGATTTATCAACTCCCAACTTAATAGAGTTCGGGTCCGCACCTCTTGGTTATTGTTTTGTTAACTTCCGCCTGATGACCGTAGATGTTATATCATCGACGGCTGTGATGCTATGTTGCGTGATTTAATCCTGGTCGTTGATCACCAAGATCCAACAGCTACGGATCGTCGACACTCCATTTCTTCTGCCCTTCTATTTACTTGGTTTTTTGCCATCTCTTCAAGGTTTTTGTGGCTTTCCAGGTTTTCTAAAGGTTTTCCTTTCGCCCTCAATTCACTTCCGCTTGAGCTCTACTTCGTGATTTCTTTTATCACTATCCTTTTTGGCCTCTAATTGGTCCTTCAAATGGTTCAAAGATCCATACGATCCTCTATCACGCTCTCCTCTTCTCTCTGTGTTTCGCCATGGCTCCGCCTGCATATAATTATTACACAGAACTCTGATTCATATTGAATTTATCATTCAATCACTCGAACACACATTTATACAGATTCTAATCACTCTCTGTATATATAAATACAAACAGATAATTACAAATTGAGACTCTATCTCTCGGGCCTGATTTTCTAATATTAGTGGCCTTTGTTTACATTCTTTCCATAGTATCAAAGCCACACTCTAGCTATCTATCTAGCCTCTCTAAAACATCTAACTCATGTCTCTACCTTATAGGCTTACATTATACAAAGGGATTCTAAAACCAATTCTAGTTTAGATCCATGAATTCCTAAAACTCTTCCTTGTTCCTAAAACTCTCTCTAATCCCTAAATTCATGAATTGACTCCTAATCTAAGATTTACAATCAATTCTCAAATCCCTCAATCTCTCAACTATCCTAAATTTCTCATGTTCTCCTATATTCTAGAACATTTACAAATATGCCTCACAATATTCATTTAATTCCCTATTCTAGCTTCTCTCATTAAAATCACTCAAAACATTAATAATTACATTTAATTCACTCTTAGGAAACCAACTTCCTTGAAAACACAATACCCCTATGTCTACTAAAATATAATGAGTTTTTCTTGGGTTGGATGCTCCTGCATCACAACATTTCAGGATAAGGGGGTACGTCGGCTTGAGGGGAAGTCTCTTCCTTCCACTCTTGAATCTCACTAGGTGGAGATTGTGGGTGATTTTCTGGGAGCACCTTGCTAGAACAAAGGTCAATCTCTTGTATTTCCATAGAATAAGCAGGATATGATGTCTCCCACTGTAAACCTATTATGCTTTCTTATTTTTTGGTTTGGATTAGGCTGAGCAGACATTTGAGGTTGCTTAGGTGGAGTATGGTGAGGAAGTTGTGGTTGAGGTTGAGGTGGAGGCGATAAAGAAAGAGGTATGGTCTTTGGGGGCCTCCACCCTGGTAAGGGGTAGCCTCATTGGAAATATTGTGGTGGATATGGCTGAAAAGGAGGGTTGGTAGGTTGAGGAAGATATTGAGGAGCATAAGGCCAAGGAGGAGGTGTGGACCATGATGGATGAGTTGAAGGGTACTAAGGATGAAAAGGTGCATGCTTATTTGGATTGTAATGAGGAAAGTGTGCACCTTACATGCCCTGTTGATATGATCGAGGGCCTTGAGGCCTCCTTTGGTTAATGAAATAGAGTTTCTTAGAACCACCTTCTACCCCTTGGTATATGGCGTTTAGGCCTAGCAAAGAGGGACATTTGTCTATTGCATGGTTTTTTTCACAGACTGAGTAGACTTTTATGATATTCAATGGGCACTCAATCCTAGGATGCATCTTAGTGCATATAGGAAAGAAGATAGGTAGTGCACTTTTTGCTTCCTCTTGCCTCCTTTTGATTTTCATAATATCCATTTGTAGGGAAAAGGTATGCAAAATTTCACTCTTGAAATCCTCCATAACACTTCCTATCTCATGCTTAATGATTGTTGTAGAGGGAGAGGAACTAACCAAGATTTGGCTAGACCTACCCTTTTTCTTAGCAGCCATAGAGTGATTCCTAAATATAGTTTTGATATCATTATAAGGCAATTGGTAGATATCTCCTCCAGGTAACATGTTGACGGATTCCATTACATCCTCCCTGATCACTCAAAGAAGAACTAGCTTGAGTGACTCAGGATCAAGGGTATAGTTATCCCTCCTATAATTGAGTTGGAATCGCTTATCATAGTCCTATAAGGATTCATCAGGTCCAAGGGTCATCCTAAAGATCTCCTGCTTTGTGGCTTTGGAACTACAGTAATCCATGTACTTGTCATTAAATGCTTGTTGCATTTGGTCCTAGGTAGTGATGTTGTCCAGGGATACTCATAAACCAACACAAGGCTTCATCTTTGAGGGTATATGGAAACAACTTCAACTTTTGTTCATCAAAGGCATAGTCATAGGTCCTACAGACAACAAAAAACTCAAACATCAAGGTGCTAGGGTCCTCAGGGGTTAGTCCATGGAAATGTGGAAGGTAGCAGGGATTATATTCTTCATTCTAGCCTCTCAATTAGTTTACTTTCTAGGGAAAATCTCATTTTTCTTTTTCTCAATCATGTTTGGGTAGGTGAGATAGGTTCTTCGTCCCCTATGGGTTCCTTAAAAGTTTCAGGTTGCTCACCTAGAGGGTGTTCTAACTCCCCTATAGTTAGAGGGGGAAGTTCACATTCACTAAACAAGAATGAAGGTTGATTTCTTGAATGGGTGGGGATTTTTGGTAATAATTTCCATTTACCATCCCTACTCCTACAAGGCATGAAAGAACTAGATTTCCTTTTTTTGAAATTTTCACTTTTTTTTCAAAACAATAAGATTGATGAAAAACATAGAAAAAAGGTAAATCCTAGGTAGAAATAACACCTAATTAAACACCTCCCCAACAACGACGCCAAAAAGTGATGAGCCCCAGTATTGCACCAAGGACGTTACAACTCCTAAGGGCTTCTCAACTTAAATTATCAACTCGAGGTTCATACAAACATAGAGGTGATAGTGCTTTAAGAAAAGAAAGTTACATTCTACTCATCTCACCCTCATTCACGAGATCAAATCAAGGTTTTCAAATACCACTCCTTCAAATAACCACAAAGAGAAATTCATGTTATGATAGCAAAAAGTTGAACATGATTCTAACTATAGAAGTGAAATTTCCATTCATTCAATGTAAATGCTAATTGAAATTACATGAAAGGAAAATGTTAGTCTAGTTGCTGAAGTAAACCATGCTACCATATTTTCAAACTTAATCAAATTAACATCCTACTTGCATAAACCATTTATCTATTTGAAACTTTCTTGAAAATGAGAAATTCAATCTTCAACACAATTATGAAAAAATATGCTAATTCTAATTATATTTGTTGTCTTATGTTTGCAATGAGGAGACGATAGGGTTGGAGTGGTCTTAGAGTCTTCCCTGATCATGAAATCAAGTCTTGTGGGCCATTATTCAACTTTAATATCCAAGGGCCATAATTTGGAGCAAATCTAGTTGAAGAAAACAATGTTACAGGTCTGTTATAGGAGGCCGTGTTTTGCTACAGCAGGGCATTCCGAGAGCTTTTTGAGGACAAGAATAGTGCCTTGAAGTTAGAATAAGGTTGATAAAGGTAGAAGAAGGTGAATGAAGGGTTTGGGATCCCCTTATCCAAGCCTAGTACCCCTTGTAGGTCTATCTTGCACCAAAGTTTGTGCCCATGGTGTCCTCCATTTATGCTAGTAGAGTTATCTCGATCACAGAGTTTGGAGGCAATGTGAGGTGTTTAGGAGGGAGTCTAGGTGGATGTATAAAGGTGTTTCCACCCTTGTAGGTTGACAAAATCCCTACAAACTAGTCAAAAACGTGCATCAAATGATCACTATTACAACAAAGTAAATTAACATGGAAAAGGTGAGTTGAACTTTATTAAAATATACTTTACCCTAAAACACAAATCTAATTTCCAAACCAATGCTACTAACTTATAAGTTGCAGAAACTAAACATGCAGAAGGATTATATTCTAATACTTAACAATTTCCAAGGAATCATAAACACATATTTTTGGGTTATTATTGTAGGTTTTTTCCAGTCACTCTTCCCACAAGAGAGGTGATAAGAAAACCCGCAACTACAAGTTTTATGATACAATACCTACTGAAATAAGAAAATAATTGCAATGACTTGAACAAGAACAAGGAAGAAATACAATAGAGGGACTAAAGCCACTGGGTTGGGCCCAAACCCAATGGTTTCATTGCTCCAAAAATAACTCAGATGCAGGCCAATAGTGAACTTCATATTAAAAGAAAATAAGAGTCACATATAATGTCAAGCACTAGGATCTTAGTAATTACTCCTAGCTCCAACAAAAATTCGAATCCTCATGAACTTTTTGGCTTGTTTATTTATACAAAAAGTAGCTGAGGGGAAGCTCCCTTGAAAACAAGAGTGATTCCCTCTAAAATCTCGATATTGGTGGATCTAACTCCATTGGAACTTCAAATGCACTTGAGTTCCTCGGATACTAGTTAACTCGAGTTGTTTTTGAGGAATATTTGATTTAAAACTGAGTTGGGGATTTAATGCAGCGGACAAGCCCTCCTATATTCTCTCTAGATGTCTCTAATCAACCCCTGCATAGTAAATATCTCCAAAAATGCTTCTTTTTCCTACATATTAATCACATTGGGCCATGATATATGACAAGCACCCTTTATTCCTCCTACTAAGAATATTATGGTTAAAAATGCAAATTAATGTGAGAAAATGAAAGTTTTAAGGATTGGAGGATAACACAATGGACCTAAAACTATACCTATTGATGGGACCCATCAAAGCAAAAGGTTTTCGAGGAGATAAAGAATAATATCAGTCAAGCACCAGTTTTGGCATTACCAGACTTGCAACGACCCTTTGAAGTGGAGACAAATGTGAGTGTGTATGCTATGGGATTTGTCTTGATGTAGGGAGGAAGGCTTGCATGCTACCATTTTAATTATTTCATGGGGGGGTCCTTAATTACCCTACCTACGATAAGGAACTATATGTCATGCTGTAAGTTGTGAAGCAGTGGAAGAATTATCTAATGAGAAAGGAGAGAGTAATCCACACATATCGTCATTCACTATAGTACTTGTAGTCCCAAAGTAAGCTAGAACAAACAAAGAATTACAACTGGATGGGGTTTTTACAACAATTTCATTTGATGATCAAGTATAATAAGGGAACCACAAACAAGTTGGGTGAAATGCTTTCAAGGCCACCCACATAGAATATTAAAGCTTTTTCGACTCTTATGCACATGGAGATATTCACCCATAATGCATACAAAGAGGAATATTTAGTAACAACCCTAGTGAAAATTCCATGTAATAAAAGTTAATAAAGGAAAAATAATAACCATGGTTGATGGGACACTTATTCCAAGTTGAATGTTGGGAAAAATCTTAGTGATGGGGATCACTTTTGATTTATTAATGGCTATGGAAATTAGCAAAGGATATGGATAAGGATTTGGAAAGGAAAAATGGCATTTTTGGCACATTTATTTATGAAAATAATGGAAATTAGGAGAAAAGGGAGGTGAAAGGTCACAGGTTGCATGTGAGGAGGAAAATAATGGAAAATGAAGAAAATAGAGGCCTCATGATCCAGGTGGATATTGTTGGCCACTCACTTATTCCACCTAGACCCCCTAGTAAGTTTCATATGTTTCCTTGTTCATTTAAGCATTTACTATTTTTAGCAGTTTTTTGGGTCCTCGACTTTCATAGCAATTTTGACCCCCTAGACGGCGTTTTCTTGGGGTTCGTAGTAGGCCCATTGCCATTGGAAGGGGCCTAAGGTGAAGCATGTAGTACTCGATGATACCTTTCCAACAAGGTATCGTATCCCTCAAACGAAGATAATATGACCAAGTTACGACCTCGAGAAGTTGCCTACCAAACTAACCTCAACGGGGCCCACAAAATCTTCGTGTTACATCTCTTGGGGTTAAGGTTTTGGTTTTTTATGCTTTTATCATTTTTTTCAATAATAAATAGGCCCTCAAGCCTCATTGTAATTCATTTCATAGACATGTATCCGCCACATATCTTCTTAGAGATAAGCTACCATTGCCCGAGCTATCTTATTTCCATTCTGTTTGTAAGAATAGTTCAATATTTTCCTATTAATGAAATGAAGTGTTTTTTTGCTACATCTGTGTGTTTATGATTATATTTGTAAGTTTTTACATTCCTGCTTAAGTTCATATTAGTGGTATCAAAGGGTCTTCTCTTTCTCTTTTTTCTTTGCATGTCCCCAACGAGGTCAGGGTATAAGGAGTTAGCCTAGCTTGATATGGTTAAACCATTGCAAGATGAGCCTCGCAAAACCCGATGACCTCCCATGGAGGAAGAAAAGAAAGATGAGGGGGAAGGAGATCCTTTCAAAATGTTGCTCAAGGAAGCCCTCGAGTGACAAAGGGAAGCGATGATGGATAACTTTGCCCAGATCCTTCAATAGCTACCCACAGGGGATGCATCTTCATCTAGCATCCACTCTACACATGCCACTCCTTTTAAGGATTAGGTTAACTTCAATATGCCCATATTCAAAGGCCTGATAGATGCAGACGTCATATATAAATGGTTAAATCTGTTGGAAGGATATTTTTCAGTTCACGACTTTTCGAATCATGAAAAATTTACTTTTTCACTTCTCAAAGTCGCCCCACACATCAAGGACTGGTGGGAAACCTACTATGAATAAAAGTACGAGAGTAAACCCTCGCCGTTTTTAGCACACCCACTTGGAATTCTTTCCAAGATGCCATCAAGGAACAATATTACCCTATCGGGAGCTATGAAGACAAATACATAAAGTGGACCATGTTACGGAATGGAAGGGACCAAGATGTTCCAAAGTTCACAAATATTTTCCATAGCCTTCGCACAAAGCTGGGTATCAAGGATACTGAGAAAATTTTGGTGCTCAAGTACCGCATCTATCTACACAAGTACATCTAGGATGATATGGAGTTCTTGCACATTTCCTCACTTGTCACGGCATATCAGTACGCTGTGAAGATTGAGGAGAAGTTTAAATAGAAGAAGCGAGACTTTGGATCTGAAAAATCCAAAGCAAGGAAAAGGAGCCCCCAAACCACAGAACAAAGGACCAAGCCAGGGCAGGACTACCCGAGATAGCCACCGAAGGTGCAAGCAAAGAAAAACACCATGAAGATGAAGAAGGACACGGGAAAATGGTGTCAGTTCCATAATAGATCCACTCACAATACAAGTGAGTGTCAGGTCAAGTAGTCACTAGTGGCCAAGCTAAAGGCTTCTGAATCAGATGCGGGTTCTAACTATAAATTAGAACCTGATAACAGAACTAACAAAGGGGAGCATATCATTGATGAAAAGCCCAATGCCACTATGGCCACCACCAAGATCCAGAAAATTAAGCCTGAAGATCTAGAGGAGGGGGAACGCCTCTTCCACTCACAGATGTGGGTGAAGGATTCTCTGCTGCAGTTCATTTTCAACAGTGCGAGCTGAAATAACCTCATTTCAACAGAGGTCATGAAGTGGCTGGGCCTAAATACTACATCACATCCACAGTCATACACCATTGAGTAGCTTCACCAAGGACGAGATCTTCACGTCAGCTAGCAATGTTGCCTTCTCTACAGCATCAAGTCCTTCACAGATGAGGTATTGTGTGACATTTCTCCTCTTGAAGTTTGTGATGTATTGTTAGGACAACCATACTTGTGGAAGTGACATGTTGTATGTGAGTCTAGACCTTGCTCTGTGATTGTTACATTGGCTAATAAGTTGTACAGGATACCATAGGTAGTTGTGCCTACTTCCATCTCTTTGATCACTACAAAGTAATGTAGTAAGATCATTTCCCAAACCAGGAAATTTGTTTTCCTTATGATTCACCTCCAGGGAAAGAAGATGAATGCCATCTAAAAAGAAGATTAGCATGGATTAAAGGGGGAGATCGTAACACTAAATTTTTCCATCGGGTGGCATCCAAAAGAAGACAAATTAATTCAATTTGGTCTATCGAAGATGAGACTGGACATACTATTTCTACTCCTGAGGAGATTAAAGAGGTGATTTTTCCTTTTTTTCAAAAATCAATTTCTGGAAAGGGGGAAGATCATATGGAAGAAAAAATGGATCTTTCTAATAGTTTCTCGAACTGGGTAACTGAGGAGGAATCTACATTGATGGATGCCTACATATATGATGGGGAGGTACACCAAACACTTAAGGAGATGGCAATGGACAAGAGTCTTGGTCCCGATGGCTGGCCTAGCGACTTCTTTCTTCACTTTTTTATTTGATGGGGTTAGATCTGGTGGGGATGGTGGAGGTTGTCAGGATTTCCGGGCGTATCCCAAGTGCAATCAACTCAACCTTCTTAACTCTAATTCCTAAGATTTTGAATCCTAAGTCTCTTTCAAATTATAGGCCAATTTCTTTATGTAATTTTGTCTACAAATTGATGTCCAAACTCATCGCTAATCGTGTCAAAAAGATCATTTCCCCACACATTTTGTTGGAGCAGTTTGGTTTTTTTTCTAATAAGAGAGTACAGGACGTAGTGGCCATTGCCCAATAATGTATCCATTCGATAAAATCGAGGAAGCATAAATCATGTATTATGAAAATTGATCTGAATCGGGCTTATGACTATGTAGATTGGGAATTCCTCACAATAATACTTTATAAAATCGGGTTCAAGCATAGGCATGTTCGATGGATTATGGCATGTGTTTCATTAGCTTCATTGGCAGTTCTTATAAATGGGGAATCCACAAATTTCTTCAAAATGGGCAGAGGGTTGAGACAAGGATGCACATTGTCTCCTTTGTTATTTATATTAATTATGGATTCTTTTAACAAAAGTCTTCAGGTTATGAAGGAAACAGGGGCTATTTTGGGATGTAGGATTTCTAAAAATAGTCAGTTATCATATTTACTATTTGTAGACGACATAATATATGCAAGAGAGGCAAAAAATTTTGAATGGGAATCATTTCACAAGTCTTTTCAGAACTTTCACAAGGCTTCTGGACTCTGTATAAATAGTAAGAAATTTGAGCTTATTTCAAATGAGGGTAACTAAATAGAGATAATCGGTATTGCATCCATGTTTGGGGTGAAGATCTGATGTTTATCTTAAGGATTTAAATATTTGGGATGCATACTGAAACCAAACAAGTATAAAATATCAGATTGGGAATGACTCATTACAAAATTCGAGAGGACTTTGCTCAGATGGGACCATAGATGGCTATCTTTGGGAGGTAGGTTAATTATGGTTCGAGCTGTTTTTCAAGGAATCCCAATGTTCTAGATGCACATTTTCCAAATTCCACATGCTATCATCAAAAATATTGAGTCTATTATTGCAATATTTTTGTGGTCTGGATCCGGTCCCTATAAAAAGATTCCACTTGTTGGGCTAAATCTTATCTCTAGACCAGTAAATTTGGGTGGTTCGGGAATTCGGAATATTAAAAGCTTCAATCAAGTGCTCCTGTTGACCAATCTATGGCGCATGTTTAGAGATAGAGGACTTTGGCATTCCATTATGATGGACAAGTACATTCGCCAAGGTGTGTTGGAGGCATGGATAGTTGCAGGCACCCCATCAAAATCCTGCATTTCAGCCATCTGGAGAAGCCTAAGGTTTGTGGTGCCATGGTTATGTAGCAACCTGCGTTGGGCTGTTGGGGATGGACAAAAAATACAAGTGGGTTTGGATGCCATCAAAGGAATGTTGGGTTGCCACCTGCTATCTGCTCCTTTAATCAATTTCCTCGTCCAGTGGAGGCTAAATAATCTGGCGAGTATTGGGAGGGGTCAACTGTTCCCTTATTCCATGAATCTGTGGCCACATGCAAATGAACTTGGGATTCTAATGCACATGGAGGCTGAATGGGAAACATACAAAGGTAATCTCTGTCAGTCTGGTATTTCTTTGTCTAGATGGCCAGGTAGACTACAATGGGGAGGGAAAATATTTGATGGTTGTATTGCAGTTGTAGAAGCATATGATTACATTATTTCTTGTTCACTTTGCTAATCAAACTGCTCCCATGGGGAGTTGGGGGGTCATTTAAGTTTGTTTGTTTCACATGGTTAACCCTTCATAATCGTATTCTCACTTGGGACTCAATTTTGAAGAAGGGTTTTATTAGTCCTAAGAGATGTACACTTTGTAAGTTTGCGGTGGAGGATTGCTTACATCTATTTTGCCTCTACCCTTTTCCCGGGACATTTGGAAATAGGTGATTTCACTATTAGGACTACAAATAGATGTGGACTATTCTTCTTTATCGACTTGCATCAGCTCTTAGGAATGACAAAATCGGGCTTATAGAGTGTTTCCTCTCTATGTTTTTTGGAGTATTTGGCGTGTTCTAAATGCATACATCTTTGAAGGTTCCTCCCCAGACGCTTTTCTTATTTCCATCCATACTGTGGCATATTTCATGGAGGTGGGGCCATGGTCCCCTAAGGCTTCTTCCCGGTCAATTATTTTTGTTGATCTGGCTAACATATTTCCTATTTGTTTCTTCGATGGGGCCTTTGCTAATGGGTGATGCATGTGTGGAGTCTCTCTCCAAATTGACTCTTATCTATCCTATCACTTTAGATGGTTTGGGGGTACTGGAAACAACTGCAAGGCTGAGATGTTGGCATTCTGGGGATCTTTGCAGGTGGCGCTCTAGCTCAGCATCGACAACATTTTGTTTTTTGGGGACTCCCTTTCCATGATACGTTGGATACAAGATCTCTTTGTTTTACAGGTCTGGGTCCTCTTCAACTGGATGAAGTGTATCTTAGATCTCAAGGCTCTCTTGTGAGAGGTTTCCATTCAACATGTCTATAGAGAGCAAAATGTTGAAGTTAATGCCCTCTCCAAGCATGCTCTTTCACTTTTTCCTCGGTATATGTTTTTTGAACAGATTGTGGATGGATCTATTTGTAGTGAGGGCTCTGTTGCTTGTGTCTGATTCACTATGTTTTTTGTCTGCGTCCTTCATTGCCTTTCATGGGGCGGTTCCATGTTTTCTACCTTAGTTTTGTTTCTCCTTCTACATTTCCTATAGTTTATCATAATGGCATGCTTGTTAAGCATTGTACTATTTCTTTATGAAGTGTTGGAGAATATTATTGTTTTGATTTTTGTTGGATGTGAAAGAGGGGTCTTTTTCCTTGGCCTGCGAAAGGATGTATGTCTGTCATATTTGTCTAAGTGTAAAGTGTATTAGAACCATGAATATGTAAGACATTTCATTCATATATAAAAATATTTCGGTTTTTCTTAAAAAAAAAAACATAAAAACAAAAAAAGAAAAAAACAAAACATTTTAGAGTTTACCGATTTCAGAATCATATTCCAAAAAGAATTTAAATAGACCAAACAATATAGAAAAAAATAAAATGCAAAAGGAGAGTCTTATCTCAGTAAAAACTTAAATAGACAAAACCATATAGAGAGTGTTAAATGTCTAAACCATGTAGAGAGAGTTAAAATGCGAAGGGTTTTCATAATGCAAATCAGAGTCGAATGGTATTAAGATATAGGGTGTTCATAATGCAAATTAGGGTTTTCAAACTAAAGTTTCAGTTAGGTTTTTCATAATTGAACATTATTAAGATATAAGGCGTTCATAATGCAAATTTTGGTTTTGAAAATAAAGTTTCGTTTATGTTTTTCATAATTCAATATTGAGTTTAGGGTTTCCATAATGCGAAATCAGTTTTTTTTTTTTACAGTTACGACCGTTGTGAAACGGTATTCATCCTCTTCGCCTCCTTTATATAGAATTATTCTTGCATGCATCTATGGACGGAGGAAGCACGACTGCCGAGATCCAAATAATCATCTGAATCGTGTTTCCTGTCGCCATCCACGAATACTGTATCACGACATCATCGGTATAAATTATTTGCATTCGTTAAACTTAATTTTGTTAATCTGGAATTTTCTGATTATTGATTCGTTGAATTGAATTGATTTTACTAACCTACAGTTTCAAGTTTGATGATTCCCTGAATTTTCCTGCTAAATTTTATGATTTCAGATGGCAAGTGGTGGCAAAAATACCCCCCAAGTAAACATTAAACAAGAAAGAGAACGCAGTCCCAGCCCAAAACCAGAACGTGAACGCAGTTCCAGGCGAAAAATAGAAAAAGAACGTATTCCCGACCCTAAACAAGAGAAAGACAGCAAGCTCAGCAAATTTTTGCACGAAGAAGGTAATAATCGTTTTCTGTTTCAGATAAATTTATCAAGCCATTTCATCACATTTTAATCAGAATCTCGTTATATTACTTTCATTTTCAATCTCCTTCTGGTTCGTGTTTGCAGTGGATGTGGTGGGACTCGCTCAACGTAAATTTGAAGAATTAGCACAGAAACCACCATTTAATGCTTGGGGAGCCAAACCATCTAATGCTGGGGGAGATGAAGGCCAGGCACCACCATTAAAAGGTTGGGCAGATGAACTTGGGGCTTTTGCCCAGCGGTTTATACCCAAACTACCATTTAATGCTGGGAGAGATCAAGCCCAGGCACCACCACTTAAAGCTTGGGCGGATAAGCTTGGAGCTTTTGCCCAGGGACTTACTCCTAAACCACAATTTAATGCTGTGGAAGATGAAGACCTGGTACCACCAATTAAAACTTGGGGAAAAGAACTTCAAGCTTGGGCACATCAATTTATAAACAACCCAGAATTTGAAGGTTGGGGAGAAGAAAGCCAGAAAGGGTAAGGGTATTTTTGTTAGGCAACATTTAAAAATTTAATAATTAAGATGTTTTTAATTATTATTTTCTTGCCGATGTTTTTGTAATGATTAAATTTGTCGATTTATTTTAAGATAATTTTAAAAATTTAATAATTAAGATGCTTTTAACCTACTTTTTAACGATTAGGCTCATTTAATTTGTATAAAAATACTTAAAAAAAATACATACTCTTAACCATTAAGCTTATTCAATTTGTATAAAAATTATAAAAACAGTAACATTATTTTGTTTGATATTTTCAGAAATAAAAGTCAAGTCTCCCAAGAAACAAGGCCACAATTTAATGCTGTGGAAGATGAAGACCTGGTAGCACCAATTAAAACTTGGGGAGATGAACTTCAAGCTTGGGCACAGCAATTTATAAACAACCCGGAATTTGAAGGTTGGGGAGAAGAAAGCCAGAAAGGGTAAGGGTATTTTTGTTAGTCAACATTTAAAAATTTAATAATTAAGATGTTTTGAATTATTATTTAACGATTTTAATTTGTATAAAATACTTAAAAAAATATATACTCTTAACTATTAAGCTTATTCAATTTGTATAAAAATTATAAAAAAGTAACATTATTCTGTTTGATATTTGCAGAAATAAAAGTCAAGTCTCCCAAGAAACAAGGTAATTTGTATAAAAATACTTAAAAAAATACATACTCTTAACCATTAAGCTTATTCAATTTGTATAAAAATTATAAGCTTATTCAATTTGTATAAAAATTATAAAAACAGTAACATTATTTTGTTTCATATTTGCAGAAATAAAAGTCAAGTCTCCCAAGAAACAGCAAGGTACTTTTCCGAAATAATTTTCCATATTAATTAATAGGAAATATTTTTATTGAAGGTGTTGCCCTTAATTTTTTTCAACAATTGTCTTTTTTTAACAATCTTGTTAAATGATTTTTATGTTGAATTTATTTCAGGTGTATTGTCTGTTCGGAGACTTTTACAGATGATAACAAAGCCTTTCCGTATTCGGTTCCGTTTGTTGGAGATATTCATGTTAAATGTATAAGTAAGACGATGGAGTACTAAATCGTTTGCTTCAGTGGATATCATGTTTATGTGCACATTCAGCTCACCCTGTGAAGATGGTTACTGGAGATATTGAATAAAAAGTATGCAGTGGATGTATTTTGACTATATACATGCTTTTAGCATGGATGTGAATTTTAAGATATTTATATAAAATTTAGTTTAAATTTATAATTTATTTATCTATTTGTTTGGTGTTTTTATACTATTGTCATAATGATAATGTTTTTTAAACTTAAAATTTATTTATCTATTTATTTGTTGTTTTTATAATTGTTGTTAATGATTATTGTTAATGATTAACATTACTTAATCATTATAAACTATAAAAATGTGGTTTCTCTATAACGTGCAATGAAATTGAATTACATTTTTTAACATATTCATTTTTATATTTATAATTTTGATTCAGGTTTGTATTTATATTTATGTCTTTATTCATGGTGGGTAAAGTGAAATTTCCAAATTTTATATATATTTATGTTGGTAGTTCTAATTCATATGGATAATTATGGTTTTACTTAAGGTTGCTGATTATCTAAATAAATTTATTAAGAAATAAAAAAATTCCAAATTTTATATGGTTGTAAAATGTGTCTGATTATCTAAATAAATTTATTAAGAAATAAAAAAATTCCAAATTTTATATGGTTGTAAAATGTGTCATTTTTATTATGACATAGAGTCGTAGAAATAGAAATATGGTTGTAAAATGAAGTAAGAAATAAATAAAAAATCCATATTTTATATGGCTGAAAATGGGAAAAAAATCCATATTTTATATGGCTGAAAATGGGTCATTTTTATTATGACATAGAGTCATAGAAATAGAAATATGATTGTAAAATGGGTCACTTTTATTATGAAAGAAGTAATAAAAGTCATTTTTATTATGAGTTGGAAACAAACAAATTCTAAATTTAAAGAAGTAATAAAGAAATAAAAGTCATTTTTATTATGAGTTGGAAACAAAAAAATTCCAAATTTAAAGAAATAAAGTCATTTTTATTAATAGTTGGAAAAAAACAATTCTAAATTTAAAGAAACAAGTCATTTTTATTATGAGATAGTCATAGAAAAAGAAATATGGTTGAAAAATGGGTAATATGGTTGCAAAATGACTCATTTTTATTATGAGTCATAGAAATAGAAAAAACATAAGCAATTTGGTCATTGTAAGTTGAATATTAGGAAAGAAATAAAGAAATATGGGTCATTTTTATTATGAGTCATAGTAAGAAATAAAAAAATTCCAAATTTTATATGGTTGTAAAATGGGTCATTTTATTATGAGATAGAATCATAGAAATAGAAATATGGTTGTAAAATGGGTCACTTTTCGTATGAAAGAAGAAATAAAGAAATAAAAATCATTTTTATTATGAGTTGGAAATATTCCAAAATTTATATGATTGTAAAATCAGTCAATTTTATTATTATGAGATGGAGTTATAGAAATAGAAGTATGGTTGAAAAATGGCTAATATGGTTGCAAAATGACTCATTTTTATTATGAGTCATAGAAATAGAAAAAACATAAGCAATTTGGTCATTGTAAGTTGAATATTATGAAAGAAATAAAGAAATATGGGTCTTTTTTATTGTGATAGTGAGATGGAGTTATAGAAATAGAAATATGGTTGAAAAATGGCTAATATGGTTGCAAAATGACTCATTTTTATTATGAGTCATAGAAATAGAAAAAACACAAGCAATTTGGTCATTGTAAGTTGAATATTATGAAAGAAATAAAGAAATATGGGTCTTTTTTATTATGTGATAGAGTTATAGAAATAGAAGTATGGTTGAAAAATGGGTAATATGGTTGCAAAATGACTCATTTTTATTATGAGTCATAGAAATAGAAAAACATAAGAAATTTGGTCATTGTAAGTTGAATATTATGAAAGAAATAAAGAAATATGGCTCATTTTTATTATGATGGGTCTTTTTTATTATGAGGTCATTTTTATTATGAGATATACCATTGAAAGTGAAGTAGAGTCTAAAACATGCATGAAACAACCATCAAAAATAAACCTCGTGTATAGTGAAGTAGAGTCTAATACATGCATGAAACAACCATCAAAAATAAACCTCATGTATAGTGTGCCTCACAGTGTATAGTGTTGTACCTCACATTTTCTTTTTTGAAAATTTTTTGAAATTCCTAGTGTACCTCACATTTTTTGAAATTCCCAAAAGTATGAGTGTACCATAGTGTACCTCACATTTTTTGAAATTCCATAGTGTACCTCACATTTTTTGAAATTCCCAAAAGTATGAGTGTACCTCACATTTTTTGAAATTCCCGAAAGTATGAGTGTACCTTAATTACATTTATCACTTAAATTGAGCAATAGAGTGTACCTCACATTTGTGAAATATGAGATATACCATTGAAAGTGAAGTAGAGTCTAATTTTTTAAATTCCATAGTGTACCTCACATTTTTTTAAATTCCCAAAAGTATAGTGTACTTAAGTGTACCTCACATATCATACATAATGGTATAATTACATTTATCACTTAAATTGAGCAATAGAGTGTACCTCACATTTGTGAAATTCCCCTCGCATTTGTGAAATATGAGATATACCATTGAAAGTGAAGTAGAGTCTAATACATGCATGAAACTACCATCACATTTGTGAAATATGAGATATACCATTGAAAGTGATTACATTTATCACTTAAATTGAGATAGAGTGTACCTCACATTTGTGAAATTCCCCTCACATTTGTGAAATATGAGATATACCATTGAAAGTGAAGTTCCAGTATAAAACTAACTTGTTAATAATTAATACATTTTACCCAAATTTACATAATTAGTTGTCAACTTCCAACAAACTCCACCTTGACAACAATTTTCCTAATCCCTTGCCCATGCCCATTCATCATCTTTTCTGAAGTAGAATTCTGCCTCTTCGAGGGGGCAACCTCCTTTACATTACATAAATGAACAATGAACAATTCTTGGATGATACAAATGAAAATACCTCCTTTCTATATATAGGAGTCTAAGGGGGCATAACATAATCAGAGCCGACATAACAATAATAATGTAAGGGCACAATAATAACAATAGTGGGCTTCTATGGGGTAGAAGAGTAACAATATGGGCACTACATGGATACATTAATAAATAAGGGGGTTGTACTACTAACAATAAGGGGTTACACTAGTAGTATAGGGGCCTAACATAGCTTCCCTACTATAACTGGCTAAACATCATCGTAGCTTCCTTACTATAACTGGATTTGTGAATATATCTACGCTTTGTGAATATATCTACACAATTCTCTCGTGTATGGACCTTTTGAAGAGCTACTTTTCCGTCATTGGTCACATGTCCTTGTTCATAATTAATACATTTTACCCAAATTTACATAATTCGTTGTCAAACTTCCAACAAACTCCACCTTGACAACAATTTTTCTAATCCCTTGCCCATGCCCACTCCACCTTGACAACAATTTTTCTAATCCCTTGCCCATGCCCATTCATCATCTTTTCTGCAAGTCAAGAGAAGCTAAACATCATCGCAACTTCCCTACTGTAACTGTCTTTATGAATATATCTGCACAATTCTCTCGTGTATGGACTTTTTGAAGAGCTACTTGTAGCCGAATGAATAGCGAATGAATAGTTCTTTGACTATCACAAAAAGTACATTCACTTTCTCATGCGTCCTTCCAATCTCATCAAGTAAACCCTTTAACCAGATTGCTTCTTTACTGGCATCTGAAGCAGCTATATATTCTGCTTCGGTAGTGGACAATGCAACTGTTTTTTGAAGCTTTGACATCCAACTAATTTCTCCACTTGCAAGAGTAAAGACATAACCTGTAGTAAATCTTTGTTTGTCCAAATCACCATCTACATATCCGTAGACTGATCCTTCATTACCATTAAAGATGATGCAATGATTACTTGTGCCTCTTAGATATCGAAGCACCCACTTCACTGCTCACCAATGTTCTTCAGCTGGATTTGCATGAACTTGCTGACAACTCCAACTGCATGTGAAATGTCAAGTCTTGTAGATACCATGGCATACATTAAGTTGCCTACAAAATTTTCATATGGTACATGAGACATATGCTACTTTTCTTCATCAATTCTAGGACTCAAAACCAAAGAAAGCTTAAAATGGGAAGCTAATGGAACATTAACAGGTTTCACATTGTTCATACAGAAATTTTCAAGTACTTTCTCCACATATTTCTGTTGTGATAAGCAAAGCTTACCATTTATCCTGTCTCTGTGTATCTCCATGCCCAAGATATGTTTTGTTGCTCCAAGATCCTTCATATCAAATGTCCTAGAGAGCTGAGCCATTAACCTGTTGATCTCTTTCATGCTTTTGCTTGCAATAAGCATATCGTCAATATAAAAAGCTAAAATAATGAATATTCCATTGAAATTTTTGAAGTATACACAATGATAATATTCACTTCTTATAAATTTTTGGCTCACCATGAAGGAATCTAACTTCTTGTACCATTGTCTAGGAGACTACCTCAGACCATACAATGATTTCCTTGAGCTTGCAAACTAATCTTCTACTGTGACCTTGTACATCTCTTCATTCAAATCACCATGTCGAAAAGTTGTTTTAACATCTAACTATTCTAACTCAAGGTTAAGTAAAGATCTCATGAAAGTTGATACCTTCAACCTGAGAATACCCTTTTACTAATAGTCTCGCCTTATACCTTTTGATACTTTCAATTTTTCGTTTCAGTTTGAAGACCCACTTGCATCCAACAACACTTCTCCCTTCAGGAAGTTCTACAAGATCTCAGGTATTGTTCTTGGCTAAGGAATCCATTTCTTCTTCCATAGCCATTTTCCATTTTTCGCTATATGTATCATCTACTACTTCTTGATAACAAGAAGGTTCCCCATTTTCAGTAATCAAAGCAAAAGATGAAGCAAAATCTTCATACCTTTTGGGAGTTTTTCTATCCCTTGTAGACCTTCTTAGAGTGATTGGTTGTTGAACTGGTTCAGAAACTCCAACAGCTTCCTTTGTATCTTCAACACCTTTTCCTCCAAAAGTCTCTTTTTTCTTTTGACTGTCACCGAAAGGTCTAGCCTCCAACTGAACTTGTTGATTTGGCGATACCTGTTCCTGTTCAATTCTTTCAACATTTGATTTTAAAAGAGAAGATTCATCAAATGTTACATCTCTACTGATGACTATCTTCTGCAATGTAGGATCCCACAACCTGCATAGTCATACCCAACAAAGACATAACATTTCGATTTTGGATCTAATTTTGAATGCTGATTTCTAGGAATAAGAGACTAAGCATCACAACCAAATATCCTTAAATGTGAATAATCACAAGACTGACCTGTCTAAAATTCTTCAGGAATTTTACAATTGATTGCTACTGAAGGTGATATGTTAACTAAATAACAAGCAGTAGATACTGCTTCTGCCCACAACTCCTTTTGCAAGTTAGCATTGCTAATCATGCTTCTAGCTCTTTCCATAAGAGTTTGATTCATACGTTCAGCAACATCATTTTACTGAGGAGTATAAACAACAGTTTTGTGTCTAATAATCCCTTCATCCTTACAGTATTGTTCAAATTCTATTGAATTGAATTCACCACTATCTGTCAGTTCTTAAACATTTAACTGATTTTCTTGTTCTTTTCTCTACCATTTCTTTAAATTGCTTAAAGACATTGAATATAGCTTTCTTTTTTAGCATAAAGATCCAAAATTTATGGGAGAAATCATCAATAAACGTTAAAAAATATAGAACATCTCCATATGATACAACAGGGGATGGTCCCCACATATCAGAATGAATATAGTCTAAAGTATCTTTAGTATTATGATTTCCAATTTTAAATTTCAGTTTACATTGTTTTCCATACACACAATGTTTATAGAAATCTAGCTTCAAAGATTTCAGATCGGGAAGAGATTTACATTTCATCAATATCTGAAGACCTTTCTCGCTCATGTGACCCAAACGCTGATGCCATAGATGAGTACCTACTTCTTTCATCACGCCATTCTGACCTATAAACTTATAACCATCTGAATCCAACACTCCCAAAGAAATCAAAATTTTCTTCAAATCAGGTACATGTCTAACACTAGTTAATCTTCTAACTGTGTTATCATACATATTAATCCTGATATTTCCCATCCCAACAGTCTGACATGATACATTATTACCAATAAACATAGAACTACAATTTACATTTTCATACGAAGTAAACCAATTTCTATGTGTACACATGTGATGAGAAGCACAAGAGTCTAACAGCCAGCTTTCTAAACCCTGAGAGACATTACATTCAGGTGAAGTTTCATTTATCACACATAATTCTTCACCAGATAAAACTTTGTCTACCATACCTGAATCGACCTGATTTACTTCCTTCTTCAAGTTATCAGATTCTTTCGTTTCCAACAGTCTTTCTTCAGGTGTCCAATTTTATTGTAGTGCCAACATTTTTCCTTACACTTCTTTCCCTTCAATTTAGATCTGGAAGACCGCCTTGTTTTTTCTCCTCTTTCCTTTGACTGTCCTTTAGCTATCATGGCTTCTGATGCAACTGTTTCAATATTAGATTTCCTTCGTACTTATTCAGAAAAGAGAGCTCCCACAACTGATTCAAATTTCAAAGAATCAGCGGTGCTCAAGTTGATTGAAGTTACGAAGTGGTCCCATGATTCGAGCAAAGAACACAGCAAGGTTATAGCTTTGTATTCTTCCTGAATTTTAACTTCCATATCTGATGGCATATGGGTGTATTAAAAAAATTCAAATGTTCTGCAACCTTTGAACTCTCCTTCATTTGAAGGCTCTACAGTTGTATTTTCAGATAAATTCTATTGGTTAACAACTTTGTCATATAGAGTTTTTCCAGTTTTTCCAATAAACCTAAAGCTATATTCTCTTCAACAATGTTGAAGAGAACTTCATCCTCCAGGCATAACCTGATGGTACTGAAAGCTCAGGCATCCAAGTCCTCCCAGTTCGAATCAGTCATCGTTGCAGGTTTCTTAGTTGCCCCGTCCAATGCCTTGTGCAACCCTTGTTGCACCAGCAGATCCCTAACTTTCAGTTTCTAAAGAGAAAAATGGCTCTTGCCGATGAATTTCTCCTCCTCGAATTTTGCATTCGACATGTTGGCCATTTTTTTCTCCTAGGATTTCAGTCTTTCAACTAGGGTTTATTTTTATTTTTTGTTTCCCTTTCTTCAAAAAAAAATCTTTGTACTCAAAAAATAATTCTCGTTTTTTCAAACAAACAAAAAAAAAAACCCTTCAACAAATTTTTCTTTCAAATTAATGAAAAAACCCTTGTTTTTTAGACCACAAATTTTTCTTTCAAATTGATGAAAAACCCTTGTTTTTCTTTCCTTCAATTTTAATGAAAAAAAGATCTTTGATTTTCTTCCCTCCAAATTCAAATTTCTAGAAAAAAAATCCTGGGAAAAATTTCTCTCAAATTTAAGAAAAAATTACCTGGATCCAGATCGAATTCCTCTAGCGACAAGCAAGCCAGGCCTTTAGCAACATGCAAGCTCTACTCTGGCAGCACACTGTACATGCAGGGTTTTTCCAGACCAGCAATGCAACCCATTTTTTCCTCACAACTGTGGCAACGTGCAGGCAACGCAGCCCTTCAACGGACACGTAGAGGGTGACTCCTCCTTCACCGTTCGAGACTCTGACAACATGCAATCAACGCAACTTCAACAAACATGCAGAGGGTTTGGTGGTTGCAACAGCTCCATGCTTCCTCCTCACGTAGAGATCACGTAGCAATCAACACAGCTTCAATGGACACGCAAAGGATTTGGCAGCTTCCTCCTCACGCAAAGAATACACCTAAAGGCTGGTCAAGATAGCAACTGGTCGATGCATGCAGAGGGCAGAGGGTTTGGCAACAGCTCCACGCTTCCTCCTCATGCAGAGATCACATAGAAATGAGCTGCTTCTGCTCGTCTTCACACTCCTCACACAGAGATCATGCAACAATGAGCTGCTTCTGCTCATCTTACCAACTGGTCGAGGCAGGCAGAGGGCAGATGGTTTGGAAACAGCTCCATGCTTCCTCCTCATGTAGAGATCACACAACAATGAGCTAAAGATTAAATTCAAAGGTGTATAAATATCTTCTTGCCTTCATGTCTTCTTTATTTCCCTTTTACCTCGCGTTGAGCAAACCCCAGCAGTTTGTTTTTACAATTCGAGGACAAATCAGTAGAAACAGTGAAGGCGCTGCGCGCTTCCTCTTGGCGTTGTGCACTCTCATCAGGTGTTGCGCACTCCCTTCAGGTGTTGTGTACTTCCTCTGGGCACTGCGCATTTGGCCAATTTCACCCATATTCATTCTTCAACATTCCTAATACCTCCTTAGCCTTGAAACAAGTAAGTATCCTCTTCAAAACATCATTTTCCCTCTCAAAATTATTTCCTCAATGTCTGAAGAATGAAATCAAGATTGGTGTTAGTATCACATTCAAAACCCTAGTTTTTCTCCGATACAATAATTTTTGCAAGCAAGCTTCCCATTTCCCAAAAATACCTGATCAATACCCTATACCCCCTTTCAGAGACCTCTATCCCTACACCCATCAGACTCCCATCTACCTTTCCCTTTTTTCTTCCTTCCTAAACACTTGCATTCCCCTACCATTTACTTATGGTTTCATAACAAAGACACCATGGCTGATGAAGGAAAGAGGTCGCTCAGTGAAGAAGAGGAATCAGGTAGAGAGGGAAACATAGAGCAGAGAAGGCTAAATAAAGGAGGGAAAATCCATAGGTTTGAGCCCACAGATCTCAAAGAGCTCCTAGCTTCTCCTATGACAGTGACATCCTTCAAATGGTTAGGGTGTTTTGAGTTTTGTGAGCAGGTCCAAGCAGTCCAGTACCACCCTAAGTTGACTAGGCTTTTCATAACCAGAATTCAAGATAACCAAGTCACTCTTATAGGCATAACCTTCACATTGTTTGTTGCCATTATATCAACTACCATCGAGATTCTAGAAGTTGGGGAAAAGTAGTTCAAGCAGGGTGAAATAAAAGCACATTTTTATGAACCATACATCAAACATAGGTACAAAAGTGAAAGAAAAGACTATTTCCCTTTCTCATACCTCCTTGACAGATATGCGCCTATGATGAAGATTATAATGAAGTATTTTTCATGTGAGGGTAGATTCTCTAAGGTCTATTCTTACCACATCCAGTTACTTATGCATTTTACTAGGGTTAAAATGCTCAATATACCCTACTATTTATTTAAGAGTGTTGAAAAGATGGCTTACATTGTCCAAAAAAGAGAATACAAAGATCAAATGAAAAGCTTATTTCACCATTCCCTCATAAAGATCATAGTTTTTTATCACCTTAAAGAACTTAACATTGCATGGATCACATTTATAGCTAACCCCATTTTCACTCAAGCTTCCACTCAAAATGTTCAAGACATTCCATCATCATCTCATCCACCATCCTCCATTCCTCCATCTCATCCCATGCACTATCAATCCTCCTCTGATGATTCAGTCATACGATCACCCCCATTATCACCATTCCATGGACCTATTCTTTCATCTGACAGGAAGGAGGACAGTGACAAAGAACAAAGTGATCAGGGTCAAAGCAACAAGCCAAGAAGGACTATTTTAGGTACTATGATGCACACCTATCAAAGAGGAAATAGGCAAGTGTTTTCCCCACAAATTGTGGGAAGGGCCTTACCCTCTTCATCAACAAAGTAGGTATAGAAAGGAAAGGAAAAAATGGTTGAAACAAAAATGCAAAAATAGGCAGAAGACGCCCATGAAACTAAGAAAGATTTTGACATAGAGGACTTAGATGAGGAAGATGAAAAGGAGAACACCAAAATGATATTTAAAGAGCAAGAAGCATTGATAAGTGAGTTTCAGGTGAAACTACAAAGAGCAAAATACATTATATCTTATTATGAACAGGAAAATAGGCAAATGGAGACCAAGCATGAGCTTATGGAAGTTCAGCTCATCAAAGCTAAAAGGGAAGATGAAAAGATTAAAATCCAACTTGAGAAAGCCTATGGTGACTATGGTGAGCCCATGGAGGAAGAAATTCCTAGGAGGAGGCCTAGGACTAGAGGCCTAAAGCGAGCTTTGGAGCTTGAAAGAGAAAAAGAAGCTCAACTTGCCAACCAACTCACCTTAAATGAACAACTTGGCATACTGATGAATGAGAACCAGGAATATTGGCTTGAGAGGGTTAACATTCATCTTGAGGATCTATTAGCTAAAGCTAATAGAGATATAGAGGTTCAAAGAAGAATGGCCAAATACTATGCCATGAGAAACAAAATTGCTAGAGCCAACCTCAAAATGGCTCATGCAAAAATTGAGGCCTTAACTCATAAGAAGGAGAAGGACAAGCTTGATCTATTGGTGGAGGCTTCACTCCATGCTTAGTCACCTTTAACATCAGCTATTTCAACCATTTTTGAAGACCCTAAACTCAGTTTTTGTTTTAGCATTTCATGTTTTCTTCAGGTAATTTTTGTATCAATCCCTTGGTCAAATGCGCAGTGCCTAGGCCACTGTGCACTTTTTTGGGGAATTTTTTGGAGGAACGGCCACCACCATTGGATTCAGAAGACCATTTACATTCAAGAAAACCATGTTTCTATATTTTAAAGTCAAAATTACTAGGTGGAAAAGGAAAAAAACCACCTAAAAATCATGCTTCTGCTTGTTTTTTGAGCTAGGCGTTGTGCGTTTGCAGCCTTGGGAGATTTCAATTTTGGAGAGGAAAATCAAGTTTAATTTGGTAACTAGGGGCATTTTTGGAAACTAGACAGGATAAGCTTTCCAATGAGCTATCCTGAGCTAGATTTGGACACCAGGAAGGCAATCAAAACTCACCTTGAAGATGGCACTGCGCAATTCCTTCAAGCGCTGCATGTTTGACACTGGCGCTGTGCACATGACAGGCAACCAAATTTTTCACTGTTTCTCTCAGAAAATAGTTTGGACTTATGGGACTTTGAGTTTTCACTGATATAATTCATAATGATGATGTAATTAAAGTGTGTTTTTGTTACCTAGGTTAGATACATCAGATGAATGGCCTAAGTGGCATGTAATGAATTAGTTTGTTTCATATTATGGATGAGTTAGTTTGACCACCCTAGTCTTTAGCTATCAGTTCAGTATTTTTTGAAACTGCTCCTCCTCTAATGGATTTGACCCCTGAGGCTAGGATTAGTTTTTTTGAGGCCTATATCATGTACTTTCTCAGTCATTATACAGGTTGGACTCAGTGTGGATGCTTAGAGCTTGATTGTACACCTTTGTAAGCAGTTTGGCAGGAGATTAATAAGAATTGCAATTATTTTTATGGGATCCCTATGGTATGGAGTTTTAGTACAATTTCTTCTTTTGTGATTATTTGCTTATATGTTTTATGTATGCCAACAATCATTTCATTGCTTCTAGTTGAATGTTTTCAAGTTTGATAGGTAGAATCTATTGCATCAGTGCTCTGCCTTGGGAAATCATTCACCAATACATGTTTTCAGCAGTACAGGAAGGATCCATGATTGTCACATGCCCTTCTTAGCTTCTCACCAGTCTTAAACATCTCACATCATCAAGCCCTAGAGTGCTAAAGCCTATTCCTACCTTGCCCCATAGAACACCCTACATTTCTGACCTAATTTCCCAGACCTAAACTACCCAACTCCTCCTGATCTGGAAAAACCCCTACAAAATCCAATCAAAAATTTCGAGCTACTATACCTAGCCTAAAATCCTTTACCTGATCTAGTCATCTTGACTGAAATCCTTACATAGAGAGCCCTCTCCTGGCCTAGTAGGGCTAGCTACCTGGCTAAGCTTGGTTTGAGGTTACCCTGGCATTGCCTCCCTTCAACCTGAGGTCAATCTAGGTGATATCATGAAAGTTATAGCCAAAGGAGAGGAGAGTAGGATCTTTGGTTTGAAATCTCTTCACTTACCTAGTTTTAAAGTAAGTTGAGAAAATATAATCCTTCTCGTTCATTTTACAAACTTTTGCATGTCATGTACACCTAGAAATAACAGATACATGGCCATAGAAATAGACATTGGCTCACAAAAGTCTTGTTTTCATGAGTTTTAATTACTTGTGTCATAACCCACGTGTGTGTCATCTTCTATGAAATAATTTGATATATAGATTGATAACATTGAGTCTTCCTTTTTAGACACATGCTTGTTAGCTTACTCTTTTCCACACTTTTATTTTTACCATCGTAATCTTTAATATATCATAGATCTAACTAAATTAATTTGTGAAACTAGTTGCATACCAAAACTTCTCATTGCAATAAATTAAACATACATTTAAATACATAAACTATTGGTTGAAGATTTAAATTCTATCTTAACCCCACAATCACTTAGTTGATTAAATATCTCAACCAAACACTAAACTAGGAATCATCTAAACAACTCTTAAAGAATAGGAACAAGCTCCTTTACTTAGAAACCAAAACAACTAAGACAAGTAGGAATTATATTTTTCAAGTCTCCCCCTTAATGACTGCTTGTCTCAATCTCAATCAGCAAAGTCTAGTTGTCGTCTTGGTATTTACAAACATAAATAAAAATATGTTGACATCCATATAAAGGAACAACCATCCACCAAAATGCATGGGTGTCCAACCGCCAATATACTAGGATTTCCTTCACATACATGGTTCTATCAACCATTGTAATTGCATACCTCTCCATCATTATCAATTCTGAATCTCCTAGACTACTAGCTCCATCAAGTTGTCTCTTAACCCTCATAAAGGTGTAGTTGGCAAGTTGGATTCTTGAGTCCCACTCTCAAATCATAGATATCCCGAAGTCAATTACCGAACGTCTCAAGATGTCATGTAACCTCATGAGAATACCACTCCCATGTCTTCAACAAATGAGGGATCTTTCCCTAGATCCATAATTGTCAAACTAACTCAAAAACCATCCTGCACTTGGTTCCTTTTATAAACCCCTTCAGACCATTAAACCAATTCGTTGACCTCTTTCACACTATAAAGTACAAACAGAGTAATATTTAACTTATTTGACAAACCAAAATAAATAAATAAATAAATAAATAAAAAATAATAATAATAAAAAATAATAATAATAATAATAAATAAATAAAATGCCCATACAATTTTATTATAGTTCATTCTCAAGTAACATAAAAATCAGATAGGCCAAAAACAACTTATTAATCCGAGCACACCAATAGAATATTGTAGCAAAGAGGCGATAGAAATGACTATGCCTCCACTCTTCTTCCAAGGTCTTCCAAGGTCAACAAAATCAATTCCAATGTGACCGCCTACACCATACACAGTGGCCACTCCTCACTGTTGACTTTCATTAAAATCAAATAAGTAAATAAATAAATAAACTTTTCCAAACATTGCAAAAATTGTGGTTCGTGGCTCTGAACATATCTCGTCATATCAATTCAAAACTCAGGGTTGAGATTACATGTGTTGTGTTCTCACTCAGAAATTTTCCCTAGAAGTTATCAGAAGAATGAAAAGACCGAGGTAACCACAAACCAATATTTTAAGTACAGGCTCTAGCTAACCTATGACTCGGAGAGGGCTCTCTCTATATGTTTTAGCTTTATTTGCTGAGATTTTAAGCTAGTTCTTAAAGTTCAAGGGGTTTTGGATTTATATTGGAGGTTGGATGGTGGAATCCTTAAACAGATGGATAGAATGATGTCTCTGGCTATTGGGCTATGAATTCAAAGAAGGGAAATAGAACTGGGATTAACTCATTAAAGGGAGTGTTCAAAGGACAAGCTAGCAAAGTGAAATACAGGTCTTTAAATCGGAATGGTGAAATGATCTTAACTAGGGTGAGAGAGCACTTCAGAATTTTCAAACTGGGATTAAAATGAGGAACAAAGGATGATCATGAGCAAAGGGCAGTTAAGAATCCTTTACTATAGACTAGAGGGAAACTACCTAAACTAAGGAGCAATCAAGAATTCCTTAACTTAGATAATCAGCAGAAAACATAAAAATGCATAAAAGTTAAAACAGAGTGCAGTGAAGCAAATTCCGAGATATCATTCCATATTATAGCATTTAGATTTCAGATACATTTAAGAATATGGAAAAACTTTTAAAGAAAAATGACAACACAAGAGAATATACTTGTCTGTATTTCGCACTACACATGAATCCAGTGAAACGTCTTTGCTTTATCCATTAATCTAGCTTGCTGGTCCCAATAGTGATACAATAGCTTATAGTATTTGATCAAGAAAAACTATAGAAATGTCTAAGAATCCACCCTACATACTTCGAATTATGAAGTATATATACAAAAAATTATTACAAAATATCTCAAACTAACTTGACATTTAATTTAGGAAATACAAATATCTTTTTGCAAGAAGATAGAGAGAGCTAATGAACTGTTTCATGTTGTCCCTTTTTATTTGGTACTGTTGGCTATTATGGTTGGATTTGTAGCCCTTTATGCTAGCTTTCAGTTGTGGTGTTTCACGTTGGAATCTTCTTTACTTTTATCTTTCAGCTGATACTCTTTGACCCTGATACTCTTTGACCCTGTTGCCCTGTTTTCATCTGTTTACCTGGATGTTTTCATTTTACTATGTCGTAACTTCTGGATGTAAATTTATCACAACAAATCAGTCATTGTCTCCAATTATTATGCGTCAGGTAATTTTACATTCATCATCCTCCTATAGATCTTATCAGCTTCAGTGTACTTGGAAAAATTGGGCTTGGTGACGAATAAATGTTTGATCTCATGTTTCAAAAAGAACAAGTTTCCAAATGTGTCATACAACACTTTGCCTATTGGCAGGGCTTTTATGGATGAAGAGTTGGTTTGTTCCTTTGCCAATTGTCTGACTCTATTACCATAGTCCAACTGTGCCATGAATTTTTCATTCATAACCATTGGACTAGGAAAACCCTTTTCCCTTAAAATATGGAATTTAGCCATGAACCTATCAATGGCTACCTGCATATTGTGACACTTTTCTTCTAAGTTGAGCATAAGGTTCCTTTTGGAAAGGACCTTCCTTATTTCCAAAATGTTCTCAGTCTTATCTTATATATTTAGCTCATGGAGCTTGTATCTATTCTTGCTGTTGAGGAAGTGGATGAGTCTATTGGCATCCTCAGGCTTATCTCCCAATTCCTCCTTCACTTTCTAGATAGCTTCTGTAGCTACCTTTACTAACTCTGTTTGTTCAAAAATAACTTGGATTGATGGCCAAATATCATTGACAGAGTCAATGATATTGGCCCACAACATTTCCTTAGTTTTTCCAAGTGGTTTCTCCAGCGTTAAGTCCTTCTCTAAGACTTTGATTCTCTCACCCATTCTCTGGGCCTTTTGTGTTTCTTCTTTTTGCTTGAGTTGGGCAAGTTTGCAGTCAGTTTCTAAATTTGCCACCTCTTATTTTATTTTTTTCATCTATGTAGCCTGGATAGACATCTCTTCCATGGCTTTAATCAATTCTGATGCTTTCTCTCCTGATGCACCTGTTGTTGCTGTAGATTTTGTTGTGATTAGCAATGTTGTGGCAGGTGGAGCTTTGGGTGCCAGTGATGTTGCCAGTTTAGAAGGAACTATTGTGGATATTGTGTGGATGACATCCTTGGAAGTTGTGGCCATGTCACTTTGCTTCAATTGAATTAAAGTGTCCAACTCATTCTCTATCTCCTTAAGTTGATCATTCAGCTTCAAGTCCAAGTCCATCAACTCCTCATGTCTGGTTTGATTCTCTATGACTTCTAGAGTTTGAGGATGATGCAGCCGGGGTATTTTCAATTGCCTCTAACTGTAATTTTTCTTCTTTATAAGTTTCTCTTTAGCTTTTATATCCTTGGGATTGTGTCCCAATTCAATTACTAAGTCCTCTAAGGACTTGATCCTTGTATCCTTGGCCTGTGAGGAGGCCTTTTCTAACTGAAATTGTGCAGAAATGTTGTTCAAAGAATTTTGTATCTGATGGGAAGCTATGGCTTTACCTATCAGGGTGGAGTATATCATCTCTCCAACCTGTTTGTGCAGTTCAATCTGGTCTATGGGATGAATATCCCTTGCCGACACTTCAAAATCCACCTTTTTGAAATCTGATGTTGTCTTGGGTTGTTGAGCTGTAGGCTTAACAAAAGTCATCTACATCTTTCCCTCTTTAATGTCAAAGTGTTGTTGGGAAAAGTATCCATTCAGAATGCCCCTATCCCACTCTAAGGTGTAACAGTGCCTTAGCAACAAACAAGGAAAACTATTCTCGTATTCTTCTTTATGAAATGTAAACGAAGAGGAAGGATGTAACTAACCTGTATCTTTCGCTAGTTTGTTGATCCAATCGCTCTCTCCTTTGTTCGCTTCCCACTGCCTACTCCCTTACTGGTCCAGCTTCACCAAGTTCCTACAAGATCACAAGAGAGGAAAACTACACAAAAGACGTAGATTTACATTCATAACTAGTTTAGGATCAGATTTAAACTAAACATGTAAATATAACAAAGCATCATTGATATACAAGCATATAGGAGAAACTCAAATAGTTTTATTGATATAATAAGAAAGTCCAAGAGGAGATACAACCAAGTGATTCCCGATCCAGCATCTACCTCCCAGCAAAGGAATCCCTTCCTCACCTCCAACAAAGCACAAATCGCCCAATGCACTAATCTCAATCTCAAACCAACAGCAATTCTCTGCAAAGTACAAAATTCCAGCCTCCCTGGATCTCTGGGTGAGGGATCCATATATAGATGTAAGCAGAGAGGATGAGTCAGCTTATGTTTTGACTTGTGGCTTCTCTCTGTCAGTTCTTGCTTCCACTTGGAGGTTGAGAGCCTCTTACTCATCACTAGTCGAATTCATTGAGGCAAGTGTCATTGGAGAAGATTTTGGAAGCTTCCATTGTCTTTCCACCTCGTTGACTGAGCTTGCCATTTGTCATTTCCCGCTCAACGCACCCTGGTAGTGCATTCACTTGCGTTGCAATGCACCTAGCCAGTGTATTTGGGTGCTTTGCAACGCAGGCAGCTAGTGGAGCCTCTGAATTGATCCCAATTTGACTAGTTTTGAGCAATTTCTGGTGGAGAACTTCTGGGAGAAGCTGTCATTTGTTGACCTTGTTTCTTTAGGAGCTAGAACAGCATCATTAGGGACTTAGGATCCCTTGGTTTATGGACATTTCATGATTATAGCTGTAAGGCACAAAAATGTCTATAACACAAAGGCTGACATTAGCCTTGTTTGATTGGTGGGAGTCAGTTTCTATTATGAAACCAGCTCAAGAAAAGATAGATCAACGCCTTAGAATTCAGCCTCTTCGAGGGGGAAACCTCCTTTACATTACATAAATGAACAATTCTTGGATGATACAAATGACAAAACCTCCTTTCTATATATAGGAGTCTAAGGAGTCACAATATAATCCAGCCGACCTAACAATAATAATATAAAGCCACAAAAATAACAATAGAGGGATTCTATGGGGCACATAAATAACAATATGGGGGTAATAGGGGCACAACAATATAAATAAGGGGTATAACTACAATAGTAATGGGGTAATCACTAGTATTATAGGGACCCAACATGCCCCTCTCCCTCAAAAAAGTGTTGTCCTCAACGCTTGAGTAGTTCTGGATACTTCTGCATAAAATTCTCATCCTCCCATGTGGAATCTTCAGCGGATAAGTTCTTCCACTTGATAAGATACTCTGAAATTGATCGATTTCGTAGCTGTCGAGTTCTTGTTTCTGTGACTGCTTCCGGTTCCAATATAATTTTTCCTTCCTCGTCAAGTTCTGGCAATATTGTTTGAATTGGGAGCTTGTCACCTATAACCTTCTTTAAACATGAAACATGGAAAACTGGGTGCAATCGAGAAGCTGCAGGAAGCTCCAATTTGTATGCCATAGTACCAATCTTTTGCAACACCTTGTACGGACCATAATACTTTGGTGATAATTTATTATCCTTCTTAGCTTGCTTTAGGGACATTTGCTTATATGGTTGTAGCCGTAGGAATACCCAATCACCTACATCAAAACTTCTTTCACTGCGATGTTGATCTGCCTGTTGTTTCATTCTATTTTGTGCCAACACGAGGTTATCCTTTAAGAGTTGGAGGACTTGTTGTTGATGTTCGATGTGATGTTCCACTGCCTGAACCTTAGAATTTTCTCTTAAATATGATGTGATGGATGGTGGTTGATACCCATAAAGTGCCATAAATGGGGTCATTTTTGTTGTTGTATGGAAGGAAGTGTTATACCACCATTCAGCCAGAGGCAACCATTTGACCCATTGTGTCTGTTTATCAGATACAAAGCAACGAAGATATCCTTCCAAACATTTGTTTACTATCTCAGTTTGCCCATCAGATTGAGGATGATAAGATGAGCTATGAGCTAACTGAGTACCAAGACAAGAAAATAATTCTGTCCAAAAATTTCCAGTGAAAATGGGATCTCTGTCACTTACAATAATCTTTGGGTTTCCATGTAGCTTTTGAATTGTTTCCATAAATGCAGTAGAAACTGTACTGGCTTTAAATGGATGTGATAATGCACAAAAGTGTGCATACTTGGTAAGTCTGTCAACTACCACCATGATGACACTCTTTCCCTCAGACTTGGGTAAACCTGTGATAAAATCCATTGAAACCTCCTCCCAACGTTGGCTTGGAATGGATAAAGGTTGTAATAGACCCGGTGTCTTAATTGTTTCAACTTTATTTTGCTGGCAAACCAAACATTCCGCCACAAACTTTTGAATATCTGATTTAAGGCCATCCCAAAAAAATTCCTTCTTAACCCTGTGGTAAGTTTTTAAAAATCCTGAGTGCCCTCCTAAGGGAGAAGTGTGCAATTCCATAAGAATCTTTTGTTTTAGCTGGGAATTCTTACAGAGGTATAAGCGATCTTTGTACCATAACGAATCATTTTGCCAGCTAAATGTATCAGAAGTACTGGAATCTTGTTGTAGCTTTCGAATAAGTGCCCACACTTCTTCGTCATTCTTCCATTCCTCCCTTGCTTCGTTTATCCAATCTGGTTGGATAATAGAAATGGCACACAACAATGCTTCCACATCCTCATCCTTTCTTGAGAGTGCATCTGCCACCACATTTTGCTTCCCTTTTTTGTAGATGATTTCAAAGTCATAACCCAACATCTTTGTGACCCACTTTTGTTGCTCTTCAGAGGATAATCTTTGTTCTAAAAAGTATTTAAGGCTATCATGATCCGTTTTTACCTTGAAGTGTCTTCCCATTAGGTAGGGTCGCCATTTCTTAAGTGCATGGAGTATTGCCAACATTTCCTTCTCATAAATAGCTTTGCTTAAAAACTTTCCCTTGATTGGACGACTTTCAAAAGCAATGGGTCTTTCATCTTGCATTAGAACAGCACCAATTCCATTTCCTGAAGCATCACATTCCACAATAAAGGTTTTTGTGAAGTCCGGTGTAGCTAAGACCGGTGCTTGGCACATTGCCTCTTTAAGATGTTCAAAGGCCTTTGTTGCTTCCGGAGTCCATGAAAATGAATCTTTCTTCAATAATGTTGTTAGAGGTGCTGCTATTCTCCCATAATTCTTAACAAACTTGCGATAATACCCTGTCAACCCAAGAAATCCTCGCAGATGCTTTATGGATGTGGGGATTTTCCATTCCTTAATGGCTTTAATTTTGCTAGGGTCTACCTTAACTCCTTCATGAGATACAATATGACCCAAATATTCCACCTCCTGGACTCCAAAGAAACATTTGGATCTTTTTGCATATAATTGTTTCTCCTCCAATAGTTGTAGCACCCTGTCAACATGTTCAACATGATCCTTCCAAGACTTGCTGTAGATTAGTATATCATCAAAAAATACTAACACAAATTTTCTAAGGAATGGTTTGAAAATTGAATTCATCAAACCTTGAAATGTTGAAGGTGCATTGGTAAGGCCAAAAGGCATGACCAAAAATTCATAATGACCCTCATGAGTTCTAAATGTCGTTTTTGGAATGTCTTCAATCTTCATTCTGATTTGATGATATCCTGAACGAAGATCCAACTTGGTGAAGTAAATTGATCCATGCAATTCATCCAGTAATTCATCAATAACAGGAATGGGGAACTTATCTTTAATAGTGAGCTTGTTGAGCTCCCTATAATCCGGACACATGCGCCATGATCCATCCTTCTTGTGCACCAATACTACTGGAGCTGAGAAAGAACTTTGACTTGGTTGAATTATACCAGCCTCTAGCATTTCTGCAACCATACGTTCAATTTCACTTTTTTGGGCATAGGGATATCTGTACGGCCTGATGTTTGGAGGAACACTTCCTGGAATCAGATGAATAGCATGATCATGATCACGCATAGGTGGGAGACCTTTGGGAGTCTCAAATACCTTGGAATGATTGTCCAGGACTTTTTGGAGATCTGGAGAAATAGATGATTCCAATGTGGAAACATCTAGCGAACATAATTGTGCAATTACACCTCTTTGCTCCTTTTTTAGAAGCTTTGTCATGCCATTAGAGCTGATTATCTTTCCTGGTTTCCCTGCAATACCCCTTAATTCAACTTCCTTTCCTTCCATAGAAAATTTGATGAAAAGTTCTTGAAAATTAAAAGCTATTGTACCCAAGGATTGTAGCCATTGGACTCCTAGTACAACATCAGCACCTCCCATTGGAATGGAAAGCATTGGGCTAGTCAATACATATTCTCCCATGGATAGCTTGATATTATGGCACTTTCCAGAGAAATTTATTGTTCCTCCATTTGCAATCATCACTTGACACTCTGGTGCTGGATATAGGAAGCAATTCAATTCTTTTGCTACCCTACAATGAATAAAATTGTGGGTGCTTCCTGAATCAATCAACACTATTACCTTTTTCTTCTTGATTTGTCCTTCTATCTTGATGGTTTGAGGAGTGGTAATTCCTGCCAATGCATTACAAGATATGGTCGGATTTATTTGTTCTTCATCTAGGCTTTGTTCCTGGAGTATATCTTCTTCTTTTGACCTTTCTTGCTCCTTTTCTTCTTCCTCTTCACAATCTATGTAGAATAATTTCTTCTCAGCACACTTATGACCTTTAGTGTATTTGCTATCACAACTGTAACAAAGCCCTTTTGCTCTTTTTTCTTCCAATTGTTGTGGTGTCAACCTTATAGGTTGTGGAAGACTAGGGGCAACAACACTTCCGTCTTTATAGTTGTGAGTGGTATGCTTCCTGGTTGCCATAATTTTGCTTTCCATTTTTCTTGCTAACCTGAATGCCTTCTCTAATGAATCAGGTTCCCAAAGGCGAACATCATGTTGGATATTATCCTTTAAAGACCCTATGAACACATCAATCCTATGCTCCTCTGGAATATCTTTTACCCTTATGTTCAATTTTTGGAACTCCTCAATGTGCTCCATTACTGAACCCTTTTGTTTGAGACTTATCAATTGGCTAAAAAAAGTGTTGCTTTTTGTATCTTCATAATGTGCTATCAATTCTTCCGTAAAAATTGCCCAAGTGATAAATTGTTTACGAGAGCAAAGCCATTGATACCATACAAACTGATTTGGTTCCAAATATACAGTTGCCATACGTACCTTTTGTGCGTTTTGCACATTATTGAGATCGAAGAATTGCTCCATCTGTAATATCCATGTGGCGGGATCCTTGCCATCAAACTTCCTCATATCGATTTTTGGAATATGGTGATTCTTCGATCCAACATTAGCGTCTATGGAATCATGATTAACATTTCTTTTGTTCTCATCATGAGTTTCCTTTACTACCTTTTCACCATTAGTGACCCTTTCTTGTAGCAACTTCTTCAATTCTTCCATGTTTGTCTTCAAATCTATCTTCAAATCTGCCATCGAATCCTCCATCTTAGCTTCCATGCCCTTTATCTTATATTCCACGCCATTTATCTTAGATTCCACGCCACTTATCTTAGCTTCTGTTAGCTTTTGTGAGCATGACATTTGTTGCACTTGTTCTTGTAATTTTGATATATCATGTAGCATTTCTTCCTCTTCTTCATGAGTCATGCTAGAGCTTTCAGGTTCCTTACTAGGTGTTTGCATTTTCTTTCCTTGGGGCATCAGTTACCGATAATAATGCTTTACTATGCCCTTTGAATTCCGTTAAACCAAGCTTACACAAAAATTTAAAAAAAAACTACACACCTTTTTTCACTTTATAGAAGCCTGATATTGAATCTGATGTATCTCTGTAATTTTGGATCATCCAGTTCTGAAATTTCTACTTGTAGTATCCTTCTGTGTCCTCTTTCCAATGCCACAAGTCTGAGCCAAATTGGATTCTCCAAGGAAGAGTTATGTGAAATCTCCCACAGTGACTTGCTTTTAGACTGGTTCAGTAGAGCGAACTTGTACGACGTGCCACGAGTCACTGTTTCAACCTTTGAATCTGAAACACACACACACAAAAACTACAGTCCGTCCTCTTTCTGTACCTTCTTATGAAATTTCAATCTGATCCCCAGAGAGAAAGTTATGACGATTTTCCCCAGGTCACCTGTTTTGAATGTAATTCAGGAGTCTGCAAAAAGACCAACTTCCTCAGATTATATCTCCACAAATATCGCGCGAAAAGCTCTGAAATTCGGACCCAAGGTTCAGCGCGATTTCTTCTCAAATGGGTTTTTTTTGCAACTTCTGAAACATCACGGAAAAAACGTTATAGCAAAAATTCCATGATGACCTGTTTGGAGCAGCGAAACCCTAGAATCCAAAGCTCTGATACCAAATGTTATGAAACCATCTCAAGAAAAGATAGAAAAGATAGATCAACGCCTTAGAATTCAGCCTCTTCGAGGGGGAAACCTCCTTTAAATTACATAAATGAACAATTCTTGGATGATACAAATGACAAAACCTCCTTTCTATATATAGGAGTCTAAGAAGTCACAATATAATCCAGCCGACCTAACAATAATAATATAAAGCCACAAAAATAACAATAGAGGGATTCTATGGGGCACATAAATAACAATATGGGGGTAATAGGGGCACAAAAATATAAATAAGGGGTATAACTACAATAGTAATGGGGTAATCAGTAGTATTATAGGGACCCAACAGTTTCAGGTACTAGGCATATGTTTGGTCCTTGATCTTCTCATTTCTTGCTTTGATTTCCTTGTATATTTCCTTGATATCTTATTCTTTGTCAGCAGGCATTCTAAAGGAATACACTTCAACACTAAGTTTCTTTTCCAACATCTAAGTCTATGATGTGGAAGGTTCTTGCATGCCTTCAGATGGAGTGGTAGGCCTACTTATTTTTGCCCCTATGTCAGTCACCTAAGCTGAATCTTCTGTGTATTCCTGCTCAGAGGTTGGATTTAGCCTTTGTCTCTTGTTTGATTCCTAATGCAAATCAGAGGTTTCTATTACTGAAGTGGAAGCCCCCTCTCTATTTCTTTTTGGGATCTTCTCCTCATTCTGAGGAGTCTGCATGACTAGAGGGGTACTCAAAGTCCTTTCTGGTTCTTCTGGTACCTACAGAAACAATTTGTCATCAAGCTTCTTTTCTAAATCAATCAGGCATTTTCTACATCTACTTTGGTGTTGTCTTGGTCTACTAAGGTAGCCTCCACCCATTCTGTTTGATTGGCATATGCCTATATTTCTGGTATGGGGTGGTGTTTGAAAGGTCCTATCTTGACCTTTTGTCTTTTCTTGGTAATGAATTCCAAAGGGTCATATCTCCATACAAAACTCCTTTGGAACTTCATTCTTTGCAGGATTAGGTCTGCCTCCTTGCCTGCCCCTCTGGAATTGCAGATGAAGGGACCTAATTGATCTTTGATTTTGAATTTGGCCTTCTTCTTGGCATTGACAAAGTTGACTTCATCTACATTGATGATTTGTCTATAATATTCTAGGGAAAACAACCTCATGGGGAGGTATCTTGTCAACTTATATGGTGCAAGCATGAAACCATTTATTCTAATTTATGTATGGTTTTGGTAAAGGTACAAGTCACCCACTTTGGTCTGCTTAGACAATTGAAGGACCCTTCTTATTTCTGGACTGATTCTAGGAAGAGGGCTTCCAGTCAACATTGCCAAGACTGGATGTACAAATAAATCAATGAAATCAAAATAAGAGTATGGAGACCGATATTGGTGGACTAATGGGGTCTAAAAAATGACTGACCTGGGTTGACCTTTGGTGTCCAGCTTCTGAAGGGTGAATGGGAATTTATCAGGTTGATAATACAAGAACATATGGTATAAGACTGAGGAATACTTGAAAACTCTTTCATTGTTCATTCTAAGGAATTGCTCATGCATCCTATCAACTATAAATTGGGCATAGTCATAAATGAAAGTAGGAGGTTGCCCTGGAGTGTAGATGGACATGAAGGCAAGGATTGTTTCATCAATGTAATCACTTGTGGAGTAACCCAAAATAAAAGATATCATGGCTACAATGTTCTGACCCCATGGGGAAAAAATAGCAGCTACATATGAGGGGGAGTCCTAAGGGATGTGTTTCTCTTCACTGATGAAGGTTTGGAATAGTTGGGCCAATTTTGCAGAGATAAGTTTGGGATACAAGTCCAACAAGTCTCCAATTGAGAGGGGAGTTAGGTTTGGCCCTGGTTGTGTTGGGTTGTGTTATATTCTTTCCACGACTAGCCCACGTAGTTAACTGGGGGGTTAGAGGGGGGGCAGAGCCCCCCCCTTCGTTGTGCCGATTGTGTAGTAGGGGGGGTCACAAGGGGTTTGAGGTGTACCCGTAACCCCACTTTATGGGGGCTGGGCAAACCCACCTATGGTTTTTGTGCATGATTTTCGCACATGTTTTTTAGACGCGATGGTTTTCATTCCATAGTTTTGGACGCGATGGTTTTTCGGTCCATGGTATTGGATGCTTCAGCATGTATAAATATGTATTATAACATTGAAAGGAATATAATGAAAAATCAAGCTAGTAGTCCTAGTTTTGGGATCCAGGGGTAATATTTGTGTATATGTGTTTTATGTGTTATGCTCTTGCATTGTTTATTTTTTATGTTTTAGAATTCGTATGCAGGTAATTTTTGTATGGGTAAAACCTACATTTGGTATCAAAGCTGTTTTGGCTTCAAGGGGATGCCCTTTTTACTCAGGGTTTTCACTCGGGCTTGTGGTAGACCCTGTTTAGTGGGAGATCTACGAGATCGACTCTTTTGGTTAAAGAAGATGGCAAGCAGTGGAAAGATAGAGATCGAGAAATTTAATGGTCAAAGTTTTGAGTTGTGGAAACTCAAGATGGAGGATCTATTGGTGGATAAAGATCAGTGGATTACGGTAGATCCGGGTACTAAACCAACGGGAGTGTTCGATGAAGAATGGAAGAAGTTGGATCCGAAGGCAAAGAGCATAATATGATTGTGTGTCTCAGATTCAGTATTGATGAATGTATCAGGAGAAGCTACGGCGAAGGCTTTGTGGGACAAGTTAGGGACTTTGTACCAATCTAAGTCTCTGGTGAATAAATTGTTCCTACGGAAAAAGTTGTATAACCTGTGGATGAAAGATGGAGACTTGGTGACAGAGCATCTAAATGCATTTAATATTGTGGTAAGTCAGTTAGCATCTATTGATATTAAAATTTCAGATGAAGATAAGTGCATCAGTTTGTTGTTTTCTTTACCAGATTCATGGAATAGTCTGGTTATTGCAATAGGTAGCAATGCAACTGCCTTGCAGTTTGATGAAATAGTCTTAGCCTTGCTGACAAAGGAGATGAGACAAGAAAATATGGAGAGCTAGAATGGTGATGCCTTGTCTGTACAAGGACAGTCCCAGAACAGAAGCAAAAATAAGTCATCAAATGGGAGATCTAAATCTAGAGGGAGATCTAAATCTCGAGGAAAACTTGTAAAGGTGTTGTGTTGGAAATGTGGAAAGGAAGGCCACTACAAAAGGGATTGTAAATCTAAAGCTCATGACAAAGTAAAGGGATTTGATGAGGCTCCTTCTACAGAGGTGAAAACCACCTCAAATGAAGGTGGGGATGTGTACTTAGCTTCTTCAAGTACACATGTAGATCATGAGGTATGGTTGATTGACTCAGGTGCATCCTTTCACTTTACTCCCCATAAAGAGTGGTTCTGTGAGTATGAGAAATACGATGGTGGTGATGTCTTCTTAAGGGATGATAGGAAGGCTATAATCATTGGTCGCGAAAAAGTAAAATTGAAGTTGCAAGGTGGAAGGGTTAGAACACTTTCGGGTGTTCTACATATTCCTGCATTGGCCAGAAATCTGATTTCTGTAAGCAAGTTGGATGATGCCAGTGTAAAGACAGTGTTCGAGAAATATACTTCCAAGATGGTTTGAGGAGCACTACTGTTGATACGGGGAGTTCGGATTGGAACTCTGTATAAGCTGCAAGGTAGCACTGTTGTTGATGGGTGTAATAGTTCTGTGGTTCCTGAAAGTGGGGCTGAAACTCTAGTGGCCTCTAGAGAGAAGACCATGTTGTGGCATCAAAGGCTTGGACATATTGGAGAGAAGGGCCTTCGAATACTTCATGGTAAAGGTATGGTAGAAGGTATGAGTAATATCTCTCTGGATTTTGATTTCTGTGAAAATTTTGTATATGGGAAGTAGAATTGGGTGAGTTTCCCCTCTGGTGGTTAAAGGGTGAAATAAATATTAGAGCTTGTGCACAGTGATGTGTTTGGACCTGTGAAGGTTCCATCATTGGATAATTCTGTGTACTATGTATCATTTACAGATGACTTCTCAAGGAATACATGGATATATTTCCTTAAGAAGAAATCTAAAGTCTTTGACAGGTTTAAAGAATTTAAGGCTCTGGTGGAAATCTAGACAAAGAAGAAGATAAAGGTATTGAGGACAGATAACGGTGGAGAGTTTTGCAGCAAGGAATTTGAAGAATTCTGTAAGAAGTGTGGTATATCACGATAGAGGACTACTCCATATACACCTCAGCAAAATGGAGTTGCAGAAAGAATGAACAAGACATTGATGGAAAGGGCAAGAAGCATGCTCAGTGGTGTCGGGTTAGGACAGGAATTTTGGGCAGAGGTGGTGGATACTGCATGTTACCTGGTCAACAGGTCACTTTCATCAGCGTTGGAGGATAAGACTCCACAAGAGGTATGGACTGGTAAGAAACCCTCTCTTTCACATCTAAGGGTATTTGGATGTGATGCATATGTACATGTTCCAAAGGAGAAACAAACCAAGTTGGATAGTAAATCTGAAAAGAGCATATTTATTGGGTATAAGGATGGTTTAAAGGGTTATAAGCTTTGGAACCTAGTAACAAGGAAGGTTGTGTACAGCTGAGATGTGGTGTTTAGAGAGGTCAAAGATGTTATTAAACATGAAATGCAACCAAAGGAACCTGAGAAGATAGAGTTTGAGCTTAAGGAGGAAGAATCAGACTTTACAACAGAGGAGGAATCAGAAGATGAAGAGCCACAAACTCCGGGTGTGAGAAGATCAGTTCAAGAAAGAAGGCAGCCAAAAAGGTATAGCCCATTTGCTTTCTGTTCAAATTTTTCTTTATCTATTACTGATGATGATCCCAAAACTATGAAGGAAGCAATGGATTCAGAGGATGGAGAACTCTAGAAAGAGGCCATGGTTGATGAAATGGCATCTTTGAAACAAAAATGAGGCTTGGGATATGGTGGAGTTGTCGGCTGGAAGGAAACCCATTGGCAGCAAATGGGTGTTCAAAAAGAAGACAAATGCAGAAGGAAAAGTGGAGAAATACAAAGCTGGGTTAGTAGCAAAAGGTTATTCCCAAGTGCCAGGAATTGATTTTGGTGATATTTTTTCTCCTGTTGCCAAGGTAACTTCTATTAGATTACTTTTATCTGTTGCTGCTACTTTCGATTATGAGGTAGAACATATTGATGTGAAGACAACATTTCTTCACGGGGGTCTAGAAGAGGAGATCTACATGAAGCAACCTGAAGGCTTTGCAGTGAAGGGTAATAAAGAACTGGTATGCAAGTTAAAGAAGTCTCTTTATGGGTTAAAACAGTCACCAAGGATGTGGTATTAGAAATGTGATACATTTATACGGGGACTTGGCTTCACCAAAAGCAAAGTAGATCATTGTGTGTATTTTAAATTAATTGGGGACTGTGTTATTTATCTGGTCTTGTATGTGGATGATATGTTGCTGGTTGGAAATGTCAAAGAAATTATCTATGATTTGAAGACCCAATTGTCCTCCAAATTCGACATGAAAGATCTTGGTGCTGCAAACTATATTTTGGGCATGGAAATTAAAAGAGATAGGGAAAAGAGGAAGCTCTGGTTAAACTAGAGGAAGTATGTTGAGACAATATTGCAGAAGTTTAAGATGTAGGATAGTAAACCAGTGAAGGTTCCTATACCTGTAGGTGTGAGGTTATCTGTTGAACAGTTTCCCAAGACACAAGAAGAGGAAGAGGACATCTCCCATGTTCCATATGCAAGTGCAGTCAGTAGCCTGATGTATGCAATGGTCTGTACTAGACCAGACATTGCACATGCAGTGGGAGTATTGAGCAAGTTTATTCCAAAACCAGGGAAGGAGCACTTAACAGGAGTGAAGCGGGTTTTCAGTTATTTGTGTAGCACTAGTGATTATGGTTTGTGCTTCCAAGGAAGACCAGGATTAGATAGAATGTTGGATATTCATGGCTTTGTTGATGCAAACTAGGCTGGAGATCTGGATCAGAGAAGATCTACAAGTAGGTATGTGTTTAACCTATTTGGGGGTGCAGTCAGTTGGATGAGTAAGAAACAATCTATAGTGGCACTATCAACTACAGAGGCAAATTACATGGCAGCCACTCATGCAAGAAAGGAAGCAGTTTGGTTGCAGAGATTGTGTTCCAAGTATGGGGTTAGCACAGGAAGCTATAAGGATAGACTGTGACAGCCAAAGTGCAATTTTCTTGGCAAAGAGCCCTGCATATCATTCAAAGGCAAAGCACATTGATGTTCAGTATCACTTTTTGAGGGATATGATAGAAGAAAAAAAAGGTGTTGCTGGTAAAGGTGGACATTTTCAAGAATACTACAAATGCATTGACAAATTTGTGAGCTCTGAGAAGTTCTCTTGGTGTAGAGAGACAATGGGCATTTCAGGGCTGGAAAAATGACTAAGCTCTCTTGTGGCCCCCTGTGGAAAGAAAACAACAAGTGGGAGAACGTTGAGTTGTGTTATATTCTTTCCATGACTAGCCCACGTAGTTAACTGGGAGGTTAGACGAGGGGTGGAGCCCCCCCCCTTCATTGTTCCGATTGTGTAGTGTGGGGGGTCATAGGGGGTTTTGGAACCTATGTTAGGTTGGGAAGACCCACCTATGGTTTTGTGCATGATTTTCGCACATGTTTTTTGGACGCGATGGTTTTCAGTCCATGGTTTTGGATGCGATGGTTTTTCAGTCCATGGTATTGGATGCTTCGGCATGTATAAATATGTATTATAACATTGAAAGGAATATAATGAAAAATAAAGCTAGTAGTCTTGGTTTTGGGATCCAGGGGAAAATCTCTGTGTATATGTGTTTTATGTGTTATGCTCTCACATTGTTTATTTTCTGTGTTTTAGAATTCGTATGTAGGTAATTTTTGTACGGGGTTAAAACCTACAAGTTGGAGCTGCAGAATTTCATTAATGGACTCAGTAGTGATGGTGAATAGGACCTTCTAGTCATAAGACATGATGGTTTTGTGGCCGGGGATGTCGCATGCATAGCACATTTGTACAATCTCTGGAAAAATGTGGACTTGGGGGAACTCGTACTTGGGAAAATTCGACTCCCAAAGGCCAATTTCAGCAACATGGTTCAGGTACTTGTCCCTACATTGACAATGTACTTTGAGCAGGGATTCTAGGGCAGTGGTATATTTTATTTGAAAATCTTTTTCAGCTAAAGGAAGGTGGTCCAAGTCTAAGTGAGGTGTAGAGATGGGCCTTACATCCATTGCAATTGGGGCAGACATACTCAATTCTTGTAGATTTGAGCATGGGAGGTGATTCAAAGTTTTTAGGGAAATGGAGGTTTTGCATATGGTTATGACTTAGAGTGTTAAAATTGAAGTAATTTTGATCCTTTTTCCTTAATTAATAGTGTAATGCGGGTGAACTAACTTGGAATTTGACAAGGGAGTTGGTTTTCCACGGTTAAATACCTGGAATTGGGCGAAATTGTTTGTAAATGGTGGTTGATGGCGGCTGTAGAGGTTTGTATGATTTTGGTACGGACTGAGGGATTAGTTGGGTGGTCCACAGCGTCTGTCGAGCAATGGCGGAGGTCTGTGAGCAAATTTGTTGTTTGCAAGGGTTGCAATGACTTTTCTGAATTCTTAGTTACAATTGCATGGAAAGAGTGAAAAGAGGGGTAAATTCGGATTTTATAGGAAAAACAGTTAATTTTGGCGAGTTCACTAATTGATGAACAATGATGGTTTTTTGATTGAATAGGGGAAGTAGTTTTGGAGGGCCATCACATCGCTTTTGTGGTGCAAGCGGTATTCGAGAGGGTTCGCATGATTCCATTCATCGATTAACACATAGCATTGGGGTTCGTGAGGAAAACCACCTTATTGAGTGGGTAAAGGGCAGACATCGGGTCAACCCGATATGGATGCGAGTCGTTGGACGTGGGGGATAGACGATCAACGGTGATCGAGAGGTGAAGCTGTGCGACTATTTACACAAGGGGTTTATGGGGGGCCCATGGGTCTAATCACTGGCGGTAAAGGATTAGTTTAATACTTAATCTCCTCGGGGCACTTTAATTCAAGATTAAGCACTAAGGGCGGGGTTGTTAACATATTTTGTTGGAAATCGGGTTGTAATATAGTTTATAAATAAACTAAGGGGTGGGGTTAATTTATATAAGGGAGTTAAATGTATACGGGGCAATGGGTTTTTCAGAAATTTATATAATAAAGTTAAAAAGTTAATATAAGGTGAAATAAGTGGAAGGGGTATTGCATTTAAGTATATAAAACGTTATGCGCTTTTCATACACTTAGTACTTAAGATAAATGTATTTGGTGGGTTTTTTTTTGTGTAAAAGGGTTTCACATGGGGTGAGTCACTTTTCATAGGCAAAGGTGTTTAAACCTTAGGAAAAGGGGTTTTCTTAGGGAAATGGATTCTTATGAAGGGGGAATGTGTTTTTATGAAAAAAGGGGGGGTGGGTTCTAATACTTGTCCCCCTAAGTCATTAAGCCAAGGGTCTGGTCCCTCCAAAAGTCAGAGAAATACTCTGAGCCTTCTTGACTTGTAAGTTTGAAGTACTAGAACTTACTTATGGGAAATTAGTGAAGTGAATGGGTGAAATGGGTGAGGGGGAGTTAAAAAGTCATATTGTAAGCCATTACCTTTTCTTACTTCTTATGCCTATTTGAATGATGCATTTGGAACAATGACATAAGTGTTTTTTGTGTAATTATATGACATTTCTGCAACCTTTCTACTACTTACCCATTTACTCATCCTACCATTTTTCTTCACTTTATTAGGGTGCATTTAGGCTAGCAAACCCTTATCAATCATTTTCTTTTATTTACAAAGTAAACTAACTAATTCTAACCTTATATTATCCAAGGGCTCGGATTAAACTGATGATCACCTTTTATTTACTCTACCTATCTAATGATCTGCCAAGATTACTCTGTTTGGTTAGATTTTATTCTCTACCTATAAACATAAAATTCAAAACATGAAATAGCCAAGTTTAAAAAATTTGACTATCATGGATTGTGGCATGAGTAACAAGCTGCACACAATATTTTATTATACAAAAAGTAAATAGTAGTGGCCTTTTGACTTGCTCACTTTCAAAGTCTCTTTTTGTCTTTTGGGGTTCATATATTCTCATTTTTTTTTGCCTTTTCATTCTTTTTGTCCTTGATTATTCTTTTAGGACATACCCTCTTTATATTTTTTAATTTTTAATATGGAAAACATTTGTAGAAAGCAAAGGTATGTACAATATTACAAGGCTTAATCTCAGTCATTCAAAATTATGACTCCTATTGGTATAGGAACCTAACAGTGGCTCCACTTGGGGATGGCATTTTTTAGTGAAATTTCAAGAACTTTGTAGATCAGTAGCCTTTGAATTTATATTGATATTACCTTGCCAAATGTTCCTCTGTGCTTCTGCATTATTAATACTTATGACAGTGAAGTTTCCAAAGCTTAGGGCCTTCTCTTCAGGCTTCAACTTCAAAAAATCACCATCCAATCCAATCTAGACTTTTGAAAATAAAATATGCTCTAATGCAAAGTGAGAACTAGTAACGAGGTTCAAAATAGTGTTTGAGCATTCGACCATTCACTGGCCCACCATATGCTTCTATACCATCCATTTCTCTTAGGAAGAAATCAGTATTACCTCTGAAAGCATAAATGAAATATGGGCCTTTCCATAGAAAATCAAATTTCCCATGTTTACCTTTGTCCTCCCTCCTTGAATCCCACTTGAGTACCTTGTCACCAAGGTAGAAATATTCAACCTTGGTTCTCATATCAAAAGTCTTTTTAATCCTTTCCTGCACAACTTGAAACCTAATATATACTTCCTCCCTGGTTTGTTGCAGGTGAATTGTTTGGTTGATTCTTCTTTGGATACTATTTGGTTCAAACTGCATTTCTTGAAGTAACTTCATCACTGGTGTTCCCGAGGAAGATGGAAAATAGCTTCCATTCAATAAACTAGTTGATAGGGAGAAGTACCAACTGATTTCTTAGTGGTTAGTCTGTCTGCCCATAAGGCATTGACTAGCTTTTTATTCCATGTTTTCTAATTGTCCTCTAACAACTTTTTAATGATTTTTACCAGGCTTTTGTTTGAGGACTCTGCTAGTCCATTTCCTTGAGGATAATAGGTTGTGGAATCGCCTAGGGTTATATGGTACTTGTTGCAGAAATCTATCATTCTTTTGGATTTAAAGGTTGTTTCATTATCAGTAATGAGCTTAGTTGGACATCCAAACCTATATAGAATATGGGTTTCAAGTAAGGTTATGATAACAGTATCTGTGGCATTCCTTGAAGGTATGGCCTCTATCCATTTTGTGAAATAGTTTGTTGTTGTGAGGATCCATTTGTGTTGGGCAGAGAAGGGTGGGTGAATTTCACCAATGAAGTCTAAACCCCATTGTTGAAAAGGCATTTCAATAGAGATTGGCTTTAAGGGTAAAGGTAAGAGCTTTTTCCTTCCCTCAAAAATTTGACATTTGCGATAGGAGGTCACATATTTCTTGACATCAGAAAACAAAGTTGGCTAGTAGAAACTAGCTCTAATAATTTTATCTGTTGTGGTTTTCCAGTAAAGGTGTCCTCCATATTCACCTGCATGAAACTCTTGCAACACCTTGCCAGCTTCATATTTTAATAGGAAATTGAGAAAATGCCTTCATGATCTATCCAAAACAAAGCATTGTCTAATATACAAAATTTTAAGGATTTCATCTTTAAAAACCTATTTTTAGTCCTAGATAATTCAGGAGCAGCTTGTAGATTCAGTAAAATGTATATAATATTAGCATACCATGGTGATTTAATAAAGGCCTGGCGTATTAGTGGAGTCACCATCTCCTCCTCATCATCTATTGCTGCAATGAAGTTTATATCTAAGGCCTGACAGCTTGATTCAGCCATGAGCTTGCCTAAACCTTGGCCCTTATTTAACTTAGTTGGTTTGATTTCAATATCATATTCTAGAATAGTAGCAATCCACTTTCTTCTTTTTCCATCTGGACCTTCCTAAGTTAGGATGTCTTTTATTACTGAATTAGTAACATAAGCTACTATTTGAGAATATAATATGTATACACTAAAATCCTTAATGGCTTTGACTAAAGCCAATGTTTGTTTTTCCCTTATATTGTATTTCAAAGGGGCATCTCTTAGGTATTTTCTAAAGAAAGCAATGGGTTGTTCATAGCCCTAATCTTTTTTCTGCAACAAAATTGCAACTACTGTGTGCTCAGAAGCAAAGGAAAATAAAATGAAATCTCTGTCAAATTTTGGACTGATTAACACTGGTGTTTTAGTTAAGGCTAGTTTGATTTATTTAAAGGATTTCTTAGCCTCAACAGTCCATTTTATAGTCGAATATTTCTTCAGCATGTTATTTAGTGATCTAATTAATTCTGCTAAATTAGAAATAAATCTTCTAAGAAAGTTAATTTTCCCTAAGAAAGCTTGCAATTCTCTAATGTTCCTGGGATATTGTATCTATAAGATGGCTTCTATTCTTGCAGGGTCTATTTAGATACCATCTTTTGAAATTATATGACCTAATAGCTTTCCTTCTTCTAACCCAAACAAAGACTTCTTGGGGTTCAAAGAAATTCCATATTTCCTGCATTTAATAAAAACTTGCCTAAGATGATCCAAGCGTTGGTTGTCAGATTTTGAAAATACAGTAATGTCATCTAGACATATCACTAGGAAATCATGGATTTCTTTAGCAAAGGCTATATCCATAGCCCTCTAAAAAGTGGCTTCTGAATTCATTAGTCCAAAAGGCATTTTCGCATACATGAATGTGCCCCAAGGAGTAGTGAAGGCAGTTTTGGCTTGGTCATTAGGATGAAATAAAATCTGATTGTAACCAGAAAACCCATCCAATAATGAGACTTTGGTTGCTCCAACTACTCTCTGTAAAATGTGGTCCATTTTGGGTAGAGGGTAATTGTCTTTTAATGACACTTTGTTGAGGTTTCTGATATCCACATAGAGTTTGATCTCACCAGTTTTCTTCCTAGTTGGCACTAAGTTTGAAACCCAATCAGAAAATTTGATTGGTGCAATTATCTTAGCATCATACATCCTTTGAATTTCCTTTTCAATAGCAGGTAATAAGACAAGATTAATCCTTCTTAGTTTTTGTTTGAAAGGCTTTTGATTTTCTTTTATAGGAATGGTGTGTTGTATGATGTTGGTGTCATAGGATTCAAGGTCCTCATAACTCCAAGCAAAGACATCTTGAAATTCTTTTAGTAATTCAATGTATCTTACTTTTTGATTTGGAGGTAATGATTTTGAAAGTTTGATCAATTTTGGATTTTCATCAGTTCCTATATTACATTCCTCTATATCAGATTTCAAAGGTTCCATTTTGGGTTTCCTAGGAACATCATTAGAATCAAACAAATCTTCCAAAGGGGTTAATCCCTTACGTAAGAAATTATATTTGAGTTTAATTGCTTCTGTGTCTTCATTAAATTATTTCATCAATCTCAACTTGCTCTAGGTTTTCTACATCCGATTTAGTAAATTTAGTAGGATGAAATCTATCTACTTCTTTACCTTCTATCTGATTTAGTTTTATATCATTTTTAATGTTAGGATCTGTTGATGTGTCAGTATCTATATTGCTATTTACAAATTCTTCTTCTGAGATTAAAAAGTTGTTTATCTGCTTGTCATCAGAGAATATTTTCCAGTTCTTCAAATTATCATGAATTGCAGGTCTGTGCCTAACTTCAGCAGTGTATTGATAGTTAGGTTGAAAGGGTAACTTGTAAATGCTGGCAAACATTGCTAAATTATGAGTCTGCGTATTGTGTTTTCTAGGAATTACTGCAAACTTAGTTTCTAAGAAAGTGTTAAGTATTTCTACAATGGTTCCTCTATAACAACTTAATCTAGGGTCCTTTGTCATATATACAGCATCAATTTGTTTTATAACTAGTTCAGAGTCTCCCATGACAGAAATTCTTTTAGATCCTAGATTTCTAACTAATTTAAGACCTATAATTAGTGCTTCATACTCTGCCATATTGTCAGTACATTTAAAATTCAGTCTGTATGAATGGCCTTCTGAGTGATTATTCTCCAGATTGTATATCCATACTCCTGCTCCTGCTCCAAACTTATTGAATGACCCATCAAACTCAAGATGCCACAATACCTCATGTTCATAATTTTCATCATCTGGTGCAACAAACTTTTCCTCATTTAAAGAAATTTGGATACCTAGTTTATTGGAAAGTTCAAAAGTTTGGTTAGTTTCATTTTGAATAGAAATTGCAGTTTCTTTTAGTTCTATATCAACACTATCTAAAAGAGTTTCTTGTGTTTGTTCAGCATTATACAGGATAAAGGAATCAATGTATGAATGTATAGAGTAGATAGGAAAGTTTTGAGGCCGCTCCTAGCTACTTACCATGTATTTCATTAAAGTTTCTTGATACAGCTTCTTAGGATGCCAAAACACAGAGATTGTTGCATATGACATATCAAGTTATAGAGATCCCTGAAGTTTGGCTCCCCATGACCTGGATAAAAGCATGCCATACTTTGGCGGGATGTCAGCAACCACAATATCCATAAGAATGCTCTTGGCAGGATATTGGACTAAGGTAACATAGAGGTCTTTGATTAATCCTAGACACTACACTTGACTAGAGTCAAATGAAAATAGGTCCTTGTAAGGCCTTGTAATGTCTAGGTTTAATTTTTCCATTACTGATTTGGGCATTAAATTGTGGGAGGCACCAAAGTCCAACATTGCATTGTGTAGGATTTTATCATGGATACTAAGGCTAATGTAGAAAGGTGGAACTCCTCCTTCTAATGGTTTTCCATTAATATCTGGACCAAATATGAGTTCTGGTTGGTCATCAAACAAATTGACTGAATCCTCATTCTCAGCAATGTTCAGGGTCTGGTTTATCTGTGCTTTGTATCATGTTTCATTCTTGATCAGTTCTGTTAAAGGAACTGAAATCTTTGGTTTGGCTACCTCTACTCCTAGATTAAAAGGCAAAGGGGTTTTCTCCATTTGAGGGTTTTGAATTTTCATAGCAGGATTTTGAGTGGGATGGTCTTCTCTCCCTTTATTTGGGACCTCTTTTTGTGGGTTTTCAAATATAGTCTTTTGAGGTGTGTCAACTGGTTTTTTAGAGGGAATTGAAGTGGAGGGTTGCTCATTAGAAGGTTGATTAGGGGTTATATCTACAATGGTGGGGCCAGAAGGATTCTGGTTTTGTCTGGGGAGAATCTGGAGGATTTTAGAAACCGGGGCTTCTTTGATTTTCTTGGGTTGATTTGACATGGTTTTCTTGGTTTGATCGGGGATATCAAAATTCTTTTTACTCCTTAGGTTATACTGTTTATGTACTTCGAAGATGGCAGAATCATATCCTTGTTTATAATCAAATGACTCTCTAGACAGGATTTGCAATTACTGCAGCATATGCAGTTCCTGCTCATCTTGAGTTAGAAAAATAGTATCATCATCACTAATTCCCATCAAGTTAATTTGTGTATCTTCTTCTCGACCTTCAAGCTAGGATGTTTTTGCATAATTTTCTTGAAAAGGAGGCCTAATATTCTGATTAGGTCCATTTTTCCAGTGTTTTGGTTTTGGTTTTTCCTAAAGTTTGGGTTTCTAACTGGAGTTGCTTGTTGGTTATCCCATTGAGGTTTCCTCTCCATATTCTCTATTCTATCCATTAACTTTTCCATACCTTTAGCTAAACTATCTATTTTAATATCAGAGGGTGAAGGTTCATCTTTAGCATTTCCTCTTCTTTCATTCCTAACTCTAGCTCTATTAGCTAATAAATTAGCCTCTACACTTACTGCTACACTTTGCATATCTTCTAGGGTTGGGGGGTTTCTTTCCCTAAGTTGAAATGCCATATTTGTGTCAAAACTATAAGGGAACTTTAATAAAGCTAATTCAGGTGGGGGCCTCATATTAACTTGGATGGCATCATATATACTGTTAAATCTAGTGCAGTAATCTTGAACAGTTTCATTTGGTCCTCTTCTAATATTTTCATACTCGGAAAGGATTTGTAGGGATTCTTTTTCTTTTCCCATCTATTCAAAAATTATTGATGAAATTCTTCTAAACTATTAATACTATTATCAGGTAATGCTCTAAACCATTTCCTAACATCACTAGCTAAAGTCTGAGCGAATAGTCTCATTTGAACATCCACAATATCTATTTCATGTAGTTCAAAGTAATATTTCATCTTATTGACATGGTGTTGTGTAGTGTAGTGTCCTATGCCATCAAATTGGACAAATTTACTTTGGTAGTCTGTTGGCATAGCACCAAGTGGGGCAGGTAAGATAAGGGGAGGATATCTATTGGCCATGGCTGTAGGTTGGGAGGGGTTAAGATGTGGAGTTGAGGTACTCAGAGGTGGGACGGTAGTGGATGAAGGACCAGGAGTAGTAGGTGATGGATGGGATATGATAGGTTGGTGAGGAAGAGTAGGTACAAATGGTGGTGAAGAGTGGATTTCAGAAGGTTTTATTGATGAATTTGAAGGGAATAATGGTGAACTCAAAGAGTTGGAAGATTGTTTAGAAAGCTCAGGGATCTTAGTAGTACTAAGGGATGATTGTGGAGAATTCAGAATATATTCATCAATTGACTGATTGGCCTTTTGGACTTCAAGGTTTGCAATGAAATCAGGGTCTAGAACAGTATCATATATTTCACTTTCAGACTTTGATTTAAATAATGACAAATCAAATTTCTCATCAAAGGGAAGATCTTCTAAAAACAACCACTCATCAGGAGATGAATTAGCTTTAAATAAGGGTGTGTAACTGGTTGAACTTTCTTCCTTTTTGGATTTTCTTGAAATCGGGTTGGGATTATCAAATACTGGGGTAGGGTTTGGATCTGGGTTAGCCCTAGTATAATGGGTTCTCCTTGAAGCCAAAATTTCAAAAAATTTCTAATTGTTTTTTTTTTGTGAGAAATAATTTCTAATAAATTACTTTAAGAGGCTCAAAATATATAATTAAAAATTTCTTAAAGCTTTATTAGGACTGAGGGTTTGTCCCCAGTATGGTTTCCACTATGTGATCACTCAGAAATTTTCCCTAGAAGTTATTAAGAAGAAAAAGGTTGAGGTAACCACAAACCAATCTTTTAATTATAGGCTCTAGCCAACCTATGACTCAGAGAGGGCTCTCTCTATATGTTTTAGCTTTGTTTGCTGAGATTTTAGCCTAGTTCTTAAAGTTCAGGGGGTTTTTTGATTTGTATTGGAGGTTGGATGGTGGAATCCTTAAACAGATGGATAGAATGATGTCTCTGGCTATTGGGGTATGGAGTCAAAGAAGGGCAGCAAAACTAGGATTAACTCATTAAAGGGAGTATTCAAAGGGCAAGCTAGTAGAGTGAAATACATGTCTTTAAATCAGATGGGTGAAATGATCTTAACAGGGTGAGAGAGCACTTAAGAATTCTCAAACTAGGATTAAAATGAGGAACAGAGGATGATCATGAGTAAAGGGTAGTTAAGAATCCTTTACTATAGACCAGAGGGAAACTACCTACACTAAGGAGCAATCAAGAATTCCTTAACTTAGATAATTATCAGAAAACATAGAAATGCATAATAGTTAAAACAGAGTGCAGTAAAGCAAATTCTGAGATATCATTCCATATTATAGCATTTATATTTCAGATACATTTAAGAATATGGAAAAAAAATTAAAGAAAAATGACAACACAAGAGAAGATACTTGTCTGTATTTTGCACTACACATGAATCTAGTGAAATGTCTTTGCTTTATTCATTAACCCAGCTTGCTAGTCCCAACAATGATACAATAGCTTACAGTCTTTGATCAAGAAGAACTATAGAAATGTTTAAGAATCCACCCTACATACTTTGAATTATGAAGTATATATACAAAAAATTATTACAAAATATCTCAAACTAACTTGACATTTAATTTAGGAAATACAAATATCTTTTTTCAAGAAGATAGAGACAGCTAATGAACTATTTCATGTTGTCCCTTTTTATTTGGTACTGCTAGTTGTTATGGTTAGATTTGTAGCCCTTTACGCTAGCTTTCAGTTGTGGTGTTTCACACTGGAAACTTCTTTACTTTTATCTTTCAGCTGATACTCTTTGATCCTGCTGCCCCGTTTTCATCTGTTTACCTGGTTGTTTTCATTTTTACTGTGTAGTAAATTTTGGCTGTAAATTTATCACAGTATATGATTCATTGTCTCCCACCATTCTGCATCAGATAATTTTACATTCATCATCCTCTTATAGATCTCATCAGCTTCGGTATACTTGGAAAAATTGGGCTTGGTGACGAATAAATGTTTGATCTCATGTTCTAGAGAGAACAATTTTTCAAATGTGTCATACAACACTTTGCCTGTTGGCAGGGATTTTATGGATGAAGAGATGGCATGTTCCTTAGCCAACTACCTGAGTCTATTACCATAGTCCAACTGTGGCATGAGTTTTTCATTGATAACCATTGGACTAGGCACACCCTTTTCCCTTGAAATCTAGAATTTATCCATGAACCTATCAATGGCTACCTACATATTGTGACACTTTTCTTCTAAGTTGAGCATAAGGTTCCTTTTGGAAAGGACCTTCCTTATTTCCAAAATGGTCTCAGTCCTATATTTTACATTTAGTTCATGGATCTTATATCTATTATTTTTGTTAAGGAAGTGGATGAGTCTATTGGCATCCTCAGGCTTATCTCCCAATTCCTCCTGTTAGAGCCTAGATTGACCTCAGGCTGAAGGAAGCCAATTCTAGGGTAACCACAAACCAAGCTTAACATAGTAGCTAGCCCTACCAGGTCGGGAGAGGGCTCTCTCCTTATGAATCTCAGTGGATCATGAACAAGATTTTATGCTAGGTATAGTAGCTTAAAAGGTTTTGATTGAATTTTTTGGTTTTTTCTGGATCAGATGGAGCTGAGCAATTTAGGTCCAGGAAATTAGGTCAAAATGCAAGGTATTCTATGGGGCAAGGTAGGTATAAGCTTTAGCACTTGAATTTGAGTGAAGTGAGATGTCTAAGACTGGTGAGGAGCTGAGGAGGGCATGTAACGATCATGTATCCTTCTCAAACAGAAGAAAACATAGAATACTGAATGATTTCCTAGGTAGAGCACTGCAAACAATGAATTCTACCTATCTATCTTGATATCATTCAGTTAGAAGTAGTGAAATAGATGATGGCATATATAAAACATGTAAACAAGTGATAAAAAAATAAGAAACTATGAAAAATCACCATACCATAGGAATCCCATAAAAATAGCTGCAACTCCTATTAATTTCCCTGCCAAACTGCTTACAATGGTGTACAATCAAGCTCAGAGCATCCAAGTGAATCCAACCTCACCAAATGACCAAGAAAACACATAATATAGACATCTAAACTACTCATCCTCACCTTCAAGGGTCGAATCCATGAGAAGAGAGGGGTTGTTTCAACCATTTCCCAACTAAGAATTGGAATATAGGCAATCAAACAACCTGCCTCTAAAAGAGTGGAAACAGATTCATTTGCCTCAAAACCACCTCTAATTAATGAATCTACCCTCTAATACTATTTTAATATTACATTTACATGCCAGTCATCAATTCCATCAATGAAATCATCCATGAGGAGAGAGAAATCCAATTCACAGTCAAAACGGGTGAATTTTGGTTCCCTGAGCAAAAAAGGCCATAAGCGCAGTGCCACTGGCCAGAAGTGTAGCAACACTTTCAGGTCACTTTTGGAGGCCTTCCCGGCATCCAAATTGAGCCCATGATAGTTCATTGGAAAGGTATTCAAGTCTAGGTTTTGGAACACCTATAATTTTTGAATTTGGAGGTCATTTGCCCCCTAAAAATTTTAATCTCCCAACACTGCTTCTGTGTGTCCAAAAAGAGGCAGAAAGGTCATTTTTTGGTAGTTTTTGACTTTTTGGTGAACCAGATCTGCTCCAAAACTTTGTAAAATTGCTAGGGTGCATGTCCTCATCATTCTGAATCCAAAAATGTCAACCTTTTCTCTAATGGGTGCCTTAGTAAAAAGCACAGCGCCGAAGGCATTGCGCTTCTGGGCAAATTTTCTATGTTAAGAATTTCAAAACTACAAAAACTCCTCAAATTTTGCCCAAATTTTGCATGGAGAACCACCATCAAGTGCTTTGGTTGGCCAAGGAGGCTTCAGCCAATATCTTCAACCTATCTTGCTCTTTCTTTCCCTCTAAGGCTCTCCTCAACCTAGCTTTTAGCTTCTTGATCCTCATGTTACAAATTTTTTTACGAGCCATGTAATGGTATGCCATGTGTCAGAGCATTTTCTTATCCCTGTTGGCCTTGTCAATGAGCCCTTCAAGATGTAGGTTGACTCTTTCAAGCCAAGTTTCCCTATCTTGTTCAATGGGAGTCAAAGTGACATGAGCCTCTTTGTCACTTTGCCTCTTTATCTTCAGTAGCTCAAGTTCCATGAGGACCTATTTATGACTTAGTTGTTTGTTTTCTTGCTCCAGGTAAGTGATGTCAAACTTAGCTCTCTCTAAGTTGTCTTTCAAAGCTTGTATTTGGGCTTCTTTCTCCTGAATAATGACATCTTTAACATTTTCTCTCTCTTGAGCCTCTAGATCAATGATCTCAGTGTCATGCTACTCGGGCTCATCATCATGCTCCTCCAACTGAAATACCCTTTCTTGGTCATCATCCAAGTCATCTTCTTGTAAATTTTCCTTGCCTTTGTTTAGTTACCCAACCTGTACCTATTTTTTCAATGTAGAAGGCAAATCCCATTCCACACCTTATGGAGATAACATTTTCCTGTGGACTAATGAAGAAGGCAAGGTCCCTTCCACATATTGTGGAGTAAACACTTGCCTAGCAGCTGCAAACAACTTCCTTTACCATCTTTGATATGTCAATAACACTAGTATCTCAACAGTTCTAGTCTTTTTGGCCTTCTTATTTGTCTTCACCTGAGCACTGCTGCAAGGTCTTCCTTGTCCATGTTTTCTAAGTTTTGAAGTTATGTACCCCTAGAGAATGTTTGGAAGGAGTGAGTATGGGTGATTTAGGAGTGAAGGGATGGGAGATGACCTTATGGGCTGGAAAATGAATGAGGGAGTAGGAATGATAAAAATGAAAGGGAGTGCTTGTTTTGTTTGAGAAATTGCCCTTTGGGAAGAGGGATAAAGGGATAGGAATGATATGGAATAAGGATAAAGGGATAAAGGGATAGGGAAAGAGTTTAGAGTTGTAGTGATAGGAGGAAAATTGAGGGTTTAGGGTTTTAGGCATAGTAGGGGCAAATTTAGGGTTTCATATTTACCATGGGAAATGATGCTTAAAAGTTTGATTTGCAAACCAAAACTGAAGTGAGGGAGGTAAAATTACTTGCAACGAAGGTAAGAGAGGGAAATTTTGAATTTTCTTGAATTTTTTATGTTTTTAAGCTCTCCTTCCAAAAGCGTAGCGCCACTGCCAAAAGCGCAGCACCACTGCCAAAAGCGCAGTGCCACTGTCAAAAGCGCAGTGCCACCATGCCAAAAGCGCAACACCACCTTCAAGACAACGTTTGACTACCTACCCGATGTCTAAATTAGGTGTGGGATAGCTAGTTGGAAATATTTTCAAGTCTACTTTCCATAACATCTTGAATTTTTCAATTTGGAGTTCATTTTCCTTGTAAAAAGCTCAATCTCCCAAGATTGGTCAAAATGTGCAGAATGGGGCTACCAAAATGCATATTGTTGTTGCAGTCAACTTTTGAAGGTCTGACTCAACTCCAAATTGAGCTCATGATAGCTCATTGGAAAGATATTTGTGTCTACGTATCAGTTGTTACATCAAGCAAGTAATTGGGTCATTCCATCTAGGAGAAAATTTTATTTTACCAAGGTCACTCCATAGGTGCATTAACCCTCCTGAGGCAAATGATGTTTTCGATGTTTCTCCCAAACCATGAAACCTATATAAAAAATGAAAGAGGTTTTTCTTCTTGGGTCAATTATGGACAAAAACCTCTCTCACATTTGTCAAATTCATCTTTTCTTGCTCAGAGACACAGTTTGAAGAAAAATCGTCCCTTATGTGTGGTGAATGGCTTGTTCCTTGGAATGACTTCTCGACAAATGATGGAGACCTGATTTTTATGATATGAAATGGCCTCATGCCTTCTGATATCCCTTATGCCTCCTCTACTCTGATATCTCTAATACCATAGCCAACCCTAGCTCAGTGGGAAAGGAATTTAGGGTTTTAGTGCTTGTTTCTCTTTTGCTTTTGCAGGTGAATTAGTGCTCATGATGACTTGATTTTTGCAATGGCAGGTGCTTGGAAACATCATCAAATGATTAGGAGCACCTAGGAACCAATATTACGTATGGAAACATAAAATTACATAAGCAATGAAGATAAAAACAAAACACTCTATTTTCACCTCAAAACAAGTTTTGAGGGGAGAACCACATTAGGCTTTCGAAATGATAAATTATGGCTTTACCAATCATTATTGGCCTCCTCATGTCCTTGATGATCATTATTGGCATGTAATTATTGGATTTGACCATGGTGGGACCCTAAAACCTAATGAAACCAAACCCTAAGATTTAAAAATGAACTGCAGAGTAAATATGAACCATGACTGAACTATATGGAATAGGATCAGCAAGTACAGATCATGAGGGAAAAACTGAAGAAAACCATACCATCAAAGAATCCATGACCTAATGGAATGCAAACTCATCAATATGGGACTCCTACTATGAAATGCAAAAGAGCATATTTTGATCACTGATGGCAGTGTGAAGACACTGACACTAACACCTCCTTCACTTTCTGGATAGCTTCTGTAGCTACCTCTACTAACTCTGTTTGTTCAAAAATAACTTGGATTGATGGCCAAATATCATTGACAGATTCAATGATATTGGCCCACAGCATTTACTTGGTTTTTCCAAGTGGTTTCTCCAACGTTAAGTCCTTCTCTAGGAATTTGATTCTCTCACCCATTATCTGGGCCTTTTGTGTTTCTTCTTTTTTCTTGAGTTGGGAAAGTTTGCAGTTAGTTTCCAAACTTGCCACCTTTTCTTTTAGTATTTTCATCTCTGTAGCATGGATAGACATCTCTTCCATGGCTTTAGTCAATTCTTATGCTTTCTCTCCTGATGCACCTTTTGTTGCTGTAGATTCTGCTGTGATTGGCAATGTTGTGGCAGGTGGAGCTGTGGGTGCTAGCGATGCTGCCAGTGTAGAAGGAACTGTTGTGGATATTGTAGGGATGACATCCTTGGAATTTGTGGCCATGTCACTTTGCTTATATTGAATTAAAGTGTCCAACTCCTTCTCTGTCTCCTCATGTTTGGTTTGATTCTCTATGACTTCTAGAGTTTGAGGACGATGCAGCTGAGGTATTTTCAATTACCTCTTAAGTGGAACAATGTCTTCATTTTTATTCTTTATAAGCTACTCTATAGCTTTTATATCCTTGGGATCATGTCCTAATTCAATTACTAAGTCCTCTAAGGACTTGATCCTTGTATCCTTGGCCTATGAGGAGGCCTTTTCTAACTAAAATTGTGCAGATATGTTGTTCAAAGAATTTTGTAGCTGATGGGAAGCTATGGCTTTACCTGTTAAGGTGGAGTATATCATCTCTCGAACCTATTTGTGTAGTTCAATCTGGTCTATGGGATGAATATCCCTTGACAACACTTCAAAATCCAACTTTTTGAAATCTGGTGTTGTCTTGGGCTGCTGACCTATAGGCTTAACAAAAGTCATCTGCAGCTTTCCCTCTTTAAGGTCAAAAGCTGACATTAGCCTTGTTTGATTGGTGGGAGTTAGTTTCAAGTATTGGGAATATGTTTGGGCCTTAAGCTTCTCATTTCTTTCTCTAATTTCCTTGATATCTTGGTCTTTGTCAGCAGGCATTCTAAAGGAAGACACTTCAACACTAACTTGCCTTTCCAACATCTGAGTCTATGATGTGGTAGGGTCTTGCATGCCTTCAGATAGAGTGGTAGGCCTACTTCTTTCTGCCCCTATGTTGGTCACCTGAGCTGAATCTTCTGTGTATTCCTGCTCAGAGGTTGGATTTAGCCTTTTCCTCTCGTTTGATTCCTGTTGCAAATTAGAGGTGTCCATTCCTAAAGTGGAAGCCCCCTCTCTATTTTTTTTGGGGATATTCTCCTCATTCTAAGGAGTCTGCGTGACTGGAGGGGTACTCAAGGTCCTTTCTGGTTCTTCTAGTACCTGCAAAAAAGAGTTGTTATCAAGCTGCTTTTCTAAATCAATTAGGGCATTTTCTACATCTACTTTGGTGTTGTCTTGGTCTACTAGGGTACCTTCCACCCATTCTGTTTGATTGCCATATGCCTCTATTTCTAGTATGGGGTGGTGGATGAAAGGTCCTAGCTTGACCTTTTGTCTTTTCTTGGTAATGAATTCCAAAGGGTCATATCTTCATACAAAAATCCTTTGGAACTTCATTCTTTGCAGGAGTAGGTCTACCTCTTTCCCTGCATCTCTAGAATTGCATATGAAGGGACCTAATTGATCTTTGATTTTGAAGTTGGCCTTCTTCTTGGCATTGACGAAGTTGACTTCATCTACATTGATGATTTGTCTATAATATTCTAGGGCAAACAACCTCATGGGGAGGTATCTTGGCAACTTATATGCTGCAAGCATGCAACCATATATTCTGATTTCTGTATGGTTCTAGTAAAGGTACTAGTCACCCACTTTGGTTTTCTTAGACAATTGAAGGACCCTTCTTATTTATGGACTGATTCTAGGAGGAGGGCTTCCAATCAACATTGGCATGAGTGGATGTACAAATAAATCAATGAAATCAGAATAAGAGTATGGAGACTGATATTGGTGGACCAATGGGGTCCAAAAAATGACTGACCTAGGTTGACCTTTGGTGTCCATCTTCTGAAGGGTGAATGGGAATTTAGCGGGTTGATAATACAAGAACATATGGTATAAGACTAAGAAATACTTGAAAACTCTTTCATTGTTTATTCTAAGGAATTGCTCATGCATCCTATCAGCTATAAATTGGGCATAATCATAAATGACAACAGGAGGCTACCCTGGAGTGTAGATGGATATGAAGGAAAGGATTATTTCATCAATGTATGCACTTGTGGAGTAACCCAAAACACAAGATATCATGGCTACAATGTTCTAACCCCATGGGGAAAAAATAGTAGCTACATATGGGGGGGAGTCCCTAGGGATGTGTTTCTCTTCTCTAATGAAGGTTTGGAACAGTTGGGCCAATTTTGCAGAGCTAAGTTTGGGATACAATTCCAACAGGTCTCCAGTTGAGAGGGGAGTTAGGTTTGGCCCTTGTTGGAGTTGCAACATTTCATTAATGGACTTAGCAGTGATGGTGAATAAGACCTTATGATCATGAGACATGATGGTTCTATGGCTAGGGATGTAGCATGCATAGCACATATGTACAAACTCTGGAAAAATGTGGACTTGAGGGAACTGGTACTTGGGAAAATTGAACTCCCAAAGGCCAAATTCATCAGCATGGTTCAAGTACTTGTCCCTACTTTGGCAATGTACTTTTAGCACGGGTTCTAGGGCAATGGTATCTTTTATCTGAAAATCTTTATCAATTAAAGGAAGGTGTTCTAGGTCTAAGTGAGGTGTAGAGATGGGCCTTTCATCCATTGCACTTAGGGTAGCCATACTCAGTTCTTGTGGATTTGAGTGTGGGGGGTGATTCAGAGTTTATAGGGAAATGGAGGTTTTACAGATGGTTATGACTTAGAGTGTTAAAATTGAAGTAATTTTGATCTTTTTTCCTTAATTAATAGTGTTATTCGAGTGAATTGACTTGGAAATTGATAAGGGAGTTGGTTTTCCATGGTTAAATACCTGGAATTGGGTGAAATTATCTGTAAATGGTAGTTGATGGTGGTTGCAGAGGTTCGTACGGTTCTGTTACGGACTGATGGATGAGTTGGGTGGTTTGAAACGTCTGTGGAGCAATAGTGGAGGTCTGTAAGCGAATTTGTTGTTTGCAAGGGTCGCAATGGATTTTCTAAATTCTTAGTGACAATTGAACAGAAAGAGTGAAAAGAGGGGTAAATTAGGATTTTATAGGAAAAACGGTTAATTTTAATGGGTTCACTAATTGATGAACAGTGATGATTTTCGGTTGAATAGGGGAAGTGGTTTTGGAGGGCCATCGCACCGCTTTTGTGGTGCGGGTAGTATTCGGGAGGGGTCGCCTGATTCCATGCATCATTTGACACATAGCATTGGGGACGGGAGGAAAACCACCTTATCGAGTAGGTAAAGGGCGGACATCGAGTCAGCCCGATTTGGATGCGAGTCGTTGGATGTGGGAGAGGGACATTCAATGGTGATTGGGAGGCGAAGCTCTGCGACGATTTACACAAAGGGTTTATGGGGGGGCCATGGGTCTAATCACCGATGATAAAGGATTAGTTTAATACTTAATCTCCTCGAGGTGCTTTAATTCAAGATTAAGGACTGAGGGTGGGGTTGTTAACATATTTTGTGGGATATCGGGTTGTAATATAGTTTATAAATAAACTAAGGGGTGGGGTTAATTTATATAAGGGAGTTAAATGTATAAGGGACAATGGGTTTTTCGGAAATTTATATAATAAAGTTAAAACATTAATATGAGGTGAAATAAGAGGAAGGGGTATTGCACTTAAGTATACAAAATGTTATGCGCTTTTCATACACTTAGTACTTAGGATAAATGTATTTGGTGGGTTTTTTTGTGTAAAAGGGTTTCACATGGGGGTGAGTCACTTTTCCTAGGCAAAGGTGTTTAAAGCTTAGGAAAAGGGGTTTTCTTAGGGAAATGGATTCTTATGAAGGGGGAATGTGTTTTTGTGAAAAAATTGGGGGGGGGGGGGTCTAATACTTTCCCCTCTAAGTCATTAAGTCGATGGTCCGTCCCTCCAAAATTAAGAGAAATGCTCTAAGCCTTTTTGAATTGTAGGTTTGAAGTACTAAAACTTATTTATGGGAAATTAGTGAAGTGAAGGGGTGAAATGGATGAGGGGAAGTTAAAAAATCATATTGTAAGCCATTACCTTTTCTTACTTCTTATGCCTATTTGAATGATGCATTTGGAACAATGACATAAGTGTTTTTTGTGTAATTACATGACATTTATGCAACCTTTCTACTACTTACCCATTTACTCATCCTACCATTTTTCTTCACTTTATTAGGGTGCATTTAGGCTAGCAAACCCTTATCAGTCATTTTCTTTTCTTTACAAAGTAAACTAACTAATTCTAACCTTATATCATCCAAGGGCTTAGATTAAACTGATGAACACCTTTTATTTACTCTACATATCTAGTGATCTGCCAAGATTACACTATTTGGTCAGATTTTATTCTCTACCTATAAACATCAAATTCAAAACGTGAAATAGCCAAGTTTAAACAAATTGACTATCAATGGGGTCTTAAGACAATCAAGGGATATTATTAAGAGGTTTTTGAGATCATCAAAATTATAAGAATAAATATACATTATGTATGTGTACATAGTAGTAATAATGACAACTTAATTTTAATGGCATAGTTTTTAGGGACCAAATTGGTGTATGAGATTTCTTTATTTGAGAGATGAAAGACCCCTTTTATGTGATGATTCGATTGTTAAAGTCTATGGAGGTCTATCCATATGGTAAGGTTTAATTCCCTTAAGGATTTTTTCTCAAAGCCATGGAGTCATCTTGAAGTAGTAATCAAACACGTGGTCACATCTAAAAAGATAATAGCAAATAGTCTCATGACTTGTGCATGCATGGGTAGATCAAACCATGCCCCCATGTCCTTCAAATTTTATAAGGGCATGATGTAGTAGTTAGAGTGGTCAGGAGGTGGGTTTTGAATTCTGCCCACCTAGGTTCAATTTCACTAAAACCATTTGGCTCATTATGATTAGGTCAGAAAGATAGATGTCCCCTAAATATGTGACTGCATTGTCAGTGTCTTTGGACATCTTTTCCCTTACCAAATCATTTTTTACTTGTTAATACTGGTACTAATATGTGATTTATAGTGATTATTAATTATCACTATAAACATTATGCATAGTTTTTTTTTGTCAAAAAAAATAAAAATATATATACCATACCCTCTATATACTTGTGATCACTAAGTAGAAAACACATTCTTAATATGTTTATTCATCTTCAATATATATATAAAGACATGAAATTACAAAATATCTGTATAAGAGTAATTATGAAAAAAGCTACGTATGATGAGCTGACTATGGAACCAAATCATAGTAAAAGTGAATAAGGGATTAGGCACACTCTTGACCCTTTGGACTTGCTTTGACAAAATATTAAGAATTGCAGCAAATCATTATTAACAAGTTGTAAATTAATGTATATGAACTAATGAGCTGGTTGCATCTTTATATATAAATATATTTATTTATTTTAAAACATAATATGTGATGTCCAAAAAATACCCCAACTTAAATGCCATATATAAAACCTAAATATTATATTCTCCTTACTAACTAACGCCAATATATGGAACGTCTTTTAAAGTTTCATTAATCCAACTTCATGAATCCAAAGAGACAATATATGGAATGTCTTTTAAAGTTTCATTAAAATGGAAAATAGGTATATAACGCTAGCCAAAGGAATTTTTAAAAAAAATGCAATTTTACTGTATAAAAGAAAAATTAACATAAATGAAATTGCCTTTTTCTAAGTTTTAGCCTAATAGCTAGAGTGTAGGTTTAGTCATCCAAATGCCGGACAACAATGTAAAGCATTAACTTTGTGATTAGGCCATCCCTTGAAATCTACAGTGTATAAATCAAGCTAAGTTTGTTAATTCATCAATAAAACCATTAATGTTATAGATTCCAAAAAGTGATCAACAACCTTGCTTTAAGTGATAAATTTGTGCGCGATGATTTACTATGAAGGCAATGATGTTGCATATCGTGAATCTGGCTCAGGTTAATTCAAATTATAATTTAGGGGAGTGGTCAGTATAATTCAAATTATCGATCTGAATCAATGATTATAGATGGCTATTTAAAATTATAGATGATTATTTTTAATCTTATTATGTACCTTTCTATATATATATGCTTATAGAAGGTTCAAATGAATTCATGGAGATCTTGTTAATGTGTTTCCACATTGTTTATAGACATCGATATAAAATGGGAAATTAAGGCAAATGGCAGCGTATCATGGGCCTTCTGATGTAAAACCTCAAAACAATATCATATTTTCTAGTAAATATTTAGTTTAGTTTGAAGTATGGAATGAACATGGATATTGATCAAATTGCAAAATCCCTCCTCTCGTGAAGTAAAATTATAAGTGCGAACACAAACAAATTCCTCTTACCCGATAATGGGTCTAGCCACAACAGATACATTCTATGGAATATTTCCTTAGGTTAGAACAAATTAAGAGGGCCTACTTCTTAGTCCGCTTATCACGTTTGATGACATCCTTGCTTGCCCGCTCCAGCTATCTCTCGCTTCCTTCTTCAAGCACCTGAAACAAATAAACAACAACAAACAACAATCGTGATAATAAACAAATTGTAATTCAACCTACTTAACAAGTCAAGAAACATTAAGCCATGAATATGTAAGATGACAAATCATGTAATAAATCAATCAATAGTTGCATATATTAATATCAAAGAAAGATTACAACCATTGTCTTGACGTTGCAGTCCTCCTCTGACAAGACTAGGTTCCCACACACTTTTGCTAGCATTCCATGATAGCCTCAATCCATAATAGTTTTGAGGCTCTTCCCTTTAGGCTTCACTCCAAACCAAATCACACTTCTCCCTCACACAACTAGTAATAGGTTGTTGTTTACTCCAAACCAAAATAGCACTAGCACACCAACATTAACACTTCAACACTAGCTTGTGCTTGGGAAGAAGGGAGGTTTATATAGGATGAATAGATGGGAGATGGATCCTCTTCTCATGGTAGAAAGGCTTATCCCTTGAGATAGTTCCATCATTATAGGGGAAAGGAGCCTAAATTGACATCCTCGACCCCATCCAACCAAACCATTTACCAGACTTCTGTTACAAAGCTTCTAGAGCTAGAAGCTTTGGCTCTTAATTTAAAGAACTTTCAATAACAAAACCAGCACAACTAGAACACGGCTCAGTCACTCCGGTTGGTGCTAGGGATAGTGCTAATCTCTGCAAATCGGTGCGAGGAAGACAAGGGCCATTAGCATCGGTCTTGTAAACTGAGCAAAACAGAAGTTTCAGGGGAAATGGTGCAAAGGGGAATTGATCTGCTCATGAAAAGGGACACAATGGGAGTTTCTTCATGAAGGGAAAGCATGTGGGGTTCATTGTAGAGGTCCTCCAGGATCAAGGAATGGGAGTTTAGATACAGTGACAACATGTTGTGTAATAGATGCCCCCTATAGCGTGAAGGCCAAGCTAGAGTGAGGGATGAAATGCTTTACAAATCAGTGCAAGGAACCAGTCTAACATCGGAAAACCTGCAAGCAAGTATAGATACATATACATAACTGAGAACTCTTTCAAGTGATACATGAATCGTGGCATGGATGCAGCCATCATAGAATGATCATGTAACTAAATCCAGGTATTGGCGCAGCCATCCGTCAAAGAGGATCATAATGAAACCAAGGTATGGTCGCAGCCATCCAATAATGAGAAGGATCACATATGATAACTCAAGGTTTGGTTGCAGCCAGCCATCTGAAATAGACATGCATATAATCATAACCATGTCACATCACTTCACAACATGGACTTTTGTGATCTGAGTTCAGGGTCTTGCGCTCTAACACGACCTTATCAAAGTACAAATTCTAACATGTGAATAGATGTGTTGACGTCGAATATGCTAGAAAGTCACTTGATTACCAATCAATGATTAAATTGTTAACAAGCGTGAGAGAAACCACCAATAATGACAATGGTGCTCAATATACTATCAGCACAATCCACAGAATGTGAATAGATAAATTGAAGTCGAACACCCGTGAAATCACTCGATCGAAAGCCAATGATGTGAACTTGTCGTCGAGTGCGAAGAACTTGCCATTAGGGCATGCAAGCTCTAAGGTACTGGAAGGGAGTCTCTCAGTCAACTTCCCGGATAATGAGTTGAAGTCGATGGGAAACGACCGTGTCGAAGGAGGGCCATAATGTTTCCCACATCATTGACACGAGACGAAATGATGCAAAATGATTTTGGATGATACAGAGAATCAAAAGTAAGTTTAACTGCAGAAGGACAACTCTTGAACATATCAGCAACACAACTAGAAGTTTGGCAGCTTTTGGATCCATAGGATCGGTGGTCATGATGACGTGGCAAAGATCAAATGGAAGGAAAAAATGAACGGCCCAACCCAGGAAGGTCAACGATACAAAGGAGGATATCCCAACCTGACACAAAGCAGAAAGTGTCATGTTCAAGAGTGAGTTGCTGACACAACTGATAGATTTTCAAATTTTCCCCCACCATGGCAGGTACCCCAATTATTTTTTAATTGCAAGCTTGAAGGGGATATCATATGCTTGCACTGTAAGTTCATCCTTCGAACGAATCCAACCTAGTAATTTTAACGAGCCCTAGGAAGGAGAAGCTCATGTTCGTCATGGTGACGAATCCGATGTTGTTTAATAATTTAATGAGTCGGACAGAGGTGTAACTCGATATCTTTTTTATGTTTAGAGAGTTTGAAAAAGACATAGAAAATAAAACTCCACATGGTCCCTTTTTGTACATTTGTGTCTCTCGAGCCCGAAAAGGTAGAAAATAATACGTGAGAGAACCGCTTGACCATTTCAGTCAAGGAGTACCTTTTTTCATAAATAGTGCCTCCCAACCTGAAAAAGGGGTAAAATTATACTGGGCACATGATGTTTCTCATCCGTTAACGAGTTTGAAATGATAAGGGATCGACCATCTTTTCCCTTTTAAAGGGTCGAAAACGAGCTGAAAGCGAACCCCCCCATTTTATCTTCTTTTACGAGTCAAAAGGGAAGAACACTCTGAAATCTTTTCATATGAGTTTAACAAGTCGAGAAAAGAGCTTAAACGTGACTCGTCATCATCATCGAACATTCATCACCTTTCGCTACACAAAAAGGTAAAGTGTATTATCCAATTCTTGAGGCAAAATAGGTCAAAATATTTACAAAAACCTGATATTTTCATGAAAAAATGTATAAAAAGGAGAAAATTAATTATATTTAAATTACCATTTACCATTTTACCTTTACTGTGAAAAAGTTTTACTCACTTTTTCCCTAATTGTTCCGGAGCAGATTGTGAGAGATCCGAGAGGTCAATCGATGCGCTGCCAGTTCCAAGTAATAACTAAAGCCCTAAGCTCCATTTTCATGTCCTTTATTTCTATTTTTAACCACTTTTTTGGTTTTTTGAGGGGGTTTTTGAAAAACTTTTTCACCCTCGGTCGGCGCAATTTCTGGGCATGGAATCACGCCAGCCGAGGGTGATTAACAAAGCCAGCCACACCAATCAGCACAACTATTTTTAAAACAAGCGCATCGGCACCGTGAATAGGGAAAAACCCTATTTCCTCAAAAAATCACCATTTAAACTCAAATTTTATGGGCCAAGCATGATTGTTGACTTCAATTAATGGCTTTTGCAGGAAAGAATCGTTGAAAATGGTGGACTGGAAAGAACGGGAACATGAGGATGTTGACACCCAAGCAATGAATGACCCAAATTTCCTGGAAGCTTTGAGGGCTTGCGGGCTCCTAAAATTATTTCTCACACCAGGGATGCGGACCTAGCCCGAGTTGCTTTAGTACCTGATTAGTCTTTGGGACATTAATCGGCGGACATTTGTCATTGGCGACTAGGAGCTGGAGTTGGAAACTTCAGATATATACTTCATCATTGGACTATCCCATAGAGGGGAACCAGTGAACTTGTACGGGTCACAACCGATTGGGGAAAGCCTGTCTTCTTTGCTTGTCGAACACTGCCCTGAGGTCCTGAAATCCAAAAGTGGGAAGATAGACATTTCCAGTGTGAGGGATCTAACACTGAGAGTGCTTCTGTTGACTATCAATAGAGTGGTGGGGTCCTAGGCGGAACATGAGACTAACAAGTCGAAGTTCCTTTATGCTATCAACTGTATAGCTCCTACGATCTTCAATTGGGTATAGGCCATGAAGATCAACATCAAACGCCAGCTGTCCAAAGCTAAAGTGGGGAATCTGAAGCAATTTTTCTTTGGATCTGTACTTGTGACCTTCTTCTTGGAACGGGTACCACTATTCCAGTATCAGCTGACTGCGGTAGATCCTCCCATAGCACTCGATCCATGGATGGTCGCTCGAGTCGTTTGAAGCCCAAGATCATTGGGGGTCAACACATGTCATACCGACCTGCATTATTTTCATGGCTATGAAGACAGAAGATCGTCGTGGAGGATTGGCCATAAAGTGGCACTGATTTCCATGGAGATCCAGATATGCTCTTACCAGACGGAGAGGACTTCAATGATGAAGGTAAAAAATCAAATTTCTAATTTTGAGACTTTTTAAATTTTTTTTGGTATATATGCACTTATAACATTTCTCTTATTAATGCAGATGGTGGACCAGAGTGGCCTGCTAGGATGTCCCCAATAGCCAGGCACGTCCCTCGCCCTATCGATGTTATTGCTTCTTATCAGGAAGGGAGTGAAAATGAGGAGGAGATCACGAGAAACCTTGAGGGGTTGACTCGTGGTATCCCGGAGTATGCTTGGGTAGGATACATTCCACGTCAGTACCAGAGACACACGGTGGGGGTCTCGAATCGGATCCGCCGATTACTGACTCGTGTTGCACGAGCCATATCATGCTACCATGATCACCATGCTGATTAGTTTCTAGGTCCAGCACTTACATTTTTTGAGGCGTGCGGCCACGGATATATGAGGCCTGCGAGCCACTAATGTTATTTTAGACACATATATTATTTTTTGGGGTTCTGATGTATCAAACATTATCACCATATATATATATAGATATATATATATATGTTGTATTTTCTTGTCTGCGTGCCACGGATATATGAGGCCTGCGAACCACTGATGTTATTTTAGACACATATTATTTTTTGGGGTTTTGATGTATCAAATATTATCACCATATATATATATATATATATATATATATATATATATATATATATATATATATATATATATATATATATATATATATATATATATATATATGTTGTATTTTCTTGTCTACTATGGTACAAATGGTTTGTTTTATCTTTTCACATGTTTCGTAAATGTCTATCCAACACATGATTAGCTAATGCATATGTCAATGTATTCATGCGTCTAGGAATATGATGTTATGTAATGTAATCAAAATGTCTTTCCAATAGATGGATACAGAGATACATTCTCAATATTTGAGGGTTTCTAAAATAATATTACCCGTTGAATTGAAGGACAACAAGCTTTGAATCCAGGTTGACAACCAATTCTCTGATGCCCGGAGCGATGGCCTCTGACAACAGTTCGATGACCGTACTGTATTTAGCAATGTTGTTAGTTGTGTGACCTAGACAGATACCTTGAAGGTCAATCAACTCACCATTAGGGTCATAAATAGCCCATGTTTTGGATGATAGGTTCTGGGTACTACGACAAGCACCGTCAGTGAAACCAATGTGGGGATTTGTAGACATGTGCAAAGAAAAAAGAGCATAGAAAACAAGAAAGTTGTTTGAAAACTATCACACAAAACCACGCTGCACAAAATGAATGATACACTAATGTTCACAAGTAACCATGCAAGATGGCCTAAGCATAATACTTCTTGAGGTAAAGCCCGTTTCGGGGCTTATCGAGAGGATTTCCTTCATAATCAATAAGCTCATAGGCTCCTTTCTGCAAAATGCGTTTCACGATGTAGGGACCATGCCACATGGATTTGAACTTGCCTACCCAGGCTTATCATTAGCTTGGTCGTATAGTAAGACCAAATCACCCTCAGAGAATGCGTGAGGGGAGACCGACTGATTGAAATGGGATTTGACCTGTTTATTTTGTGCTTCGATGACCAAGGTGGCGAGACGGCGAGTCTCGTCCAATAGTTGTAAATATAAGAGGTGTTCCCTTGAGGTGATTTTTCGGGGAGGAGTTCAATAGCTAACTTGAGTGAAGCAATCTCGCATTTGATCGACAATGTTGCTTCCAGACCATAGACTAGCCGGAATGGTGTGAAACCAGTTGTGTCTTTGGTTGAGGTTCGGTAGGCCCATAGAGCTAAAAAGAGCATGAGATGCCAATTTTACTTGTGCATCCCAATAGTACGCTGAAGCATTGTGACCAAGACTTTGTTCATGGCTTCAAATTGGTCGTTGGCCTAAGGGTAATATGGGGTCGATCCATCGTGGCACAAGCCCAATGCAGATGTCAGCTCAAGCATCATGTAATCTCAGAAATAGGAGCCATGGTCTATGACAATGGCTTGGGGTATGTCGAACCTAGAAATAACATGGTTGAAAAGGAATTGAGTCGTCATCTTACCATCTACAGAGTATGTAGGCATTGCTTCAACCCATTTGGCGAAATAATCCATAGCAACGGTAATATAGTCATGCCCCCTGGCCGAACGAGGGTTACATGTCATATAATTGATGCCCCATTTGGCAAAAGGACCAACGGTAATGACGGGGTGTAGATGAGCGGGTAGGGCATGCCTCTTGCATTGGTAAATTTGGCATTCGTGGCACTAGCAAACAGTAAGAATGTAGTCTTTGAAGATAGACAACCAGAAATAACCAACGCAAAGGATTTTTTGAGCTTTAGCGTAACCAAACATATGACCACCACATGCCCTGGAGTGGCATCGGTGAAGAACAGAATCGACATCGACACAGTACAAAGTATCGCCAATAATATGGTAGGTTGGGAGTGATGTCGAATCCTATGGCGATCATCCTTGTTCAACGCGAACCGGAACATGGACGTTTGGAGATACACGATGATATCACTGTACCACGGATCAAGGGTCCTAATCAGAAAGAGGGTCTCATCCGAAAGTTGTTCATCTGCACTAGCAAGGAGAGACTTAGAGGGAAGGGAAAAAAATCAATTCGGTGAAAACAAGCAACTTCTTGGATTTGTCCGTAGTAAATACCAAATCGAATTCTTGCAGGATCACGATCCATTTAGAATATTGCCCCCCAGCAACTAACGAGTCAGGATATAGGTCATAGGGTTGCATTCAGAAATCATTGTAGTCATGCGCATAAGGATATAGTGTCGAAAGCGTTGAACAGCCTAGACGACAGCCAAAGCCAACTTCTCGACATGTGCATAATGTTTTTCAGTGTCGAGGATATTCTGACTGAGGTAGTAGATCACATGTTCATTTCCTTCATCACCGTGTTGGACCAAAACCATAACTATGGTGTTGGGGCCGCGGCTAGGTAAAGGAAGTAATCTCGATAATAGTCTGGCGGATGCAATAGAGGAGAATTTATGAGGACGGCCTTGAGATCGTTAAAATATTTTTGGGCCACCTCATCCCATAGAAAGGGCGTTCTTTGTTTTAGCAACTGGCTAAATCCTGTAGCTAGCCCGACATAATTGGGTATAAAACAATGGAGAAAGATGGCCTTTCCTTGCAGGCTCTAGAATTGGTGCAGTGAAGATGGAGGGGGTAAATTTACAATGGCCTTGACTTTTAGCAGATCAAGGCGAATACCGTCCGTAGAAACAATGAAGCCGAGGAGTCATCCTGATTCTACGTAGAAAACACATTTGTGCGGGTTTAACCAAATGTTATAGTGTCTGCAACGCAAAAAAATCTGTCGAAGATGGTCTGGGTGATCTTGAAGCTTACGAGAATGAGCGGGAAGGTCATCCAAGTAAGGCTGGACAATGTTGCAAATATCATGAAACACATAGGACATCGCCTGTTGAAACATGGCTCCAGCATTTTTGAGGCAGAAACGGAGCTTCTTGTACGCGAGTGTATCCCACGGACAAATAAAAGTTGTCTTTTCTTAATCAGGCGGTGCGATGTTGATCTGGTTGTAACCAGAAAAACCATCCATAAAGGAAAACATCTTGCTCCCGACACATTCATCAATGATTTGATCATTGAAGGGAGTAGGATAGTTGTCTTTAAGACAAGCATGATTGATATCTCAATAATTGACACAAACGTGGATCGTGCCCTGTTTTTTAGTCACCAGGACAATATTGGACACCTAGTCTGTAAGGGTGATGGGATAGATGAACCCAACTTTGAGAAGCTTTTCAACTTCACCCTTAATAGCGGCAGCCTTCCTAGGGTGTATTGGGTGAAGCCATTAGTGAATGGGCTTTGCATGCGGATACGTTGGTATTTCGTGCACTACAATGCTAGGATCAATGTCGAGCATTTCTTCGTAGGACCACACAAACACATCACGGAATTCCTGAAATAGACGAGCATATGTCTTGATCTCATTTGGAGAACAAGATACCCCAATATGAATGTGTTCATTGATACCAAATTTTATATAAATGTCAATCAATATCGTTTGGGTAATATTACCTAGATTTCCTTCCGACCATACTTCCCGAGTAATAATCGGTGGCGGAAAGGGAGAAGATGGCTCTTCGAAAACGTTATACATAATCGTTGAGCAAGGCAGGAACGAGGAGCGATGATGAGTATCAATCCAAGGTGGTTCCTTGAGAGACATGACTTCCATGATACCTTCATCAGCACGGAAGGTCTCGGCTAAGGGATTAGGCGATTCCAAAGTGCCAAGCCACGGGGATTGAGAGTATGTATCTAGAGAGGTATTCTATAGAAAATAATCAGAGGATGCAGAGCTTAAAGCTGAAACAATTTCCATGTAATTAACTTCGGCGAGACTAAGTGGCGTAACCTCGCCCAAGGCATCAACAAGATCTGGTAAAGGTATGACCCAAGGATCAGATTGAACCGAGATCATGTTGACAGAGGCAACATGTGGGGGTGGGAGTGGGAAAATTCCCATTAAGGCAGAATCTTTGAAAAGACCTGCCCCCATAGTCTCATAGGGAGCATCAGTGTGCTTGATGTATGGAACATTTTCATCTGAGGAGGAAGAGGCAAACAAAGACAGTTGGTCGACAATGACAATTTTCCCTTGATGGGGAAAACAAATCACACGAAATAAGGAGAGGCCATGGCGTGCATGGCATGGGTCCAACTTCGACTGAGTAGAAGATTATAATTGAGATTGGCATCAACAATTTCTACTTTGACTTGCATTGTCTTACCTTCCAGGATGATGGGAAGGTTAGGTAAGACACCAAAGGGTCACAAATCGCACCCATCGAAAGCTTTCAAAGTGTCTATATATTGGTTCAAAGCAGGAGAACCAATAGCCTTCCAACATGAGGTCGACATGATGCAGGTGGAAGCACCTTCATCAATGACAGTCTAGTGGATGGTCTTCTCATTGATGATTACCTGAATAAAAAAGGCAATCTGATGAGGGAGACGCAAAACATAGTTCTCTAGATCAAAACATATCAAATTGGAATCGGGTGGATCGATGCCCCCGATAGTTGATGGTAAATATTTCCGCTGCGATGGGCAGCTTTGGTGTACCTCGAGAGCCGACATGGCTGACGGTGCCTGAACCAAATCCTCAACAATATTGTAGTGTTGAGGGGCTCGGGCGTTGGGATTATACGAGAATTTCCGCAGCACACCTCGAGTCGTATAGTGGAATCAAGGTTAGGGCGCTCAATATGAAGGGGGCCAGAACTAGGGGTAGAAGAAGAAGGTGCGGCTTCCTTCTCTTTCCCAGTTGTTGAAGCAGGAGTTTGATAGTCTTTCGATCTAGTAGACACATTAATAGGCGTACTCATCATGAACACTTGAGATCCGAAGGAAGCAGATTGGGGTTGGTCTAACATTTGGGTTTGCTGAGACGGAAATGTCTCTTTGAGGAAAGCGAGGGTCCCTTTGAGCAAGCAACTAACTTCGTATCATTGGGGACAATCCTTAGTGTAGTGATATTCCTAGCGAATGAGGTAGGGATACTTAGATTTTTGTTGCGAGGATTTGCCAGCAAAAGATTTGGGAAGACCCTGTTTCGGGGCATCGGATTTACCCTTGCCTTTGCCTTCCTTCTTTCCTTTTGAGGATTTTTCTGTTGTGGTAGAATGGACAGCGTGAACCTCTAAGGTTTTACCAAGGCCGGGTGGATTATGGGATGAATTATTAGGAACATCATTTGAGACCGACTTCTATTTGGAAGAAGATTTAGCAGGGGTCTGGGATACTGAACCAATAACTCCATCAATAGGAGGTACAGCTGGTGACTTTGATGCTGTGGGATCGGATTATTATCACGGAGCATTGGTTAATAACTCGTATAAAGTCCCAGACTTAGAGCAAACTAGATCCAAGCATTAGGCACGAGCAATGGCCTGCTCTTCAGTGATACATCCACCCATAGCTACATCGCGAGCAATTGGGGCCATGACTGATTTGGTGAACCATTCAGTGAGCAACTCATCAGCAATTTCAAATTTGATCAGTGATGTCTACGTCTCCATTCATGGATGTGATCAGAGATGTGTGTCACAATATCTTTCTTAAGCGATGTGAGCAAATAGGTGTCAGTTTCATAGTGAACTGGCAACTAAAAATGCGTGAGGAAAGCCATGGCTAAAGAGCTAAAGTCATGGTAAGTACTTCGAGGTAGCTCGATGTACCACTTCGCTTCAGCACCCATGAGGGTTCATTGGAAAATACAAAGACGAATGGAATCCTCCACGTACAAGTTTGATGAGCACCAGAGGTGATATGTCATCACATGGGTCTGAGGATCTTCTTTAGCTTTCCCATCAAACTTTGGACAATCACTTGGTATCTTGGACGGCACCGGAGGCTAGTATGGCAAATAAAGGATCGTATCATTCATAAGGCGAGACACATCTGGAAACTCGAGTGTAGCAAAGAATGGCAATTAGGTGTTAAAAGGCATGGGAGATCGATAAGCGGATCCGTACGGAGGAGCCCATCCTTTGCTTGCAAGGGTTTTGGCCCCACAGTGGGGGGTTTTGGCCTTATGGCTTCTGAGGCTGCACCCATTACAGATTACCTTGACCATAGGGAGGATTTTGACCTTGAATACCTTGGAACTGTCCGGCCATAGGTTGTTGATAAGCAACGTATGGGTTAAAAGAATGTTGAGCCTGTTGACCTTCGACATATGAGTATGGGACATGTTGTCCTCGAACATACCAGTGATGAACCTGTTGTCCCTCAACAAGAGGGTTTTGGACCTGCTCTCCTCGGGCATAAGGTTGATACACTTGTTTCCCTTGGACATAGGGATTTTGTACCTGATTCCCTTGACCGAAAGGATTCTGAACCTGTTGACCTAGGACATGAGGATTCTGAGCCTGTTGCTACAGGACTTGACCTTGACCCTGCCCTACAAGGGTTGACCCTGTTGATATGTATACAAGGGTTGTTGTTGCCCTGGTTGGTTTTGTTGTTGCAAGGGTTGACCTTGTCGCTGCAAAATTTGTCCTTGGGGATGCAAAGGTTGGCCCTGCGAGGACATGGGTTGAGAGGTGTGTGGAGCATATTGCATTTTTTGTTGTGCGGTTTACTGCAACTGTTGCAAGGGTTGATCTTGCGGTTGTTGTCGTTGACCTTGTTGCAGGATCATTTTCCCTTGCAGTTGTGCGGAGAGCCCTTGCTGCAACAAAGGTTTCCCTTGCGGTAACAAAGGTTGCCTTGTTGTTGTAGAGGTTATCCTTGCTGCTACAAGGGTACTTGAATAGTGCCCGGGAAATTTCTGATATGAATTTGGCCATAGCCAAGCTGGATGTACTACCCAGATTGGAGGGTGTAAGGTTGATTAACCATTCCTTGAGAACCATATGGAACATAAGGATTTTTGTATTGGACTTGAGCCCCATAGGGTTGCTGATACTGAACATTTCTCGATCTAAATGGACCAACGGGATTCTGAACCTATTGGTACTTGCTTGATCCAGTAGGATCAGTAGGGTTATGAATAATACCAGAAGAAGGCTGGTTTATACCAAGCATGTGAGCTTGTGAGTCGCTCACATTAGCGGCACCTGACACCATAGAAACATTCAGGTTTTGCCCCCCAGGTGATGGCACAGTTGGGTCACTGACTAGAGGGATGGAGGAACTGACAGAGACATTCTTTCAAACTATCGGTTGTTCCTGACGGGTAACTGGGATTGATGATACAAGGGTATTCGGAATGATGGGTTGCACCAGGACTAAGGTAACAGCCTGTTGGGAAGTTGTGTTCATAATGAACGGACCTAAAGTAGGCATGGCGCCTGATGCCCAAACAGGGTTATGGTAAAGTGATGAGGCACTAGGTGTACCTGAAACCACCTGTGCCAAAGACACATAATTGGGTGGAAAACTGGCAAGAATACCCCCTGAATAGGGGAAACCCTCAAGAGGAAAAGGAAACTCTTCCCCCTCAACAGTGTGTGGAGTAGAAACTTCAGACTCATCCAGAGAGATGGTTGGAGCATCGCCTTCTGATTCCACGTCTAGAAAAAAACGACGACGAATGGTCGAATGAGTACGAGGAGATAGTTCCAAAGGAACACTCGACTGGTCGTATGGACTGTAAGGACACTGCGGTGATATCACAATAGAGGCAAACAGAGGGTTTGGAGGGTAGATAACCAGTCCAAGTTGACCGTCAGTGGTCGATGAGTTCTCTGGAGTTTGAATGGGATTGTACGGAGATTCTGGGCCAAGATCAGCAGATGACCCAGTATCGAAAGTAGGTGAAGGACGATATGACAAAGGTTGAATGCTCAAAAAAATTTCAAGTTCAACACCTTGGTCCTTGAGTGACTCTAGTAACTCAGGAAACAAATCCTCAGACAATATTTCAGATGGAGGAGAGGAAGAGGAACTGGGTGAACCAGATGGTGTAGCCACAATGACCTTGTCTTAGCCGATAGAACAATTAACTTCAAGGCTTTAAAAATGTTCTTTTAAGGAAACTCACGATTTGGTCTCAGAAAAGACTAACAAGGTGTTTTTGGATCATGGGCAATCAATTATTAAGACGCATAAAAGACTGGTGCTCTTTCATTTTTTAAGAGTCGATAAAGAAACAAAGATGACTCTATCACTTTCGATTGGAAATGAGCTCAAAAGGACAAGTGCTCGAATGATATTTTAAGTTTAATGAGTCAAAAATATCAAATGACTGCTCTGGATGATCTAGGTAAACAGGATTACCATATAACCGTGAACTGCAGAATACCTCCCAGTGAAACCAAGAAGTACGAGTAGGCAATCTCCCCGAATGCGGTGTTCGGTGTATCACGTTTGCAAGACGGTCAACTCGGATTCCTAACGATAAAAGGATTTCAGCCTAGAGGGGTCTCTTGTTATATACTCGATGGTATAGGGAGCACAAATCCATACTAGCGTTGTCTAATGCCGAAGCTAACGACAGCTGCCAGGTTTAAATATGTCGGAACATGTCTCTAGCCTAGACCTTCTAGATATGATCGTTAATGTCAAATGCGCTTTAGGTTAATTGAATTAATTTTAAATTTTATATTGAGTTATGTTTTAGTTTTCAAGTCTTAGCGATGCGACTCGAAAAACCATAAATGAAACTAAATGAGACAAGGCCCTTTCAATTCAATGAAATGCCTACACTAGAGAGGGTAGAAACTACTCAACCAAATGCAAATAATCAAGCAAGTGAAAACGAAATGATCTTTCACTACCTTACTTTTTCGAAAAATAAACTAATGAAAAATGCATTCCAATTCCTAATTTCCTGACAAGCACTTATCTATTAGTCCTTTCAAAAGAAAAAGAGTTCTCTTCATTTTCCAAATTCCGATGCAATTCTAATCTTTTAATGATGCAAGCTATCGTAGCACTATGATGCAACAAAATAGAATTTCATACTTTTTCCATGAAACAAAGAAATAAACTTTTCACATATAATTCTTCAGTGCAAAATTTTTCGAGACAATAAGCTCTTCAGGAAAATGAAAACATGAAAAGAGAAACTCATTCAGACTGACAAAACACCAGCTTCACCAACCACAAGACAAGCAACGTGATCCATGCTGGAAAAGAAACATTTAGACAAGCAAACGAAAACTTTTCAAACTTGTGTAATAGAGGTCAAGGTCGTAAAAGGACCAAAAACAAAATGCGAGTAAGTACACCCATAACCCGACTTACTGAGTTCACAAACAGCTGAATGGACGACAAAATAGATTCCCTAGTGTCACTGACCACTCAATGACTCAATCAGTCAAGCAGAAAGATGATAAGTCAATAAGCAAACACAACCGAATGAAAAGAAGGTTTCTAGTCAGGGAGAAAATGGTCCAAAAGGCTTACAGGGTCAAAATAACAAGAGCAAAACACATTGGCCAAGATTGGGATCAGGCCCTAATCTTCACTTACAGGCATCGACACAACTACCTAACTGTCAACAAGTGCCAGAGGCTGGTCAGCGTGACTGTTTCCTAGCAACTCGCATTGATCAGTGCGACTGTCAGCGAATTAAGTGCACTGATCGAGGGATCTAAGGAAAAAAATAAAAATAAAATTGAAACAAGGACTAGATCTGCTACTATGAATTTTAGGCTCAGACTAGTAAAAAGGAGAAAAGAAACAGAACCAAAGGGAAAAAGTGGAACTAGAAAAGTTCTCACGAAATCATGAAATCCAAGACAAACAAAAGGATTGGGGTCCCTAGTGGAGTCGCCAATTTGTGGTGAAGTAAAATTATAAGTGCGGACACAAAAAAATTCCTCTATCCCGATAATGGGTCTAGCCACAATAGATACATTCTATGGAAGATTTCCTTAGGTTAGAACCAATTAAGAGGGCCTACCTCTTAGTCCGCTTATCCCATTTGATGATTTCCTTGCTTGCTCGCTCCAGCTATCTCTCGCTTCCTTCTTTAAGCACTTGAAACAAGTAAACAACAGCAAACAACAACCATGATAAAAGACAAATTGTAATTCAACCTACTTAACAAGTCAAGAAACATTAATCCATGAATATGTAAGATGACAAATCATGTAGGAAATCAATCGATAGTTGCATATATTAGTATCAAAGAGAGATTACAGCCATTGTCTTGATGTTGCAGTCCTCCTCTGATAAGACCAGGTTCCCACACACTTCTACTAGCATTCCATGATGGCCTCAATCCACAATAATTTTAAGGCTCTTCCCTTTAGGCTTCACTCCAAACCAAATCACACTTCTTCTTCACACAACTAGTAATAGCTTGTTGTTTACTCCAAACCAAAATAACACGAGCACACCAACATTAACACTTCAACACTAGCTTGTGCTTGGGAAGAAGGGAGGTTTATATAAGATGAATGGATGGGATATGGATCCTCTTCTCATGGGAGAAAGGCTTATCCCTTGAGGTAGTTCCATCACTATAGGGGAAAGGAGCCCAAACTGGCATCCTTGACCCCATCCAGCCAAACCATTTACCAAAATTCTGTTACGAAGCTTCTAGAGCTGGAAGCTTCGGCTCTTAATTTAAAAAACTTTCCATAACAAGACCGGTGTGACTAGCACATAGCTCAGTCACTCCGGCCGGCACTAGGGATAGTGCTAATAGCTACACATCGGCATAAGGAAGACAAGGGCCATTAGCATCGGTCTTGTAAAATGGGGAACACGGAAGTTTCAGGGGAAATGGTGCAAAATGGAATTGATTTGCTCATGAAGAGGGACATAATGGGAGTTTCTTCATGAAGGGAAAGCATGTGGGGTTCACTGTAGAGGTCCTCCAGGATCAAGGAATGGGGAATATAGGGACAATGACAAAATGATGTGTAACACCTCCACATAGAGTTTCTTACTTTATTAGAGGAGAGGAAATGAACCTAGAAGCTCCATGTACTTTCACTTGTCGACAAAGTAGACAACCAATCTCAAGCGTTGGTGCTTCATTGTCATATGAGGTGTGAGTATTTTAGAAATACATTATTTAGATGTTGATATTAATAACACTTTATCATTTGTCGTGTGTATTGACATTTTAAAATTTATTATGTAATTATGCTTGCTCATATGGCCTAGAGGACAAAAGAGTATAACATATATTGAAATAAAGGCCCTCATCTGTGAGAAAGAGGGATTGTCAATGTCATTTCACTGTAAATTTTATGGTTCAAAGCCCCAAGAGAGAAATAATAGCATATAACATGTATGACCATGAAGATGGGATAGGATGGCCCTGTGATGTCAACAAGACAATTTAGGTGATGTTTAGTCCCTACATAAGCTAGTGCTATCAAGGGACATGGTTTCTTATGTAGAAAATTGGTTTTCTTAGAAGTGCCAATTAGCTCAATATGTAAAATGCACATTAAGAAACATATTGACATGCATATGGCATCTTGAGATAGGGATTTCTTCTTATGCAAGGAAGATGTTGTCATCATATATAATTGTCTAATGAAATGAAATTATCAATTGTAGGAAAAGGATGAAATGAATGTGAACCTTTGGTACAAAAAAGACCAGGATGATTTTTTCTTTTACCAAAATACCAATGGTTGAGAGACCCCCTTTATAGCTAGACTTCAAATGAACTGAGCATTCAATTCAACATTCAATACAAATACATATGGAGTGAGTACATTATCAATTATTGATTTAGTCCAACCAGCTGATTTGTTTCAATTCAACATGATCGATGACCTAGAATTAACTTTGTATGTTTTTTTAATATGACAATATCAGTTGCACACACTCGTGACACCACATGATCTAGCAGAAGATATTTCACTTTAGTTGGAACACCTCATGCATAGGTGTTACCAACTTCATCCTCATTAGAAATCTAATGCCTTCAAGGTCGACGATGTATTGGCTAAGATCATTTATTTGAACCAAATTCAATCTTCTTATTCTACATTGAAACTTGTATTTATTCTAAAAATATCACGCTTAAAATTAATTGAATTTGGTAAGAGAATAACAAGATTCCAAATGATCTTGTGTGTTTGGCATGTGTGGATGTCATGGCTAAAAAATGTGAATCGATTAGTCAATAGCACAGAAAAATCAAATGATGTATTCATTGAGTCTGGTTCTATCATGAAAAATTGCTCCAATTATGAAGTGGCCAATGTAATTTATGGATCTCTCAACAAATTTGCTAATGACTATTTCCACAAGAATTGGGTTTTCAATGATAAGATGCATAGGTTCATATACACTTTTTTATGTTTCTTCTTTTCTGTTTCATAAAGAGAAGATATCTTCAAACTTAGTTTTTTACATTTATGAATGTAGGTAAAAGGATTTCGAGATTTTCCCCATGCAAACCAGGAGACAAATAATTACATGGAGTCATGCCATAGTTATAGGAAGACAAACTTTCTATCCAATAAAAGAAATAAATTTTCTCGTAAGATGGATTGGTTGTTCTATATCCTTCTAAAAAAATTTGAACCCTATTAGCGATTCAAGGAAATTTTGAAAAATGAAGGATGTTTGAACAACTACAAGAAAGAGACACGGTTTTAATTATCAATGCAAAAGGGAAAATTCATTCCAAATAGTGATTACAACCCTCATGAAATCATATCTTGTTCTTAATAGATAATAATTCAAAGTAAACATGATAATAAATAACTTATAACATGGCATTTAACAAATGTTATAACTTGTAATTCCCTATGATCTATTCACGAGAACATTTGCAAGCATGGCATAAAGGTGTATTGATTGTATTCTCCCTCAGTAGATCCAAACCTGTATTGAATTTGGATACCACACCCAATTCATACAATGACTCTCCTACAATAAGTATAGACACACCAAACCTTGATACAAATGTAAGCATAATTGTTATGGGTAGTCACAATATTTATCTGGATGTTGAAGGACTTCAATTGGTTAGAGAAGGGTTGTATGGATACTTAAACATCTTTCAATACAATCCTCCTACTACTTTGAGCAAGATTGAATAGTTGATTGGTTTTATTAAAAAAAATTGGATTATGTTGACAATATTCATATTGGGAAAGCAAGAACAGTTTCCTTAGTCAAAAAAGGAAAAACAAAAGAAGCAAATAAAGTGGTAACTTGGAAATTAATTTGAATGTCCCTACATATGAATATGAACCATTTTTATGACATGATTAGTTATAATGCCTTGATAATTATTGTCGTAATTGATTCATGCATATGAATATTGTTCTATTGGCTTAAAACCTTGTGAACTCTTGATTGAGTATACTTGTGGGTTGGCATGGTACCAACAACCTCACTCTGGCCCTTGGGCTGAGAGGGAGGGTGATTTCCTTCCTTAGAAAAAATAAAAAATAAAAAATTATTATGAACCATTTTGGTTTCAACACCTCAACAAGGGAGGTTCTCCACTCTCCAGGTGAGTCCAACAATTTATCCTTTATTGTTCCATGTGAGTTTCATAGAATATGTTTTGATTGGTATGTATAGACATCACCAATTTTTGGTGAAGTAGTGTCTAGATGTTTGTAGAGGTGTAACAACCTACTATTGTGCTTAAATTCAAAAATATAGTAGGTGCAACGTCATTCTACTTTTCCTTCCATTCTAGGTACATTTGATGGGACTCTCAATTGTTATAATAAATCTTTTCATGTATGTATTACTTTACATGCCAATATCAGTTCTAATGAGAATTGCATTGGTAAATTACATATATAGGGGCTTCTTTTGTGGATATTTCTTCCTTGGAACATGCTTTTCTAGTTGACAACTCTCTAGTTGGTGATTTTTCAGTTGTGTTGTGATATCTCTACTTTCAATTTGTTTTTGTTAGTGTATTACATGTTGTGAATGTATTATTACTATGTTGATTATGTTTATACCAAGTAACCATAGTATGAGGAGAGAAACATCCTCTTCTACTATACAAATATGGCCACATGAGGGCTATAACTCTAGTATTTCCCAATATTTTAGTGACATACCTCATCATCTTGAGTAATCCTTTACAGTAAAGGAAAAGCCTCATATATGTTATTTTTAAAATTTCCACTATAAACAAGTGCTTAACATGAATAAGAAAATGATTTTCTAGCTTTAATGATTGGATGCATGCCAAAGATGCAGTTTGAATGCTTTCCTTCATTTTATTTGGAATTTGGAGTGTGATGTATCTAAGTCAACGCCTTTTTGTAACTAAAGTTTCAAAAGGAATCAATGATTCTTATCAAAGTCATATTTTCATAATGTATGTTATGATCTATTGAATATCGCTTCGGAAACGAAGGAACCTTCTAATACAAGGAAACATTGTTGAGACTCCAAAATTGCCTTCTTTTTTACAGCTTTATCTCTCATTTTCACCCATTTTGTCACTCCTTCTCATATCATTATACCTTTTCCAAGAGTTAAGAGTCATATGAGCCAAGCCATGAAATTATATTAGTAAGGTAAATGTCCATTATCATTTCAAATCTATATGTTTTACTTTATAAAATTGCTTTGATTAGACATAAGCTACTAATGTGCATATTCTATAGCTCCTCTAACATTTTACAGTTGATTTGAAGGTTCTATAGAATTCCATGTTTTATAAATCAACAAGAGCATATCCACAGTTGCCAAATGTTACTGAGATGGTGATCCACCTATTATCCATAGGTGGAAGTTCACGGGATCAACACATCATTCAAGTCAAACTCTCGATCAAATCAATTATGGCACACCAATAAGAAGCAGAATATCAAGTTAGTGTGGCCTATATCAAGCGAGCGAGATTCAAGGACTTAGATTTGATGATCTGATGAAGACTCAATGGATCAAGGCTAATGATATGTCTATTCATGATTTTCTTCTCCAATAGTGAATCATAGAAGCGAATCATGAAAAGGAAATGTTTTATTAGATTTAAAAGACTGAGATGTCACTTAGCTCTAATTTCCATCCATAATACTCTCAATTTAGTTATGATGTTAACTCTATAAAATCATTCTCCTGAAAGTGAATCGATAGTTTTTGAAGTCGATTTATCTTTACAAAAGACCATTGTATTGAAATTTTGTTTGCATGCTTCAGTAATAGAAAAATCTATTATGGTTCTTTCATAATCCTTTATGGTCGATTTAATTTCATGTTTTTAGGTTTATAGACACTTGTGCGTCTGAGGAGGCCCCCTTGCAGAAGTAAGAGATAGTGTAATTTAGTTTCTATTCATAATTTGTTTAATTTGTTATTTTATGTTTTCATCCATAGATTTAGACCAATCCTTTGTTTCATTTAAGAGGTTTAGTTGTCATTCAAATCTTTAGTTCTATCTTTTACTCACTTGTTTATTCTCTCTTCATAGGTCAAGTGCTTGAGTAAAGTTGAAAAAAAAAACAAAAACATTTTAATTACTTCTTGATTTGTCACAGTCTCAATTTTATAGATAATCATTAGTCATGAATGGTTCTAAATTGAAACACACACATCAGTAATCTAAACTTGCTTTGATAAACACAATTTCATTTCAATCATTTATTTATTGCTTTAGAATAGAATGCCTTTGTTTTCCTAGTATAAAATTTTATTGCTTTCATAGAACTAGAATTTATTGTCTTCCTAGAATTAAGATTTATTGCTTTCTAGAGTTAGATTTCATTGCTTTCTAGATTAGATCTATAAATGCCCTTAGAATAGACTTTATGATTTTCAAAGAATAACTCATTACATTAAAATCTTAGAATAGAATTGTGTTATTTTTCCTCAAATAGAATTATCAATTTAATTCAATAGATTAAAGAGTTCATTTCTTTCTTGTTCAAGAATTTATTGTTTTCTTTAGATATTTCTCTTTAAGAAATAAAATGTGCATTCTCATTTGGATCTCCCCATGAATAGGATGTTGTTTTAATTCATGAAATTTCATTTCAATATAATAGATTGATTTTTATCAACAATTAATTGCCTAGCATATACAGTGCAAGCGTGCTCCTCAAGAATATGAACCCTGGATTGATAATTTAATGAAAAGTAATTAACTCACAATTAAATTACCCATCATTTTTGGTGTCGTTGTCGAGGAATCATACATATGTAATAAGTTTTAATGTCTTTTTATTTACGCAACCTGTTTAGGAGGAGCAGTAAGACAAGAGGTAAGAACCTACACATCACTATTGTGGGGTTATTCCTAACTAGAGTTGTTGTAATTGCATCTCATAATAGTTGCATTCATTCTTAGATGCATAGTTAAAAATTCATTAAATCATTTAGGATGCATGTATAGAGAACAATATTCTAGGGGTAGTTTTGATAGAGGACGTACTTCAATTCCAACATCACCAACCACCACCGCTAGACCACATGGTGCCACACCATCTTCCATCTCATTCATTCCATATTTTGTAGGTAGAATAATACTTCCTAAGGTACAAATATCGAACATTCTACCTAGAGAATCACCAACTTCATCTACAGAAGCAATGGTAAAAGCACCTACATCTACAACTGAAAGGAGTTGTCTTCCTTTTTTCAACAGGTGAATAACTCATTAGACAAGAGTTAGAAGTACCTAGTGAGGAAAGAGAAGAAGAGGAAAAAAAAATCTTAAGAACCATTGATAGAGGAACCAAAGGAAGATAACACGGTTGAGGAACCTTACATAAGATCTGAAAAATCAACAATGGAAGAAGGAGAAAGGGAGATTCACACTGAAGAATAAAGGAAACTAAGTGATGGAGGAAGAGGAGGAGGCAGAAGACCTCAAGGAGGTGGTAGAGGTGGTCAACATGGAAGAGGAGGAAGAGGAAATGATGGATATTATCATGAATATGAGGATCCTTTTGGATTTCCTATTCGAGATACTGATACTATTGCGACTATGAAAAATATTTCTCCATTCATTCCTCCTAATTTTCATTCTATAAGGAATGAGGATCTGGAAACATTTCTCTTTGAGTTTGAGGTATTATGTAGATCTTATGATTATTTGCTTGATACTCAAAAATTGAAACTATTTCCAACAATATTGAAAGATGGGACTCTCAAATGGTTTATGGGTTTAATAGCTAATTCTATAAGGACATGGGATGACTTGAAAATATTATTCTTAGAGAAATATAAAGATTATTTCATACATCATGACCTTAGAGAAGAAGTTTTTAATATGACTAAAAAACAAGATGAAATCCTTGAATATTCAATAGAGATATTTACATACAATGTTAAAATTGCATGATTTAGGTCTTAACACATTAAAAATTCTTTTACTAAGATCTATAAGGGATGAATGGATTGATATTCTTAACTTAATGGGTGAAGGAAATGTGTCTCGACTTTCTTTTCAATATATTTGTGAATTATGCAAACATATTTCAAGAGGAAAGACAAAATATGGGAGGAATATGAGAGATCCAATCATGGCTAGATTAAGTAAATTTGCATCGTGAATGGTTAGTGGAGAAGAACTTGGTAATTTTCTTTATAACTTCAAAACAAATACTCTTGGAAATCTTAGTGAGAAAATTAATATACTAAGAGTACAAAACAAGCAAAAAATTGAAAATGTTGTTATATCTATTTTTTGTCCTAGATGTAGAAAGAAACATCCATTACAATAATTTCCTCTTGACAGTGTTGAAATTTATGTTACATGTGTCGAGACTCATGTTACAAAGGATTTCACTTCAATACCAGGACTAAAATTTCTTTACCAAGAGTAATTTGGGACAAGTCAAACATAACAACTTTGTTATGTTGCTCCTAGAAGACATTGGCAGCCTCGTTAAACAAGTATGGCACAAGATCCTAATGCATAAGTTCAATCTGATGCACAATGACAAAGTAATTGGAACACATCCCTACTATGGTAAACTTGGCCACCTCAATAACAAAACTTATCTTGGTCACAAGGATGGCAAGGTTCTTATGGTAGAAATCCCCAGTACCCTCAATATTTACAACAATGTCCTCAATACCAACCTCAATATTATTCTCCACCCCAACCTCGACAACTTGTCTAATCATAATTTACTACGATTCAACCACTTCCATTACCATCCACTTCATTTCCTTAAAAATCAAATAAGTTACATGCTAACCACTCCCCAATCCCAATAATAAAGCACCTGAGCAACCCATTTATAATGTTGAAGCCAAAAAATTTCAAGCTCACATGATATCTCCTCTAGATTTAAATGATGTCCAACTTAGATTGAGTTGATTTTTACAAAATAAAACACCCCTTATTTTCATTCAAGAATATAAAGAGGATAAAACTCCTGAAAAGGTGGAAAATCCTGAATAGAAAAAGACTCCTCAAAAGGAAGACATTCCCATGCAATTAGATGACAACAAAATAAAACCAAATCCTACAATTGATATAGCTAAGCAAACCTTTGATTCCTTAAAAAATCCTCCCTTTCCAGAGAGACTGCAAATTGATAAAGATATAGATAAGCAAATAATTTTACTTGTTTATAACATGTTAGATGAATTAGAAAATATTTGCATCAAAATTCCATTGCTTCAATCTATAAAGGAAATTCCTATTTTTTCAAAAACAATAAAGGAGTTGTGTATAGGAAAACTTGGAAGAAAAAAGAAAAAGAAAAAATCCAAATAGTACAACTGCTAGGAAAAATTATAGACATTGTGATGGGAAAACCAATAATTGAAAACTACTTGGATCCAGGTAGTCCCATTGTAAAAATTCATATCAATGGTATTGAAATTCCAAACATTATGATTGACTTAGGTGCAACTATAAATATCATGACAAAGAATACTATGGATAATTTGAGATTAACCATTCTTCAATATACTCCTACTTTATTACAATTAGTAGTTAGATCTGTTATCAAATCTGAGGGTATATTTGAAAAATGTATTAGTATCTCTAGATTCATGGGAGTATCATATTGACTTCATGATATTAACTCCCTGGTAGGCCATGGTTAGCTACAGTCGATGCAATCATAAGTTGTAGGTCTAGTGATATGTTTATTTCTGATTAAATATTTCACATTATATCCACTAGAAAGAGCAATAAATGAAACACAAAAATGAAGAATGGATTGAAGAAGACGATGAGTATTAAGATATTTCACTAATTTTAACTATCTCACAAAACGATGAGGAAGATCAATTAATGAATTTAATGAATAATCATGTTTTTCTTCATATTGTCAACAAAATTATTGTGCACATATGTTAGAACAAAATTTTCAAGAAGAATGGAGTATTAAATCATTTTCATCTCAACAATCTAAAATATCATTAAAATTAAAGGAAAAAATTGGCAATTCTTTGGTAGAAATTTATCCAGGTAAAACATTACATATCAACAATAACTTGGAGGAAATTCAAAAGAAACAATTAATAAAGATGTTACAAAAACATTCCTCTGCATTTGCACGAGAATATACTCACATGAAAGGAATTAATCCAAATACATGTATGCATCATATTTATATACAAGAGAATCTCAAACCTATAAGGCAACCTCAGAGAAGGATGAATCTTAATATGAGGGAGATTGTTAAAGAAGATTTACAGAAATTGCTCAATGCGAATTTCATTTGCCCAAATTTGGACATTGAATGGATTTCACCCTTGGTTATTGTGCCTAAGAAAAATGAAAAGTGGATGGTATGCATATATTATCGAGAATTAAACAGTGCAACTCTAAAATATCATGTTCCACTGCCTTTTATTGATCAAGTATTAGATACACTAGCAGGAAAGAAATATTTATCTTTTCTTGATGGTTTTAGAAGATACAATCGGATTCAACTTGCACCTAAACATCAAGATAAGACAACTTTTACATGTTCATGGGGTACATATGCTTACAGGGTACATCCTTTTAGTTTATGTAATGCACCTACTACATTTCAAAGAGTAATATTAGGTATATTTTATGACTTGATCCATGATTGTGTAGAAGTTTACATGGATGATTTTACTTGTAGAAATTATGTTGTAGATTTGCAACTGCTCATGAAGTTTTAATCAAAATCGCAATACACAAACCTACTCTACTATTCTATGGACATTATTTCACAATTTAGAACAAAAATTCCAGACATGCACGAAGAAATAACACACATGCAACAATTATTTTTCCTGGGGAAGGAAATCTACTAAAAACCCCAATTCCTGCTTGCATTCAATTACAGGAATAGAGATATATTACAATTGCTTTTCTCAATTGAGCATAACCTGCAAATGCATAACCTATCTCTCTACTCACTGAAGGCCTATGGCCCAGACTTAGTTAAATTATGCCTTGGATTGAGCCCCTACTTCCTTGTGTTTTTCCTTGAGGAATTAGGCCCCTATTAAATAAGAAATTCCTCTAATTCATTGTGCAATTCCCAAGTATGGTCCACCTGACCTCATGCAACATTTGTACACTCAACTAAGTTACAGATGTTGGTTAATTGCCTTGGAAAATCCACCACAATTGGGAAATTTGAATTTTTTGCATGCATGAGCTAATTATTAGTTGATTGATTAGTTAACGATATGATCTCTAAGTTAGACTAGTGTCTCAATACTTAACTTACCACCATCTAGTTATATTAACAACTAGAACTAGTTTAATTGATTACAACTGAAACTAACTCAACCTAGGCTCCTAAAATTTAGGAATCACTGCATACAACTGAAATTTATGCCCTTAACTCAAATGAACTAAGCTAGACTCCATTTTTTTAGGAATCAACACAAGAAACTCAAACTAAAACTCACTAACTCAGATTATGTGTTCTTCACTTAGTGACAATAGCCATGTCACCTCAATTGACTCCTCCAAGTTGTCTGATGATGTGGAATTTCGAATTTCCTCAATTTGATTAAGTAAAAATCAAAATTGAGACTTTCTTGTTGCATTTTAAACACTCCATTTTAGTAAGAAATGGATTATCAACCACCCCTATCATGCACCTGTGGAATGTACTGCATGCAACACCTTTCATTGTTGTTGTTTCCACTGCAACATTTGCAATTGAGAAGCATCCAAAAAACATTGAATCAATTGTTTCTGCAACTGTATACTGGGAAAATTGTGATGTTGTTGACTCTACTACTGAGCCTCCTACTCTGTTGTCAACACTCCTTTGCACTTCTCAGTATCTGACTAGAACAAATCCTCCTGTTACTGAATATTGTGGACCCCTATAGCAAGGTAATGATCCATGAGGAGAACACCTCAATGGACCCTGCCCAAAATTGTGCAATACTGAGACTAAGACTTCACATCACCCCACCTCACACCTAGAGGTATGGTTGCATGTGCTCCCTCTACCCACTTAGCTCAAACTTTCCCTCCTCTAGGGGTATTTGCTTTAGTGGATGCCTCCACACTTCCACCTTTATGCCTCTCCATTTGTGGCTACTCCACAACTTCTTGAGGCTCCTTCTAAGGTTCTGTTTTGAGAGGTAAATCATGCTCCCTATCAACCACCATATCTCTAACCCCTCACTTTCTCCTCAAGGTTGTGCACTCATCTTCTACCTCAAGTGAATACAAGTTCTTGAGTTGAATCCCGATCTACTTCACTTGTCTTATGGCTTTGTGTCTCAAGAATTACTTTCCCTTGTTGACGATCACATCATATCCATGATCTTCCAAAACTGTATCAGAGACGAGATTTTTCTTCAGGCTCGGAACAAACATGACATCCTTGAGCCTAAGGGGGGGCTTGACTCCATCTAAAAGGTGATTGTACCAACCCTAATCGTGTTGTACCTTCCATCGTCTCCAAAATCAATATTTCTCTGTGTAGGTTTTAACCCCGTATAGAAATTACCTGCATACGAATTCTAAAACATAGAAAATAAACAATGCGAGAGAATAACATGTAAAACACATATACACAAAGATTTTCCCCTGGATCCCAAAACCAGGACTACCAGCTTGATTTTTCATTATTTTCGTGTTACGATACATATTTATACATGCCGAAGCATCCAATACCATGGACCAAAAACCATCACATCCAAAACCATGGACCGAAAACCATGGCATCCAAAAACATGTGCGAAAATCATGTACAAAACCATAGGTGGGTCAGCCTAACCTAACATAAGGTCCAAAACCAAAATTTTCCAGGGCGCTGCCCCAAACTCCATAAAGTGGGGTTACTGGTACCCCTCAAACCCCCTATGACCCCCCACCCCCCCCCCCCGCTACACAATCAGCGCAATGAAGGGGGGGCTCCGCCCCCCTTCTAACCCCCCGATTAACTACGTGGGCTAGTCGTGGAAAGAATATAACACAACCCAACATTCTCCCACTTGTTGTTTTCTTTCCACAAGGGGCCACAAGAGAGCTTAGTCATTTACCCACCCTGCAATGCCCATTTTTTCTCTACACCAAGAGAAATTCTCAGAGCTCACAGATTTTGTCAATGCATGTGTAGTATTCTTCAAAGTGTCCACCTTTACCAGCAACACCCTTTTGTCTTCTATCATATCCCTCACAAAGTGATACTGAACATCAATGTGCTTTGTCTTTGAATGATATGCAGGTTTCTTTGCTAAGAAAATTGCACTTTGGCTGTCACAGTCTATCCTTATAGCTCCCTGTACTAACCCCATACTTGAACACAATCTCTGCAACCAAACTGCTTCCTTGCTTGCATGAGTGGCTGCCATGTATTTTTCCTTTGTAGTTGATAGTGCCACTATAGATTATTTCTTACTCATGCAACTGACTGCACCTCCAAATAAGTTAAACACATAACCACCTATAGATCTTCTCTAATCCAGATCTCCAACCCAGTCTGCATCAACAAAGCCACGAATATCCAACATTCTGTCCAATCCTGGTCTTCCTTGGTAACACAAACCATAATCACTAGTGCCACACAAATACCTGAAAACCGACTTCACTGTTGTCCTCGCAATAACGGAGTGGTACAATACCAACAGTCTTGAAAGATTTGTGATTTGTGATATGCGGGAAGGGATGATGTCATGGTGACGTGGCAGATGATGTGGAGGATCCACATGGAAGATGACGTGGCAGAATGATGTGTTATCGCAAATCACAAAACATGTGGGAGGCTTAGTGGTTTTTTCGAAGGGAGTTCGAAGTGGTAAGTGGTTTGTGAAGGAAGGAGTCCGAAAGAATGAAGGAGTGACACGTAGAGATAGGTCTTAGACAAGAAAACCACTTTTTGGACCCTCCCTATGAGAAACTTAAAATTGAACATAGGGGGGTCTGAAACCATTATCTGTCATTGATCTGAGCGAATAAATTTGAGTCATTTATTAAATCAAGGCAACTCGGGCTTTTTATATCGCAATCACAATCGGAATGGGCAGAAAAGACAGGAATGGCTTAAGTTTCGTGACTTTTGCGATAGCTGTGGACACAAGATTTTATGAATTGACATGTAATTCTTATCGGGTTTGAGATTAATCGCATATCACAAATCGGCTGGGGTGAACGATTTATTATAAGTTGTGTCCCTTTACAACATGCAATTGTAATATCCCGGGGTGACATGGCAATGATGTCACAAATGTCATCATGATGTGACATGGTAGGTGACGTGGAAAATGACATGACAGGAGACATGGCAGCTGATGTGGATCTGACGTCATATCACAATCGGCGTTGGGATGTATATCACAATCAGCATTGGGATGAGGCGTGACTTTTTTAGAACTTTACGATTGCGATATAGGCCCCGGGCGCTATATTAATATAAATCGCAGTGTATAATCCCAGCGAGACCGGTTATGTCGCATATCGCAATCGACAGTGTGTAATGGGGAAGAACATTTAGACTCTTGGAAATTGCGATAGTTCCAGATGCGGGATATTAATGAAATGGATTTTATAATCCCGTCGGGTCTGGGCTTAATCGCATATCACAATCGGGGAAAGGTGGAATATGAACTTAAGCTTTTTTTTGAAATCTTTTTGATAGTCATGGATGCAGGGTTTTATGGTTTTTACTGGATAATCCCCACGGGTCTGGTTTATATCACAATCGTAATGGAGTTGGCAGAGGGATCTTGAGCCTTATGAAACTTTTTGATTGCAGGGTATGGATGCGATGCGGGGTATGGAATAGTGTTGAAGTTTGTAAAGCTTCAACCTTCGGGAATCTTTAAGATATCCATTTTATTTTGTTTTTTAATCAAATAACCCATAATGTTTAATACTTAAGCGTAAGTATAATTTGTGTCTCGAGGGCTATTTAATTTGGTTTTTTTGGATAATATAAGTTTAATAATTGAGTTTTAATTAAAAATACTAAGTATTAAACTTTAAATATAAGATTTTTTAAGATGAAGGGTCCCTATTTTAATATAATATATTTCATGGGAAATTTATAATGCATTAAAATGGGAGTTGTTGGATAGTAAAACAAGTTCCAGTCCCCAAAAGTGTAGAGGACTACAAAGCCTCAGTATTTTATTTTGATACCAAAAAGGTTCATGCAATCAATCAAATTTATTTGCATAAACAAGCAGGTGAAATGATCTATTCAACACTGACAAGTTCAGCCATGGCTGCCTCAAAACTGTACGCCTCTTTGAATAATATGCATTCATAGCTTTAGATAGAGCGAATGTCATCCTTGGCAAAATACACTAGAAACAAAGCTTTAGAATATTTAGTGATTAACTATGATATGATCCTAGTAACATCAAAGCATCTAAGGAGATGATTAAAAATAAAGATTTGGATATTCAAGCTCTAAGGAAACAACTCAAGCTTCCAACCACAGAGCACCCTTAGGCCAAAAAAATAACTGAGTCTGGAGATAGAAAAGGAAAATTTGTTCAAATTAATAGTTGAACATGACATTCAAATTTAGAAAATGGAGATGGACATGGAGGCATTGTTAAAAGAAAAGGAACAATTAGCAGTTACATGTACATCAACACAGTAGGAAGTACAACAAATAGCAGAAACATCCACTGCAGATTCTTCTAAAAAGCTGGTCAAAGCTTTGGGAGAACTATCATTAACAAACAAGGAAAATGAGAAGTTAATGGAAGCACTGACAAATAAGGAGTAAAATAAAATCAAAGTTGATAATGCATATCTATCAGAGGTGCGACGAAACTAAAAATTGACTCAACAAATTTAAAAATATGAGAAATAGTGTTTAACAGCTCAAATGTTGGCATAGGCCAATTAGACGATATGGCATAATATAAATGAAAATATTACAGAGTTATGGTCATCAATTTAGATCATATTTGAGCAGGAGGAACTAGTGAAGAATGTCAAGGAAGCAGTTGAGCAAACAAAGATTGAGATTGAACACAGGCCAGCAGAAGCACATAGAATTATTAAAATGTTGAATTCCAAAACTAAGGATGAGCTTGAAGAGCTCCACATTCAAGATAAAACAGGCACAATCATGGAAGTGAAGAGAGTCCTAACAAAGAAGAACCTCATGATACAGCTGGAGAACAAATGCAAAGAATTAGAACTTCAAGTGAAAATATTTAATAGAAAAATTGGTTTATTGCAAGATAAAGGACTCCCAACCCTAAGAGATTCTAATGGAAAATTGATTCCATTAGAAAATTATCAAGATCAGTTGTGTAATATAGTTGCAGACACATCCAAGTTCACTAAAGTAAGAGGAACAATAAGTGGAGAAGCTTTCATGGAAGGAATGCAATATGATCTCTTCATTTAGTATGAAATCCATCATATATTTCTAAAAAAACCAACTTTTCAAACATATACAGAAGTAGATGAGAGATTTCAGAGTATGGTAAATTTCTCGATTCCTAGTAAAGAGCGGTGGGATAAATTGTTGGATCTCGTTGAATAAGGGTAAACAGAAATCCTACTCTGTTTATTTGTGATTGATTACTGCAAATTTTATGAATCCATGCCCAATGGACTTTTCTTTCATTCTATAAACAAAACTTAAAAAAAAAAAAAAAAAAAAAAAAAAACCCTATCATGACCTTTCATACCTAGCCTAATATCTAAACAATGAGATTAAAATTATATAGAGAGAGCCCTCTCTAAAGCTGGAAGGGCTAGATCCCAGCTTTAAAAGTGGTTTGTGGTTACCTATACAGTTTCCTTTTTAGCCTAGGAAAACTAGGGAGTGCTAACACCCCTATATACAAAACTTGCCCATTCAAAAAAGTGGCATGCCTATAGTGTTTGCGGCGCCACAATTTATGGCCTCGACACCTGGGAGGAGATGAGGAACCCGTAAGCACGGATACACCCCTCATCATAAGGTTTAGGCCCATAATAGCCTTATACTTCTGCCCAACTGTGAATATCCACATGCCCAATTAACAAGGTATGTGGTAATGCCTCCCCACAATGCACCAATCTGATCACAAAATAGATATCTACCGCGATATTAATCGGTAGATCAATCTATCTCATGATGAATATATGGCCATCCACATCCCATCATGAATTAGGAAGCACATGACCACATCCTACGACCTCAAAATAGGGTTATGAAGGAACTTCAGCAACCCCCAATGTGCCAATGTCTTACTCACAGCAACATTCGTTGTGACAGCTGCACGTAGCAGCTCACAATCCTTCTCTTGCCACAGCATATCAATCCTACCACCAAGGATGTCAAAATTCAAAAAT